>CM042866.1:2653391-3330891 GCA_023658055.1 Thaleichthys pacificus | reverse complement strand
CCAGTGAGGCTGGCCTCCAGTGAGGCTGGCCTCCAGTGAGGCTGGCCTCCAGTGAGGCTGGCCTCCAGTGAGGCTGGCCTCCAGTGAGGGCCTGGCAGGGTGAGACCTTCTCATCTAACTCCTGGTTCATTATTAGCTCCATTAATATGGAGACAGTCACACAGACATCTGCTCACTTTGTTGGGAACAGTGTGGAAGTAAACACATTTTCTCGTTACCATCTGTCCAAGCTCAGATCTACATGGGAGCTGGCATAGCTGATGGAGAGGAAGAGAGAGAGAGAGAGAGAGAGAGAGGGGAGAGAGAGAGAGAGAGAGAGAGAGAGAGAGAGAGAGATGGGGTTGGGAGAGGAGCAGGCTACATGTAGACCAATGTCATCTGAACGAGGGGAAAGAGTTTGAAGGTGAGAAAACTCAGGGTGAAAACGCACCCTGCACAAGCTGCGTTTCAGCTGCCAACGTGACACCGTTTTCCATCTGTTTCTCTTCCTGTCTGTCTCTGTAAATGTTTACTTATTCGTTATCTTTCGTTGTAATCTGTTTGAGGACAGGAATTGGTCTGGATGGTGTTTCCATGGCTGAATCCTCATTGGTGAGAGCCAGCCTTACTGTCCTTAAGTCAGGCCAGACAGCACCCCAGCAGGGAGGGGGGAGGGGGGGGGGGGTGAACAGCTGTTGTAAGAGTCTGTAAATAATCAGGTACCTACTCATATTCACGGAAAGAGGCAGTAATTAATTAGAGGAGACTGGATCTGGCTGGCTAAATGTTATTTTTTATGTGCACAGCTGCTGAAGCTGAGGGGGAGGGAGGGAGGGAGGGGGGGGGAGGGAAGGAGGGAAGGAGGGGGGAAGGAGGGGAGTCCCTCACTTTCTTCTCAGAGGCAGGAAAGTCTTTTCTGATGAGTCTGCTGGCCTGGCCTCACTAAGACACTGTCGTTCAGAACAGGACAGACGAAAGACGGTTCAAATCTAAACCGTCTGGCCAGAACTCGTTACACAATCTTAGAATAACCAACACTACATATCTCCGTACTGAAAAACACATCCCTGTCTGGAAGAGATATAATTTAGTCTGTTGGTAGAATATTTTTAGCATTCAGAGGTGAAGTCCTGGCCAACAGCTTCCCCCGGAGTCAGTCTGTACGATGTTCAGGCGAGGAGACCTCCATCTTCACCCCCAGAAACAGCCCAGTGTTGGAAGAGGTGGGTGTATCCAGAGATAGCAGCAGCCAGGGGCTGTTTAGGAGAGATGCACCACCCTGAAGACCGGACCTCCAGACTACACTACCCACCATCCCTCCCACGCCTGTCTGGAGATACCTGGGGCCCCTTGGCCTGCCAGGGGTTTGGAAATACAGGAAACAACAGAGAGACAGAAATAGGCGTACCGTTGGTTGAAATCGTGATTGTTTCTTCCGAGACCTTGAAATATCGCTGGAAGCCACAATCAGTCAGAGAGTTTGTTTTCACAGTTTCTACTAGCAGCTCTGGTCCCTTGGGAGCAGCAGTGGGTTTGCCCAGAGTTTGGCGTTTCCCTGGTCCTCCCAGCGGGTGCCATGGGGACAGGATTCACTCTTAGATCCAGTTTATTTAGATTTAAAAACGCTTTTTAAAAGTAGACAGGAGGATGATGGTTGTGAAAGATAAGGTGTCTGGAACAGTCTGCAAGGAGGCAGGGAGGGAGGCAGGGGGGGGAGGGAGGGAGGGAGGCAGGCAGGCAGGCAGGCAGGGAGGGAGGCAGGGGGGGAGGGAGGCAGGCAGGCAGGCAGGCAGGCAAGGAGGCAGGGAGGGGTGGTGGACCCTAAGGGGGACATCTGGGAGGAGGGCTGTGCTCCGCGGCGAACAGCTTCCCACAGCTCTCCGGGATCGTGAGAAAGGCGGCAGGATTTGAGCTCCCTGTACAGAGAGTGGGCAAATTGATTGGTGCTGTTTCTGTGGGGGATTTGCCTTGGTGGTAATTAGCCATGATTCCAAGAGCGTTCCAGCCAAGAACTCTGAGCCGCAATCAGACACTGTGAACACAGACAGGTTGAGGTTAGGGAGATTCTCCAGGGGAAACCAGACACGAGCACATTATTACCAGGGTGATTGCATGTGGAGGAAGTCTATGGAAGCCAAATTGCCACTTACAATACTCCTAAATGAAGCTTGTTACTTTCCAGCGGGTAAATCAATGAGTCACTCTTAGTGTGGCTGTGATGTGTGGGAAAGTAATACATTGGAATTAACTGTAGCGTTGTGTGGGTAGGCTGTCACCCTTGGCAGCTGGTAAATGGCACTTTCAGAAGCATCTGTGTGACCTGTGCCTCTGCTCTGCCTACTGTGAGGAACTGACATGCCACACATGGACAGGAGCAGGCGTGGGCACACACACACACGCACACGCACGCACGTTTTCCCACAAGAACAGAACTTCAAGAGCCGCAGTTCTAATCGCAGTTGTGATCATGTGACATTTCGCAACCCTCCCCACGTGGCTCTGATGCTCCTTGACCTCTAAACCTGCTAGTGACCTCTGCTCTGAGCTTCAGCAGTGTTTTGCAGAACACGAGAGAACATTCTAGGAATTCTCTCGTCAGAGTTAGAGTGAAACGGCTGGGCTTGCCGCCCAGTCGGAGACAGAAGACTGTCTGGTTTGATTGTTGGTGAGAAACTCATCAAGCCTGACTCCCTACATCTAAATCTCTCTCAATTCCTCTGTTGCCACCATGAAATATTCATCTCATGCATATTTGGAGAAAATACATCAAACAGCTTTTGAATATCCCCCATTAAAACAAAACAACTGCTGTTGTCCCCTTCCTCCCCACTGTTTCAGAAACAGAAATTATTCGGGGACGGGGTCCTGTTAGATATCTCAATATCTCAAAGTCGGAGACACTCCCCTGTGAACGGTCTTCATGATTGCCTTGATCGAATGCAATATCCCCTCTGCAGCCTCACTTGGATTCGGTTCTTTTCCCCCCCGTCTGCTGAGGGTGACAAACGAGCAATCTTCCCTCACACCGCAGCAGGAGCCAGAGTGCTCATGCAGATGGGGCATCAGAGTGACAGTCCTGACGTGTTCATTTGTCTCAGCCGGCTGGCTTGCTCACACTAGCCCAGGATGACTCCACACTCTGTCCCGTTACACTGTGTAGGTTTGAACACGCTGGAGGGGGGGGGGGGGGGGGGGGTAGATGAAGATTCTGCCTGCACAATGATCCGTAAAGTGGAAGGAAGGTGTGAACAATTAACGGTGAGGAATGAATTTTCATTCCCTTTCATCCTTTCTCTCTCTCTCTTCCTCTCTCTCTGTCTCTCTCTCAGCGATCCCGTTCTGCTGAAACAGGAGATGCTGTCTTTCTGGGGGGAGGGTCTGGCAGGAAGTTGTGAGCCACATGAAGTGCTAGACTTCCTGTGGATGTCATGACTCCTCCAAACAACAAGTCAGGATGAAAAAAACAGATTTGCTGACTTCCTGTGGTGCTCCAGTTAGAGGAAGTGATGATTATCTGCTCCATGACATTTCTCTGCCTCACAGGGAGAGCTACTGCACATATCCCTTCCCCTGGGGACAGCTCTCCCTCTCAGAGACTCTCTTCTGCTGCCTCTGGGGGCTCCTGCCTCTGAAGTCTCCCCCACCCCCTGGCCTCTTTCTGTGGGCTTCAGCCAGGACCAGCATCAGGAGGTGACAGGAAGTCTCTGGGAGTGAGATGATGACAGGAAGCGAAGGCCGGCGGAGGCCCCAGCCACCTTGGAGACGGACAGCTATTGTGTCCAGAGTGACGTGTCTGTGTGAAGGCAGAAGCAGCGTTATCCCCTGGCTGTTCTCATGTAAATGTGCAACGAGTGCTGGCACCTCTCCTGGGGCCTCTCTCTCTCTCTCTCTCTGTCTCTCTCTGTCTCTCTCTCTCTCTCTCTCTCTCTCTCTCTCTCCTCTCTCTCTCTCTCTCTCTCTCTCTCTCTCTCTCTCTCTCCCTCCCTCCCTCTCTCTCTCTCTCTCTCTCTCTCTCTCTGTCTCTCTCTCTCTCTCTCTCTCTCGTCTCTCTCTCTCTCTCTCTCTCTCTCTCTCTCTCTCTCTCCCTCTCTCTCTCTCTCTCTCTCTCCCTCCCTCTCTCTCTCTCTCACCCTCTCTCTCTCTCTCGCCCTCTGAAGCTTTGCAGCAGAACGTGCTGAAATCCGCTTTGAGACGGAAACACAGCAAGAAATAACTTGGTCTGTCTTGTGAGGTTGAAGAAGCCTTCTAACACACATCACCTCCTGTCCCCGATTGGCCGATGGCCACCGATGAGTGCAAACAGACGGCCAATGAGATGTTACCACACGTCCGCGTGGTTCGAGTGGAGAGGTAGGATACCTCACAGTCGGCCTCGCAGTATTCTGACACGCTCGCTCCTTTTTTTTTTTACAGCTGTGTCATGAATATGCATGACGTGTCTCAAACGCAGAGAAGTTCCCCTCTAGCAAGTACTGTTAAATCTCAGTACAGTAAGGCAGACACCACTGCCAAGACCAACACCCCTGCCTCAGGTCTTTCACTCGCTGTTGTGAGTGACATCATGCAAGAGAGCCCGTATTAATCATTGATGTATGTTACTTTACTAGTGTGGATGAATAATTCAGGCAGACAGGGGGGACCTGTAGTACAGTACTGTACTCTATTGTACTGTACTCTATTGTACTGTACTCTATTGTACTGTACTATTCTCTCTTGTACTGTACTGTACTCTTGTTCTGTGCTGAACTCTATTGTGTTGTGCCGATTTCTATTGTCTGTATTGTATTAGGCTGTGTGAGACTGAGTCCTCTCTCCTGGGCGAGTCGTCGTCTGGCTGGAGCGGACATGTTGGATCTGCAGAGGGATTCTGGGTAATGCTGGGTGTGCAGTTACAGTGCTCAGTGCTGGTTCAGACTGCGTGCCATGCGACCACTCCGGATGAGTCAACCCCACAGTGAGTCTGTGTCTGGGACGGGTTTGAGGGGGTTGTGACATTGCACAATCACGTCTTCTGACAGAACGTGTCGCTTGTTTTAAACCTCAGATTAGAGAGAATTTGTCCCCCTCGTTTGATTACACATGCCCAGTTCACAACATGCCCCTCAAACTAATCCTCCGCCCCTCCCCCAGAGCCCCCCAAAATTGCTGTTGTCTGAGATAAAACACTGAACAACAGACAGACATTTGTATCAGTAGAGCCTTTGGAAATTTCATCCATTTGGTTATGAACCTGTCAAAGTGGGATCACAGTTTCCTATTATTACTCCACATTGTGAGAACCTGCTGTACATATTGAAGGTTACCAGTCTGCAAGACTCCATTATGAGGGTTATTTCAAGCACTTACACTGTCAACCTTGGCTCTACACACATCAGAAGGGGAAGTGGTTTTGATGCGTTTCATCACTTCTCCGGTGTCTAGACAGCAGACAACCTACGACGGTGTTTGTCTCCCGTCACTGTTGACAGGAAGCACACAATCCCCTCATACATCAGATCTGTCCACAACAGCACTCCTCGGCACCTCTTTAGCGCACACCCCTCTCTTCATCATCCCTCTCCTCTCGTCTCTGCCCTCGCCCTTCTCCTTCCTGTTCTCCCTCCCTCCCTCCCTCCCTCCCTCCCTCTCTCTCTCTCTCCCCCCTCCCTCCCTCCCTCTCTCTCTCTCTCTCTCTCTCTCTCTCTCTCCCTCATCTCCCCCCCCCCCCTCTACTTTCCCCCTCATCCTCTCCCTCTTCTCTTCATATTTACACCCAGACCGGCTTGTCCCATGAAGGTCACCTCCAGATTAATGAAAAGGTCTGTAGAGAAAATGTGTCGACACCCCATGATCTTCACTCCTTTCCTCCCTCCCTTTCCTTCCTCCCTTTCTCACTCCCTCTCTCACTTCCTTCCTTCCCTCACCTTCGGTAATGATCATCTTTGTGTTATCTTCAGAGCCATGTTGAGCCCCCAGCCCCTCCAGTAGATTATCAGTCTAGTCCTGGAGGACACGACCCCCCCATCTCCCCCTCCCTCCCCCTCCTCCCTCCCCTTCCCCACACGCCCCCAATCATCCTTCCCTCTCTGGCCACCCCTTGTTTTCCTCCCCTCTCTTCACTGCCTTGGGTTTGGTCTCTATTAAGAGGGCTCATTAATAAGACCCAAATATCCTTTGAATTCCACATTAAAGGAGTTTCTCTGGGATTTTATCAGAAAATTACCATTTTCCTCCCAGAGGCAGAGAGGTTGTTTTCTGTGTTTGGGTGGAGAGAGGTGGGGTTGAGGAGTGTGAGAAAAAGTTTGAGGTCTCATTTATCATGTGCTGGTCCATACCCGTCCCCACACAAGCACACACATACACACACATAAGCAAAGACACACATACACACACACACTCGCACACACTGTGGGTGGTGCCTCATGTCCCTTGATTATTACTGAGTTTGCATCACACATGGTTATAGCGTGGAAATCCTCCCATCTGGGCTGTTTCCCCACCCAGCCCATCCTCATTATCACAGCACCCGTTGATAACAGTCTGCTTTTAAAAAGACGGAATAAATTATTCAGTAATTAAGAGCTTTAGACTTGGGAGTTTATTAGGGGATATTATGCTGGGAAATATGCCCAGCCACCCCCTCTCTAGACTGCTGCCTGCTACTGACAACTGCTGCAAGGCTAAACTCAGACAAAGCTGGTGAAAGTACTGGGGAAGTTTGGCCTTGTTGAGCTCAGCACTGTATTCCTTCTTCATTTCTCTCTGCATGCTGCAGCTGAAAGCTTTGTGGCACCATGTTGGATTATTTCTGTCAGCCTCCGTTTCCCTCTTCTTCTCCCTCTCCCCCCCTCCCTTTCCTTCCCCTCCCTCCTTCTCCCCTCACTTCCTCTCCTTCTCCCCCTCCCCCTTACCCCCTTCCTCTTCCTCTCCTTCTCTCCTTCCCCCTCCCTCTCCTTCTGCCCTCTGTTTGAGGTCTGTAATCCTTTCCCCTTTGCCCTGTGCAGTGATCATGGTTGACAGTGATATCTGAGCTGCAAAGGTCCGCTCCCTGGGCACCAGGCCGAACCCCCTAACAGTCCTGCTTCCCCACAGCCAGGGTGGGGCTGAGGGTGGAGGGGAGGGGGGTTAAAGGAGGAAGGAGGGGGGGCTGCTCCCTGGAGTGGCTGTTATGTAACCCGTTTGTGCTCTGATGTGATGCATGGGGAAGTGTTTAGGCAGGCAGCTCAGACTGGGCCCCTTGGAGACTGTTGGAGACGCATGCACACTAATGCAGCACACACACACTCATACTCACACAGCACACACACACTCATACTGACACAACACACACACACACACGTACACATGTGTATGCTTCCACACATGGGCATTTGTCGACACACACAGACGTGGCAAACACTGCTCCCGTTAATGACTCTGTCATTGAAACGGTGGGACACGCGAGGTGTGAAGGAATGGTAGACAGCCCACCTCCCTCTCCTCCTCCTCCCTGCTACCAGCCCACCTCCCTCTCCTCCTCCTCCCTGCTACCAGCCCACCTCCCTCTCCTCCTCCTCCCTGCTCCCAGCCCACCTCCCTCTCCTCCTCCTCCCTGCTCCCAGCCCACCTCCCTCTCCTCCTCCTCCCTGCTCCCAGCCCACCTCCCTCTCCTCCTCCTCCCTGCTACCAGCCCACCTCCCTCTCCTCCTCCTCCCTGCTACCAGCCCACCTCCCTCTCCTCCTCCTCCCTGCTACCAGCCCACCTCCCTCTCCTCCTCCTCCCTGCTCCCAGCCCACCTCCCTCTCCTCCTCCTCCCTGCTACCAGCCCAACCTCCCTCTCCTCCTACTCCCTGCTCCCAGCCCACCTCCTCCCTGCTACCAGCCCACCTCCCTCTCCTCCTCCTCCCTGCTACCAGCCCACCTCCCTCTCCTCCTCCTCCCTGCTACCAGCCACCTCCCTCTCCTCCTCCTCCCTGCTACCAGCCCACCTCCCTCTCCTCCTCCTCCCTGCTACCAGCCCACCTCCCTCTCCTCCTCCTCCCTGCTCCCAGCCCACCTCCCTCTCCTCCTCCTCCCTGCTCCCAGCCCACCTCCCTCTCCTCCTCCTCCTCCCTGCTCCCAGCCCACCTCCCTCTCCTCCTCCTCCCTGCTCCCAGCCCACCTCCCTCTCCTCCTCCTCCTCCCTGCTCCCAGCCCACCTCCCTCTCCTCCTCCTCCCTGCTCCCAGCCCACCTCCCTCTCCTCCTCCTCCCTGCTCCCAGCCCACCTCCCTCTCCTCCTCCTCCCTGCTCCCAGCCCACCACCCTCTCCTCCTCCTCCCTGCTCCCTGCTCCCAGCCCACCTCCCTCTCCTCCTCCTCCCTGCTCCCAGGCCACCACCCACACTTCTCAGACATGCCTGCTGAACAAACAGGGGAAACCATGACTGTGTCCTCCTTGCTACTATACGCCTGCCCTCCAACAGTAATGGCTCCATTAGTCATGTACAAACAGACTGTGAGTGATTAAGAGCAGTCAAATTGCACAGACCACTGCAAAATGGAGGAGAGGGGTGGCTGGGGGGGGGGGGGGGGGGCATCAGGGAAAGACCAGAGTGATTCGAGCCTTTTGCAATAATTGGACTGCCTAGAAAGGTTAATTAAGTCATTACTGTGAGACCCCTCCCCAAAAATGATGTATTGCAGACTGTCCATATATGATACATATCAAACGAGCTGGGTGTATTTGGTTATAGGTAGACTATGATATGGAAACTCTGTCAGGCCTAGCTGGCAAAGAACCTCATTTGTCACTATCAGAGTAGACCCTTAATGGAGATCCATCACGCGCATATCGAGACAGAGGGCGGGAAGGCTCCGGAGAACAAGCCCATGAAAACAATACGGTAGCCATAGCAACTGCGCGCGCTGATACGCTTTGGGTAAAAATACCGTTTTTTTGGAAGAGGTTGTGTATACGTTAATGAGGTGATTATCTTTAATTATGCTGAATTATCTCTAATGATCGGGTCAGTGTTAACTAGGTGGGTGGGTTATGTTCACTCTTATTACAGGCCACAGAGTCAGAATACACATTTTACAAAACTGTATGCACACCAAACTGCATAATACTGTTTATGGTGGATTTACTCTCAGTGGTTTGACCTATTTGACCTAGTACTGGAGCTGCAATCTTTCAGTTCAGAAGTCAATTAATAATCCCATAGTATCTGTATACTAACTATAAACTATGTCTCAAATTGTGCTTTCTTACCTTTAATTCAATAGGCTACTTTCTTCAGTCTATGAGGAGCAAATATGATGGTAAAATTCCCTCTGTGAACTACACTGAAACAATTAGACTAATAACCGGTGTTCGTCCAGGCAGCTGTCATAAGTCTTATTTGTTTTCTGATCCATTTTCAGAGGATCCATTTGGCTTAATGGCGTGTAGGCCTATTAAAACAAACCTCTCTCTCTCCCAATTCTCTCTCTCCCCCCCAGTTCTCCCTCTCCCTTCCTCTCTCCCTTCCTCTTTGGAGCACTGAACACCAACACAGGGATGAAACAGCGACTGTTGAAGTGAATAAAAGCTGTTTGGAGGTAAGAGGCTAATTGAACAGCAGAGATTAGCTAGTCACTGATCAGTCTACAGCTAATTATTTATAATAACAGTATCATATACGCATTTACAGAGATAGCTGTTGACGGTGGTGTCTCAGTATTTTCATTCAATTGTGGCATATTTTATTGGACAAAGTACCAATCATCCAACACGTGATGATGTTGTATTTATTACGGCTCATGCCCACAGAAGCAGGTTCCCAACCCGCCGTTCCTGAAGGGAGATCGTTTATTCAAGGTCTAGCTGGACAAGCAGACTTTTGTATCGCGGTTTACTTGATCAAGAGTGATGTGAAGAATTCAGGTCAAACTGTTCATAACCATATAATCCCTCCACAAATACATCTTTGGAGTGAGAGTGTTGAGCTCCGGGAAAGCTAGCAGCCTGGCAGGATGATTCTGTCTTCTCCAGGGAGGAAAGCTGTCCCTAAGTCTAATTGGATCCGCTGTCTCTTCCTCCTTCATCCCTTTCCTCCTTATGTTTCGCTGAGCCTGCACGACTCCCAGGTCGGAGCCTGGCGACGGCTGCCGCAGAGGTACGGCCCTGATCGGTCGCAAACACAACACGCAGCACGTCTGAGCCGCTCATGCTCTACTGAGGAAGCGTCAAATTGAATTTGCTGAAGAAAAACAGGTGCTCTGAGTCAAACTGAGCAGCTAAATTGCTTAGGCTTCAATCTGTCTTTCTGTCAAACACGCGTTGACTAAGTTAAAACGACAAAAACTCTATTAAACTAACAAAACTTATTTTCTTTTCCATAGTGTGCTTGTCCCAGACACTGAAGCTCCCCTGTTAACGATTTCCAATTTAGGCCTATGGCGTCAGGTGGCTGAGCGGTTAGGGAATCAGGCTAGTAATCTGAAGGTTGCCAGTTCGATTCCCGGCCGTGCAAAGGACGTTGTGTCCTTGGGCAAGGCACTTCACCCTACTTGCCTCGGGGGGAATGTCCCTGTACTTACTGTAAGTCGCTCTGGATAAGAGCGTCTGCTAAATGACTAAATGTAAATGACTCAGTTCATCCCACAGGATGACCACAGGAACTAAGCCAAAACACAAAATAGCTTTGCTGTTTCAAGTTATCGAAAATGTGTTTTTTATTATAAATATTTGTGCATGTCTGATATTTTCAGCAACGTTGCCTGCTTGCTTACCTGTTTAGAATATAATACATGCACATTCTTTGCTTACTTAGCCTGTGGGCTACAGCATACATATACTTCATGCAGACTGTGCTATTTCTGTGGATATCATCATGAACAATCAATACTTTTTGAATTCCTTTGTGTCTGAATGCTGTTGGTTTATTTCTATGATGGTCGTGGGCTTCCCGGAGATTAGGGGGATGGGGAGTAAGTAAGAATGGATAGCTTATACTGCACTGAGTGTTTAATTTAGTTTCTGTTTTTGTGTTAATGTCTGTGTACAATACCTCAGTCCATCATGTCAGGGGGTTGAGAGAAGCTAAGGGAAGAAGGGCCTTTTATAGATGTTTGTCCTGTGTCCCTTTTATATTTACATTTACATTTAGTCATTTAGCAGACGCTCTTATCCAGAGCGACTTACAGTAAGTACAGGGACATTCCCCCCGAGGCAAGTAGGGTGAAGTGCCTTGCCCAAGGACACAACGTCATTTTGCGCAGCCAGGAATCGAACCGGTAACCTTCAGATTACTAGCCCGACTCCCTCACCACTCAGCCACCTGACTCCCTCTCCCTTTTGTAGCTGTGAAGACGCTTCCTCTTTCCTTATACAAACAGTAAATAATAGATTGCAGAAAGGAACAGCTTTTCACACACTCTATTACCGTGAACGTCAGATCACTCAGTCAAACAATTTGCCAAGTTAGCTTCTGTGCTCTGCTCCTGCCAATCACAGCTCACACAAACCCTCAGCTTGCAGCTGTGCACCGGCCAATCCCAGCCCAGAGTTAAGGTACAGCACTCTCCTGAGTGATGGAGGGATAAAGCTGCCGTTAGTCATTGTCTGGACTCCAGCATATGGGATTTGTCATGTGCTCATGAATGGGGCGGGGTGGGGGGCGGGGGGGGGGGGGGTGAGAGGGTGAAGGGAGAGACTCGTTCTAGCATGAGTCAGCATTCCTCTGACCTTCAGTGTCCTTGAGTCCTGTCTGATGTGGTCGAGCTGCCCTGCTTCAAAAGACGCATGAATATTCAACACGGGATTCTGAATACGTTACACTACGGAGTGATCCATCATTCATAAACATTCCCGCATGCACTAGTGGATGTAGCTGTTTGAGGCTCAGTCAGAGCTGTTCCCGATCCAGCTTCATCATCTCTGCTTTACTGAGGTAAATTCACCTTGTGAGAAGTTAAGGAAGATGGATTCAGCAAAGCCTTTCTATGCAGCACCAGAGGTGATAGTGAGAGGTGAAGCTGCTATATCGTTCCAGTGTCTGACCTCTCCTGTCCACGAACGTTGTCTAAACAGGCTTCACGAGTCTCTGTTTTCAAGTTAAAAACATAGGATGTGTGTGTGGAGGGGTTTGTGCGAGGGGCATCCGCTGATGTCGATGCCGACTGACAGTCCCCACAGACCCACACGAGGCAGCCTCCCACTCCCCTGTCGCAGGACGTGAACCTACATCCTGAGACGCCCTCGTCCCCTGCGACACACCGCAGCCCGGCCCGACACACAATCATGCCAAGGACGGAGGTGGGCGCCGGTGCTCACCATCTTGCTCCGCCGTGCAGAGAGAGGGAGGGAGAGGAGAGAGAGAGATAGGGAGAGGAGAGAGAGAGAGAGGGCGGGAGGGAGAGGAGAGAGAGAGGGAGAGAGAGGAGAGAGATTTAACAAAAGTAAATGATGAATTTGATATGTTCAATCTTTATATTTGTGGAAAAAAAACACAATATATAAACCATCAAATATTTTCGAAAGGTTAAAAAATAGTTTTATTTTCGCAAAAAACTTTTGAAAAAAAAATATGTTCGATAGTTTTTTGTTGAAAGGTTTAACAATATTTGTGATTTATTTTCTAAAATAGGTTTGCATCATTGATGAGTACTTGATGAGGACTACTATACTCTATTGTACTCTATTGTGCTCTGCTCTGATTTACTCAATTCTGTTTTAGGCTTCTCTGTTCTCCTCTCTCCTCTCCTTTCACTGTGTGTGAAAAAAAAGTTTTGAATTATGAATTATTTTTTATTAGAAAGGTAAAAAAAAATATGTTCGAAAAAGAAGTTGGAAAAAAAACTTTTGAAAGGTTGACAAACACTTATTCAGTTAACTACCAGAGCAACCCAGAAAACTTTTAAGAGCTTTAAAAAAGTAATAGTCCCTGAATCTTAATTAGCTTCACCTCGTTGCCAGATTGACAGGTTTGTTGGAAGTCTGAACAGAGTTAATACAGGGGAATTCCCCCTTGGCACTGTTCCTGAGCACGCTGAGATGTGGTTTATGTTTCAACTGAGGGCTTCTAAAGACATGGGGCTGTCAGGACAGGGACAATAATGTGATTCAGAGATGAAAACCAATCCTTCACCTCATGAAAACCCTCCCACACCAGCACCTGTCATTTCATCTGGTGACGAGGCAGGCCTTGGCTTGTGCCTTGAGCAGGACTGAAGGAGAGGTTGCTGTTCTAAGCATGATCAAAGTCCCCCTTCTGAACCAACACCCTAGCACAGGCAATGGAAACCTTCCCCCATAATGACTATGCCATGCCTCATTAAGTACACGTGTACACATATATCCGGCACTGGGCCTTGATACCCCACTAAACCAACCCCCTGAACCAGTGTAGCACGACCAGCCTCACCCAGCACCCCACCCCCAGCCATCTGCTATGAGTTAGAGTCACAGACCTGCAGGTTGGTGGAGAGCTGGAGGGGCTGGGGGGGGGGGGCTGGGACTCAGGGGGCTGGGTGTGACTGAAGAGGGCTGGGGATGGAGTAGGGCTGGTGGGGCTTGGGGGGGGAGGGGCTGGGAGGGGGGGGGGGTCCTTGATGTCCAGAAATAGCCTCCAAGAGTCTGGAGCACCATAGACTGTGTATGAAGCACAGTAGGTTGTCTAAAGCTTCCCTTCAGGACTGGGACCAGCCGGTCTACTCTCCACAGCAGGACCACACCCTGCCCTCAGGACTGAGACCAGCCGGTCTACTCTCCACAGCAGGATCACACCCTGCCCTCAGGACTGGGACCAGCCGGTCTACTGTCCACAGCAGGACCACACCCTGCCCTCAGGACTGAGACCAGCCGGTCTACTGTCCACAGCAGGATCACACCCTGCCCTCAGGACTGGGACCAGCCGGTCTACTGTCCACAGCAGGATCACACCCTGCCCTCAGGACTGGGACCAGCCGGTCTACTGTCCACAGCAGGACCACACCCTGCCCTCAGGACTGAGACCAGCCGGTCTACTGTCCACAGCAGGACCACACCCTGCCCTCAGGACTGAGACCAGCCGGTCTACTGTCCACAGCAGGACCACACCCTGCCCTCAGGACTGAGACCAGCCGGTCTACTGTCCACAGCAGGACCACACCCTGCCCTCAGGACTGGGACCAGCCGGTCTACTCTCCACAGCAGGATCACACCCAGCTCTCAGGACTGGGAACAGCCGGTCTACTCTCCACAGCAGGATCACACCCTGCCCTCAGGACTGGGACCAGCCGGTCTACTGTCCACAGCAGGACCACACCCTGCCCTCAGGACTGGGACCAGCCGGTCTACTGTCCACAGCAGGACCACACCCTGCCCTCAGGACTGGGACCAGCCGGTCTACTGTCCACAGCAGGACCACACCCTGCCCTCAGGACTGGGACCAGCCGGCCTACTGTCCACAGCAGGACCACACCCTGCCCTCAGGACTGGGACCAGCCGGCCTACTGTCCACAGCGTGGGCCTGCCATCCACAGAAGCTTCAGACTGGAAACACGTTGTTGACATCCAGCATTGGCATTTCCCTAGCTGTTGCAACAGTGCATGATGGGTATTCCCCCTGGCACACAGAAACAGGTATTTTAGTGAATTAACGAAAGCTTCAGGAAATTAACTTTTTTGTTGGATCAAAATAGGGAGACAAATACTGTGGTTAGATCAGTATGTACAGTGACTGAGGAAATGTTTCAGGGTAGTTAGTCAAACTTTGTCCCTCCTCAGAGATCTGCTGATCATGTCCAATTCACCAGAACTACTTAGACCGGAGGCTCATATGTTGTCTAGATCAGTGGTTCTCAACCCTGGTCCTCAGGGAACCCCTGTCCTGCATGTTTTAGATGTTCCTTGGCTCCAACACACCTGATTCAAATGCATATTCGTTACCAGGCTTCTACACTGCTAGATAACGACCCATGTATTTGAATCAGGTGTGTTGGAGCAGGGAAACATCTAAAACATGCAGGACAGGGGTGCCCTGAGGACCAGGGTTGAGAACCACTGATCTATATTTATGAACTTCTGTTTACGCTCTCTAGATGAAACATTGTAATTATCATGTGTTGAGTTAGTATTACATAGACCTTTTACAGACCCAGAGTTGACAGCCGGTCGATGGACAGGAAATGATGTGTTGCTGTGGAGAATATGTAACATATAAACACTGACTGATGGGTGATTTTGTAAAAGAGAAAAGGTTATATAAGGACTTGATGTGTGTGTGTGTGCGTGTGTGCACGTGTGTGTGTGTGTGTGCATGTGTGTGTGTGTGTGCCCCACCATGTGCATTCTGCCGTGTGACTCCCCTGCCCCTGTTGACTCGCCATGACTGGAGTTCAATGTGTGTGTGTGTGTGTGTGTAAGTGTGTGTGGGTGGGTGTGCGTGTGTTTAGAAGTGCTAGTGCTAGAGACAGCAGGGCTAAGTAGCAGGGAGAGAGGATTATTCCTCCTCATTTCATTTCTTCTTCTGCGGATGATGAGTATCTGGTGGGGACTGACTTCAGAGCTTTGTCTCTTCCTGTTGACTCACTTATGTACAGACAGTAAACTGGTTCCTACACATACCTTCAGCTAATCCCCATCGCCTCATCTCCTTCTAGACATGACACCATCTCTAGCAGCCAGAAGACCCCAGGAGAGAGAGAGGGAGAGAGGGAGAGAGGGAGAGAGAGAGAGAGAGAGAGAGGGCGATAGAGGACGAGGAGAGAGAGAGAGAGAGAGAGAGAGAGAGAGAGAGAGAGAGAGAGAGAGAGAGAGAGAGAGAGAGTCCTTCTCGCTCCGTTCCTGCTGTAATGAAACTTCTTTCTCTTTTCTTTCTCTCTCTCCCTTTCTGTCTGTCCTTCTGTGTCTTTGTGTGCCAGCCCTGCAGTACCTCCTTCCTCACATGATAATTACCAGCTCTATGATTATACACAGAGCAGCTCCGAGCGCCAAGATGGCAGGAAATGACACGCTCTGTTTGGGACTGAGCCCTAAAGTAGCAGTTCTAAAGGAAGAAACTCTGAAATCGCTAGAAAGACGGGCGACCCACACACACATGCACACACACACACACACACACACACACTCACTCACTCACTCACATGGACACATGCTGTACTGTAGGCACACATGCACTGAAGTATGCTACATCTCTTTTGTCTTTCTCATTTTCTTTTTCTCTCTCTCTCTCTCTCTCTCTCTCTCTCTCTCTCTCTCTCTCTCTCTCTCTCTCTCTCTCTCTCTCTCTCTCTCTCTCTCTCTCCCTCTCTCTCTCTCTTCTACTCTTATTTTTCTCTCCTCCACTGTCTCTTTCTCGCTGTTTTTCTAACTCTCTTCCTCTAACTCTCTCTTTATCCCTCTCTTTCTCTCTCTCTTCCTCTCTCTCTCTCTCTTTGTCCCTTCCTCTCTCTCTCTTCCTCTCTGTCTCTCTCTGTATCATACTCAGCTGTGCTGGCATGAGGCGTGTTGAGGGAGAGCGGGGCAGTGTGAGGGCTTCTCTCCCGCTCTCCTGTGTGCTGCGTGAGGGGAACAGAGCCGCCCGCGCCGGAGGGAAGACGGCATCAGTCTCCAGTGTTTAGGGAAAGCAGATGTTACAGACCTTCCGTGTGACACGCGCTCACTCACTTCCTCACAGCATGAGTCACCAAGACAGCCAAGTAATCATGGGTTCTCCTGTACACGAGCAGAGCAACAGGCAGTACTGAATGACAGGCACCATGTCAGCCGAGTGTCTGTCTGAGTTTCTGTGTCCATGCATGCTTAAAACATCCATGTGACCTGAGGGTGTCGGAGTGATGCATCACTCACTGTGGTGTCCCTGTAGGTTCAGATTGTGGTGGAGTGGTCAGGAGGTGACCAGGCCTGGTCAGCTGATGTTGGAGTGGTCAGGAGCTGACCAGGCCTGGTCAGCTTGTGTTGGAGTGGTCAGGAGGTGACCAGGCCTGGTCAGCTTGTGTTGGAGTGGTCAGGAGGTGACCAGGCCTGGTTCAACTGTGTTCAGGTGACCAGGCCTGGTTCAACTGTGTTCAGGTGACCAGGCCTGGTCAGCTGATGTTGGAGTGTTCAGGTGACCAGGCCTGGTCAGCTGATGTTGGAGTGTTCAGGTGACCAGGCCTGGTCAGCTGATGTTGGAGTGTTCAGGTGACCAGGCCTGGTCAGCTGATGTTGGAGTGTTCAGGTGACCAGGCCTGGTCAGCTGATGTTGGAGTGTTCAGGTGACCAGGCCTGGTCAGCTGATGTTGGAGTGTTCAGGTGACCAGGCCTGGTCAGCTGATGTTGGAGTGTTCAGGTGACCAGGCCTGGTCAGCTGATGTTGGAGTGTTCAGGTGACCAGGCCTGGTCAGCTGATGCCTCTGAACAGCGTAGTCCTGCTTTGTCCACTGACACATCTGTCAGGGGCTCGACTGGTCCTGCTGGGTGGGCAGAAGGGTGGACGGCCAGGGAGAGAGGGAGGGAGAAGGGTAGAGAGAGGCAGAAGGGGAGAGGGAGGGGGATGGAGGGAGGGGGAAGGAGGGAGGGAGGGAGGGAGAAGGGGAGGGGGATGGAGGGAGGGAGGGAGGGAGGGAGAAGGAGTGAGAGAGGGAGGGAGGGAGAGAGGGAGAGAGAGAGAGAGAGAGGGAGGAAGAAGGGGAGACGAAGAGAGGGTGGGAGGGAGGGAAGAGAGAGAGAAGGAGAGAGAATGGAGCCCGTGCCTTCACACAAGACCCCTCACACACCCTCCAGCTGGCCCGTGCCTCAACAGATGCTCCTACAGAGCCCACGTCACACACACACATACGCACACACACATGCAAAGACACACAGGCACGCACACACTCTCACAAGCAGGTCCCTGTGGCAGCAGGCCGCTTCCTTTCATACCTCTATAAGTCAATCAGCCCCTCCCACCCAGGCCAAGTGAAGCAATTAAAGCCATTCAAAGTCAGCTCCCCCCCCCCTCAACTCTCCCCATCCGCCTCCCCCATGTCTCCCTTCTCCTTTGTTATCCTCTCCCCCGCACACACGCATTCTTAGACACCTACAAAAGGCTCCACGCACAACTGGGCCCCAAAGACACGTCCAGCCATTGTGCTCTCACACACTTCCCTCCACATACCCGCACGCTTGGCCGGACGTACGAGCAAACTCATAGGTTTTCACCTAGCCCTGACCAACAGTCAGACCAGTATACGCAACAAGAAACCCGCTCACCAACACGCAGTCATAACCACAGCAACGTCGTCTTCAAATGTCAATGTTTTTCAGTACTTTATCTTCAGTTTCCTTCCCAGTGTCCTTGCAAGTTTGTGTTTCACTACGAGTCCCTGTGTGAGCGAGTGTGTAGAAATGTCACGACTCATTTCTGGGGATGTAGAGTACGTTAGAGGTAGGCTGCAGAGAGGGAGGGTGTTACGTGCCAAGCGTTCAGATTAGGAACAGCTACATGAGAGAGGGTAGAGAGAGGGTAGAGAGAGAGAGGGTAGAGAGAGAGAGGGTAGAGAAAGAGAGAGGGAGAGAGGGAGAGAGAGAGAGAGAGAGGGAGAGGGAGGGAGAGAGAGAGAGAGAGAGGGAGAGGGAGGGAGGGAGGGAGGGAGAGTGAGGGAGGGAGAGTGAGGGAGGGAGAGTGAGGGAGGGAGAGGGAGGGAGAGTGAGGGGGGGGGGAGCTCTTTGTTCCTGGAGCAGAACTGGATTCTGCTGAGTCATGCCACAACGTTCCCTGACCCGCTTCTCACTCCCATCCATCATGCCCTCCTATTGGCTATTCTCTGAAATGGGCCCTAAACATCTTAATACTGCCAGGATGTACTGGGACAATCTTGACGTGAGAACGGAGGCACTGACAGTTTTGTTTGGCATTTTCCTTCTTTTTTTTTTTTACATATCTTTGCTGAAAGTGAAGCGAATCAGGCTGACACACAGCATCTGCTGAGTAAACCTCACACATGCCTCATCTCTGCTTCACGCAGCTTCTGATAGGAAACACTCTCTCCCTGTCTCCCTCTCCCTCTCTCTCTCTCTCTCTCTCTCTCTCTCTCTCTCTCTCTCTCTCTCTCTCTCTCTCTCTCTCTCTCTGCAAGCAGCTGCAGAGTCAACAGGGAAGGCTCTATGGGGTTGACCTGTGTGGTGGGATGGGTGGATGGGTGCTGAGGGCAGTGGGCTTCCAGAGGGCCAGACTTGGGCCTGCTCTAATGCCTTTGTGAGCCAGCCTCCTGTGTTGGAGCCCAGCCACCTGTCAGTCAAGCTGGCCTCACGTCTCCACAGGGTGTGTTGGAAGACCTCCTCCGGACCAGTTAATCCTGCTCCAGCCCAGGACTTCTCTGTGGAGACTCTCTGTGGAGCCTGTGGTGGTGGTGGTGGTGGTGGTGGTGGGGTAGCTGTGTTCATGAAGAAGCTTGGGTGTACACATTGATGCAATACCTGACTGATGGGCAGACACATTCAAGGGACCTGGTTTTGGGGTTGGTGTGGGGGTTGTGTGTGTGTGTGTGTGTCTGTGTGTGTGGGAGGGGGGGGGGGGGGGTGAGCTCCACTCTGTTTCCTCACACAATGGGCCATAAATTCAAGACCCAAACACTCCCCCTTTTCGCCTTTTGTTGACACACTTTGAGCACACACACTTTGCATACACACACACACTTTGCATACACACACACACACACACACTGCCCAGATGACAGTAGGAGGAGGTTCCTCTCCTTGAAGACCCCCCAGTCCCCCCTGACCAAGATGACCCCGACGACCCTTACACACACCCCACTAACACACGCTTAGCACCCATAACCCCAACTAACACTCAGGACACACACACACACACACAACCCTCCCACCTCATAAAGCATGACATCATCCAGCATGCACGATCTCTTTCATATTTTGCGGGGGCAAAGCTGCTCTTTTTTGTACTGGTCTCTCTGTTTCGTTTTGATGGTCTTTCTTCTCTGCTGCCGGTCTTTCTGGGTCTTGCTGTCGGCTTGTGTCCTGTCTCTTCTGCAGCTGGTGCACCCTCTCTGCTACAGCGACCCTGAGCCGGTTGATACTGTGCTGTCATCTCTCATCCACACACAGATTTCTGAAGGTTGCCACGCTCGTAATTTTCATGACAGGTTGTTGTCTCACCTGCATGGCCCTGTATAGCCTCAGTACACACACACACACAACACAACACACACAGAAGACCCGCTCTCATAAATACTACTTCAGAAATACCCACACACACACGTGTTTCCCATAATTATGCACACACGCTTCGGGGGGTGTGCGAGTGGATTCCAGGAGGGAGGGTTTGAGTGTGCCAAGGGAGGCAGATGGGCTCACCTTGTGGGGACACACTTCCTGAGACAGAACAGGAGCTCTGAGAGACTCCTGCTCCACTCACACATCTGAGGAGGGATGAGGGAGGGAGGGATGAGGGAGGGATGAGGGAGGGATGAGGGAGGGAGGGATGAGGGAGGGATGAGGGAGGGATGAGGGAGGGATGGGGAGGGAGGGAGGGGTGAGGGAGGGAGGGATGAGGGAGGGATGAGGGAGGGATGAGGGAGGGATGGGGACGGAGGGAGGGGTGAGGGAGGGAGGGGTGAGGGAGGGATGAGGGAGGGATGAGGGAGGGAGGGGTGAGGGAGGGAAGGAGGGATGAGGAGGGAGGAATGAGGGAGGGATGAGGAGGGAGGGGTGAGGGAGGGAAGGAGGGATGAGGGAGGGAAGGAGGGATGAGGAGGGAGGGGTGAGGGAGGGAAGGAAGGACGGATGAGGGAGGGATGAGGAGGGAGGGGTGAGGGAGGGAGGGATGAGGGAGGGATGAGGAGGAAAGGGTGAGGGAGGGAAGGAAGGAGGGAGGGATGAGGGAGGGATGAGGAGGGAGGGATGAGAGAGAGAGGGATGAGGGAGAGAGGGATGAGGCTAGATGATGGCTTGAGAAACACAGTGGTTGTGTTTGTTAAATCGTGTCTTCTGGGAGGCAACAACCCAGAATCCATCATCTTTTAATCCTCCTCAAGATGAACACACACTTTGTTTACATACATTTGCCTTCAAAAGGACGCCCTGAAATTAGCAGCAGAAAGTCAAACATCATGCAGATAAAGATCAGAGTGAAGGAATCAGCTTCCCTGACTGGAGCTGAGTTTTCAACCCCCACACACACACTCACACACACACACTTAATCTCTCTCCATCACTTGCTGCAACTTGTCCTGTGGTTGTTGAATAAGTAAGGGGTGAGAAGGAGGAGGGAAGGGGGGGGCAGGCAGGCAGGTGCACCCCCCCCCTGTAGAGTTCCTTTATTGTTTCTCCTCTCAAAGAGAACAGCTGTTCTGTCTCACAGCCTCACCACTTCAAGACGTGTGCATGTGTGTCTATGCATGGTTGCCATGGCGTTTTACTCTGTGAAAAAGTATACAGTATTTGCACGTCTCCTCCCGAACTAGAGATTGTTTGATTTTCCCTCTGTCATCAGTGGAATCCTCCAAACACTACTCCTTCTATCACCCTCCCTCCCCCTCCCTCCCCCCCTCCCTCCCCCCCTCTCCCCCTCCTGCTGGCCTGTGTGAGGCTCCAGTGGTAACAAGCGTGTCCCGGGTCCCAATGAGCTCCCAGTGGATGGACAGTCTGGGCTTTTGTCCCCTCCCTGCAACCAGATGCCTCTGGGGCCACCCCCATCTCTCCCTCCCTCTCTCTCTCTCTCTCTCTCTCTCCCTCCCTTTCCTACCTCCCTCTCTCTCTCTGTCTCTCTCTCTCTCTTCCTACCTCCCTCCATACCCATCGCTATGACCACATTGGCATCAATGGAATGGCACACGGAATTCCTTTGTTTACTGGCGCTCTCTGCGGCTGCCTATGGGGGCCTCAGATCTCCATAATTCAATCAACTCTTCCATGTGGAAAAACAGTGTCTCAATAGTGGCCAGCCAAAGTCCTAACAGACTCCAGCATGTGAGCAAGTTCTGAGTTTGTGGAGTTGGAAGGGGAGATATAAATCACGCACCAAATGAAATACCAATCTTCAAGGTTTGAAATCAAAAGCAAGGTTTTTTGTGAGCAGTTGGTTTATCCTCCCCACCTGCCTGTAACGGATAGTGAGTCGTTTTAACAGAAGTACTAAGACAAGCCCCCCAAACCCCAGCCAGGAGCTGCCTGGCTGCATGGACATTTACATTACATTACATTTAGTAGACGCTCTTATCCAGAGCGACTTACAGTAAGTACAGGGACATTCCCCCCGAGGCAAGTAGGGTGAAGTGCCTTGCCCAAGGACACAACGTCACATGGCACAGCCGGGAATCTAACTGGCGACCTTCAGATTACTAGCCCGACTCCCACACCGCTCAGCCACCTGACTGGACAGCTGAGCTGGTGGTGCTGACAGCCTCACACGTCCACAAACCTGGAGCAGACCTCATCTGACCGGCAGGATCGCACCATCACAAGCTGTAAGACGACACAAACTGACAACCTTGAGGAGAGAGGGAGGAGAGAAGGGAGGAACCATCAGAAGAGTTTTTCTGGATGAACTGATAATCAGGAGGCTGTCAGGGCTGCCTTCAGGCTATGAATGGGTGATTAATGTATCTGCGATACGGAGCAAATCAATTTCTGTTGACCCTCCTCTAATGAGTGACCCAGAACGCTGGAGCGCGGGGGAGAGTGTGGGAGTCGGGCGTGGGTGGGGGGCGGGGAGGGGGGCGGGGGCAGGGGGTGTGGAGTGCGTGGGAGGAGGGTAAGAGGGGTCAGGGTCTCTCAGAGGAGAACACCAGCAGGGGGATAGTACCCCTGGGACCGCTCACCTCCACGGTGTGTGACTACGCTGAAGGCCCTTCCCAGCCCTGTCGTTTTGACTCATGACAGAGACATTTACATTTTGACATTTAGCAGACGTTCTTATCCAGAGCAACTACAGTAAGTACAGTACCCCCGAGGCAAGTAGGGTGAAGTGCCTTGCCCAAGGCCTTCTGATTAATAGCCCGACTCCCTAACCGCTCAGCCATCTGACCACAATAACACACAATAGCAGTCAGGGAGCCTTCTGACGGTAACATGGGGTCGTGGCAGGTTAGCAGAAGTGCTGAGATGGTCTTGAGATCGTGTAAAGAGTAGAGGCAGTCACACTGAGGTGCCGCCACAACTCTCTGCCCCGCTGTGGTCATTAGAAATACAAGAGGATGAATATTTCATCTGGCACTTCTAAACCGCGACCCTGGCTCCCCTGTCCACATGCAAGGGCACAGACAGACTGGAACATTCTCTTTGTGCCCTGTGAGAATGAATGTGTGTGATTACAGGTGGAAGGGGAGGGAGGGATGGATGGAGAGGGAGGGAGGATTTATTCTGTGTAAACAATGTTCACAGTACACCACTAGAGAAGAGATGTTCCCGCAGGAGGGTTGGTGAGATGGAAGTAAGGAGATGGAGAGGGATGGATGAGGGAGGGAGGAGAAGAGAGGGGTGGAGAGGGAGGGATGAGAGATGAGGGTAGGATGAAGAGGGAGAAGAGTGGATGGAGAGAGTAGGGAAAGGTGAGGAGGAGGGATAAAGGGATGAGGGATAGAGAGGGATGAGGAGGGAGGGATGAGGAGGGAGGATGGTAGGGGGGTGGTCGGCACCAGTTTTCATTTTACACTTCCCATTTATACTGTTTCTTAGCTGACAGCAGTAACACATGGTGAGATTTGAGGATGGAGAGTGTGAATGGGATGTAAATTATGTGTTAATTGCCTTGAACAAATCATACTAACTAACAATGTGCATTTATGGCTGGCCTATATTTTCACCCTGAAGTTACACAAAGGAAAGCAATGTTTTGATCGTGTACATGTACTGAACATAGACAACATGATCCAATGGAGCGAGAGATTATTATGAAGTCAAACAATGACACCTGCTGGTTGTGGGTTTTAAATCCTTCCACAACGTTTCTTCACATCTGTGAATTAAAAAAAAACATCCTTAGTTCTCTAAGGTCTTTTATCTTCTCTTCCATCCACCTTCCTTTCAGCATTGTGAGAGAGAGAGTTTCAATCCCCCAGCTTCTCTGCTTGACCTTTTCCCCTCCTAACCCAGCGCCAGTGGGTGCACGGCACAGGAGAGGCACCACAGGCAACTCCACAGCATGGATGAGGACAGCCAATTAATTAAACCCCCCCCACCACCCCCGCCCCACTGTGTAAGTGGTTCTTCCTGAAGGCTCGTCCGAGGCTGGAGACCTCATGAATATTTCATGGGGGTCCTTGTGATCGTTAGGCAGGTAGGGAGGCTCGCTTCAGTCAGCGAGGCTCGTTAAGGGGTGGCTGAAGAGGCCCGGGGGGGCTCCGAGGCGGGGGGGGAGGGGGGGAGAGGGGGCGCGGGAGGGGCGGGAGGGGCGGGGAGAGAGGGAGAGAGGGGGAGGGGGGCAGCGGGCGTTTGAAGGTGTCATGGGTTATTTAATGTTTCCTGTTCTTAATTTTTTGTTTGTTTAGAGTTTGCTGTGTACACAGTCGACGTATTATACGTGTTTTTACTAAAGCGTTTACACACAAAGTGCCTATTCTTAATTTAAACGTTACGTCAAACTTTTCTTTAAAAAATGTGTTGGTGTGTTTTTCGTAGCGTCAAACTCTGGCGCTCTCAGTCTCCCCTGACTCTCCCTGTGTTGCGCACGACAGAGAGAGGTGGTGACGGCGTGAGTTTACTCAGAGTTTAGCAAACACGTCTTTGAGAGCTCCCTGCTCATGCTCCCTCGGAGAGCATGCTGGGAAGATTGACAGCGCCACACTTCCCTCAAAGGCCCGGAGACACCCCCCCCCTGTGACTCCTCTGGCTCTTCTTTCATGCTGTCTCGGGCCCGGTGCGTATTTGGTTTTCTTTTGCTCTACTTTTTTGTGCAAGACCATCACAAGATCAGTGTCATTAAAATTCACGTTCAAGCAGTTTCTGCAGATGTTTTCACAGCGGTGTTGCTGAGATAGTTATTCAATGGTTATCTGTTCCATGGTTATCTGTTCCATGGTTATCTGTTCCATGGTTATCTGTTCCATGGTTATCTGTTCCATGGTTATCTGTTCCATGGTTATCTGTTCCATGGTTATCTGTTGCCATCCCCTAGCTCAGTCTTCCTCTTTGTGGCTTCTTTCCAGGAGGAAATCTCCATTTGAAAGCCACCATGACTCCAGTTATAAGATGTGGACCTCTGTGTATCTGGAACTGGGTCTTATCTCCTGTCAGGGTCAGCGAGGATATCTCCCTGAGGAGTAGCTGCTCTGTGTTCTTGTAAGGCTTTGTTGACATTTACAACAACATCTTTCCTGAGCCAGAAAGGGAGGAATTGTGAATTGGTGAGGGAGTCAGGTGGCTGAACGGTGAGGGAGTCAGGCTAGTAATCGGAAGGTTGCCAGTTCGATTCCTGGCTGTGTCAAATTACGTTGTGTCCTTGGGCAAGGCACTTCATGCCTCGGGAGGAATGTCCCTGTACTTACTGTAAATCGCTCTGGATAAGAGCGTCTGCTAAATGACTAAATGTAAATTGTACCTGGATATTATAACTGGATTTTGTATCTACAACACTACTCAGGGCTGGCCCTGAGGTTTTTTTTTTTAGGGGGCCGAACCAATCACGGGGCCCTAAACATATGTTTTGTTTGTTTATTGGGTCGGGCCGGCCATGACACTAATCTCCAGCAGTATATCTCTCTTGGAGCAGAACAGGAAAGAACAATAACTGGGAATAGTGCGCCTCCAGGTGGACATTAGTGCTACTGCAGACACTTTAGCCTTTCCTTTCTACTTCCAGTTCAGAACAGACACGCATCATATAATACTTACAGAGGACACATCTATAAGAGTCAATAGGTGCGTTCGACATGAACTGACTTCATGCAGCGCTGCAGCCGGCTGCTGACTTGAAGCAGCCGGCTGTAGCCGGCTGTCGGCGCCGCCGGTGCTGCATGAAGTCGAACACACCTAATAATAAAGATTGCTGAACCATTTCCTGGTTAGGTAATCTCGAGATGTTGATGGATGTTCTGCAAGTCCCTTCTTACCGCGCTGCCTAGACTAATGCAATATTAAAACTATAATCAGATCAGAAGTGTCTGACTGGCCTGTCTGCTGCATGTTAATACAGACGCTGAATGGCTGACTGGCTGACTGGCTGACTGGCTGGCTGACTGGCTGACTGGCTGGCTGGATGAAGGAGAGCCAGTGTGACAGGCCAGACATGGGGACAGCATGACCCTCGGCAACAGCACAGGAAAAGGAGACATTCCAGGAAATGAAGAAAGAGAGTCACAGAGTGAAGGCTGAGGAGATGCGAGTCACGTGCAGGTGTTTAAAAGCAACTTGGAGTCTCCTGCAATTACAGCGTTACACTTGGTGGATAGATGAGATTACCGGTGCGGCTCACAGGCTGCAGAAATAGCTTGTTGTTGCTGGCGTTTTCTGGAGAGCCCGAAAAAAAGTGGATGGTTTTCTGACTGGTTTGTTCATACCGCCTAGGCACTTCTGGTATTCTCACATCTACACTTGGGCAGGTCGAAAGAAGACACCAGGATTGCATCAAGATCGAACATCTTCGAAGGCTAATGCTACTTCCCTTCAACCACCAGCAGATGGCGCTGTGAGCCACGAAAGGTTTCACTGAGCAGGGCTGAGCTGCAGTGTTGCCAGGTCCGCGGTTTTCCCGCGGAATTGAGCTACTTTTGAAGTGTTGCCGCGGGTTGAACTCTTTGTCCGCTTGTTAGGGTAGACCTATTTTGCATGCAAATTACATGAATCTTTAAATAAAAATCCATATTTTAAATGAAATAATTTATTTATACCCAAATCCTACCAAACTGACTCCAGATCAGCACGTACACACATGGACATGGGACACGCCCACATACACACGCACTGTGCGTGTGCACACGTGCCTAATGCTCTCAGTCTTCTGAGAAAACCTCTTGAAAACTGTTTAATGTTTTAATGCTGGCATACTAAACATTTGGTGTTACTTTGTAGATATTACAATACATTTGGCAATGATAGCAATGCTGTTGGACTTTAAAAGCAGTGTATATGGTTTGGCAGGGGCATATTTTGAGTTCTGATATTGGGCTGGCTTTTGGGCTGGTTTTATTGGCCATTGGGCTGGTTTTGGGCTGGTTTTGATTGGCCATTGGGCTGGTTTTGGGCTGGTTTTGATTGGCCATTGGGCTGGTTTTGGGCTGGTTTTGATTGGCCATTGGGCTGGTTTTGTCACACAAACCTGGCAACCCTGCACAGGAGTGTGACTGGACCACACACGACTCTGTCCACACGTATCCACACAGACACATCACACTCCTCTTCTCCCAGTCTCCTCGTACGTGGCGCGCCTTTCATATGACCGTCAGGGGAGACGGCGGGAGGGGAAGGCCGAGAGGGGGGGAGAGGAGGTGTGTTCTCCTGAAGCTGTTCAGCTGAATGTTTAATAAGCTGCTGGTCGCCTCGGGAAACGGGATCCTCTCAGGAGAGCGCCGTGTGTCGTGTGTTTTCACTGTGTGTCCGTGTCTCGCTTGTGTTCGAGGGACTGGGGAGACCCGTCCCTCTTGGCTGAGCCGACAGCGGTGCAGCGCTTGTAGAACCACCGAGGGACCGTTCCAGAAGCAGACTGGTGCTCGGCACGCATCCTGCTGGTCAGTGCGGGTCTTCTCTCTCGGCGGGGAGGGGAGCGGGGGGGGGGGGGTCCTCCCCAGCCTCGCTCCCCCAGGCCTGGTCTCTGTCAGGGGGGGGGGAGGTGAGATGAGTGTTGATGTCCCAGGCAGCTGGAGCTTGTCGTGTACATTCACGTGATGAACTGATTGAACTCCTTCCGTCCGAGCCTCGTCTCATCCTGATTCACATGATGCTCACTTAGTCCCTCATTCAACACGCAGGCTGTTAATGACACGGTTAACTGTCATGGAGTTGACTAGGCTTCACTATTTCCTTCCAGATATGAAACGCTGGCACAGTAAGGTGTGTACTAAATCAGTCGTACCTGTGCGTGTGTGTGTGTTTGCAAACAAAGGCCCACCTCATTGATGTACAGCCTGTGTCAGTGTTTGCCCTCGGCACGGTTGCTTGGCAGTTGGTTTCCCAGAGAGACATTTCAATTCATTCGACGACCTCCTGGCAGTTCACCAGCACGTTGTCATGTCATGATGGATTCATCATGTGTCTTTACTCATCAGCATTCATGCAGGGCAGCTATTCTCCCCTGCTGTCATGTGACACTGCAGCCTGGGAGCCTGGTCCTGTCCCCTGGCCCCAGATCGAGTTACAGACCAGCCAGGGCCGCAGTCTGATCCATTATTCAACCAGCCATGTCAGATATAACCAAGAAACAGGACAGGGTGGAGGGAACACCAGGCCTTACTACGCTGAGGTCAGTAGGTGTACACTCCATACACACACATGAACCCACATGCATGTACACATGAATGTATTTATAAACACACTCACACACACACATACATACATGTACATGCACAAATATGTACACACATACAGACACGCACAAACACAGATAAACTGTACGTGTCCTGTGATTCGTCTGTCACAGTTTTCACACCCTCTTTATTGTGAATACTAGTCTTCTATCTCCTTCCCATCTGTTACCCCCCCCCCCCCCCCCCCCCAGCACCGCTAGCATGCTAGCCTTCCCATTCCATTGGATTAGCAGCAGGCAGTGTGAGTTCGGCCTTTAGCTGAATGGAAGAGGCCCATGCAGTGGTCATCTCCCCCCTCCCTGCACCGTGCGAGACCTGAAATTAGCACTACTCTCCACCACAGCATGAGGGGGGAGGGGGGAAAGGAAAAAACCCTGACCCTGTCCACACACACACACACACACACACACACACACACAGACACAAACACACAAACACACACACACAAAGCCCTGGGGGTATGTGAGGGGTACGGGGGGCAATAATAGCCCTGCCTAAAAATAAAAGGGGGCAAAATGACAGTGGAGGATTCCATTACAAAGAGCTCCTTTGGACAAATAGGAGGGCCAGTGCTTTGAAGAGCCTTCACAAAGGAGGACCACGTCCCCCTCCCCCCTCCCCGTCCCCCTCCCCCCCTCCCCCCTCTCCGTCCGATCAGGTTCCCATTATTTGCGGGCCACACGGTAGAGAGGGCAGGAGGGGCAGGAGGGGATTGAAGTGCCAGTCAGAAGCCAGTGGCGGGTGTCCGGCCTGTGTGGGTCCCACACGCCAGAATCAAGGAGAAATACGTACTCTGTGTATTAGTGTATTAGTGTGTTTAGAGTGTGTGTGTGTGTGTTGTGTTGTGTGTGAGGGATGTGAAAAGGCTGACTCGCACTCTGGGTCTTGTCCAGACATGTAGCTGCAGCTCTTGCTTGGTGTCCCACAGTTGGCTTCTGTCATTAGTCTCTGTGACTGAGGGTAATGGCCACGGTACTGACACAGGTCACTTCCCACTGGGGTGAGGCCTTCTCTCTCTCTCCCCTCCAGCACCTCTCCCTCCATCCCTCCACCTCCCCCTCCACCATTCCTCCACCTCCTTCCCACCTCCCCCTCCACCTGTCCTTCACCATTCCTCCATTTCCCCTCCACCTTCTTTCCCCCTCCACCACCCTTGCCCTTCCACCTCCCCTCCACCTGCCCTCCACCTGACCCCACCTCCCCCCCACCTTCCCTCTCCTCCACCTCCCCTCCACCTGCCCTCCACCTGACCCCACCTCCCCCCCACCTCCCCTCTCCTCCACCTCCCCTCCACCTGCCCTCCACCTGACCCCACTTTCCCCCCACTTCCCCTCTCCTCCACCTCCCCTCCACCTGCCCTCCACCTGACCCCACCTCCCCCCCACCTCCCCTCTCCTCCACCTCCCCTCCACCTGCCCTCCACCTGCCCTCCACCTGACCCCACCTCCCCCCCACCTCCCCTCTCCTCCACCTCCCCTCCCTGTCTGTTTCCTGGGTGGGTAAGCCTTCAGCCCTACCAGGTCTCCACCCCCGGTGACTCACCGATTTTCCAACTCCAGAGTCTCCATTCGGCGGGGCAGACGGGAGTGTCCGACGCGGTCCCGGAGGACACGGCCCGTAGTGACATCATCCAGTCCTCCAGAAGGGTGTGTTCCAGAACAATGAGCCCAAGTCGGTTCCTCCTGCAGCCCTGTGCAGGTGCTTATCAGGCCGGGCCGTGCTGGACCACTCCTCCGCTCAGAACCACCCCGGACCGAGACCCTTTCAACACTACATTGTTATGGCTGGCAATGTTCTGCAAGATTGAGATCTGCAAGAGAAAGTGTCATTTCCTTAACCCACTATGCCCCCCACCCCCCCACCCTCTACCCCCACTCCCCCCAGCTGCTGTGCATTTCCACTCCGTCTCTCAATGCAACACAACATGTCTGTGTATTAACAATGCAGTACTTGATGTGATCATTGCCTGAGATACCGCAGAGTCTTGCCTTTTTGACCTTCAGCGGCCAGAACAATGTTCCCATATGTTCACCCTGTGTAAGACTGTATTCCGGGGGTCGGGATGCAGAGATACAATGGATTCATATTCAATGAGTGTCTCTGAGCTGTATCTGGATACTCTTTCTCAGAATGGACATAGTCATGGATTTCTGGAGCTAATGGATGTAATATACTCTCATTTAAAGGATGGAGAGAGTATCAAGTGTATTGAAACCACACACACACACAAAGACATTAAAGACGTGGTGCTCTGAGAGGTCTGGGATTCCTGATCTCCTCTGCCCCCCACGGGACTGCAAGTGGGTGGTAACGTTCTCCATACCGCACCGTAGCTGACTGGAGCTCTCCTGTCTGGCTGGGAGCGGGTGTGTCGTCCGCAGCCCAGTTCCAGAGAGCTCTCCGACGGTCGTCAGGGTGTCCCAGGCCCCCGCTAACTCAGCCCTGCAGGTCCTGGACGAGCAGGAGGAACGCATCTCTCAGTCGTGCCACGGTGTGTGGGCGTGTGGGCGTGTGAAGATATCTTTTTAAAGGCTTGTAGATTTCGAAACAAAGCGAGGTCTGATTGTGAGAATCCTGCCTCTTATCGAATGGTGAGGTGATTGTGTTATCACAACGGCCGTTAGGACCGTTGGGTCTGAGTCCGTGGATTTTATGAGAAAAGATAACTGCTGTTCACACCATTTCTTTTTTTTTATGAACCACAACATACATAACAAACTGCCATCGATCTCCAGTTACTCCTCTAGTGTCGCAGGAGGTTGATAGCAGTTTGTGTGAGACTCCATTACGGCCTTTTACGTGTCGTTCTCTCTGGTCTTGTAAACAGTCCCGCCGTGTTCTGTGGTACAGTGTGCAGTGTTGTTGTCCTTTTATGGTTTTACGATCATGTTACTGTTTCCCCCCGCTCTCCTGCTGTCAGCGGGACACACCCACCTCTTCCCTCCACAGCCCCACTAGGATATTTTCTCAGGAGGTGGGCACCTGCCGGAGCTTCCGTCCTGATTGTTTCCAGGGCCCGGGCCTGTAGTCTTGACATTTTTTGCGCTGAGGTAACGTTTCCTTGCATTGAGCGGGAGAATGGCTCTGTGTCTATTGTGCTGCGTGACAACTCCACACGGAATCGTACGAGAGGCCCTGGTATTCCGCGCGAGGGGGGGATTCCAGGGAATTCCGGCTGCATTCCATTTCGGATTGTCTTCCCTGTTCTGTCTCCATAATCAGCACAGCGTCGCGGTGTCAAGGGCATGTCTCCTCTCCACTGATTGTTGAACACTTCCATGTTTACATGACCAGGCATGTGCCTCTCTGGGTGTGTGGGTGGGTGGGTGGGTGTGTGCGTGTGCATGTGTGTGCTCTCACTGCTCAGCGGTCTCTCGATACTCCTAAACACTTTCAGGCAATTTTCACACTCTTTACCCCCAAACAATCAACACTTTCCCATTTCTGTGGGAGATCAGAAGCGGTAAGCGTACCCGCTGCTGGATTGGGTTTCTGAACGATTAAAGAAGGAATCTCTGACAAAGTGCTGCTTTAGATCTTATCCACAAAGGGAAGAGGACAAACAAACAAGCAGTGGTCTAAAACACCTCCTATCTGTGTTTGTAGTAAACAGTGAAGCGAGAGGATGTGGAGGAGAGGGGGGTCGGTGGAACTAAGTGCTGTGAGAAGGAGTTCAGTGAAGATGGAGTGGGGCTTCAGTAAGTGAGACTGTTGACTGTGGTGCTGCTCCACTTGTTCTGGAAGCCTTAGATCTCAAGGTGTCTGTTTTGCCTATTGTCCGTGAAACCTTAGATCATCTTTACCATAGCATCATGTCAGCACATGGCTGTTCCACATTTGTGTCTCTTTAACAGCTCCTGTGCAGCTTGTCAACACCATGAGCCGTGTCTCTCACAGTGGTAATACCAGGGCTGAAAGTTACTCAAATTATCCTGATTCTTTATGTTACAGTCTTGTGTGGGTTATGTGTGAGTGTGTGTGTGTGTGTATGTTAGAAAGTGTGTTTGTGTGTGTGTGTGAGAGAGAGAGAGAGAGAGAGAGTATGTTTGTGTGTGTATGTTGTAGGGTGTGTGTGTGTGTGTGTGTGTGTGAGAGAGAGAGAGAGAGAGAGAGAGAGTGTGTGTGTGTATGTTGTAGGGTGTGTGTGTGTGAGAGAGAGAGAGAGAGAGAGAGAGAGAGAGAGAGAGTGTGTGTGTGTGTGTTTGTTGTAGGGTGTGTGTGTGTGTGTGTGTGTGTGTGTGTGTGTGTGTGTGTGTGTGTGTGTGTGTGTGTGCGTGTGTGTGTGTGTGTGAGAGAGAGAGTGTGTGTGGTGGTGGGGGGGAGGGCAGGCTCTGTTGGAAGGGGAGGCCTTGGTACTTCAGAGAACGTAGGAACATTTTCCCACTGCTGGTGGAGCCAAGGTTCTGCTGTCAGGCTCCGCAGGCAGGCTGGGCATTGTATCTGGGTCCTGTGTATCACTTCCTCAGACTGATTGTGGATTGTTAGGGACACAATGGTGTGTTTTGCCTTGAAAGAACACTTCAATCACTCACCATGCTGCACCATGCAGTACAGTTACTCTCAACAATGTGTTTTTTTTTTTCCTCCAACGTTGTCATTTTAAATGTAGCGCAGTCAACAATCATCCTCATGAATCATAATTTAGATAAGAGAGAAGTCATGAAACAGTCAGCCTTTGTGCATTTCAATGACTGATATCCAAGAAAAAACGAATCACCACCCACCACCAAAATGTAAGGAATGCGAATAATGTTGAAATCTATCAAATTTCATGATGCAACCAATTTAATACTCACCTGGAAAAACCTTTTTGTGTGGTGGTGAGGGGAGTGGGGGTGGTTAAGGCTTATGGAATGACTGTCATGGTCCTAAATGGAAATGCTTCCCGTAAAAGCATCCCTCCCGAGCACCTACAGTCCGCTACGCTACCTAAGCTCTTCCTGCCAATATAAACATGCCCTCCTCCACAACTATGCAGTCAAGCACCCACTTGTCGTTGTTGCTCAGCACCCCCCAACCCACCTCCACCACTGGGGGTTTCACACCCACACCACAGACGGACAGGGAAAACAGAGAAAGTGTTGGCTTAACTCCTACAATCTTTTAGCGTGTAGAACATCCCTAGATAAGCTGCCTGACAACCCACATGGAGACATCGAAAACAGTGAGGTGATATCTAAAGATGACCGAATGGTTCGAGTTACTTGTCATTGTTTTTGATGGCGTAGATTCATTAGCTGGAAGAAAGAGATTTTCTTTTCTTGAATACCGCAGAGTAGTTTAAACAGAGGATTAGACCTAAAGCTATCGCGGTGATCATGAAACGGTCCATTTGAGATCCCCTTTGGGGTGTTGTGCTTGAGGCTCGTCTTCACTGGGTCGTCTCTACTTAACATAATGCCGAGGCATCCCCCATCCCCTGCCTCCCTCCCTGCTCTCTGGCCCATTGTGTCTCATGTCTCCCTGGCCACGGAGATCCCATCATAGAGAGACTCTGAGGACCATCGTCACAAAGAACAGACCGTTAATCTGACCCCTCTCTGTTGTCCCCTAACCCCATCCCAACCACCTACAGCTGCCTTCAAACCTGCATCTGAAAGGCTCGTCTTTCTGCATTGTGTGCGAGTATGTGTGTGTGCGTGTGTGTGTGTCTACGTATGCTTGTGTGTTTGCTATCTGGGTGTGTTTGTGTGCGCATTTCTGTGTGTACACGCGTACAAGAGCGGACACGTGTGTGCCTGCACATGCAAAGAGATTCAGCCTGACCTCCAGTCCCAGCTTAAAAGGCTTTCTTCTCATGACAGCAGACAGCCTCAGAGCCTGTGTGGGTATTTGAAGTGATTACCTTTACCTCAGGTGTCAGGTGGCTGAGTAGTGAGGGAGTCGGGCTAGTAATCCGAAGGTTGCCAGTTCGATTCCCGGTCATGCCAACTGACGTTGTGTCCTTGGGCAAGGCAATTCACCCTACTTGCCTCAGGGGGAATGTCCCTGTACTTGCTGTAAGTCGCTCTGGATAAGAGCGTCTGCTAAATGACTAAATGTAAATGTAAATGTACCTTCACAGGGCCCCAGCAGTGGGACACCCTCTGCTCCAGAGTCCCAGGCTAGCAATCACACTCCAGGGTCCTAATGACACCGTCTGTGTGTGTGTGTGTGTGTGGGGGGGGGGCTCTGCTGTTTGGTCCCAGCAGCGTCTCACGGATGCAGATGCTCCGCGCCCTGACACTTAATGAGATGTTTACATGGAGGAGGAGGTGGTGGTGGGAACAGAGCCGGAGTGTTGCTGTGGTCGATGACAGGGGAAAGCCTTGTTTCCGAGGAAACGTTAAGAGCTTTTAGGGCTGAAATCAAAGCCCTCCGCGGTGACTCTCCGGGACTGACTCAGATCTGGAGGACGACGTGGTCACGACCAAAGCATGTATGTGACTCCCCTCCCATATTCTTGTTCCACACTTCTACACATAATAGAAGGAAAGTCCCCCCCATTCTAACTTAATGGCTCCACGGTCTAGACCAGTATATTGTGTGTGGAACACAATCACAATGGTTTGTTGGGGGACTGAATTCATTTGCAAGCGCCTAATTTTAGTGCATTGTCGAACGTGGCTAAAATTGGCGCGGGGTATACATCGGGTCAGTCAGTGGTGACTTCATTGTGTGTACCATCCAAGAACAATGATTACGTTTCTGGCCGTTGTCAGTGTTTGTCCGAGTTGCCGCCGGTTTTCGCGAGCAGATTCCTGTGGACTGGATGGGTGGAGCTGTTATCTGCGATCCGACATGCCACCAAGCTGTAAAAGCTGTGAAGACATAATTGTCTATTTCACACACCTTGGTGCACCTGCTCCTGTTCACACACACACCCCATAGTACTTCTTCTGCTTGTCTGGTGGAAACCAAACACCTGCTCTGTGGCTGTGTGTGTTCAAGTGTGTGTGTGTGGTGTGTGTGTATGTGTGTGTGCGGAGGAATTGTGATAACCTCCCATTATCAGACGTGCTCCGGGAGCGGAGGTCAGAGGACGTTGCCATGGTGTTAAGACACATTCCGAAAGGAGGATTCCAACCGGGCCTGCTCCACACTCAGCCTACAGAGCGACCGTGTTCACAGTCCAGCCAGAGAGAGGGAAGCAGGGTGAGACGGCAGGCCCCGGCACAGCGGAGGTGGAGGGGTGGAGGGCTGAGGTGGACTGGGTTCAGCTCTGTCAGTGAGTTGTCAGGTGATCAAAGGCTGAGCCCTTTCTAGGGTGTCAGCCCTCTTTAGAAGAGGTGAGAGAAAGGCCCTGGAGAGGAGGAAGAGGAGAGAGAGGGGGTGGGGGGCAGAGAGAGAGAGAGAGGAGGGGGGCAGAGAGAGAGAGAGGAGGGGGGGCAGAGAGAGAGAGAGGAGGGGGGCAGAGACAGAGAGGAGGGGGCAGAGAGAGAGGAGGGGGGGCAGAGAGAGAGAGAGGAGGGGGGCAGAGAGAGAGAGGAGGGGGGGCAAAGAGAGAGGAGGGGGGGCAGAGAGAGAGAGAGGAGGGGGCAGAGAGAGAGAGAGGAGGGGGGGCAGAGAGAGAGAGAGACAGAGAGAGAGAGAGAGAGAGAGAGAGAGAGAGAGAGAGAGAGAGAGAGAGAGAGAGAGAGAGAGAGAGAGAGAGAGGAGGGGGGGCAGAGAGAGTGAGGAGAGGGGGCAGAGAGAGAGGGGGGGACGAGAGAGGCAGAGAGAGGAAGGGGGGGCAGAGAGAGAGAGAAAGCAAGTAAGACATAGATAATAATGATTTCTAGTGCATTGTAGTACCACATAAAACCCCCATAGGCAAGCCACAACAAGACTGTCTAAAGTTTACTCTTTTTCAAGATAAGACAACTCTGTTTGCATTCTTCAGGACAGAACTTGTAAACGTTTCTATGTGTCGTAGCTGTTTCCGTCTGTTTGTCTGCGCAGGCATGGTACATTATGAGGAAGTGTTTTGTATTTTTCATATTGTATGAACAGCTAACCTTTTTGTTTGCACCTTCTCAAAAATCCCTTTCATACAGCTCCAGTTCATACTGTCTGAATTAAGATGTATAGAAACGCAAAGAGAGAGAGAGTGTGTGTGTGTGTGTGTAAGAGAGAGAGATAGTGTGTGTGTGTGTGTGTGTGTGTAAGAGAGAGGAAGACAGATGGAGAGAGAGTGTACATACTGTAAAAATGTCTTGACGATGCAGGGAAGTGGGAGGACAGAGACTGAAGGAAGGAATTTCTAAAGCAGAAGTAGAGGGAGTATGTTCTATCTGCTCCTGTGCAGGTATCCACACGTCATGCATGAGGTGTAGAGGCAGATATCTGATGAAGGGGTTTTCAACACCACCTACGGAGATTTAGGACAGTATATTGCTCCAAGACATTCCCAGCAAGAGTCAAACATCGAAACTACACATGCACCTTTTCACTTTTGTTTTCCTCAGAAGCCTAGCCGTGTCAGCGCCGCCCAACGTGGAAGATCTTTAACACTTTTCGTATCTGTGTAGACTGGCAAACACGTTGTTTTGTCTTTGTTACGCATTAGAGCAGGCCTGAAATGCATGCTGGGACTTTTATCTCCTGCTGAATTTCCTAATCCCTCATTCCGGAACGTTGTCAGTGGTGCATCAGCTTCACAACAAAGTTGAGTATGTTTCCCTTCATCGTTCTTGTTGAACGACACAACATGAGGTTTCAGTAGTGGGTATATATGTCATGATGCAGTAAGACTGTAGCTAGACCACTAGAATAGTTGGGCAGGCCTCAGCAACAACAAAAAAAATAACAAAAAAATAATCAACGGTCACATTCACCACAGAATCTCCCAAAAAGTGAAGAAATGTTGTCACACTAATTGACCTCATTACTTCCCGGGTTTATCTGGACCACCAGTGACTCTCATGTCTCTTCTCTTATCAAGGCAGATAAGGACCGTCATAAAGACCTGAGGGCTGTGGGGAGGGAGGCACGGCAGCTGTCTGCACCTGCTTCCCGGGCTCGCGGAGGAAACATCTGCTGCACTGTGTCAGAGGCCACCTGTTGGACTGCGTCCTCGTGACTCTTGATATCCGCAGCCTACTGGCCCTTGCAGCTCCGCTCCGCCACCGGTCGGCTGGCTCGCAGGGAGCTAGGCTGGGGAGAGGGCAACCGAGACCGATTCCTCCCTGTTAACAGCCTTCGTAGTCGGTTAACAGTGCAGGCCCATCGGGTAGACTACAACTGCTCCAACATTTGTGGTACGGTTGGTTTCAGACAGCCGTGTCGTGTCAAAAAAGTCGTTGTTGTTCTCTGTAAACAAGACGCTACTGTACGTAGAAATTCGTTTTCCGAGCTAAAAAGAGCTGTGGCTCTTTGTACAGTGGTTTTCATTTAGGATACTGGAAGTAAAACAGATCCCAGGTCGAGAAAACAGGTCAAGTCAACAAGCGGTAGAGGGCGCTGAGAGACATTTGTTTCGCTGGTGAAATGTCAAAGACAAGGGCTGCTCAGCCAGGTGTCCCTACACGCTTCTGGTCTCCAAGCTGGCACGTCGGACGATAAATTAATTTACAAGTCGGCAAAGTTATGGAAGCATTTTCGAATAGGGACCGCTGTTTTGTAACAATCAACCGTTCAATTATCCTTATGGAGTTGGAATTCTGGGGGGAAAAAATTATTAAGAAAAAAATCCGCAAACAAATTAATGGTTTTAATTGAATCAGAACTTCTGATCCTAAAATCATCATGTGTAGGCTAATATCTGTGGTAGGCTAGGCTACTCCGCCCCCTAGTCTATGGTTGGCTCATGGCATCCTAAGCCATCGTTCGAGCCAAGAGTTTGTGAATGGTTTGTTTAGCTGCCAATCAAAGAACCATCCCCAGGCTTGTCTTCAGTGCTGAAACGGATAGCTTTCCTTGCTGTTGAGTGATTCGAACGGTGGGGGAAAGTCGTGTGTCTGGACCAGCAGTGCGCTCGCTGCCTCGGCTGTCCACTAATACGCATCTTATGTTTCTTTCTCATTCGGAAAGAGAGTACGGGAATTGATCACGCTTTCGTATCGTGCATGCCAGAAGACCAGGATACACTCGCCGGTCAACGGCTGTTTTTAAAAGATAAAGACATTTTTTCCTAATGGTAGCCTACACTAATCAAACGAAGTCATGTGGAATTGTATGGGGAATTTGCATTGCTTCTCAATAGTATTTCTGCTGCTGACGTTGTGGACTGAGGTGAGCTAACTGTTGTTAAATATTGGAAGGTATTTTACATTTAGGCAGTTGAACGTTAGACAACGAGAGCCCATTCATTTTGGAAAATTCAATTGGAAAGAATTCCACTCTTAATGCAGTTACGCTGTAGTCAGTTAAATCATGTGATCTTGGAATTTCTACTTAAGGGCTCTCCTCAAATTGATGAATTCGTTTTGCATTCTACTTTCACCAGTCACACTTAACTGCAATTTCCACAATGCATCAATGCTTGGTTGTGTTCATAGGCTACCTGAGTTCTATCTTGAACCCGATTCAAGTAATCGAGTGCTCATAAAAATGTCTGTCATAGGTCAAGTCAGAATTGAATTATAGTCATGACCAATATATACTCAAATTGAATCCTACAACTTCTCTTCACATAGAAATACCTTGGAAAGATGAGAATATTTCCATTCCGATATGTAAATATGAGATAAAACCACAAATAATTTAACTACATATTGGGAACAGAAGTCCAGGTGTGCAGTATGTATACTGTACTGCAAGACTGTAAGAACTTTTCTCTATTCAATGTTATTTTTAGGTGTCCCAGGCCTCGGGTTATTTCGAGCTCCAGTTGATTGCCGTACAGAACGCAAACGGTGAACTGTCGGACGGGGATTGCTGTGATGGCGAAAGAAACGCTCAAGATCTCAGCTGCAACCGGGATGAATGTGATACCTACTTTAGAGTGTGTTTAAAGGAATACCAAACTGAGGTCACGACCACGGGTTTGTGCACCTACGGAACTGGATCTACTAACGTTATCGGTGGGAATACCTTTCAACTCAAGAGCGCCAAGAACAACCAAAACCGTATCAGTGATGCTGGAAAGATTGTCATTCCATTCGGGTTTGCTTGGCCGGTAAGTGGATAACGTCATATCTGAGCTATAGACCTTTATCTTACTTGTGTAGTAAATTGTTTTTAAAGATGAGAAAATAGTGCTGAGAGAGACTGAATGTGCCATCTTTGGCGACATTGTCCACTTGGCGACATTGGCGTAACGCGCATATCTTTGCTATAGAACATTTACTTAAGAGTCAATAGAGTGCATGTATTTTCTCCCATTCCTCATTGTAATTTCTTGAACATCGAGTCTATGCCAGTTTGTTATGACCAAGTGCACATTCCGTAAAGCCACAGGCGCGCAACACGCACAGGGACGCACGAGAAGCGTGCTTTTGGCTATAGGCCTATTTTTACGCGCAGTTACCTGTGCCTTTTTAGACCGGAAGAACTAAAACATCCGTCCATTTACTTTACATTGTTTCCCCCTTATCAGTACAAAGCATACAGGTGGTGTGAAGTAGGATTATGGGTTTGAATCGGGGTGGGGGTGGAACGGGAGGAGGATTTTTGAAATTGTATATTGATTGGACCAATCAGTTGGGCTCGTTGATCGATGCCTTGAATCAGAACACAGTCAAATAAGATTGGAATCGTCAGTTTCACTGCTGATATGAAAATCAAATCAAAATAATGAGATGATCAAATTGAGAATATAGTCCATAAAATATAAAAACTTCATGACTAGCTGTATCTGTGAGATTGTTCTGAGCATGTAGGAACTGTGTGTGGCTGGTTGTCTAGGTGACCTATCCATTTATCAGCCCTCTTGGTCTGCTGTCAGCGAAGGGAAAGATGGACGTAGTAAGCGGAGGCCCCCGGCAGATACAATTACCACTAAGTTGTGTGTGACATAGGGAGTGGATATCAGTGTCACCACTACTCAAACAAGTGAAGATCCCTGCTCAATCTGGACCAATCAGCTCTCAGGTTCAGGACATGGTTACCAATCAGCTCTCAGGTTCAGCCTCTGTCTCTTATTGGGTGATTGTCTCAGTGTACGGGGGGGGCATTATTTTCCACCATGTACTCGGAACAAAAGAAGGGATTGGTGTGTTCCGAGCCGGGCCTTTTGCTGTTTTTGAGGATGTTGCCAGGGAATGTTTCACCTTCAGATAATATTGTCTGTCAAATCCAAATCCAAATCTTGTTTGCGTAGCTCTTTTCACAAGCAATGTCACAGAGGGTTTCACATTCGCCCATGTGCCTAAACCAACCTAAACCCTCAAGAAAGACTAGGGAAAACTCCCAGGTCTGTGAAGGGATAGGCTGCTGGCTGTATGTGTATACTGGTTTGGCGCAGAGACACACACACACACGTACAGCCTGGTGTTCCGTCTGTGTCGTGTGGAGACTGGAACCAGCATGGTGTGATGAGGGAGCTGGCTCAGGATGGCTTCAGTAGGACAACAGCAGCAACTCGAGTACGTAATAAAACACGTGAAACACAATAAAACAGCTTTACATTTACATTTAGCAGACGCTCTTATCCAGAGCGACTTACACTAAGTACAGGGACATTCCCCCAGAGGCAAGTAGGGTGAAGTGCCTTGCCCAAGGACACAACGTAATTTGCCACAGCTGGGAATCGAACTGGCAACCTTCAGATTACTAGCCCGACTCCCTCACCGCTCAGCCACCTGACTCCCCTGACTCCAGCTTTACTGCATATCTGCATGGAAGGCCTGAAGGCTCGAGGGCTGCTGTTTCCTTAAGATTTCCTCCTGGGTTCAACACAGTAGACTTCTGCCTTCTCTACATGAATATTGAATTATTAGTAATATTTTTGTACAAAAATAATGATTCATTCAGTCAAGCCAGGTCTTCCTCTGGAGTCCCAGACAACAGTGAGGAATATTGTACCACCAGATACATTGACTGGTGAGCTGAATAGAGAATGTATTATATGAAACCATGCCCTGTAGCTGATGATGGCATCATTGCTTGGTCAAAATATCTGGGCCACTGGCTCCTGACATGAATTAAAGAGAAAAAAGACATTGTTCTGCCACTCAATGATAATTTCCTCTTCATGTTTAAGCCCGGGGGCTGTGTGAGGCTGTGTGAGTTTTCAGTGACATCTTTTTTCATGAAAGGAAGAAGAGTCTCGGGTGGTGAAGAGAAGCGTCTCTCCTTCTTGTGAGGAGTCTGTCACAAGGGAGAGGTATTTTTAGGTCCCGGCCTTCACAGAGTCACTTATAATGCAGTGTTTGACTCCAGGAGAAAACAGGCGTTTTCATTTCCCCCCCCCCTCCCCTCTTCCCTCTGCTTCTTTTTGGGGTATTTTCAGAGCCAGTCTGTCCTCCCATCACCCCACTGTGTGTAAATCAAGGACGAGGGGCTTACTCTCCTGATTCATGGTGGGGTTTTTTTATATTTTCCACCCGTTCCTCGCTTCCATCCTGGGTGATGTTGAGGTGAAACATCTGCTTGGACATGAGGTTGAATCTCAAAACCCATCAGCCGCTTTGACAGTGAATAACTCGGATGTGTGAAATGCTGTCTGCAGTAAGAACACGTTGCTACCAGAAGTTTCTGGAGCTGCGGAGACACGATGCTTGTTAGTTAAGGATGAAAACAATGTCTGTTTGTCTTCATGTTGGACTTGTCTCGTTAGTTCCTGCCTAACTGATAAACAGCCACCGCTTGTCTTGCTGGGCTCACAGTGCTGAGTGCAGTCTTAGAAAGCGAATGATAGTCCTCTGCCTAGGGATGCATGCTTCCTAGTTTCCTAGTTAAGGTGGTTAGCCTAGCCCAGTTTACAAATCATGTTTGTTTTTGACTGGTAAGCAGCATACAGAACTGTTGTGACCCTAAGTGGTTTGTTTTTTTATTGGGGCCACGGCTCCTCCTGTGCCCTTGCCCTGCTCCTCCTCCCTGGGTCAGTGTAATAAGCTTAAAAGCCTGAAGTTCGTCTTCCTGGGTGAAGGAACCCAGGCTCTGTTACGTGTGTAGTGGTAGTGAGGTGAGACAAGGTGAGGGATTGTGTTGTTCAAAGCCCTGCACTCCTTCATCTGTGGTCGGGAGAGACCTGATCGTCTTTCCCCTGTGACGCCCGACTCCAGGGACTTACTCTGGTTCCACTTAAGATGACCTGATTTTCTCCGTAGCCCGTGTGAATCTAGTGATTGCCATCTCAATCTTTAATGTCTCTCAGCTATTCTTATGGGGCAGGTTGGACTTGTTTACATGTGTACGATTTTGTCTGGGCGTGTGCCTATGGAGTGGGTTTGCATGGGTGTTATTTGTCTTGGTGTGTGTGTCTGTGTATGTGTGTATGGTAACCGGTAAGGTATAATGAAATGCATGCATAGCAGGTGCAGCCGTGTTTAAAGCATGTTATTACACAGCCAATCAGGTGCAGCCGTGTTTAAAGCATGTTATTACACAGCCAATCATCCCCCACTTGACTTGTGTACCTGGCCCGCCAGCAGAGCTCAGCTGGAGAACTGTCAGGAGGGGGAGGTGTGGGGCCACAGCCAAGCCCCCTGCCCGGAGCCCTCTGCTGGGAACGAGGTGTGGAGGGATGGGGGGTGGGTGTGGAGGTGGGGCATTGTCGTCAGCTCTAATTAAATCCTAGATGATGACAAAGACATCCATCCAGCCCAGTGCTGCTGTTTCACAAACACGCGTTCTGTATTCTGTTCATTCCAAGTCTCGTTTTTTCCCACTGTAGTAAGAGAAAGGCTGAGATCTTTGTGTGGGTTGCAGCAGTGAGTCCCAGGCTGGCTGTTGTGACAGCAGCTGCCCTCACCTCCTGGGTGATGAGGTGAAGGTTCATCCACATCAGAGTTTCTCAACAAGGTCAACATCTGGAACACTCTCCCAGTTGGTAGTGTGTGTGTGTGTGTTACCCAACTCCAGCTCTATGGAACCGTTGCAAGCTCCGGACTAGTACGAGTGTTTGTTTGTGTGTGTGTGTGTGTGTGTAAGCACCCACATGTGTCCAAATGGCTTTGGACTGTTGCTAGTCAAGAATGAACTCTGTACAGTATAGTATATATAGTTCTTAGTATTTATAGTAGTGTCTGTCTTATCGCTGTCAGTGAGGAGTGTAGTTGAGTAGGACATTCCAGACTTGTATGTCAGTGCCTGTGGAGAAAGAGTTGGTGGGGTATACCCAACACAGTACAGTAAATCAGTTTCCCAACACTCAGGAGGAAAGGCTGAGAAAACTAGACTTTTTTTTAACCCCTTAGTAACTGCACCTTTCAGATCCAGCAATGACACTATGCCTCAGCTAAGGGTTGTGAGTTGATTGAAACAAGCAGAGAGAGAGAGAGAGAGGGAGAGAGGAGGAAAGAGGGAGAGAGAGAGAGGGTCAGAGAGACAGAGAGAGAGAAAGGGGAGAGAGAGAGAGAGACAGAGAGATAGAAGTTGTGTTGGGCGAAAAGTCAGCAGTGGATGTGAAAGTGTTTACATTATGTTGCTTCTGTTGTGTTGTGCCCTGAAGTGGGTCTGTTGCATATCTGGTGTTGGGCACTTTGCTGAGGTGTTGGGTTCCCTGTCTAAAGTGATGGCCTTCTGGCAGAGTTGTGACTGCATTGATGACCACAGGATGATCCTGGGAAACTTAAGCCAGGTGTTTACCTGAGGCCACCATGATGCTGATACAGGTTAGGACACAGCGAGGGAGTGTCATGCATCAATACAAGGTGTTCAGCAACTTCATCCTTTTGGCACTTGGATGAGAGACTCCCGGGTTGTTTAAACTTGCTGTCTGTCTCCTGAACATTTGTGTCAGAAGGATCACAGATGATTTATGGCCAAGTTGTATTGATCTCATGTCAAAAATGCATTACCTCACCAAATAAAGAACATACATCTTGTTGGAGGCCAGCCAGAGAAACATGATTTAAACAGCTTGGAAAACCTCAACTAGATCATGCTTAGATCAGCTTTGATTAGATTAGAAGTTTGAACAAAAGCCAGTGTGAGAGAGTGTGTGATGAGAGTCCTTTTGAAAGAAGGCTTGTTCTGTTAATAAAGTGCTAAACGAAGCAGGCTGTGTTCCTGTACCCTGTAGGGACCAGCATGGTTTATTCATATCAACATCTTAACAGGTGTGAGATGACAGGTGTCGCTGCTTTCTTCTCTCTCAATCGCAAGTCGGCAGAAGTTGTTAATTGGGCCTCAGGCACGTGGAGTTTTTAAACCCTCGTTAAACGTTACTTTCTATTCAAGCGAGCGACGGGGGAAAAAAAGGATCATGATAATGAGTCTTATCCTACTTTTTCCCCTCTTGACAATTCCCAGTTAAAGCTCCTTCTCTGTGCAGTCCCCTTGGAAGCGTCACATGGGCAGTGAGTGCAGTAATTTATTCATTGAACAGATGAAGGCAGCGAGGACTGTGTTCTCCTTTGCCCAGCTAATGAAAACCCAAATCCCTGGGAGTCCTGTTTAATTGGCCTGGAGGTGTCATGTGTCCTCTGTCAGAACTTCCCCAGGTGTGTTGGGTCGCGTCCCCCTCACCCAACACTGCCTCAACTCCTCCTACAGGGCCCTCACACGCGCCCCACCAAACACCCCCGCCAGGGAGTCACTAATCCCGCCACACAAGACTGATTCGAGGAACACGAATCGTCGTCACAGCAAGTGGCGATCAGCTACCGTCAAAAGTGTGCTTTCATGGTTTTCCAGGCTTGTGATTTACAGTCACAGCTGACTGAGGAAGTTACGTCTTTCACACATTCATCCAGCCCAGCCTGTATTCAGCTCCAGAGCTGCAGGAGAGGCTGGCTCGTCAGGACCTCAGGACCAGGGGTGGTAACAGACGGGAAAGCCTAGCCAGCAGTCACCAAGGACCAACCTATTGGTCTAATGGCCAGGCCTTTCTCTCTGTGTTGACTTTTGTTTCTGTAGAACCCAGAGCCTGTCTCCTAGGGGTCTCCATGGCCCTCACTGGAACAGCTGACATGGTGATGGAAGCGTTGCGTTTTGGGGAAGGGCACATTCCTGTTACTAAATACATTCTTGGTAATATCCTTGGGGGTGGTGATTCTCTCTTTATGAAATTTGGCTCTTTTCTCCACAAGGATCAGATTTGATTTAAATCAGAGTCAAAGACAGGCCGTTTGGAGTTTGAAACTCGCGTTGTGGGACCCTGATCCAGGGTGGAGATTTTACCGCCAACTGTGAGGAGTCTCTCCCTGTGCTTTCCAGAAGGTTCTATGAAACCATCTGAGTTCCTGCTTATTTGAGTCTTCTTTCATCTGCTCATATGACTGATGGTCACACGACTGGAGGTGACTGATGATGTCATGGTAGCTAGTCTTTGGACAGTCTTTCTTCCTTAACTGATCTAGTTTTCAGTCCTGGCTTCCTCAGTCAGGCTCGGGTCATGGGAATTAGGTCGGCCCGACCCTGGTTAGATCAAGCACCATCTTGTCTGGTTTATTCGCACGTCACCTAAAATAACCCTTCACCGACTGGGCTTTCCATGCTAACAGAGGGAGATGTTTAGGAGTGTTTATCCTCTGACATGCAAATCAGCGAGTCGTTTCACCAGGGCGTACAGTGCTGTGTTTAGGGGTGAGCAGGTAGATGTTTCTCACTGAAGTTGCACTTGTTAACTAGCTTCAGGCTCATTCTCGGGTAATCAGTGACAGCACTGTGGGAACCAGACTTCTGTTCCCACCATCATCCTTCCAGATTTGTTCATAAGTGTTTGTGTGTGTGTGTGTGTGTGTGTGTGTGTGTGTGTGCTGTGGGTGTGTGTGCTGTGTTTGATGTGCAACACTGGGGTGCCTCTCTGTGTGCATGCAGTGTGTGTGTGTGTGTGTGTGTGTGTGTGTGTGTGTGTGTGTGTGTGTGTGTGGACTATGTATTAGTATGAACTCTGATAACCCTTTAATGACCCGTGGTCTGCCTCTCTTCCAGAGGGCGTACACTCTGATAGTGGAGGCGTGGGACTGGGATAATAGCACACACAGCAACAGCGGTAAGTACTGTTCTATATACCTATATACCCTGCTCTATATACCACCCTGCTCTATATACCTATATACCCTGCTCTATATACCTATATACCCTGCTCTATATACCACCCTGTTCTATATACCTATATACCCTGCTCTATATACCACCCTGCTCTATATACCTATATACCCTGCTCTATATACCTATATACCCTGCTCTATATACCACCCTGTTCTATATACCTATATACCCTGCTCTATATACCACCCTGCTCTATATACCTATATACCCTGCTCTATATACCACCCTGCTCTATATACCTATATACCCTGCTCTATATACCACCCTGCTCTATATACCTATATACCCTGCTCTATATACCTATATACCCTGCTCTATATACCACCCTGCTCTATATACCTATATACCCTGCTCTATATACCACCCTGCTCTATATACCACCCTGCTCTATATACCACCCTGCTCTATATACCTATATACCCTGCTCTATATACCACCCTGCTCTATATACCTATATACCCTGCTCTATATACCTATATACCCTGCTCTATATACCACCCTGCTCTATATACCTATATACCCTGCTCTATATACCACCCTGCTCTATATACCACCCTGCTCTATATACCTATATACCCTGCTCTATATACCACCCTGCTCTATATACCACCCTGCTCTATATACCACCCTGCTCTATATACCACCCTGCTCTATATACCTATATACCCTGCTCTATATACCTATATACCCTGCTCTATATACCACCCTGCTCTATATACCTATATACCCTGCTCTATATACCACCCTGCTCTATATACCACCCTGCTCTATATACCTATATACCCTGCTCTATATACCACCCTGCTCTATATACCACCCTGCTCTATATACCACCCTGCTCTATATACCACCCTGCTCTATATACCTATATACCCTGCTCTATATACCACCCTGCTCTATATACCTATATACCCTGCTCTATATACCACCCTGCTCTATATACCACCCTGTTCTATATACCTATATACCCTGCTCTATATACCACCCTGCTCTATATACCACCCTGCTCTATATACCACCCTGCTCTATATACCACCCTGCTCTATATACCACCCTGTTCTATATACCTATATACCCTGCTCTATATACCACCCTGTTCTATATACCTATATACCCGGCTCTATATACCACCCTGTTCTATATACCTATATACCCTGCTCTATATACCACCCTGCTCTATATACCACCCTGCTCTATATACCTATATACCCTGCTCTATACACCATCCTGTTCTATATACCTATATACCCTGCTCTATATACCACCCTGCTTTATATACCTATGTACCCTGCTCTATATACAACCCTGTTCTATATACCTATATACCCTGCTCTATATACCACCCTGCTCTATATACCACCCTGCTCTATATACCTATATACCCTGCTCTATACATCCACCCAGTTCTATATACCTATATACCCTGCTCTATATACCACCAGTAGCACCAGCATAACAGATGACAGTCTAAAGGAAGTGTCCTCGTACGTCAGAGATCAAAGGAAATGACTAATACTCCTAGACTTCTCCTCTCGTCCCTCTCATCACACAAACACACACACAAACACACGCACACAAACACCGCATTCCTTCTATACCGTAGGTAAGTCACTAATTGTTCCTGAAGGGAAACCAGAAGAATGCAGGAGTGTGGTGAGGCCTGTAGCTCGGACCTGAAGAGTCCTGTACACAGCTGTGTCCTGTTTTTACTTCCTCCTCTCATCTCACTCCTGCCAGCAGGAATACAGGTTAATTGAGGAATGTATGTCTATGTGATAGAGACTTGGGATCGTTTCAGGGAGTTAGATTCAGGGCAGCTTTTAAACCCCGAGGCAGGATCACTGGGTTGAGCTAACCTATCAAGGGCTTTGTGTTCGTACGGTCGATGAACATGCGATACACGAATCCTCGCTGGTGTGTCCTGCTTCTCACTTCTTCGTCTTACTCAACCTTGGTGCGCTGATAGCGAGGCAGCTTCAGATACTCTCTGGAACAATGTGGCTCCTCACAAGACGTTTACCCAGACCCAGGCCGGTCTCTCTGAGGAGGAGAGAGGGCCTGTCTGGTCTATCTGAGGAGGAGAGAGGGCCTGTCTGGTCTCTCTGAGGAGGAGAGAGGGCCTGTCTGGTCTATCTGAGGAGAGAGGGCCTGTCTGGTCTATCTGAGGAGGAGAGAGGGCCTGTCTGGTCTCTCTGAGGAGGAGAGAGGGCCAGGCCGGTCTCTCTGAGGAGGAGAGAGGGCCTGTCTGGTCTCTCTGAGGAGGAGAGAGGGCCTGTCTGGTCTATCTGAGGAGGAGAGAGAGCCTGTCTGGTCTCTCTGAGGAGGAGAGAGGGCCTGCCTGGTCTCTCTGAGGAGGAGAGAGGGCCTGTCTGGTCTCTCTGAGGAAGAGAGAGGGCCAGGCTGGTCTCTCTGGGCCCCTGTCTCTCCCCCTCCTCCATGAGTGTCAGGGATCAGTCCCATTTTAATCCTTTTTTGTTCACGCTCAGTTGCAGTGGTTTATATAGGATTCTGTTGGGAGTGTATTCATTCCTATGCTGTTGACTGTGACTGATAGGTAACATTGCTTGGCTGGTTTTCCTCCTATGGGACTGTGTGTGTGTGTGAGAGAGAGACTGTTTGTGCCCTGCGCCTCTATATAAAGCATGGACATCACCTCGTTAAGCCATTAATTATGGACCTCAGCTCTTTTTTCTTTCCACTGAAGTCCGTCTGCTAATTACCTTCCCAGCAGCTGCGGAGCTACCGCGCGCCACTTCATTATCCTGCTTGTCGACGCCGTGACAGGCACGACAGGACAGGCAGCCACCGCGGCCGCAGACACGCACGCCTCTGGACAGTGACAGACTGACCGGTCGCTGTGCTGACAGCTACACAACCCCCACACACACACACACCCCGCCCCCCCACACCCCCCCCACCCCCCCCCCCCCCACCCCACACGCACCCCGCCGCCGCCCCCCCCCCCCCCCCCCCCCCCCCCCCCGCCGGCCTCCGTTACCACGGTCTACCCAGTGTCCAGGGTCCGCTGGGGTCATAGAGACCTGTGTTTTGCCCTGTTTTGCACTGTGCAAGAGCTGTTTAGAGGGAGTTGTTTTTGTTTTTTTTAAAGCCCATGCCGTAGTGTGCGGTGGGGCTGTTGGATAGCTCTCCCTGGTCAGCCTTTTGGAGAGGCCTCAGGAAAAAGGAGGCTCTCCTTAGGCTGTTTATCCTCCAGGAAGCTCTCTGTGTTTAAACACAAAACAGAGGCTGGGGAGAAGAGGCCCGTGCCATTGTTAGTTTATTAGGTGGTGGCAGGGCCATTGATGTTAGTGTTTCTTAAGTCTTCTGACATCATCTGCAGAGAATGAGAGAGGGAGAGAGGAATGGCGGACTGTTGGAGGGATGAAGAGGAGGGTGTGATCTCTCTGTCTCGTGGACGTCGTTTTAGCGGTTAATGCTTCACCAGTGCAATGGTAGCATGTACATGACATGAAAGTTGCTGTGTTGTCCATATCCAAGCCAAGACAGCATTATCCTAAACCAGCTTGACAGAAATTTTCCTGCAAAAATTGTGTGTCAGCCACATTACATTTCGAAACGATGTTGTGTTTGTATAAACACAGGCAGTTGTGCTGCTCTTTACTCGGTCAACTGCTCCATTTTGAAGCCCCCCTCACAGTTCGGGTGAACCAGTGTGCCCCCCCCCCCCCCCTCCCGCCCCCCTCTCTCCCTGGTAACAGCCGCCTCTCTTAGGAGTGTCTCCTTCAGGCCTGAGAGAGCCAATGATTGGTCTGTATTTTTATATCTAATTGCTGGAAATGAGCAGCAGTAAGTGGAGTGCTGCAGTTTTCAGGTGGGGGAGTGACTGTTGAATCTGTGGCAGCGTGCTAGCTGTCAGACAAATCTAGGAAAAACAGGGCAGAAAGTGATTTTGAAGGCCCTGGAAAAAGCACTTTGGGATTTAGTTTGAGCTAGGCAAGTCATAAAAGTGAGTCCAGAGAGATCGTTCTAACGAGCTACCACAACGTAGGACCTAACTGGGTTAGGGTTAGGTTAGGGTTAGGTTAGGGTTAGGGAGGGTTAGGGGGAGAGAAGAGGCAAGGAGAGTGATCGAGGGGGTTAGGGTATTAACCCCGCTGGTGGCTGCAGCCAAGCCTGTTGGGTTCATGGTGTTTCTGTTCCTTGAGAAAAAGCTAAAGGCCCTTTCCTATGTCGCCCTTCCTCGTTTGTTCCCGTCTCTTATTATTTCCGGCCCGGCTCCGAAGGAGTCAGAGCAGGGTTTCCTGAGAGAGGGCGAGCAAGGGAGGGAAAGAGAGAGAGGGGGGGGGGAGCGAGGGAGGGAGAGGGAGAGGGAGAGGGGGGGGGGAGCGAGGGAGGGAGAGGCACGAAAAGCCTTTTCACAAAGCAGGAAAACTCGACCAAAACGTTCTGGTTATCACGCTCTCGCAGCCCTGGACCACACACCCCCACCACACACCCCCACCCACCCGCACCCACCCCCAACTACCACCCCAACCCCCACCCACCCACACCTACCACCCCCACCCATCCTCCTGGTTCGAGCTTCGATGCCAGTCCCATTCCGAGGCGCTCAGAGTCGTTGAAGCGACTCAACAGAAGAGCACAACAGAAGAGCACTACATCAACCTCTGCACATCCAGAGGGGTCGCGAGTTCAAATCAACCCACGTACCGTTGCTGCATTGGATTCAGGCTTACTGAACTCAAGTCCCATTTGATTTTGTCGCCAGATGAGGACCTGCTGATTGAGCGGAGCGTCCGCAGAGGGATGATCAACCCCGGAGACGAGCGGCAGACCATCCCGCACAACGGGGCCACGGCCGGCTTCGAGTACAGCATCCGCGTGCGCTGCGACGACAACTACTATGGCAGCAAGTGCAACAAGCAGTGCAGGCCACGCGACGACTACTTTGGCCACTACGTGTGCGACCAGTTGGGAAACAGAGGCTGCATGGAGGGCTGGATGGGACCCGACTGCAAGACCGGTGAGTAGGAACCTTCTCACACACCATCCAACCCATCACACGACACATTCGGCCTGACCCCCCCCACCCCCCCCCATGACATACTGACAAATCCTTTTACGGCTCTCTTAACCAAATGCAAATCCTGGAAACCGTGGAGTGAACCAGGGTTTTTTTTTTTTTTTTTTTGTAGCTTTCCAGCTGAAGCTTGGGTTGTTATTCATTTGTCAATCTGTCTTTGACCCACAGCTATCTGCAAGCAAGGCTGCAACCTACTCCACGGAGGGTGCAGCGTCCCTGGAGAGTGCACGTGAGTCCCCCACAGCCTGTCTGGATGTAGTGGGGTGGAGGTGGATGTCCCCTGCCCCCTCCCATCTCCTCCTCCCTCCAAAGCCCTGGCCCTCTGTGGAGTGTAGAGTCATGTACTACCCCCCCCCCCCCTAACCTCCAGCTCCCCCTTCTCCCCCCCCATCCCACACACACACACACACACACCTCTCCAGCTCCAGTCTGATCCAGGAGCCATTGTTCTCCTTCCTGTTCCAAAGCTGGCCCGCGGAGGTCTGTTTTGCACACAGTGTTTCCTCTCCTGCTCCAGCGCTGTGTGTCTGAGCCCCTCTGCCCACGCCGGCAGGCCCCTGCACCTCCTCCTATCCTGGGCCTGTTTTGGCTGGCAGCTTGGCCTGCTTCGCAGGGCGGGGCTTGATCCAGCACCCTGGGTCACACACTGGGCCTATAGAGGACAGCAGCCTGGCCTGGCGACACAAAGTGAGCTGGTCCACAACTCTGGGGCATCGTTAGCTGAAACTACCATGCGAGTTGACCAGACGAGAGAGAGAACTCCGATACGACTCCCGAATGAGCCTGATGTCTGAATGTGGCTTTTTGGAATTGAACGAAGAGAACAAAATGGAATGTGCCTCAACATGTGATTTGGAGCTTGCCAGGCACTCTCCCACCAGGAACACAGGCTCCCTCCTCCTGCGGAGAGAAGCCCGCCCTCCTGCAGACTTGGAGGAAAACTAAAAAAGTGTTGTCGGTGTCTTGTTTCCATACACACAGTGCGTCCACAACCTATACTCTCCCTCATGTGACACGACCGAAGAGGTATCCTGGCAACAGCGGGGCTAAGTTTGCTTATTTCGGAGAGTGTCTCTCTCTTTCTCTCTGTCTCTCTCTCTCTTTCTGTATCTCTCTCTCTCTCTCTCTCTCTCTGTAAATAATTCAACAGTCTTGGAGCTGTTGGAGAGGAGCAGGTCAGGGCCCCCTGGGTGACAGACAGCGGGAGGGGGCGGGGCTTGTGCAGGTCTATTTCCAAAGCGTGGGCGGTTGTTGGAGGAGGGATATTTTGGGGCCCCTCCATTGACGGGGGCCATGGCTGGGGAGGTCTGAGGCCACCCCCTGCCTGCGGTGGCTTCGCGGTCTCCACCCTCCTCCCCCCCTCCTCCCGCTCCCACATGGAGGCCTCAAACCTTCCACGCCACTACGGCTGCACAGCCCTGTACAAACCCCAAACCACAGGCCCGTGTGCAAGACGTTAATGCAACATTGCACGTTGCGACACAGTGACATCTGACACACTGCGTTACAGCGCGCACGACATTCAACAGCGTAGCGACGGGCTTCTTGCGTGTCCAAACCGCAGCGCCGCACACCGGAGCACCCAGGGCACATCCCCGGCCGTCTCGAGCGGGCCCTCCGCGTCTTGCGAAGGATCGCAGCGGAGCGTGCAATCGGCGTCCATTTGCAGAAGGGGGTCCTTAAAATAGCCCTGGGGGGAGAAATGACACGACAGGTGGGGCAAGGTTACCGCTGGCCTTGGAATAACAGACTGCTGCCATAAACCAACAGATTAGCTAACCCTTCACCGGCCCCCCCCCCCCTCCGCCTCCCTGGAGGCTCCCAGACAGCCTCTCCCTGTCCCCCAGCAGCCCCACACGCTGCCGGGAGAGGCTGGAGGCCTGATCCCCCCTCTAACCCCCCCCCCCCCCTCCCTCCTCCTCTCTCGCTGGTCAGGAATGTCCCCAGAGATTAGGAGCCTCAGTGAAGGTGTCATCGTTCACCTCGATGAAGATGTTCGCTACTGCTGACGACTCAGGTCGTCGCGGCGATGTCGCGTCTTCCCCATGCAGATATCCACATAAACAAACCCTCCTCTTTAACCGATGCTTGGTTTAGTTTCGGATCACTTAAGCATATTGTCTGTCGTATATCTGACATGAGGTCACTGGGAAGGTTTAGCCTAGTGGCTGCAAAACGGAAGATCTTAGGTTAAAAAAAATTTGCCTTTGGATGAAATGAGTACAGTATGTCTCATGGTTTTAAACACGGACATTATACCTGAGGTCTGTAAGATGTCCGTTTCCTTTGCAGGTGTAACTATGGTTGGCAGGGTCTGTTCTGTGACGAGTGCCTGCCGTACCCTGGCTGTGTCCATGGCACCTGCAACAAGCCCTGGCAGTGTAGCTGTGAGAAGAACTGGGGAGGCCTGCTGTGTAACAAAGGTGAGATGACTGTACGCACCAACACCACAGGCTGTACTTGCGAAACTGCAGCTGAGACATGGTTGCTTTGCGGTTTGGTTAGTACAGACCGTTCCCTGACCACCACAACACTGTTGGAACTGTACACTTACGGTCCTCGTTCATCTGCTTGACTTCCTGGATGCATTATTTGTTTGTCGCTTTGGATAAAAGCATCTAATAAATGAATGGAATATCACACGTATAAGGAATCGTACCTGGAAACCTTCTTTACGCTCACCAGTGACCTGTCACCTGTTTCGGACATCAAAACCCCAAACTCGAGGGTGAGCTTAATCGATCGACGTTCCACGTTTCTCCACAGACCTGAACTACTGCGGAACGAACCGTCCGTGTAGGAACGGGGGGACGTGTATGAACACGGAGCCAGACGAGTACAACTGTGCCTGTCCTGACGGCTACTCAGGCAAGAACTGCCAGATAGGTGAGTCAGCACATTGCACATATCAACCTGCCTGTGGATGCCAATGGCGTTTTACCCACATTTTCACTGGAGCTAAGCAAAAATATGTCTCACCCCTCTCACCCCTCTCACCCCTCTCTCCTTCCAGCGGAGCACGCCTGCGTATCCAACCCCTGCGCTAACGGGGGAACCTGCCACGAGGTCCCCTCTGGGTTCGAGTGCCACTGTCCCTCTGGCTGGACGGGGCCTACCTGTGCTAAAGGTGAGAGCAACTTGTTCTACTGTGCGTGTGTGCATCAGAGAGAGAGAGAGAGAGAGAGAGAGAGATGAAGGGAGAGAGAGAGAGGGGGGAGAGAAGGAGTGAGGGGGGAGGGAGAGAGAGAGAGAGTGAGAGAGAGGGTGAGAGAGAGGGAGTGAGGGGGAGAGAGAGGGGGAGAGAGAGGGAGTGAGGGGGAGAGAGAGGGAGAGAGATAGGGGGGGGACTTTAAATGTGTGTTTGTGCCCATGCTTCATGAACGTGACATGAAGTCAGGCTGTGACATTAACTTTGTGTGTGTGTGTGTGTGTGCGTGTTTCAGACACGGACGAGTGTGCCTCTAACCCCTGTGCCCAGGGTGGCACCTGCATCGACATGGAGAACGGTTTTGAATGCCTGTGCCCTCCGCAGTGGGCAGGGAAGACCTGCCAGATAGGTACGGCAACCCAGCTGTGCTGTAGCTCTGTGACTGAGGTGTCCTGGGGTGCATAACTTTAAACACCGCATGTTTTTGAATTGCATTACGTTTGGACTCATATGTCTTTATTTGTGAATGTCTTTTTTTAGATTTGTCCCCAGTAGTGAATGCTGTGTTTTGATCTCATGCCATGAATTTCTGTGCTTGAGAAGCATTTTAATGTTTGTTTACCTCGTCCTGTTTTAGCGAGTGCTATTACTGTGGAGAGTAGTCGTCTGAAAAGGGGGCTTGACACTGAGATAGCTGAATATGATGTGCAACCGGAGCCAGGTGACTTGAGTAAAGTTATAAATAACACCCAGCCTGGCAACTGCTGGTCTTGGGAGCAAATATACCCAGACAGGGGGGTTATCTTTGGCTGCAGACTGGGGTAAAAGGGGTATGTTTTCCACACAGAACCCCACCCCACTAAAGCGCAGTTCAGAGGAAATGGTTTTCTAACCTGTGAACATGCTAAGGCAAGGAGACAAAGCTCTGGGCCTTGAGTTACGGAGTCTGTTATCCTCAGATACACGGTTCCCCTTTCAGGGAGCGGGCGGGTACCTGGGAGAGGGGTGTTGTGTTACTGCAGCCCAACAGGTGCTGTGTAGCAGCTCAGCCCTGGGTCTGGTCAGTGCAGGGGGAGGGAGGGGAGGGAGGGAGGGAGGGAGGGGGGGGGGAGGGAGGGAGGGAGGGAGGGGGGGGAGGGAGGGGAGGGAGGGAGGGGACCGCCGAGAACATACAGTACATGATAAAGAGCAGTTCACTAGATCGTATGGAATGTCCTAGATTACCTTGGGTGCGGGGCACGTTGGTGTGGAAGAGAGAAGGTTCGTGGTTAGAGAGGCTGGCAGGCAGGCAGGCAGCCAGGCAGGCAGCCAGGCAGGCAGCAAAGGCAAGCAGGCAGGCAGGCAGGCAGGCAGCAAAGGCAAGCAGGCAGGCAGGCAGGCAGGCATTCTGCTCTCCCTGGGGATAGAGAGGCAGTCCAGGGGCTTGAATTTCAACCTTGTTCCAGAAAAATACTACTTGGTGGCGGGGCTGGTTCTTAGGTCTCTCTTTCTCTCTCTCTTTCGCTCACCCTCTCCCTCTCTCTCTCTCCCTCTCTCTCTCTCCCCCTTCCGCAGACGTTAATGAATGTTTCGGGAAGCCTTGTCACAATGCTTACTCTTGCAAAAACTTGATTGGTGGATATCACTGTGCCTGCTTCCGTGGATGGGCCGGCAAGAACTGTGACATCAGTTAGTATTGGTCACTTCCTGATCTCTGTCCTCTTGCCTGAAGCTCTGTCAACAACCCACTCAGAACCATGTCCCTTCCTAGGCTTTCTCTCTGCTAAACACACTCTTTAGCCATACAAGTCTCTTGCAACGGAACGGAGTTTCACAACCGTGAAAATCCCATCCGGTTTTCAGCGAGTAGGGAAATAGGAACGAGAGCTTTTCAGTTGACCTAAACTGCTTTCAGTGCATGCAGCTTTATAACCCAGAGCAGTGTGGCTTCCTGTATCTATACATCTAAACTTCCGTTTCTGTCAGGTTTGAAACCTGCATCTTTGAGCTTTGTGTCCGGCATGCCGTCCCTGTCTTTCTATGGTCTGACTCGGCTTTGTCATCGGGCACCACTGAGCTCTGTCCCTCCCTACACCTGCAGATATCAACAGCTGTCACGGACAGTGTCAGAACGGAGCCACGTGCAAGGACGGGCGGAGCGGGTACGTGTGCGTGTGCCCGCCCGGCTACGCGGGCCGGCACTGCGAGGTCCAGAGGAACGGTTGTGCCAGCGACCCGTGCCGGAACGCCGCCAAGTGCCACGTCCTCCCGGACGGGTTCATGTGCGAGTGCCCAAGCGGGTTTTCCGGAACCACCTGCGAGGTGAGCTTCAGCGAATTCCAACCCATCAGGTCCATCGATAACATCAGCCTCCAGTGGCTGGGAACATACTCATCCGTCCCTCCATCCGTCCCCCCATCCGTCCCTCCGTCCGCAGGTACAGACGGCCCCCTGCAGCCCTAACCCCTGCCAGAACAAGGCCCAGTGTCACAGTCTGATGGGAGACTTCTACTGTGCCTGTCCAGACGACTACGAAGGCAAGACCTGCTCTGAGCTGAAGGACCACTGCCAGACCAACCCGTGTGAAGGTAGGAACCCAGACCTCACCCCTCCTGAACCCAGACCTCACCCCTCCTGAACCCAGACCTCACCCCTCCTGAACCCAGACCTCACCCCTCCTGAGCCCAGACCTCACCCCTCCTGAACCCAGACCTCACCCCTCCTGAACCCAAACCTCACCCCTCCTGAACCCAGACCTCACCCCTCCTGAACCCAAACCTCACCCCTCCTGAACCCAAACCTCACCCCTCCTGAACCCAAACCTCACACCTCCTGAACCCAGACCTCACCCCTCCTGAACCCAGACCTCACCCCTCCTGAACCCAGACCTCACATTTCAGCTGTATGGTTTGTGTGATGTCATCTTTCATTACACATTGTCGTTTCTTTCTTCGTTGACCCCAGTGATCGACAGCTGTACCGTTGCCGTGGCCACCAACGACACCCAGGAAGGGGTGTGGCACATATCGTCCAATGTGTGCGGCCCCCACGGTCGCTGCATCAGCCAGCCGGCCGGGAACTTCACCTGCTCTTGTGATCCGGGCTTCACTGGTCTCTACTGTCACGAGAGTGAGTACTCTAACCCACAGTCACACCAGTCTCTCCCTGTCATCGCTTCCTCCTCCTCCTCACCCATACTCTCTCTCTCTCCCGCTCTCTCTTTCTCTCTCCCTGCAGATATCAACGACTGCGTCTCCTCCCCCTGTAAGAATGGAGGAACCTGCATCGATGGCATCAGCTCCTTCCAGTGCTTCTGCCCTGACGGCTGGGAGGGCCCTCTGTGTGACCTTGGTGAGTGTGCGTGTGTTTACGTGTGTGTGTGTCTGAGAGAGAGAGAGAGAGAGAGAGAGAGAGAGAGAGAGAGAGAGAGAGAGAGAGAGAGACTGCAGCGTGTTCTGTGTTGACCCCTGAGGTCTGCTCCTTCAGACGTGAACGACTGCGTGAGGAACACCTGCAAGAATGGAGGACGCTGTGTGGACTTGCTCAACGACTTCTACTGCCAGTGCACCGACAACTGGAAGGGCAAGACCTGCCACTCACGTGAGTTATAGAGCGTGTGTTTCCCCCAGCGTGTCTCAGAGAGTGTGTGTGTGTGCGTTAGCTTATCAGCGTATGTGTGTGTGTGACGGCCTGGTGTTCTCCTGCAGGCGAGAGCCAGTGTGATGCCAGCACCTGCAGTAACGGAGGCACCTGCTACGACCACGGTGACTTGTTCCGCTGTGCGTGCCCCTCGGGTTGGAGAGGCAGCACCTGCAACACCGGTGAGAAGCACGTCCTGAACCCCTCTTACCACTCCTCCTAAACTCTTACCTCTCCTCCTAAACTCTTACCTCTCCTCCTAAACTCTTACGACTCCTCCTAAACTCTTACCTCTCCTCCTAAAGTCTTACCTCTCCTCCCTCCTCCTAAAGTCTTACCACTCGTCTCAAACGATGAACGTGTCTTTCCCTCTTATCACACGCTTCTACCCTGTGATTGGCTCTCCCTAAAACGTGTCTCCGTGGCATCTCTCTGTCCCTGCAGCCAAGAACAGCACGTGTGACTCTGGTCCTTGCGAGAACGGGGGGACCTGCGTGGGAGGCGGGGACACGTACACCTGCATCTGCAAGGACGGCTGGGAAGGAGCCACCTGTGGACAGAGTAGGAAACATGGAAAACTACAGACTTTAATCGAGGCTCTGTCCCACTGTCTCTGGTGCAAATCGTCTAACTTCCTTTCTGTTTCACCCTCTCTCTTGCCAGATGCCAATGACTGCAACCCTCACCCCTGGTAAGTGTCGAAACGTGAACGTAACACGCAAACGAAAGGTTGAATGAAGTCAGGGTTGTTTTATTTGATGTTGCCGAGTGCCACTTTCTGATCCCACCCTGTCAGATGTCCCGTGTGAATATCCTACTCCGTGTTAGAGAGGATCACTCGCACACAAACTGTCCCGCTAACTACACACCTCACAAATCTCATGTAATGCCTCCCAGATTTCCCAAGCGGTACTGGGGATGCAGAGGTGTGTGTGTGTGTGTGTGGGGGGGGGGGGGGGGGGGGGGGTGCATGGAAGGTGTGTGAGAGGGGAAGTGAAGCCTGGCAGCTGGGTATTCCTGCTCCACTGGATCAGAGAGGCCTGCTGGACACAAAGACTCCCCCTGCCACAATGACTGACAGGGGGATTAGTACAGGGGGGCAGGGGGTGGGTCAGGGCGCACCTCTCCCTATTCTTCACCACTGACCCCTGCACAGGGGGCGGTGTGGGGGAGGGCAGGGGGGGCAGGGCAGCAGGGGTATAGGGCCAGCACAGTATGGGGTCAGTCAGGATTTACATATGAAGTCTGGACATTGATAAGGGATCAGCTTTAGTGAACATCATTCCTTTCTCTCCCCTCCCTCTCTCCCTCTCTCCGTCTCTCTCTCTCTCTCGCCTCCAAACTCTACCGCAAGGACAGGGATGAAAACGAGGGGCTTTTCTCTTTGTAGTTTGAGCCCTCCAGCTTTTGTGTTTTGTGTGTGGCAGGCTCCAGCACCTGTGGCCTGGTGCTGTGCTGCCCTGTAGACACGAGGTGTTGTGTTCATGTGCTGTGTGTCTCTCCCTCCTCCTCTCCCTGCAGCTATAACGGTGGCCTGTGTGTGGACGGAGTGAACTGGTTCCGCTGCGAGTGTGCCCCAGGCTTCGCCGGACCTGACTGCCGGATCAGTGAGTCCCTGGGAACCAGAGGGGTTGTGCTGGAGGGGGGGGGGGGTGGGTGGGGGGGGCCGGACCTGCGGGGTCAGGGGTGAAAGGGGACACGGGGAGTTTGAGCTGATTGTCTCCGAGGGGACAGATTAGGAAGCCTTTAGGAAGCCTGTCTTAACCTCTCACCCCTCTTGTGAGGAGAGGTCAGCTGTATTCTGCAAACAGGTCAGTTCAGTGAGACATTCTCTGGGAGAATCCTCAGCTCCTTTTACTCCCTTTTCAGAGAGGGCTGTGGTGAGGCTGCATGAGAACCGATCATCAATACCTTCCCTGATGGGCTGTATTGAACCAGTATTAGACATCTCTATGTATGGGTTCTAACTGGTTCTCTTCTCCCTCCCCTCTCAGACATAGATGAGTGCCAGTCCTCTCCATGCGCCTACGGTTCCACGTGTGTGGACGAGATCTACGGGTTCCGCTGTGTCTGTCCCCTGGGCCGCTCCGGGCCTCGCTGCCAGGAGTGTGAGTTCTCTAGAACCCAGGAGAGAACCCTGGTTCCCAGTCGGAATCATCCTCAAGCCCTCTACAGGGAGCGGGAGTGCAGGGGGACTGGTCCTAACCTTGTCTCTCTCTCTCCTCTTTATCTGTCCATATTTCTCTCTCTCCATCTCTCTTTCTTTCTCTCTCCCTCTCTCTCCATCTCTCCCTCTCTCTCTCCCTCTCTCTTTCTTTCTTTCTCTCTCTCTCTCTCTCTCCCTCCCTCTCCATCTCTCTCTCCCTCTCTCTCCATCTCTATCTCTCTCCCTCCCTCTCTCTCTCCCTCTCTCTCCCTCCCTCTCCCTCTCTCTCTCTATCTCTCCCTCTCTCTCTCCCTCCCTCTCCATCTCCATCTCTCTCTCTATCTCTCCCTCTCTCCCTCCCTCTCTCTGCAGTCATAGGGATTGGGAAGGCCTGCCGTCACTCTGGCCTGCAGTTTCCTCATGGCAGCCGCTGGGAGGAGGAGTGTAACACCTGCCAGTGCGTCAACGGCAACGTGCGCTGCTCCAAGGTGAGGCTCCGCCCCTCGTGTCTCCACCGCCGAGTTTCCGTCGGCGTGTGTAGAGCTCTGACCTCTGTCCGCTGGTTTCCAGGTGCTGTGTGGCCGCCGGCCCTGCCTGCTCCAGAAAAGCCCCCCAGCCCCGGACAGCGCCCCCTCCTGTCAGGGAGGTCACGAGTGCGTGGAACACCAGTTCCTCACCTGCTTCTCCCCGCCCTGCCACCTGTGGGGCGTGTGCTCCACGCCTGACCCCGCGCCCCCACTGCACACCCAGTGTGAGCCCAACAGTGGTTACCTGGACAACAGCTGTGCTCGGATCACCCTGATCTTCGACAAAGACAAAGTGCCACAAGTGAGAGGCACAAACGATTGTTTGGACTGACTAGAAAATGCTTCCTGTTTGGAACACAAACAAATTAACGTTCTCTCAGCTTACATTACTAATTGCCATCTCTTGTTGTGTGTGTGTGTGTGTGTGTGTGTTATGAAAGGGCACAACTGTGGAGAACATCTGTTGGGAGCTGAGGTACCTCCCTGTTACCCAGACCCTGGCTAAAGACTGCTCGCTCCTCATTCTCTGTGACCTGTCCAACTCCAACAGAGATGCCGTAGAGGTTGCCATGGTGAGTGCCCCCTAACACCCCCCCCCCCCCCTCAAAACACACACACAGCTGCCCCCCTCACCTCCCACCTTCCAACTGCCATCTGCCATTGATCCCTTCTTACCTCTACACGTCTCACTGTCGTCATCAGAATCCCCTCGCTCCTCTCCTCCCTCACTTAGCCCCGAGGACCTCGCCTCACTCTGCTCTTTCATTCACTTTATTAAATCACACACTTAATTCGTCATTGTAAATGGCTTCCAGAGTAGACTAGTAAAATCGGAGCCTTTTTCTTTCCCCTTTGTTAAAAGGGAAGGCTTTTGAAGCACGACGCCCTTCTTCGGAAACATCTGTTTGACATTTAGCTTGACTGTGGAACACCTTACTGTTCTCCGGCTCTCCTCCTTCGCTTGTCGTTGCTATGTTAGTCTCTCTATCTCTCTGTCTATGTCGGCCACCCAGGTTCTCCCCCCAGAGTCAGACATGGGGGAAATCAGGCCCTACAGGGCACTAAGCTCTTAATGGAGGGGATTAGGCCTGTACTTGTGATGTAGTCATGTTTGGGGACGTAGTACAGGAAAAGGAGTGGTGTGTCTTAAACCCTCACAGCTTCAGAGCTGGCTTTCATTAGAACTCACCACCCACTCACCACGGGCTAACGTTGAAACGTCAGAGGTGATTTCGAAAGGTCCGGGTCGAACGCTCTATCGTGGGCCTCGGTTTTGGACAGTGGTTGTGCCGTGGAGAAGACGTACACCTGGGGCTGTGGAGGCTGTGGGCCCAGCCTGGCCTCAGCGGGAGGCTGCCGGGGCTTTGTGAGGCCCGGAGGGTGGTCGCTAGCGACCTAGCATGGTGCCAGAGGGCGGGGTGAGGGGCGCCCGGCGCTCGGCTGGGAGCGTGTGAATGGGCTGCTGCTTTCCCAGGATGAAGAAAGGGGAGGGTTTCTCTCTGGCCAGGGAGCCACAGCTGGCTCGCTCCGCTATTGTTCCTCCTAATTGAAGTGTTCAGCAATGAGCTTAGCTCCCCCCACTCCCCCTGGACTCACTCTGATCGACTTATTAGGCAATTAACTACACCCTCTGTTTGCTTCATGGGAGGGCGCATGTCAGGAGGGGGGGGGGGGGGGAGCGGGAATCCCTTTCTTCTGCAGAGTCAACATTACCTCTTCTTTCTCTCTGTTCCTTCCTTCCTCCTCTCCCCGCCCCTCATCTCTCTCCCCCCCCCCCCCCTCTCCCCTGCAGTCCTATGAGGACGATGCCCGTATGCTGGAGGCCAATCGTGCGGACATCCAGGAGGCCGCCAGCGCCATCATCAGTGCCCTCTCCAAGCGCCACAACAGCACCCTCATGCTGGCTGTGGTGGAGGTCAAAGTGGAGACGCAGGTCACGCCCCAGCCTGTCGGTGAGTCGGAGGCCCGAACCGTCTGCAATTAGGTTCCAACGTTTAAAAAAAAATTTTTTTACCGTTTGTTCCGGAACCAACCGCTCCCTCCCTCCTCTCTCCTTGCAGACTACCTGGTCCCGGTGCTGTGCGTGGTGTTCAGCGTGCTGTGGATCCTATGCATCGTGGTGTGCGTGCGGTGGAGCCGCAAGAGGAAGAAAGAGCGCGAGAGGGCGTCCGCCGCCGAGAACGGCACAGTGAACAACCAGCTGGAGACGCCGTGGGCCGGCCAGGCGCTGCTCAAGGACAACCGCGACAAGGACGTCCAGTACGAGTGTAAGAAACTCATGAGCCCCGCCGACAGGACGTGTGACGGGGCGGACGGGGAGGAGGAGGACGGGGACGAGGAGGTGGAGGGGCAGGGGAGAGGAGGCCTGGAGCTGGAGAAGGGCCTCTCCCAAAAGTGCCCCGTGCCGGTTGGGCAGGACAAGGGGTTGGGGAAAGGAGAGGTGATCTGCACCAGCCGCAGCGCCCCGGTCAAAGCCCCCCATCGGACTGCCTACAGCCCCAAGGACAACCGCTGTAAAAACCTTAATGCTGCCAACGTCGCGGAGGACGTCAAAGAACATTACGTATGAGCGGGACACGTCTCCGTCAAACAAAGAGCACCAGAAGTGAAGATTACAGATGCTTTTATAAACATTTTATTCAACTTTTCTTCTTTTTTTTTCCGTCTACAATGTCGTGGCTTCTTACTTACAAAAGAAACGGACTTGACGGCTAAGATTAAGACAGCTCCTGATTTCAGTTGAAAACCACAATGTTGGAAACAAAAAGAGTAAACGCTTTGGCTACTTTCTATTTTTTATTTGTTTACAAACTGTTGTTGTTTTCAAAGGGGAAAGATCTTTTCCATAATGTCATCTAGAAGATTCTGTATCACGTGACTTGAGCACTGCCTTTGGAGGACTATAGTTATGGGCCGCTCGCTTCACATCTGCCTTAACCCACACACTGGGCCTTTTCTATGCTTTCCTGCCGTAACGTAATTTTCTAAGTCAAATGATGTAAACAGATTTTGTATTTTAAGTCCTTAAACAGCTGATGGAAACCGTACATGCCACCTGACAGAAACATTTGTTTACATCCATAAACATGTTTAACCAGGACATGTACACGCTTCTAAAGACCTAATGTATATCCTTTCAGCATGTGTTTAAAACTTCCTTGGAGCCTATGCGATCATTTCAGTATTTGCTTTCGTAGAAAGTGCCTTAAGCCCTACGTTTTATTTTTTCTTAAATTTCATTCAGAGTTATCCAGAACTTAAAATTCATATAAAGGGAAGTCTGTCCTAAACAACTATTCATACCACCATAAAGGTATTTCTTTGCTATGTATATATGTAAATATGAAAATGGCTGTGTATATTTGAATTTAGTAACTTAAGTGACCCTTTGTATGATAGTTATTCTAAAAAGTAAGAATGTTTTTCTCTTTTTTTTTTATGATGTCATTCCGTTTATTTGTGTCCATTGACACAAGGCAGGTTTTATACAGATTATGGACAATATCCAGGGTCCCACTTAGTTCACAAGAGCATTGACATACACACATTATAAGTGGTTGTTTTGTGTTAAATCTTTTTGTTCCAACATCAAGAGTTTTCTCAGTGAATGCTGGCTCTCTATTTCCCATTCACACTACTACTGTATGTTAACTCTAGAATGTCCAATTAGAATGCAGGGACGGGCCAACACATGGAAAGGTCGCTTTAGTCTGACACAGGATCCAAGGATGCAAGCAGGTTTTGTCCAGGGAAGTGGATGCTGGAGACTTGTGTCTGTGGAGGAGTGATGTAACCCGGCCTTGTAATGGCCCAACTAATGCTTATAAGTTCTGGTCTAATGAAGGGAACAAGTTATATTGTTGTTGATGTTGCTGTTGTTGTGGTTGTTGTCCAGTGTTTGTACTGATTCTGTTTCTGCACTATGACAGAGGAAGAGAACCCATCTTGCATTACCTCTGAAGTGGTAGTGAAAATTAATCTGGTGTATCTCTGCAGTTTAATATTGTTATTCGTGGACAAAAATTATGTTTTCAATTTGTTTTAATGATGCAAAATAAAGGATTACAATATAACGACCCATATCCATTCAGCAGATCTTGCTAGCCCAGCACAGTGGGCTGAATGTGCACAACATTGTAATTATTTTGTACAAAAGAGCAGTTGGCAAAGTCTTGGTTTGTTGGTGAATTTTTTGTTTGTTCTTAGAAAAATCCTACTATTTATTAAAGTATTTTATACCAATGCCATTGTAATGCTTTTTATTTTTATGCTACGTCATTTCGTGGATACCGGGGTAGGGTACTAATATAATATATTGTCCCTACATGAGGAAGTGACAAATATAGGTCGTTTTTAATAACACATCCCTTAAAATATTTAGCATTCTGGCTGACTCGACTTTTGCGCATGCCTACTTAAATTCAGTTGCCAGACTGCAAAGACATCGACGGTTTAGTCGTGTAGAGTTCCAATCCATAAAGTATTTTGGAAGTTGCTCAATGTACAGCAGGCTACTGCTAAACTGTAGCTCCATAGACATCATTCAGGGTTGTAACTTGGGATTTCTTATCATGCTCGGTTGATATTGATTAAACGGATTCTGAGAACGCTTTAAATGCTGACGCTGCGCTCGCTAGTCCAGGCTAGCTAGCTTGTAATCATTAGGCTAGAGCTAGCTGTACTACTGTACAGTAGTGTTTCAAATAGTTTTAATTAACCCACAGCTGTCGATACGTCATCTTCTCTCATGCTGTGATGGACTGGCAGCAGCAGCACAGATCTGGCATAAGGTAAGTCAATTGGTTAGTTAGCCCTTGTTGAGTAGGCCTACACCGTCCATACTGAGACCAAGTATTGCACATTTAGCGGATTTGTCGCTAGATTTGGCGACTTCTCACCATCCATAGCCACAATAAAAATATAACTTAGCGACATTTTACTACTTTTTGGAATCTCCGTTTTTAATCGTTAAGCAGCAGCAAAATAATTTAGCGTACTTCCGTGTTGTCATAACCGCCAAGTTAACCCGCACCACCCCTCGTCAATACAGGCAAGGAAATTACCAAGTCAGTCAGTGAGGGTTGTGGTATTCGAATTTCCTTTCTCATCAACCTATTAACAAACTATATCACGCATTACGTAAAACGTAGTTTTTGTTTATGATACACTTTGATCGCAATAAGCAGCTGTTTAGAGGACATATAACACTTCGTAGTGCGACATGTCATGTTTGGTGGTCGTTAACCCATCAATAGTCCTCCCAGAATGGGAAACGTGCCCGGAATTTGAGATCAGATATCCTTCAAGTCACGTGTGTACTGTACAGTGCATAATAACTGACCTACTTGGTAACTACAATAAAGAAGAGAGCTATGAAAAGGGGGCTGGGGTGTGTGTAGGAGTTTGTGGAACTCACAGCAGCCAGTGGACAGTATGTGTTCTACCTGTGTAGTATGTGCCATGTAAGCTAATACCAGATTCCAGTATCACTCACACGCCTGGTCAAGGTTAGTAGGGGCCACCCAATAGCATAGTTGTTGTTGAACTAGCTCCATGGGAGCAGATGGGAAGGGTTCGGCCGGTGCCATGCAGTAGAAAAGCGACAAAATGTGTCCCCTGTCAGCAAGAGAGATCGTTTCTATTGTTGTCTTTCAGATGTTGTGTCTTAATGATTTCACACAGATAATTTCCCACTTGGGACATGCATTTGGCTCCTTTCTTTTGAATTGTTCACGGTCAGTTGAATGATTGACGGAGGGCTGTAGACAAGGTGACGTGATGGGTGGTGAATCGTACGGAGTGTGTGATGCTCGATGACGACGAAGCCAGTCACCTGGTTAATCCACAGGTGAGAGAGACCGTAGCAGGACCCAGGAGAGTGGTCCAACGCCAGGTAAACACTTGGGCTGTGGCTGGCTGGCAGGTCAGTAATAGACCCACTGAGTGGCTGTCCCTTCCCTCTCTCTGCGGCCGGCAGGCCAGGGCATCCCAGCAGACAGCCAAAGTGTTCCCTGACCCCCCTGACCTGCCGCTGCTCTGCTTTGAAACACAATGATGCAGGGGTGTCAGGTGGCTGAGCGGTTAGAGAATCGGGCTAGTAATCAGAAGGTCGCTGGTTTGATTCCCGGCCGTGTCAAATGATGACGTGTCCTTGGGCAAGGCACTTCACCCCTGCGAGCTTAATGACTTTACCCGTCCTCCTCGTTTTCACCTATTTTTCGCCCGGGTCGTTGGCGGCCGTCTGTTGTTGGCAGCGGTCTGTCGTGTTACATGCACTGTTAGTAGGGCTACGAGCAGGCAGGCCCACAGACCCCCTACCGGGAACCACACACTCATGTTAAATCACTTGATGGCTGAGACTGCTCTGCCCGGGGTAAGTAGTTTGAGTATTTATAGGCATGGTATTATGCCAGCTTTGTCACGTATGGTGTCCTGTGTCACAGTCCACAATAACGTGTCTGTAGGGAGAAACGAGGGGAATTTCAAAGATGAGTCTGAAACCCAGCATGTGTGAAAATATGAGTATAAACAGGGTGGAAGGAATCTGTGCTGGAACTCCTGAGGACAGTGGGAAATAAAAGGCAGGCTGGAGAGTGTGTCTGTGTGTGTCTGTGTGTGTCTGTGTGTGTCTGTGTGTGTGAGAGAGAGATTCCTCGTCCTCAGCGGGCTGCCACACCTTCCCCTCTCTGGCGCTGGTCCTGGTCCTCCTTCCTGGCCAGCAGGCACAGGGTTAGAGCTGAATCCACATGTTCTAGCTGAGATGAAAGGCCCTGTTAGGTTGGTGTCAATGCCAATAGGGACCGCCTGCCAAGTAAGCCCTACTTAGTGCGATCCCAGATGTTCCTGACACTGAATATTCTCCCCAGAAATGTGAGGGAGCCTCCTCTCGACCCTTCACATCAAAGTCTGGGTCCGGACTGAAAACAATGAGCAGTTCCCGTCCCTGTGCGCCGGGCCTCATGTGATGGGGAAGACGAATCTATGATTTACTGAGGTAAAAAAAAAAGTGGGTAGGGCCCTTAATCAGAATGGCAGAATAGTGTTAACCGTTTGATTTGGTTTGTAAGAGCAGCGAAAAACATTCTCACAGACGTCTAGCTCATCTCCTACTGAATATCCTCCAGTACATCACACACACACCCCATCAACACATCTGTTAGATGAGAGCTAAACCTCCAGTCATAAATCATACATCATGTAGCTTTCCTATGAAATGACTGCATGACTGATTTGCATAGACAGTGAATGTTTGAGGTCTGTACTCTGAAATTCAACGGAAATGATAGACATCTCTCTAATCCGTTTACTGAAGGCATTGGTTGCTCTATACAATAATCTAAGTGTTTATAATTCAGCATGCCTAGCTAGCAGTACGGTACATGTCCATCACCGAAGGCTACACAATTACAGACATGCCTCAACCAGAGGAACTCTTTAACTCGCACTGTCTCTGTATCACCTGCTTATTCATTCTTACAAATGGACTGGATAGTTTTTATGTTGGGTTTTACTGCCTGGAAACTAATGACAGCTCAGGCGAAACAAAATAAGGGGTTTCTCAATTGATCTTGAGAAAAAGAGAAAGTGCAGTTGTTACATCACTGTAAGGAAATGGTTCTTCTGCTCTTTATGGTGAAGTTGTGTTCCTGGGGTAACTTTATTGTTATGCTACCACTCTTGAAATAACACTGAAGTAATTACCATTTGATTAATCTCACTCGGGTTACCGGCGTTGGTTAGTGTAGGGATGCGGTAAGGGCGTGTGATGGTGTGATGGAGAGGTTGATAGGCTCGCTCCAGCCTGCTCCAGTCCAGACACGATCAGCTTCTTTGTCAGCCCCAGTTGAGTGGTTGCCTCACAGACAGCCGCCTGGCTGCACGAACATGTTGACTTTCTGACCTCTCTCTCTCTCTCCCCCCCCCCCCCCCTTCTCCCTCTCTCTCTCTCTCCCCCCCCCCTTTTCCCTCCCTCTCTCTCTCTCCCCCCCCCCCTTTTCCCTCCCTCCCTCTCTCTCTCTCTCTCTCTCTCTCTCTCTCTCTCTCTCTCTCTCTCTCTCTCTCTCTCCCTTTCTCTTTTCCCAGTCTCTCCCTCGAACACAGGGCAGGGACAGGCTTACGTCATGCCATTTGCACGCGCGATGGCCGCCCGACCAGACCCGAGGGGTTGGCCCAGGACACACTGATGGTGCGCCCACCGGAGCTCTGTGTCATCAGTTCTCCGGAGGTGCAACAATAAGGCTTAATGCGTGATTAAGTCCCAAATCACCTCTCATTATGAGTGAGCATGTCAACCGTGAGAGTGGTGTTGCCCTTTCACAAAACCCTGCTCCACCCACCCCACCCCTCCACCCCCCCCCCACCACCCCCACACACACACACACACACTCCCTCCACCCCCACCCCTCCACCCCACCCCTCCACCCCCCACACACACACACACACACACACTCCCTCCATCCACCCCCACCCCTCCACCCCCACACACACTCCCTCCATCCACAGCCACACCCCCATCGACCCCCGGCTTATGCTGTATCTGTGTGTCTGTATCTCTCTGTGTGGTGCTGGCTTGATCTTTCCATTCTCCCTGTCTCTCTCATCAGATCATTACAGTCAGGGTCTGGAGCCATGGTGCTGCTCTGAAGCACTGAAGATCATTCCTTAATGTTTGACTAAGCCAGGCACCCAAACCACAGGCAGCAGCTGAAATGTCAAAATAGACATCATCATGAAAGGGAATGTTTAATGTGTTACAGTTGTATTTTTTTAAGAGTTAATAATTAGAAGCTACCCCTTCTTGTAGATCAGCAGAACATGTTCAGATTTGTCTGTTTCTGCAACCAGGATAATGGAGGTCTCAGGAAGGAGAGAAGCTCTGTCCTGACTGCACTTGCACTGGCTGCGGAAATCCATGTGAGTAATGCATGGTTGCTACGTGATGTGTTTTAGGGATAGTTCATGTCTACTGAACTACCCCTAGACACGACTGTCAGACACGCAGACAACACAGGTTCGCCCAATGTCCCAACCGCAAGATGAGCAGGAAGTGGGTCTACTGTATGTAAAGGACTTTCAATGTTCTGATGATCATAGGAACGTGCCATACCGTACTTCACTGTGCCATACCGTACATCACTGTGCCATACCGTACATCACTGTGCCATACCGTACTTCACTGTGCCATACCGTACATCACTGTGCCATACCGTACATCACTGTGCCATACCGTACTTCACTGTGCCCGTGCAGGACTGACTGAGGGAGACCACAGCAGCTGTCCCACTACAGACAGACGCGAGCATAAACAAGGATCAACCTGACAGATGAACATGACCAGTAAAGAAAAAAAAAAAAAAAAACAGTTTCTTCCAAGCCTGCTTTGATGTCGGAAAACAAGAAGGAACCTGTGTTTTTCCACCCTGTGAAACCAAAGACCTCGGTGGATTTTGGGAAAGCTTTCTGCTGACGTTTGAATCAGTGAGGCTTTGAACCAAACACCACCTCCTCCCCGTCATGTCCCCAGTCATGCCGAACCTCGACCAGCACACGCCTCACTTCCTGTGGAAGGGTGGGACTCCTCTCCTCTTCACAGGGGCAAGCTGAGACAAAAGAAACGAGGCCAAGTGACTCTTGTGAACGTAGCCCAGCGTGGAGCACTTTGAGGGAAGGCCCTCAGACTCTCTGACAGAGGTTAGAAGCTCCACTTGACTCCAGCCTCCCAGGTCAGCTCTGTCAGACAGCTGCAGGTCTCTGGACAGACAGGTCCTCACACTCACAGACCCACACACACACACACACAGAGTACTTGACTGTACTGTGTAGACAGAGCGAGCTGGTTTGTTGGACACGCTTCAAAGGAACTCCCTTGTCTGAAGAAGACTGCGCGTAAAGATGATGTGCTGGTGGAGAGGTGGGCTGAGTCCCAGATGCTGCTCAGGCTGAGCGGGAGGCAGGATGATGAACACTAGTCTCTGACAGGCTGGACACATCTCAACATTCATGGGAACCCTGCCAGGTCCTCTCCCCCCCCCAGCTCACTTTCCCTCAGAGTAGTTTGTCTGGATGGGTCCCTAAACCTTGTAATATCCCAACATCATCCATACTATCTCAATCCGTGGTACCAGGAAAGTGTTCTAGCTTTGTGGACCTGGATCATCCGCTACCACCCTGATGTTCTGCGACTCTGGATGGGCGAGGTGGATCTCCACGACCCCCCCCCCCCTCCCTCCCCCCAGCTGGTTTTGATTCCTTGAGTCCAGTCTTGGCTCACTGCAGACAGTGGTGTGATCACAACCAGACAGGCTCATCCCTCCAGGAGAAACCTCAGCCCCGAGAAGGTCCTCAAGAAGATCAGAGAACATGACAGCCAGACGACAGCCGGGTGGTGACTGGGTGAATCAAGTGTCCTCCTTCTGATGAGTGGAACCCTGGCCTCCTTGCCCACCAGCGGCCATCTTGGATCCCTCACATTCCTCAGACATGCTTACAGTGGTGGCTCCTGCAGCAGCTGAATGAACATACGCATTACAATCACTGCCAACCCCTAGGTATGGCAACAGTGAGTGTCTGTGTGTCATGTCTGCAGTCTTGCCTACGGCCTGTTTGTTCAGGCTGTTTTGCCCTATGTGTTCAGGCACAAGTTCCATAGCAGCTGTTGTCCTTAGGTGTGTGCGTGTGTGTGTGTGTGTGTAAGAGTTAGGTATGGGTTATTGTATGTGTGAGTTTGGACAGAGGGTATAAGGTATAATGTGTACTCCCTATCTTAACGTGCTCATTCTGTGCTTGCTCACCAGAACATGACGGACTATCACACGTTAGTGTGAACTGAGACTCCTGATCCTAGTCTCACCTCATCACAGACCCTGCAGATCATAGCGCATCATGTTAGGATCTGCAGAAGGGAGATGGAAGGATTGTTTTGATGATGATTACACTACCTTTTATGTAAGCTTCACTATTTCTTGTAGCAGCAGGAAAGACGGCTAGAGAGAGAGAGATACAACTGACTGGTAAAACATTAGTGAACATTAAGGCCTAATTCTCCTCTGGTACAGGACAGTACCTCTTAGAAATGACTGTCAGCACCTAACTCCTCTCTGCCCCAACACGCAAGGATATGTAAACATCCATACACATAGCCCTGGGCCTGTTGTATGAGTGACTCAACAGAGGGAAACTATGAGTGGGGCGATTTACCTTTGCTTGTCTTCGTTGAATAAGGGGAATACCACTGCCACACCTACTGTCACTTCCTGTTTGAAGAAAAGAACGCTGCTTCCTACTGGCTTGACCTTTTGATGGAAGGTTTTATTTAAAAAAACCACAGCAACGCCTCCACAATGTGGCCATTGTCTTGTATCTTTTCTCCTTTTTGCGAGTCTTGTTTCATGAAGTCCCGGCAGTCAGGACAGTCCCTTTGCTTACTCAGCCCAGGGTTTAGTGTAGACAGGAGTGTGCAGACAGGCTAGCTGTCGTGGGCAGTGGGTGTCCCACCTCTGTGTACACAGCTCAGTCCAGGACCACAACACTTTGTCCTTACGTGCATAGCACAGTTTGTTGTGCAAAACGAATGGGTTCCGCATTCACCGTTTGAAAGAAGGCTGTAAACTCTCGTGGGTTCCTTTTGATAATCATCACACGGCTCAGAATGATTTATGCCCATGAATGTAAACCAGTTCTGTTTCCCTAAATCATTTGTTTGTTCAACCGAGAGACACTTCAAATTGTCTTGAATATGGGAACTGGCATTGGGCCCATGGCTGTGGCAGGATGGGAGGTGTGTGTATGTGTGTGTTTCATATGATTGTACAGCAGTAGCAGCAGTAGCCTGGGAAGGCCTTGGGTGTGGTAGGGCTCAGGGAGGGGGGCGTTGGGTTTAGATTGTGTGTGTTTGTTGTATGTGATGAGGTGGGGGCCAGGGCAGAGCTCCAGCCTGTCTATGGGTGGAGTGGCAGGACCAGACTGTCTCCCCCAGGCCTTCCCAGCCTGCACTAAGGAGCCAGGCTCCTTAGATAAACCATTATTTACCACACACACATGCACACACACGCACCTCTTACTGTCATTAGTGCACACTTCACACACTCTTTTTCATCCCTCTTATTATCAGGGCATCGTGGCACCGAACAGCAGGTGAGGGAGAGCAGAGCCGTCATTACGCTGCTCCTCCGATGATCCGGTAAACACTGGATGTGGACCCCCAACCAGCAGAGTCCCCCCTGGGTGCCCCGCCCACCAACACCACCCAGCTTCCTGTTCCAACAGCTCTGGGGATTTAGAGGAGAGGAGAGGAGAGATGTGTGAACGCCACAGTTAGAGAGGTGCTGTCCAGGTTTGATCTCCCAAAGGCTTGATTGGCTTATCTGGATGTTACACAGATGACGAAAAGTGTAAACATTTATGACTCTTACTTCTGATTCAGTTGTCTAGACTCTAGACATTAGACTAGTCACCTCTCTATCTGTCTCCATTCCCCCTCTAGCCCCATGATCACCTTTCGGTGTAGACCTGGACTATATTTAGAGTGTGATGCTGCGCTGTCACTTCAGTCTCTCAGATCCTGCTCCTCTCAAAGGACCTGGCCTGCCTGTCTGTCTGCATGCTTTCCCGCCTGGCTGTCTGTCGGTCTGCATGCTTGCCTGCCTCCCTGCCTGCATGCAGCTCAGATGGTCTGGGCCCGTGCCAAATGTCACGGGTAACATTTGCTGCAATTATTTTAGGGTACAACATCCCCCTACCAACCACCACCACCACCACTACTACCGTCATCACTCAGAGAGGGGAGGAGAAGGGGAGGAGAAGGGGAGGAGAGGGGGAGGATCCACAGGGGATGTGAAGAGGACCAAGGAGGGGGGGGGGCCTATAGCTGGAAGCTGTGTTGGGATTTGAATACGGCACATACCAGTGATTTGGAACACCAGAGCTATAAATCCCAGCCCCTGGCTTCAGCTTGAAGCCAAGGGCCACATCAGATCTGTCGCAAGTCTTTAAACACTGCTTGTAATTGTTAGATAGGCTTCCTCATTGTTTACACCCTGTGACTAAGACACTGTAGGCTGATGTATTCATCAAGCCCCATTACTGATTAGCTTGTTTTGAGTTATGGTGGGAACCAGTAACATTTCCTCTCTCCTGTAGGCCCCAGTTCCTGCTGATAACAAACAACGACACAAAGCCAGCCCTAACATGTGTCTACGTGCTCGGCAAGCTGTACTGCTACAACAGAAGGGTACATGGAAGAGCCACTGAAGAGGCCATGCGTGTGTATTTATAGATTCATGAGGCCTGGACCGTTGTGTATGAAACGACAACATCAAAGGGTGGTTCCTAGAGGTACAGTACCAGTTGACACTGTCAGATCAGCAGCAAAGCTCAGTACTGTCTGAGAGACCAACAGTTTTGACTCCCACAGTAGTTTTCGAGTGGAAGCTTAGTTCCTTTACACTATGGAGGTATAGTATATAAAATATACTTTTCTTGATAACAGATTTGCCGTCATCAAAATGCGAGTGTACCACCCATGTATGATGAAACCTACGTCCCTGACCTAAACTCCAGTAGCTGCGCCGAGTATGGGAGACCTGTGAATCTATCTTGTACCAAACCTGAGGTGTTGGTTCACCTGCAGAGAAGCATCACAGCAGAGGAGGGAGCTAGCGCTGGTGGCAAACGGCAGCCATGATTAGCGTGACGGTGTTGTGCCGGCTCTTTCTGCATTCCCAGCTGCCCCAGCTCTGGTCACACTGTCAACACCAGATCCGGCCCCGCTGCCTTCAAGCACCCTCTGGGGAGGCGGCACAAATTCGCCCACCTTACCCCTCACAGGGGCACACACTGTGTTCCAGGGGCGTCCGTTTGTTTTCAAATGTGTGCGGGACAGCTGTTTTTATATAAACTTAAAATGTTATTCATAAAAAGGGTGTAGGACATGACCCACCCATGTATAATCCCCCTCCCTCCCCCCCTGCTGTGTTCCTCTGTGTTCATCCCTGTATTCACCCATTTCTTCTTACGAAATCAGAGATTCCTCTCCCTTCAAAGATGTCACACCTACCCCAGAACCTCCACGCCCAGTCCTGCTCAAGACAGTCAGACAGTTGGGAATGTGCTGCTGCTGGTCGCTGATCATTCGGAGGTAGTCATTTCATCCAGGAATATCATTACACGCAGTTAGCAGGAAAAACACACGTCTGGCACCTATCAGTTGGATTCACGCCGGCTTCCAGGCAGAATGTCAGGCCGCGGTGAGGCCAAGTCAGGGGACTGGCGGGCAGTAACCTTATCTGCGCTTATGTGCGCTCTGGGGAGACGAGACCTGCCAGCCAAGCCCCTTCTCATTAGGACATCCAGGACCAGCTGTTTGTGTTAGTTTGTTCGTCCTGCCGGACCCAAGCGACTCCCCCGCCTTGTTTGGTTGCAGAGCACGAACAAGCGGTGCACGCTCGATCGGACGTCTCCGTAGTAACCCTCTCGGTGTACCTGGTCTCGGGTGAGCGCTCCTGCTCTGCACGCCCGCCGGACGACTGCCAGGCCTACCCAGGAAGTGGAGAGGAGAGCAGGCGGTCGATGAGGGGCTGCTTGGCGTTGCCCGTAACAATGGGCCGGCCTGTTTGCTGAGTGGCTGCTGTCAGAGGCTTGTTGCAGCTCACTGACTTCCCACAGTCTGATGGTTCTCAGCTTCTGTATGGGATAACGTATTAGTGCAGTGAATTCAGGGGTCAACCCTTTATTGATTAATGCAACACACCTCACCTGGCCACGTGCCTGTACCTATGTACACAAACACGTACGCGCGCTCTCTTGTGTCTCTTAGCACCCGTTCATAAAGTAGTGTGATTGGGTGACTGTTTCAGAATGCTCCCAACACTCTGAAAATAGCTAATTCTCTCTGTAGTGATAAGTGTCCAGGCTACCAGACAGCTGATTGGTTGACAAAGACACAGTGTGAGTGTGGGCAGCATGACGTGCCAAGAAGGCTGTGGTGGAAGCCCTATGTCACACACAGTCACACACTCACATATACACACACACTCACATATACACACACAGTCACACACTCACATATACACACACAGTCACACACTCACATATACACACACAGTCACACACTCACATATATACACACAGTCACACACTCACATATACACACACACACACAGTCTGAACCCCTGTCATCTCTGTGTCAGAGTGTGAAGTTCTCACTATCTTTTTATCAGCCGTTAATCAGCAAACAATCGCTGGCTTGAGTCCCGCTGACTATTGATCTATGGGAACACTGGTGTGTCATCTGTGTTGCTGCTGTGAGAGAAAAGTTATCCTCCAAACCTCTGACTTCAACAATTCAGGGACGGGCTGTTTAAATGACATCAGCCACAAACATATTTTAAGCTTCCATTATCTAGCACTAAGCCGAGCAATCGTGAGAAAAAGTTGTGTGTGTGTGTGCAGACCTTCTCTGTTATTGTCTCTCACACTGGAATCCTGCTGTAACTTGGGTGCTGATCTGCCTTTCATGTTTCGGTTCTCACGGCTGTCAAAGCTTCCGGCTCCCAGCCCGGCTCAGCCTCTGTTCAGGGTGGGGCCTACCCACTGCACCATCCTGACACCCAGCAGTGGTTTGGACAACACCAGCAGAGAGGTGACCAATTACAGAGGCCGCTTAGACGTCCCAGCTCGTGGCTTTTTTTTCACCCTTTTATTGTAGTGAAGTTGATGAGAAACGCTTCCACAGAGTTTCTTTCTCATCGTTTTTGTATTTATTCTTGTTTCCTCATTTGTGTCTCACTCCTTCCCTCTGTCTTCCTCCTTCTCTCCCTCCCACTCTCTCCCTCCCCCTCTCTCCTTCTCTTCCCTTCTTGCTTCTCCACCCCCCCCCCCCCCCCCCACTCTCTTTGTCTCTATCACTCTCCCTCCCTCCTAGTCTCTCTCTCCCTTTGTCTCTCTGAATGTGTGTTTTTGTGTGCTCTGTCTTCATCCTGACCTGAGTACCTGAGGGCAGGTGGGCCGTGTTTCTGATCCAGCTGGTGACTTCAGTCACACATCCAGGCCAGGCTGTCATTAGGAGGACACCAGCCCTCTGTTTTACTCCCCAGTGACCAGCTGGCTTGAGAGTGGCTCATTAACTACGTCTGAGATTTAGCTACAAGCATACACATGGTTAAACACCCCCCCCCCCCCCACACACACACACACACACACACACACACACACGCTGACAATCTCACACAGCGTGGACGTAAAGCTTTCTTTTACTTTTTGTTTCACCATGAAACAGAAGTCTCCCATGGGAACCAGGTCATTAATTAGGTGATTCACTGTCTCTCTAGTTCGTCTTTAGGAGCTTCCCAGCCTTAACGGCCTCTCCCATGTCACGGTTCACACCCGCACATACACTAGCTCACTGGATCAGCGCCACTCAAACACAACTCACTCCTGGTTGTGTAAACATTTAGTCATTTAGCAGACGCTCTTATCCAGAGCGACTTACAGTAAGTACAGGGCCTTGCCCAAGGACACAACGTCATTTGGCACAGCCGGGAATCGAACCGGTAACTTTCAGATTACGAGTCCGACTCCCTAACCGCTCAGCCACCTGACTCCCTAAAAACAGTCCGTGTCTGTGAAGTTAAGATGTTGAACTGACACTTGGCTGAGGTTCCCTATCTGCAGGTGGTCAGGCCGACCAAGCAGCTGAGAGTAGTGGTGGAGCAGGCCTGAGTCATAGACATGGCTCCCCTCTGCTCTCCTCCTCTCCCCTGTTTTCTCATCCTCTCCTCCTCCCTCCTCCCCTCCTCCTCTCCCCTCCCCTGCTCCCCTCCTCCCCTCTCCTCCTGTGACAGCTTGTTGCCCTGCAGCCTGATGCCCAGTCTGTCTTGGCCGTGGATGATGCATACAACTACAGCAACTACAGTTGGAAGCAGTACCAGACTGGACAGAGTTAAAGCCAAGAATCTGCAAAGGGTAGTCTTACTCCAACACACCCACCCCCATGCTGCTCGGAGTGTGTGTGGTGAGTGTGTGTGGTGAGTGTGTGTGTGTGTGTGTGTTTCTCCAGCTGCCCAAGACTGTAACCTACTCTCCCCTCAGCCTAAACAGTTGCTCACGTCACTTCACAGAAGTCATGCTAGAGGAGGTTCAGCCCCTGACTGTAACTGTGTGTCAACAATGGTCAACAGCGGTCAGTACCGGTCAATACTGGTCAGACACAGGTGGTTGGATTAGAGGCCTACGACCACATAGGGAAACACAGTTAATAACAGTTGTTCAGATCTGTGATCAGTACTGTAATTCTATGCTGTACTTCTGACATGGAGTCAAGTATTGCTATCCTATGTGTTGTTTTATTACTCCTCTATTTTTAGCGATCTCATTAAAAACGGTGCTAATGATTCAGAGCCGTGTAAATGATCGGATAAGCTAATTATCGGGAGTAGAAAATAGTCTCAAACCCACCCACATTAAACTCACAGTGTGCTCAATAAAGTATATGATTAATAGCATAGACCTGGCACGGGTTGTGTGTTTTTTTTATTGTTGTTGGAGTGAAATTCAGTGTTTCTAAAGAAAATGGAAACGTTTACATAGCTAACATCAGAGACATGCTCTTGCATGATCTGGTGCTTTATATGTGAACATTTGAGGGCATGGAATCAATCATTGACTCGGTTATGACTTAAAGTTAGTGCGGTTGTAAGTCATAATAGTATGGGCGCTTAGCAGTCTGCCCCATCTAACTACTATCTCTCTGCCTCTCCAGGGCTGTCTGTCTCTCTGTCTCTAATTTGTCTTCATCTCTCCCATATACTCTTCTTCTCTCTCTCTCTCTCTCTCTCTCTCTCTCTCTCTCTCTCTCTCTCTCTCTCTCTCTCTCTCTCTCTCTCTATCAGTTAGACTCTAAAGCATTTGGAAGCATGCGATCAAATGAACGGGCTCGTTCACGATCTCAGAATGTTTTCCTGCAACACAGAGTGGAAGGAAGGCCTAAGTTTGAACCAAGGTTTCAAATTACTCCTCCACGTTGCCCCATGCCCCATTTCCCCATCCAGACTAAAGCCACTGAAAAATGAAGTCTTCTGGTGTCAGAGAAGCATCCATGTAAACATGAACACGCTAACATGATTTAAAGCCCGGTAACCCTACACTGTCTGAGTTGCAGTCCATCGCTGGCCCCTTCCTCTAGGATACCTACACGATGTCCTCCCAGTTACAAAGAGCAACCTTTGCACCGTCTAACACCTCTGTGCCCACCCTCCTTCTCCTCGCTGACACACACACACACACACATTCCTCTGGGTCCTCAGATCTCTGACAGGGTCAGCTTGCATGTCTGGGCATGCCCTGGCTACCTCCAGCAGGCTGCATGGTTGCGTGTGCGAAGCCGCTTCAGAGTCTGCTGGGAACAGACAGGTTGTGCTGTACCCTCTCATCAGACACTTCACTGAGCCTAAGACTCCCAGCCAGCCAGCCTGACCACAGAGGTGTGTCACCCTGCTCTGCGGGGCCCCGGGGGGCCCAGGTCCAGGCTTACTCACAGGGGCTGCACCTATAATCTGGCGTGGGTTGGACTACGGTGTCCATGATTACCTGTATTAGCAGCAGAGGGCTTATCTGTTATGATAGTGCTGGACGTTCATCTGCTACTTAGATGGTCTGGCTGTGTCTTGTGTCCATCTTTATGTCTGTGCACCTACTGATTGTGTGCTTAGAGTGACCAGGCAAAAGAAGTTGCTAACAATCAGAGTGGCGCAAATTGCCTCGGCTTGCAGAAATTTGCTTGGTTGGTATAAACAGAGTTATCCATTCTGAACGTTAGGTTTTCCTCTGGACGGACTGCAGTCGACAGGAGATCCCCCCCCCCCCCCCCCCCAGTCCTTCTTGTGGAGTCGTGCGCTGCATCGTCAACACCATTGATTGTCAATAGCGCCCCCATCTGGACAAGGGGGACACGGGCGGCCGGTCTCCACGGAGCAGCAGTGTTTTTAAAGGGGCTCCACAGGAAGATGTTACGAATGACTCTTCAGAGGAACCGTAAAGTTGTTGACCTTTGGCGTTGAGCGGCGCTGAGCACCGGTGCAGTGTTTTGCTGTGTGTGAGTGTGGGCTCGTCTGAGGAGGTCAGGAGGTTTGTGGCTTCTGACTGCTGCAGGCAGGAGCTCTGCTCTCACATGATTGAGAGCCACTCCTTGGGTGGGGAGTTTGCGGATGTCTCACTCACTCACACGCGACACGGAGGTGGACAACTAGGAGGGGTTATCTCCAAGAAATCATTTGTTCATCATGATGTTGCATGAGCAATGCATTTCTAAATGCAGCCACGTTAATCACACACACATTTTTTTTGGGGGGGGGGGATCGAACAATTGGTCGATGAATTCAGTAGTTTAGTTTTACGGCCTGACTGATCTTATCCTGTAGTAATTACTATCCAACCGCTGTTTGTGGCTGTCGATTCTAAAGTAAAGGTCTGTGTTTCTCCTTTGAACTGTGGGCTGATGAGCTGTATGGAGGGAGAGAGTATGTAGGCCATGCTTTAAACACAGTGGTGTGGCCTGGCTGCCTGACCTGAGGGCCTGAGTTTGTTTAGCTGCTCTTGAAGTTGTCTTGAATGGAGATGTCTGTGACAGACAGAAGACAGGCTAGCACGCAGGCAGACAGGCTAGCAAGCAGACAGGCTATTAGACAGGCAAACAGGCTTGCAGACAGACAGGCAGGCAGACAGGCAGACAGACAGGCTTGCAGACAGACAGACAGGCTTTCAGACAGACAGGCAGGCAGGCAGGCACTGGCAGACACTGTCCTGGGGTGATGAATAGCCTCCAGCCTCTACTCCCCCCTCCTCTCCCATTTGAGGTTGATCACCTGTTCTTCAGTCACAGGGAGGGGGGTCACGGGGGATGGGCTCTGAAATGTTATTGATTCTCTTGCGGAGTGGAAACGACTGCAGCAGTTGGTTGCTAAGTGTCATGTGTTTTCTGTGTGTGTGTGTGTGTGTGTGTGTGTGTGTCATTGGGCATAAACATGAATCTACGTGTGACTGTGAATGTTTGTATGAAATGTGTGGGCCTGTACAGGGACAGTATGGTCTTGGATGACTGGGATTGTTGCTGGTCGGGGGGAAAGACAACTGTTTTAAGCACTGGAATCAATTAGCAACAGAGAGACACATGGGCTACCAGGGAGGTTCCTGCAGAGGTCAGAACAACCACACACTCTCCTCACGATCTTGTTTCTGTCAAATCGTTCCTGTTTCACGCATATTTTGCAACAATACTCGTAACCTTTCAAAAGGCCACTAAACCACAAATGAGGCAACTATTCAAAAATCAGTCATACCAAAGGCCTTATGATTGCCCTTGAGTCATTTTCTCCAGCAAACAACACTCAAACATTCTCATCTCGACAAACCAGGTCTTTCTGCATAAGCCTCTTAGGGCTTTTACTTCAGACGGGAGATCTGTGGCGCTGGGATCCTGGTCGCTTTGTCAGGTTTGTTTTGAGCCAAGACACACTAGCAACATTGGGCGTAAAGAAGCATTTTAGGAGCTTTAAACGTCTTTGTTGTGCAGGGTCTCCTTGAGAAACTAAATCTGCTGTGACAGCAGAGAGCAACGCAACAAAGAGCTGAAGAAACGAGGATATCCACAGAAATGCTTCTCCCACACCGACACACAATACCATATCAATGCACCTTCTTTTGTCCACATAGGAGTAAGGCGATTCTGCCTGTCATCTTTTAGCAACAATGGCTACCAGCTCCTATTGTGCACCTAACAAGTGTCTTTATTCATCCTCACAAACACATCAGTCAACTTAGCGTGAGGTGTGTTTGAGATGTGAACGAGTGGAGGTGACGGGCTGAGATGTACTCTCTCTGCTCCAGTTCTCAAGACCTGCCGGGCGAGTGCAGAGCTGGCCAAGTGCTGTAGAGCAAGCAGGTATCTGAACAGGGAACCGAGAGAGCTAATAATGCGCTGCAGCCATCACAGGTTTGTCGCTAGAACACCGCGCTGTGGGAGCAGGCGTTACTCTCGTGGCCAGCGTGTGAGACACCGGCAGCCATGTGGAGGTGGTAACTAAGACAGGCTGTAATGGGCTGCTTGGCTTGATCATTAGGCTTGATATCAAACACTGTCCCTACTCAGGTTTCAGGGTCTTACTTAAACACACACCAGCAGCGCTGGGGTAATCTTCTGATCTCCACAGCCACGCCGTACGGCTTTGTGTGCTACAGGATGTGTGTACAGATATCCCAGTGCTTTACCATATCCTGGGGGCTCTGAACCACATAAAGGAGGTCGAACAATACAGACACAACGGATATACTCTCATCTCAGACAGGTGGGGTGACAACAGTACCCCTCCCTTTATTTCTCTCAAACTCTCATTCTCGCTCTCTCATTTGTGAACTATCTCTCTCTGTCTGTCTGTTTGTTTGTCTGTCTGTGTCTTTCTGTCTGTCTGTCTGTCTCTCTCTCTCTCTCTCTCTCTCTCTGTCTCTGTCTCTCTCTGTCTCTCTCTGTCTCTCTCTCTCTGCTTGTAACTTGCATATTATCTCCTTATCTTTCTCTCCTCCTCCGGTGTCTCTGTCTCCTTCCCAGCTCCTTCTAACAAAACACAACACCCACTTTCTGTGTGTTGTGCTTTTGTTTTCAAGCCTTGCGTAACCACTGTCACCCTGTTCTTCCACGGCTCTCATGCGAACCACAGCTGATTGGTGGGAGAACCCTTTCTCAGCTGCTGTGTTTGACTGTGTCTGGACTGACCTCCTCAGACACACGAGATGTGTACTCTGCGTGTGGAGGGTGTGTTGCTTGTGTGTCTGTGTTGTGTGTCACCCAAAACATGACGTGCACATGAGGTTACGCTTTGGGGTCAGTGGTATTGTAAGTGGGGGTGATTCAGTGCTAACCCAAATTAGGCGGGTACACAGCTTGTCTCACCCCAGTCCAGTGGTGCCCCTGGCCTGGTGTGACCTGGGCCGGGCTGGCAGGGTGACCCCCTCACAACCCTGCTGGTATCAGGCGCTCACTGACTATGGTCATTACCCTCAGCACCATGTTCGTGTGGCTCAGGCCTCAGATGTGAGTTTGAGGGAGCTGAACAGGTGATGGCTGAGTAGAGAGAGAGACATGGAGTGTGGACAGAGACAACTGTGTGTGTGTGTGTGTGTGTGTGTGTGTGTGTGTGTGTGTGTGTGTGTGTGTGTGTGTGTGTGTGTGTGTGTGTGTGTGTGTGTGTGTGTGTGTGTGTGTGTGTGTGTGTGTGTTTGAGCCTGCATTGTTGCGTGTGATTGTTTGTGTGAGTGTTTTAGTGTGGGTATGTTTGAGCTTGTATTGTCATTTGTGAATGTTTGTTTCAGTGTGTACGTGTGTTTGAGCCTGTAGTGGTCCATGTGATTGTTTGTGTGAGTTTTCATGTGAGTATGTGTATGCATTTTTATAAAAAGTAAAAATGAATGCACGCAAGCGAGTGTGTGAGCGAGTGTCTGAGTGTGTGTGTGTGTGTGTGTGTGAGTGTGTGTGTCAGGGGTTGGGGGGTCTGGGTTGAGTGATGACTTGACAGCCGTCTGATAAACAGCGCAGGCTCCTGGTGGAGTGTGCAGGGACAGATGCAGCTGTAAGCTGATCTCCTTGTCTCCTCTTTAGACCCTTTACTGCATTTTCAGTTGTGCTGTTGAAGGGGCTGAGAGTTAGGGGCAGAGCGGGTGTACAGTTTAAAAGGGTTTTCACAGTTGTCAGGCTATCCTAAAGCTTCTGATGGGTGACCTCATAGGTCAAGGGTCAAAGGACCTATAGCACAGAGGTCAATCCTGTCTTTGCGACCTGCGACTGAGAACCCTAAAATTAAGACATCTGAAGTCTCGCCCGGATAATGACTTGCTTACTGTGAACTTTTTGGTACGACTGAAAGAATTGAAATTGAATGTGTTACACCATCCTCTCTCTTCCTATTACTGTGCTGAAATGCGTTTTAACGTGATTTCACGGATAACTTCATCGCCACAATGTCTAGCGTTAAAAGAGCTGACATTTTTATTCCGGCCTGATTTATTGATTGAAACAGGCTTTTATAAACGGCTATAATTTTTCTAATGCCGTAATTACCCTCATGTGGTTATCATTTTGTATCCAAAACCTCCCGAAAGTTTTCATCTCCATGCCAACGTGTGATGTAGCCGCAGCGAGCGCGGGGCTTGTGGAGGAGGCGAGGGGAGACACAAGACAATATGGAGACTACGAGACACCCCAAGTGGCCCCATGCCCGTCAAAAGTGTTTTTCCATCCACCACCACTGGTAATAGGAATCAAATGTTCTGTTTTATCACCGCTTAGGAAATCAGACAGAGAGTCGACTTTCACCAACAGGCAGGCCTGCGTGGGGATCAGAAGGAACGTGCCGAGGTCCCAGGGTGCAGCGGGGGCAGAGCCCTGCTCGTAGGTACCACCATGACAGTTGCAGACACTCAACGGCAAGCTGGATTCTTTTGTATGGTGACAAGCCAGTTAATGGTGGGAGTCGGGAGGTGGGAGGGGGGGGGGGGTGATTTCAGTTGTGTGGCTCAGCAGATTGGATTGTCGGTTCAGGAAGCCTGTGCTATCAGGTAGGATCAGCTCTGCGGCTGTGCGCTGGGAGCCCTGGGGCAGGACAGGAGTGATGCTGGGACAAAGTGAGTGGGCTGCTGACTCAGCGCGCGGATGACAAGGCTAGGTTCTCACAGCATCTGTCCAACCACAGGAGCCAGGCTCTCTGATGCCACGGCAACGATGGAGGCCCGGGCCAAGTACAGAGAAGAACCCTGCAGGGCCGTCCAACCCCTGACAGCCTTTCTGTCTCACGATTTATGGATAAATAAAAGGCCGCCATAACTCCACCGCTACCCCTCCCTTTCTCTCTTTGTTGCCATTGGCTGCCACAGACAGGAAGTCAAGCGGGTGCAGAGCTGTCACTGATGTCTATAAACAACTGCTGGTCTTTCTCTGCCGCTGTGGCTTTCTGACTTAATAGTCTGAGAGTGAATTTACAGAGTGGCCAAAAACCGAAGTGCATCTGTAATCCGGTGGTTTCTTTACTCGTGTCTTCAATGCGCTCTTAACAGCAGTGGAACAAGCCAGGAAGGAGCTCCTCTGGGGCTGAGTGAACCAGCGTGACCTGGACGGACTCTTAGACTCCTGGTTCCCTCCACGGCCGTATCCACACCGAGACCCCGGGTAGCACGATTAGCCGTTAGTAGAGGGTCGTGGATTTTGGCAGCGATAAGCCGTAGCTAACTATCCCCGTAAAGCAGACACTGCATGATCTAAGGATTGTGCGTTACTTGTTTCCCTGTTGGCCCTTTAACGTAATCCCCCGGAGCACAATGATGGATGTTTGTGAGAACAACCGTGATACCAGCCTACTACTAACGCTAACTTTCAATTGTGCTGGAACCTCCCTGTTATGATCTCCTACCAGTAATCCACATCCCTGAGGTAACACAGTAAGTAGCATGGCAGGGAAAGCATGGTTAGCCTGCGCTACAACGGCGCCAAGATCCTATTGAAAATATATATGGGGTATGGTCCTAACGTTGCGTTACCATGCCTCCCCTGCCATGGCAACCAAACATGGATATGAGAAAACAATGGTGGGAGCCGTTTAACTGTGCCCACCACAATGAGAATAGCAATTAGCTGGTTTCACTGAGGGATACTTATTGGATTTGAAAGCAGTGAATTGTGTTAGCACTTGAGGGCCACAACGCTGGTTGTTTGCATGTGACCAGTCACTGGTGTTTAATGGAGAGCAGCACTAACTCTTAGACAGTTACACAAACTAACACAGGAGACGTGCTCTAGCGTGTGGCCATATCAGTGTCGCGGTTATGTAACTGTTGGGTATAATAAAATTATAATATGATTGAGATTGGATATTGCACTGCATCACAGGATAGTTTTAGTGTGTATGTGTGTACACATATACACACACACAGAAGTGCTGATGTCAGCATGTCTCTCTGTATGTACATTTAGCAGACACTCTTATCCAGAGCGACTTACAGTAAGTACAGGGACATTCCCCCCCCGAGGCAAGTAGGGTGAAGTGCCTTGCCCAAGGACACAACGTCATTTGCCACAGCTGGGAATCGAACTGGCAACCTTCAGATTACTAGCCCGACTCCCTCACCGCTCAGCCACCTGACTCAGTATGTAGTTTAAGGGTGTTGTCTCCTGTGCTCCAGTTTAGTTTTGTTTCTGGCACAATAGGCTAGGTGCCGCGCTGTACCGGGCACCCACGGTAAGAACACACCACAATTAAGAAAGAGTTCACACAAAGAGGTATAGAGTGAGGTAAGGGAAACATGCAGCAGCTGTACAGACACATCAGTTTCCTTCTTACAGTATGTTCATGCAACATGTGACAGAACTTCTATCGTACTGTGAACTGGTCTTAATGAGTGATCCCACAGGGAAAAGAAGAGATTTTAATATGTTGGAATCTGCTACAGGAAGATACTGCCCCCTACTGTTGTATTTTGGTAAGTACGATACATCACTTTGCACATACTTTATGGAGGAGGAAAACTTATATTTTATATTTTTGGTGATTACTGACATCCAGCATACACACACACACACCAAACACACATCTTCTTTCTATGTTTTGAGGATCAAACTGTGATTGCTCATTTACATTATAAAAAGTATACTACTTCAAAAGTGAATGAAATTAATCACAATTTGTTTATTATTAAATGAGCCATGGCACATATATATATATCAGTTTGTCCACAACATGCAACTAGTTGAGCCAAAATATTCCTGGAAGCTCATGTTCTCTGTTAAGGACATAAACCTGGGAGATCCCATGTTATCTAGCCATAGGTGCAGTGTTTTGATTTCAACAACTGATTTAAGTACTGTTTGGACTGTATTGCCAGGGAACATGCATGCAGCTAGTCAGATCAACGTTTTCGTCTCTCCTCCTTTAGGAACTAATTGAGCATTGTGGACATTTACACAAATAATATTATACTTGTCAAAGCGGGTCTCTTTAACCTTCTTAGAAGTTCCTGTTTATTGTTTTTTTGCTGTACAGTACAATTTGGTTTTGTTCCTCTTGACAGTTTCCTAGTAGCCATTTTTTAAATCTTTAATAAATAATCTAAACTGTCACTCAGTCTGTGGGATTTAGTTCCATCCACCTGTGACTTTGGATTTAATGAATCAACCAACTTGGAATGGGAATGAAGTCCAGTAGCTCTCCAGGAAGGGACAGCCCTGTATGAAGGATGTCTTCTCAGGTGTTTTCAGTAGATGGCTCTACTGAGCTTGTGCTTTCCCTTCCTCAACACAGTCGCAGTCCTCCTGTCTGGAGTCAGTGAGCAGTCTTTTCCGAAAGTTGCTTTGGGGTTACAAGACTTGTAGAAATGCCTGCCTGGACTGCATAAGCTGATGGCACAGGTCTGACAGTGACTGTCTCTCTCTCACACACCCACACACACCCACACACACACACACACACACACGCACACACGCACACACACACACACACACACGCACACACACACACACACACAGACACACAGACCTGATCCTCTGCCTAAACATTCAAGCCTAGACATAATTTTACTTATTTTGACAGCATGGTCATAATAGGCCTGTAAACGCATTAGTTGCTAAGTTGACTGACACTGAAGCCCTGCCAGGGAGAGGTGTGGCAGAGCAGGGTGAGACCATTGAAGGTTTGGGGGGGGGGGGGGGTGGTTGTTAGGGGAAAATTGATTATTCTACACAGTGATATACTGTAGATATTTTGTAGTATACTGCGATGGACAGGGGTGTGAACCAGCCTTGTTGCTCTGGTGTCTGTTACGGTAATGCAACAGCAGAGAGAGTGGCTGGGTCCTTCCTTATTAAATGGCCATCTCTTTGTGTCGCTGGGTACTCCCTGATTCTGTTCACGATTTCAATTTCAGGCCATTGAAAGGCTTTCTGAGGAAAAAATAAGGAGCAGGAGAATGAGAAGCTAGAGAGACGTCTTTATCTGGGAAGATACTTCACCACTGGCAAACTCGTATTAACCCCCTTCTGCTCTATTGTCAGAAGTAGTGCAATCCCAACAGAGAAAAGTTCACCACTGAATAGTGTCATTGCTTTTCTGGAAGGAGAGAAGCCCGTTTGGAGCATTACTGTGTCTGTCAGTTCTCATACAGGAGACGAAGAGAGGGGGACAGGGGTGGGGGTGGGCAGAGACAGGCAAGACAGTCTTATCTTCTTATCTGGGGAACAATTGTGAAATGGAATTTCAGCTTTTGGATCCATGAGTAATTCCAAAGTCAAATGAAAGGTATTATAACTTTTCGGAACAAATGTCTGATTTGCCTGCATGAATATTCAATCTTGCCTCAGAGTTTAGAAAGAGAAATCTCTCTGGATTTAAGAGAGCATTTGTTAAATTGAGCAAACACCTCTCTCCAGTTACAACTGAGAGCACTAATGAAATCTATGTTTACTGTAACCATCCCAGAATTAATGAATCTAAGTGGATCTGGGAGTTTATTGCTGAAGATTGAGCTGATAATATACCACTATAGGTCTTGAAAACTCAGTTTAAGTTTAAGACTCAGACAAACGCATGTGCGTGATACAGTGTTTGTAGTTGAGTGTTTATGAGGAGATCTGAATGTGTCTTTGTGTGTTTTGCTTAAGATCCAGTATCCTATTGCACAGCGTCTAAGTCTCTGTACAGTAAATGTTTTATGTTTTAAGCCTTTTACAAGCATTGCACCTGTCATGTTCCACAAAGGAGCTGGGAACATGATTCCTCTGTGTAAAACCTCACATTCATCTGGCTTTCTTAACGATCCTCATTCATGAGGTTCAAAGTAAAGTAAGTCAGGGTCAAAAGCAGTCTCCTTCCTTTTTTAAACTCTACAGTGTCCTTAAAGTCATTTTAGGTCGGCCTAGCTCACGCTAAACTTTAGACAATGTAAATATACTGTACTTTCCTCACGTGTGATTTTGTCGACTCACTGATTGAAATAGAAATACAGCAGTTTTTGTTCAAGTTCACCAAATAAAAACTCAGATCAATACCTACTGTTGTCCCTGGCCATTCAAGAATAATGAGTTTCTTTCAATTCCATCTAGACAGAATTTGAACCGAATTTAACCCCGTTTCTTTGTGTCAAGGTGATTTAGTGTAATCCATGTGTGGGGGTCTCTGTACACAGACTTCATTTTAAATAATCGACTCTCAAATAACAGCTCTCTGTTACAAAGTGTTCTGGATGCAGAGAACACTCAGCCATAAATCTACTCCCAAGGCTCATGCTCCCCAATCAGTCCTTGGCCACCACACACACACACACACACACACACGCACACGCACACACACACACACGCACACACACACACACACGCACACACACACACACACACACACACACGCACACACACACGCACACACACACACACACACACACATGCACACACACACACAGACACACACGCACACACACACGCACACACACACACACACACATGCACACACAGACACACACGCACACACACACATACGCACGCACACACACACACACACACACACATGCACACACACACATACGCACGCACGCACACACAGACACACACAGACACGCACACAGACACACATACGCACGCACACACACAGATACTCACGCACACACAGACACGCACACAGACACACGCACACAGACACTCACACAAAACCCTCAACTTCATCCACTGTTCTCGTTACTGTACATATCAGGTGAATGTGTTGGTCCTCTGCACTGCAGTGCTGCATGGGTCATACACAGCGCACTCAAGTGGATATGGTATATCAGGAGGACTGTACATGGGTCAGTCTGTTCACATGAATACAGGAGACTGGGTTAGGTAAGCAGCCTTGCTGTCACCATGGCAGCCGGGTTGTGATGGGAGCAGCAGAGCGGAAGCAAGCTTCTATCCATTGTGAGATTTTTGTTACCGACCACACCTGGGGAGAAACATGAGAAACTATCTTGATGAACACATCGGGAAGTGATTTGTAATAACATCATGGAAATAACGGCTGTTGTTCAGGGTTATCCTTATTTTACTGTTTGTTTTTAATGGACAGATTTGGCTAGAGGAAGACTACTGTACATTGACCGAAAGTAGCAGGGTTCTATGGTTGAAATATTGCTGCGAATAATCTGGAGCAAAGCCTTAATTTTTTTAATATGTGCAACCCATGGCAACAAACTTCCGGCTTACTGTGTCCTCTGAGTGGTACCAAACACTCGGTGTTTGGTTAAAGTAAAACCAGCCAGTTTCTCAGAATCCCCCTCAGATCTGTGCAGGTGTGGCCTCGGGACAAGACTATGCATACTAAACGTTGCTTCAGTTCTTCCTCTCAGGGACGGAGCAGATTCAGTCCTGCCAGAGGATTCAGAAAGCACTGAATTCTTCTGACAGGACAAGGACCTCCTCTGCAGATGCAGGGACAGGTTAAGGTCAGCCATGACACTCCTCCACTCAGTAACCCAAATCTAAATTACATTACGTAATTGCAGAGTTATACAGTATTTTACTTGAGCTGCAGCATGAAGCACTTTTGAGAGAGACGGTTCACAGGAGTCAGATGGCTGAGTGGTTAAGGATTCGGGCTGGTAATCAGAAGGTTACCGGTTTGATTCCAGACTGTGCAAAATGACGTTGTGTCCTTGGGCAAGGCACTTCACCCTACTTGCCTCTGGGGGGAATGTCCCTGTACTTACTGTAAGTTGCTCTGTATAAGAGCGTCTGCTAAATGACTAAATGTAAATGTAGGATGCATGTTTGTGAAGAGATAGCTTATCACATGAGAACCTGGATGTACCGTCCAATCGTTAAAAACGTTTTCCTTTTCCTGGCCAGCGTTATTGGTCCACCCTGTGTCTTCAAAGCACAGTGGATCTGCTGAGCTGGAGGAGGCATGACCGGGACAACGATGTACTCCCGCCTGGATGACCCTTGCCTTTATTCAGTCGTTCAAATCGCATCAAATTATTTATTTTTTTCACTTTATTTGCAGACTCAAGGTCCAGATAGAAAAAATACACATAACATATTACAAGAGGGGTACACACAAACACACACAAACACACAAACACACAAACATAAATACATACAGACATACTGGCTACCACATATTACATAAGGGGAACATGTAAAACATACACACATACATACAAATATACATATAGCTCATACATATGCACAACAATTAAAACAGGTATATATGCGTGTTCCAGTGTTTTCAGAGTTTGGAGGTATATCTGGTATCACTAAGTGCAGGGTTGGTTAAGGCGGTTAAAATGGTATTCTTTGACTCTGTTACTGTAATCGGCACATAAATCTGTACATAAAATTCCTCAGCACAGCATGGAAGGTGGGAACATTATTTGTCACAAACAAATGGCTAGCACTGGTCCATCTTGGACACTTCAACAAGATTCTAAGTGCATCATTGTATGCCACTTTTATCTTATGCATCTTTGCTTTACTGTAGCTGCACCATAGGTGAGCTGTATTAAGTTACGTTTACGTTTAGTCATTTAGCAGACGCTCTTATCCAGAGCGACTTACAGTGAGTACAGGGACATTCTCCCCGAGGCAAGTAGGGTGAAGTGCCTTGCCCAAGGACACAACATCATTTGCACGGCCGGGAATCGAACCGACAACCTTCTGATTCCTAGCCCGATTCTCTAACCACTCAGCCACCTGACTCCCTGTTTACAGTGGAGTACAGTATGCTCTAAAAAGAGATGTTTTAACTTTGACATTACACATATGAAATTTGCATGCCAGCATATTTGCTTGCAAATGTTATTGTTCGTAGTCTTTTACAAGCCATGTCACAGAGGGCTTAGACAGATGCCCGTAGAGCCTCGCCTGGACCAAGAGGCCCTGAGAGATGTGAGGGATCCCTTCCTCCAGAGACGCCTGGTGATACAGAGAAGCGTAGACCACATACTGAATATAACTATGCAGTAAGAATAGAGAAACAAGTATACATTTACATTTATTCATTTAGCCGATGCTTTTATCCAAAGCGACTTCCAAGATTACATTTACATTACATTTAGTCAATTAGCAGACGCTCTTATCCAGAGCGACTTACAGTGAGTACAGGGACATTCCCCCCGAGGCAAGTAGGGTGAAGTGCCTTGCCCAAGGACACAACGTCAATTGACACGGCCGGGAATCGAACCAGCGACCTTCTGATTACTAGCCCGATTCTCTAACCACTCAGCCACCTGAAGATAAGAGCTTTACAAGAGTGCATAGGTCACTGACCATAACAACGAGAGCCAAAACATGAAGCATACATTGTGAAAAAACAAATAAGTGCCAAAGGGAAGAACCATAAGAGCATGCAGTTAAACAAGTTACAATTAAACAACATGGACCTCAAAAAGTGCAAGAGTGTACCTGTAGAAAGCAAGCAACAATAATATAGTTCACAGCGAGTACAATAATTTTAAATCAGCTACAACTAAACAACAAGAGCAACAAGACTCTCAATAAGAGTCATTGTGATCCTGGAGGAAACTAACATCAGGTCCAGCAAATCATTCCTAAGTACCGTTGTACTCCCGTATATAATGGGAAAGAGATATTCAGAGTTCTGAATTGGTTGGACATTTTACGTAAGTGCTCTGCAAATGGTGTTAGTTTGGGCAGTTGTCAGCTACACGGAAGGGAGGCACAGCATCAGCGCGACATCATAGGACTCGTGCGTTCCTCCTCGTCGTTTTCAGTTGTTGCTGTGATCTGTAAACCATCGTTCTACCTTTTCATAAAGCCTTTGAGAAAAGGAAGTCTTGCAATTGCAAGGATCTTGTCATTACATTTTACTAATAAGGAAATATAAAAAGCCTGTCAAGCGAGCTGATTAATTCATTGTCATTCTTAGTAGCTGTGCCCCCTCATCAGCCTGTTTACCAGACTGAGGAAGAATCATCCGTGCCAGTAATTCACCAATTTCACGTTGTTCTGTGTGGACTGGCTGGACCCTGGGGACATGCTGCAAAGCATGTGGTCTATTACCGGGGGAATAGCTAGCAGCGCAGATGAGAGCACCTGGAATCTGGTCCATACCTCCTGTCTGCCTGTACTGTGAATGCTGTCAGTGGGGTGATGGAGACTCCAGAGATGATTAAAAGGATGGATCGAGGGTAAAGAAGATAGATTAAAGATGGGTCTTTGCACACATAGCCAGACACACACACTCAAAACCCACTCTCTATGATTCACAGCCATTCAGAGAGGTCTAATGGTGTAGAAGGAACACAAATGGATACGAAATAGTTCAACAGTGATGCTTTAAATGAGCGAATTTGGTTCTTGGAAAACGATGAATGTACCACGTCACTGGTAATTGATCGAACAAAATCCTCCAGCCACGATTACAAGAACGCATGATGAGAGAGAGAGAGAGAGAGAGAGAGAGAGAGAGAGAGAGAGAGAGAGGAGAGAGAGAGAGAGAGAGAGAGAGAGAGAGAGAGAGAGAGAGAGAGAGAGAGAGAGAGAGAGAGAGAGAGAGAGAGAGAGAGAGAGAGAGAGAGAGAGAGAGAGAGAGAGAGAGAGAGAGAGAGAGAGAGAGAGAGAGAGAGACACAGTGCTGCTGCTTTCTTTGTGAGAGTTGTACAGCATTTCTATTCAACTCTTTGTTGTAACATTACTTTGTTACAGTAGGCTATTCCTCGTTTGCTGTTCATTATGTAGCCTAGAGGTGTAGCCAAGAAAGGGCCTGGGGGATACCTAGGCCCCCTCGTTTACATGTCTGGCCTCCCCAGATTTCTGATTGCTTACAAGAAAACTGTCAGCTCCAACTGTTTTGTTTTTTTGTGCCACCCTCATTTTCAGATGGGATCCCCCCAAAATAACATCTTTGCTACGCCTGATGTAGCATACTTACTCAATATTACAATGTAATTCTACGGTCCCACTCACCTGCAGCTGTCCTGCAGGTGAGGTGTACTTTCTGCCTCATGCTGTTTAATCAATAGCAATAATATGTAACAGAACTTTTGATTTTGAATGCAGGTCAGTTTGATAAGTAGCCGATCATTTAACTTTGGTCTTGACGTCATTGAACAATTATTTAGGCTGCAAGACAAGTCTACCTACAGATAGTGAGGAAATCATTACCTCCACTGGTTTAAACTGGAGATAAGTAGGCTCCTGTTTAAACAGCAAACAGGCCAAATGAATGTTTAATCAAAAGTAAATATTCGAAGCATATACGTTCATAGGCCTACAGGTTTGACAAATTTATTTTTGAAGTTAGAGTCTAGCGGATCCCATCGACACCGCCTCAGTACAACGTTCACCAACGAGGCGGCTCTGCGGGTGGGTGTGGTTAGCGACGTCACCTAAGGGTCTGATAAAATCCTGTGCTGTCAGAACAATTGTGGCCTAATGTAAAATGCATTTCCAAACGATGATCTGATGAACGGGTTACATGGTGAATATCGAGAAGAGTAGACGCGCGTTGCTAAGCCTATCTGACACGCGTCAAAATCTCCCCGTTATTATTTTAGGTTTTTTGATTATATGGTTGCGCTAAACCCGCTCGCGGCATCGGTTAATTCCAGTGACAACTCAAGCGGAGCATATCCGGATGACAGCTTTTTGAACTTCGAAGAACAAAGTTGCAGAATCGTATGTATTCTATTTGTTTTCAGTCTTTGAAACTGTTATAAAAGTGAAAGTAGATTATAAATGGCTTGTTACGAATCAAAGGGCATGCACTGCCAAACTGAGGGAATAATAGGATAGTATATTTAATGAAATACATATTGTGTATGTTAATTGGGTGTGAAATCATTAACCTTTTAAACATCCGATAATTTGCATCTGTACATACTCTTTCAGTCATTATTTTATTGACCTACATTTTTTTTTTGTCTTTATCTGCTACTGTGCTTTATCGTTTATATTTCAGTTACACTTTGATATTAGGCCTTTATCGCAAAATAAAGTACCAGTCCATGGAAAAATGTGTCCAAACCTTTGACTGGTACTGTACATAGGCTACATGGGCAAATTGCCGACAACAGAGTAAACATTGACAGTTTCAAAGGCAAGAGTAGCCTACTGTGAACTTACACTGAGACGTGTAAAAAAAAGGTCCATCAGCGGTTGACGACCAGTTTGAATACTTAGGTTATAGAAATATGATTAACATTAGATAAGACACCAGTGACTTACAGTGAAACGTTAATACTCCGATGCAGACTCGCTGCGTTAAATATTGAAACTTTTCCGATTGTGCAGCACGAGGATCTGCTCGTCTTTAAAGCAGTGTTCAACTGTTGAAAGAACAGACGTTCTGATTTTCTATCTATCTGAAGAGCAAACTATTTTCCAGCGCTGCATTTTTCCCCTTTAACCTGCTATCTTGTTTACGCTCCACCTTTATCTTCATACTCAGTGGGGTGATATTTCTCATTCCCATCATATAAAAAAAAGAAGCGCCATATCAATTTGTGTCATATCAGGAGGCCCAAAAATCAATGAGTATTTACTTGTACTATCTCACGGGATAGCCTTGAGGCTGCTCACGGTGTAATAATATCACTGGAGATCTTCAGTCCTGTTTTACTCTCAAATAACTGAACTGTGTGTATGCGTGTGTGTGTGGGGGGGGGGGGGGGGGGGGAAATCCTGTAATTTGTTAAAATAACTTCGAGGCCAAATTTGTGCATCCCTTTCCGTCCTCAGCAATTCGACTGATTGAACAGCATTCCATTGGTAAGCTCCTAAAACAAGTCAAGGTCACACTGTTAAAAAGACCCTTTGGGCCGGTCCGTTATCCTACAAACTGAGCACACTGTGTACCTATGATATATCTCCTGAGCTAAAAGCATCCATTCCTGCCACAGACAAACTGCCCCACCCTCAGAAGAGGGCCGCCCACGCAGGAACAGTTTTAATGATGTTAGGGCTTTGATCAGCGATGGATTTACGATCGTGTGTGTGTGTCACCTGGAACTCCGACTTGCAGGTTTGTGTGTGTGTGTGTTTAACTTGCAACTCCAACCTGCAGGTGTGTGTTACACATCTGCCTTGTGGATGAGCACCATACCTTTCTCGAGGGAATACCGCTACACCTCTTAAAAAGCTTGCTACACTCGATCCGTAACTTCAAGCTGTCTGTAAGGTCATCCGTGAGAAGACATTTTGTCATCAGTCTACTCACAGTTTTTAACAGCTCTGTGAAGTAGTTATACTGTTAGACAAGCAGAGAACGGTTATTGAGGAAGGTTGTGGAAAAGTGTTTGAGTGGAAAGTGAGTGTCAGGTCAGTGTGTGATGGTGGAGTGGCAGAGGCAGGCTGGCAGGTGAATGATGGTTGAACAGGGAAGGTTTAAGCACAGTAAGCTGGACAGGACTGCGGAGACAGGTAAAGTACCCCGAGCTCAATGTGCCTCAATCATTCTGTCTGCTTGGCTTGCTCACTCACCTCCCTTTGCCTCCTTCTCTTTTGGGGTTTCACTCTGCCAAATTCAGACTGTTACTCCCCCTCCCCTTAAATCTGCTTACAAGCTCTGACAGAGTTTTTCTCTCTGTGCTTCAAATTGAGAAAGTCTTTTCTGAAGCGTTTCCATGTCTTTATTGAGGGAGTACAATTAGTGGATAAATAGGTTTTTTGTAGTCTTTGTGTGGAGGTATGTGCCATTGGCTGTGTGCTTTTATTTAATCGGTGAGTGTGGGAGTGGGGTGGGGGGGGCAGAGAGTACGACCATGCTATTGGTTGGGTTCTTTCACATCCACTAACTACTAGAACGAAACAGAAAAAAGAGGATTGTTTTCCCTTGGATAGTTTCCTATTTCTAGTTTCCTATCCAAGGGAACAGGAAATCAGGGAATTACAACATTTTCAGCCTCTCATTCAGACATGCTTGTAGCAGTTTACTTTTGAGTGTGTGTGTTTGTGGGCATATCCATCTCTTCCTGTGGTATACTCCTCCCCTACCTGCAAGAACAGTCTGTCTTCCTGAAGCAAAGGGCCTGGGGGATGCCTAGGCCCCCTCGTTGTGTGGCCTCCCCAGATTTAGAATAAGAACGCTAATTAACCGAACAGACACCACGCCCTTTGATCTGTGATGTGGTCTGTCTCGTTTACTCTGGAGGACTGCCAGGCTGTCAGCAAACTAACTAGGCTGCCTGCCTGTCCAAAGACCGATTCAGTAGACAGACACCATTTGACAAAACATCTTTTCTGTCTGTCAATAGTTCTAACCCCTGGTTCCTATCAACAGCATGTAACAGTAAGTGACTCCACTCTCTCAATATTACATTTTGTATGTTTGATATATACCGAAATGTGCATGGGCTGAGCATAGTGTTTCCTTACTTAATTATGTGGATAAATGGCTGCTCTGGGATTTGTAAATGGTGTGAAGTGGTTATGGTATTATAGAGAGGAATGGCGTTAAATGAAATTCGTTTGACCAGGATTGTTGACGTCCAGTAGGATTGGCATAGTTTAGTGATTAGTTATCTGTTCTCAGGTATCAAACAAGGAGCAGGCTGTGATGTTACTCAATTTCGATCCAACTCGAAAATGAACACATCTGAGTTAAACAATTATTTGAATGGTGATGTACTTCTGGTACATGGCTGAGCGGGGGTCTGATGGCTGAGCGGTTAGGGAATCGGGCTATTAATCAGAAGGTTTCCGGTTCGATTCTGGCCGTGTCTAATGACATTGTGTCCTTGGGCAAGGCACTTCACCCTACTTGCCTCGGGGGGAATGTCCCTGTACTTACTGTAAGTTGCTCTGAATAAGAGCGTCTGCTAAATGACTAAAAGTAAATGTGTCAGTCCTGACCTGTTCCCATTGTTCAAGCACTGATTAACATGCTAATAGCATGTTAACCCAGCTTGGTGACAGCCTCTGTAGGGGCCTTGGGTCTTCCTCTGCAGTAAGACACACAGGTCTGGCATGTTATTAGTCTGACTGGAAGGCAGTCAAGTCAACAGACATGCAGTAGGCTTCTGTCCTGTCACCTTTAACACAGAGAGCAATTACCTCATCCGGATAGCTGATTTTGTGTGTGGGTGTGTGTTCGTGTGAAAGAGAGAGCATGTGTGTGTGTGTGTGCATGTGTGTGTGAGCGTGTGTCCAAGGAGACAACTCAAGGCCTCTGAAATATTTACTTTAAGAAATGATAATTCTTCACTTTGTGTTTTGCCAACTGCTTTTGCCAATCCTTTTTTTGGTGTGTACTCTAATTTAGTCAGACATTGCACTGTTTAAAAAAAAAGTTAATTTGAGGAATAGAGTATGGAAATTACTTACTATAGCACATTGCTCTTGTTCAAACTGACGCAATAATAATAAAGTAATTACGCTAATGTTAGAAGGAATCTCCTCTAATGTCCCAATAGATGCAAACGAGGAAGCTCGCAAACTGAAAGAAGAAAGAGAAGACATTTTTTTTACACTTTAAGAATCAATTAAGTTTTAAACATTGAGAGGAAAAAAAGGGTGGAAATGGAAGAGGCTGAAAAAATTGACTGCCAGTGTAGAGGAGTCTGAATGAAACCACATCCTTTGACATCTGTTTCTAATCAGACTATCTTTTCTGTGACTGTGGTTTGCTCACCATGCTATGCAGTCTTGTAAGAAAACAAAAAAACTTTCACTAAAATGTACGTCTTTATAGTATTGTCCTGCATGTGACAAGGTGACACTAAGGTGCTGCTCTCCAGCTACTCTATCTACAGCATGTCGTCTTTATTTGAGTGGTAACCCTACCCCTCTCTCTCCATCCTCTCCTTCCCCAACCTGAAGGACTTTCCTCTGATTGTGTCCAGTCAGCGATGAAGTAGGAAGCCCCTGAAGCAGCTCTGTGTCCAGACCTCGCCGCCAGCATGGCCTCCTCTCCAGGGAGCAGTTCGGACTCGGCTCCCCAGAACCATCTCCAGGAAGTGGGCTCTGGAAAGGCTCCCGATAGGGAGGGCTCCCCAGAGGTCCTGGCTGCCATGTACAGCTCTCCACTGGGCACAGACAGCCGTGCGATTTGCATCCCCTCGCCGTACATGGACAGCAGCCACGAGTACAGCCAGAACCATGGAGCCATGGCCTTCTACAGCCCTTCTGTGATTGGCTACAGCAGGCCTTCCATCTCCGACAGCCCCTCCCTGGGCCCGCCTCTCAGCCCCTCCCTCTTCTGGCCCAACCACAGCATGCCCTCGCTGACCCTGCACTGCCCCCAGCCCCTGGCGTACAGCGAACCCAGCCCACACACACCCTGGGGGGACCGAAAAAACCACAGCCTCACACCGGACAGGTGGGTACTTCACACGATGAAAACTTTTGAGTAAACCTCTTATCAGAGGGGTTTACAGTGTATTCTACACAGCGACACAGCATGACTGCGATGCCACATACAGATAAACAATTCTTGACATAGCACCCTCCAACTCATCTGGTGCACATTCCTCCCTCCTGCTAGTCCACTCCTGAACCCAGCTAAGCTACACGGGAACAGATATGAGGACGGACAGGAAGTGGTCAGCCTCACAGCGGTGGGCAAGGCCGACATGCACTTCTGCGCAGTGTGTCACGACTACGCATCCGGCTACCACTACGGGGTGTGGTCATGCGAGGGTTGCAAGGCCTTCTTCAAGAGGAGCATCCAAGGTAGTGTTCACATCCACACAACTGTTCGGTTCAGTTCAGCATTCAGTACCACTGTTGTCCAACTGTCACTTAGAGCGTTTCTTCACACAGTGTCTGTAGATGGAGTTCTCTCAGAACGGCAGTGTTGTTGTTTTTCACTCTGTTCTGTACTGAGAATCAGCTCCTCTTTTCATGACTGTTTACCTGCTGGAGCACTCCAAAGGGGGGCCTTATTTTGAAATGCCTTATTATCTATACTGGGTCAACAGAGATGATAGAGTTATAATGTATGTGTGCAGTCTGTCTGATTGACTTGCTTTTGACCGATAGGGCACAATGACTACATCTGCCCAGCAACCAACCAGTGCACCATCGACAAGAACCGACGTAAAAGCTGCCAGGCATGCCGCCTCAGAAAGTGCTACGAAGTAGGCATGAGGAAGTGTGGTAAGCTGCCCTCTACATCCACACATTACCCGTTAAGGGGAGTCAGGTGGCTGAGCGGTTAGGGAATCGGGCTAGTAATCTGAAGGTTGCCAGATCGATTCCATACTTGCTTGTATCCCGTTCCAGGAGTGAGGCGTGACCGCTGCAGCTATCGAGGGGCAAGGCATCGGCGTGTGCCCCAGCTAAGGGACTCCTCAGCTGGGCTGGTGGGTGTAAGGGCTGGGTCCCAGGCCCCCAGACTCCTGAAGGGCCCCCTGTCCCAGATTGAGGACCAACACTCGGCCCTGAGCTCACAGCAGCTCATCTCCTGCATCATCGAGGCGGAGCCCCCGGAGATCTATCTCATGGAGGACATGAAGAAGCCCTTCACCGAGGCCAGCATGATGATGTCACTCACCAACCTGGCCGACAAGGAGCTGGTGCTCATGATCAGCTGGGCCAAGAAGATCCCTGGTGAGATGGACGTCTGTGTGCTGCTCAGCGCCTCCTCCAGCTGTCCTCGTCATAATTCAACATCTAATATCAGACATTGTGTGTGTCTGTGTGTGTGTCTGTGTGTGTCTGTGTGTGTGTGTGTGTGTGTCTGTGTGTGTCTGTGTGTGTGTGTCTATGTGTGTGTGTGTGTCTGTGTGTGTGTGTGTGTGTGTCTGTGTGTCTGTGTGTGTGTGTCTGCTGAAGGCTTTGTGGAGCTGAGTCTGGCTGACCAGGTCCACCTGCTGGAGTGCTGCTGGCTGGAGGTTCTGATGTTGGGATTGATGTGGAGATCTGTGGATCACCCTGGAAAACTCATCTTCACACCTGACTTCAAACTCAACAGGTACACCTCACACTGCTCAAACTCAGACATCGTTCCAATGACTCGGGCAGGTAGAAATACGTAAATGTAAACGAAAGGTATGTCAAAGATCAAGTTTGAGGCGGTTTTAATAATGCTGCTGTTTGGAAGAGGGAGTTTTGGCTCTCTGGTCTCTCTCTCCTCTCATCCCCAGTCACTCCCATTCTCTCAGGCTCCATGTACGTGCTTGGCAGAAATCACCACCATACACCCAGGACTGTGTGTGTGAGAGAGAGAGAGAGAGAGAGAGAGAGAGAGAGAGAGAGAGAGAGAGAGAGAGAGAGAGAGAGAGAGAGAGAGAGAGAGAGAGAGAGAGAGAGAGAGAGAGAGAGAGAGAGAGAGGAGAGAGAGAGAGAGAGAGAGAGAGAGAGAGAGAGAGAGAGAGAGGAGAGAGAGAGAGAGAGAGAGAGAGAGAGAGAGAGAGAGATGAGAGAGAGAGAGAGAGAGAGAGAGATGAGAGAGAGAGAGAGAGAGAGTTTGTGTGTGTGTGTGAGAGAGAGTTTTTGTGTGTGTTTGAGAGAGAGTTTGTTTGTGTGTGTGTGTGTACCAGTGTGCAGGCAGATAAGCATGATTGTGGTTACAGTATGTTCTCTCATATTCTAATGAGGAACTGACCTCCCATATACCACCACTGGCAGATATCAACGTTGGTTGCAAATGTTATGCTATTAGAATCTGATATTCACGTTCCAGATGTCTACCGTAGATTTCCTGTTTAGTGCGTCAGTGATAGAGTTTGGCTTTTGACCTTGTTAGGTCAAAGTCCATTTATTTTCTCTTCTCTCTTTTTTCTACACTTCAAATTTTAACATAAAGAAATCAGAGTAAACAAACCAGTTTGCTTTACATAATCCCACACATGGCCCACATACAGTTCTGTGTTGGAACAGTAAACCATCTCGAGGTTTGTTAGGGTGGAAGATGAGTCAGTGACAGGGCTTGTTGCTGCTGAGCAGCAAGGTTGGTTGAAGAAGGTCCAGTGGATTTATTAACCCTGAGAAGATCTTATCAGTGGGAGAGAGGGGGTACATCATGTACATGATCTTGGCATGTACTGCAAGCTGTTTTTGCACAAGTGAAATCGTGCCCCTCTATGAAAGTGTTTTTGCTTTGCGGGCTGAATCATGTCTCACCTTTTCCACTGCCACGACAACTATCGCTATAGGCTTAGCTAACCTTGGCGTGTTCTCATAACATGGACTTATTTTTCACAGTCCTGGAACTGTTGTGAGGCTTTGGCAACTCCCGTTCTCTGGGCGGAAGCATCACTTATCCATTCACACCAAAAAGGAGACACAGAGACAGCGATAATGATTTCACCCCCCTTAACCCCTTATTTTTCCATGTTCCACTCTGCCTCTCTGTTTCCCTTCTCTCTCTCTCTCTCTCTCTCTCTTTTTTCTTCTTCTCTGTCTTCAGGGAAGAGGGAAGCTGTGTGGAGGGTATCATGGAGATATTTGACATGTTGCTGGCAGCCACCTCGAGATTCCGCGAGCTGAAACTTCAGAGAGAGGAGTATGTCTGCTTGAAGGCCATGATCCTCCTTAACTCCAGTGAGTCCCACTAACATCTCTGTACACAACTAAAGAGCTATTTGATTGCTCATGTTAGGGTTTTATTAAGGCTTTTAGGCTTTATTCAGCAGAGTGCTTTTTTGGTCAAATGCAAAACAGACACTAATACACTGAAACAATCCACAGACATCTAATAAAAATGGGCTGGAAGGCCTTTTCACCATGGACGTTTGCGTGAGCTATGGTATGGAAGGTTGTTAACAGCACCGCAACTCCAACCCAGACTGAAGCTCCTGGTTTCTAAAGACGCTTCATGTTAGTCTGTTATCTGAAATGTAAAAAACTGGAAAAACACAGGCATAAGAGTATCGTTTTTACTATAAATTCAAAGGTGATGGTACCTTTTTTTGAGCTGACACTTTGTTTTCTAACATTCTGTTCTCGCTGACATCACTGAAAAGTCACTCTGTCCCTGCGTTGCCCAGATCCTTTCAATTCCACACGGGTTACTGACCTCTCACTCTGTCCTCAAGGGGTCAACCCCTCCTCGCTCCCCTCCACACCACTCCCAGCCCCTGCCAGAGCACTCTGTTTACCCTGCTCCTCTCACTCTGTAGAAAGTACAAGTTGTGCAACAGAAACTCAGTGTAGCAACTCAGAGAGCGTACTAATAGGCGTGGCTCAGTGCCTGGGCCTGGTTTTTGTGTTGATGTTGGTGAGAAGTCTGATTTATACTTTTCAAAGATTTATTTATTTTTATTTATTTATTTATTTTACCTCCAGTGCCATCTAGTGTTGTACATTCTGACCAGTTGGACACCATCAAAAGAATAAACATGAAATATGGGTACTATTTATATGCTATTAGAACACGGTGTCCTGCTATAAAAACTGTAAATGTTAATGTTGGGGTTGGCTGCAGGAAAACTAGTTACATAATTTACACTGCAGTTCAGGCCTAACACTTACTTGTGTGTGTGTGCGTGTGTGTGTGTGCGTGTGTGTGTGACCACCCTTCCAGACATGTGCACCAGCTCTCCGGAGACAGCAGAGGAGCAGGAGAGCAGAGGGAAGCTTCTTCGCCTGCTGGACTCGGTCACTGACGCCCTGGTGTGGACCATCTCTAAGCTGGGCCTGTCCTTCCAGCAGCAGTCTGCTCGGCTGGCTCACCTCCTCATGCTGCTGTCTCACATCCGTCATGTCAGGTACGCTTCCACAGTCTTGGAGGATTGAAAAGACTCGTACTCGTAGTTGAAGTACTTTTTAAAGTTAAAGTAAAGAAGTATGAGCTCTGACATAATTCTGTAAAAAGTAGCCATTACTACTACAACCTGTTTTAGTGTCACGCTGGTAACAACAACATAATAACAGTGTAATAACAGCATAATAACAGCATAATAACAGTGTAATAACAGCATAATAACAGTGTAATAACAGTGTAATAACAGTGTAATAACAGTGTAATAACAGCCTAATAACAGCATAATAACAGTGTAATAACAGCATAATAACAGTGTAATAACAGTATAATAACAGTGTAATAACAGCCTAATAACAGCATAATAACAGTGTAATAACAGCATAATAACAGTGTAATAACAGTGTAATAACAGTGTAATAACAGTGTAATAACAGCATAATAACAGTGTAATAAAAGCATAATAACAGCATAATAACTGTGCAATAACAGCATAATCAGGGTTTTAATTACGGGGGGGCTTGGGGGGGTTTGACCACCCTAATTAAGACTTGGACCCCCACAAAAGAGGTCAAAACAACAGGTCGGGGGTGTCGATACATTTATATATCGTTCTTACCTGTAATCGTAAATATTACTTTGCACCCTGGAAAATAAGTTGACCCTCCCCCCCCGATTATCATTGTATAATTCGCACTCTGGTTAGCATGTGTGTTTTGGGGTAAATTACCAAAGGGGTTAGTATTTGTGTTTTGGGTGAAATTACCAAAGGGGTTAGCATGTGTGTTTTGGGGTAAATGACCAAAGGGGTTAGTATTTGTGTTTTGGGGTAAATGACCAAAGGGTTTAGCATGTGTGTTTTGGGGTAAATGACCAAAGGGGTTAGCATGTGTGTTTTGGGGTAAATGACCAAAGGGGTTAGCATGTGTGTTTTGGGGTAAATGACCAAAGGGGTTAGTATTTGTGTTTTGGGGTAAATGACCAAAGGGTTAGCATGTGTGTTTTGGGTAAATGATCAAAGGGGTTAGCATGTGTGTTTTGGGGTAAATGACCAAAGGGGTTAGCATGTGTGTTTTGGGTGAAATGACCAAAGGGGTTAGCATGTGTGTTTTGGGTGAAATGACCAAAGGGGTTAGCATGTGTGTTTTGGGGTAAATGACCAAAGGGGTTAGCATGTGTGTTTTGGATGAAATGGCCAAAGGGGTTAGCATGTGTGTTTTGGATGAAATGACCAAAGGGGTTAGCATGTGTGTTTTGGGGTAAATGATCAAAGGGGTTAGCATGTGTGTTTTGGGGTAAATGACCAAAGGGGTTAGCATGTGTGTTTTGGGGAAATGACCAAAGGGGTTAGCATGTGTGTTTTGGGTGAAATGACCAAAGGGGTTAGCATGTGTGTTTTGGGGTAAATGACCAAAGGGGTTAGCATGTGTGTTTGGATGAAATGGCCAAAGGGGTTAGCATGTGTGTTTTGGGTAAATGACCAAAGGGGTTAGCATGTGTGTTTGATGAAATGACAAAGGGGTTAGCATGTGTTTTTTGGATAAAATGAACAAAGGGGTTGCATGTGTGTTTGGGGTAAATGAACCAAAGGTGGTTTGCATGTGTGTTTTTGGGGTAAATGACCAAAGGGGTGTTAGCATGGTGTTTTGGATGAAATGGCCAAAGGGTTAGCATGTGTGTTTTGGGGTAAATGACCAAAGGGGTTAGTATTTGTGTTTTGGGTGAAATTACCAAAGGGGTTAGCATGTGTGTTTTGGGGTAAATGACCAAAGGGGTTAGTATTTGTGTTTTGGGGTAAATGACCAAAGGGTTAGCATGTGTGTTTTGGGGTAAATGACCAAAGGGTTAGCTATTTGTGTTTTGGGTAAATGACCAAAGGGGTTAGCATGTGTGTTTTGGGGTAAATGATCAAAGGGGTTAGCATGTGTGTTTTGGGGTAAATGACCAAAGGGGTTAGCATGTGTGTTTTGGATGAAATGACCAAAGGGGTTAGCATGTGTGTTTTGGATGAAATGGCCCAAGGGTTAGCATGTGTGTTTTGGGTAAATGACCAAAGGGGTTAGCATGTGTGTTTTGGATGAAATGACCAAGGGGTTAGCATGTGTTTTTTGGATAAAATGAACAAGGGGTTTAGCATGTGTGTTTTGGGGTAAATGACCAAAGGGGTTAGCATGTGTGTTTTGGGGTAAATGACCAAAGGGGTTAGCATGTGTGTTTTGGATGAAATGGCCAAAGGGGTTAGCATGTGTGTTTTGGGGTAAATGACAAAGGGGTTAGTATTTGTGTTTTGGGTGAAATTACCAAAGGGGTTAGCATGTGTGTTTTGGGGTAAATGACCAAAGGGGTTAGTATTTGTGTTTTGGGGTAAATGACCAAAGGGTTTAGCATGTGTGTTTTGGGGTAAATGACCAAAGGGGTTAGCATGTGTGTTTTGGGGTAAATGACCAAAGGGGTTAGTATTTGTGTTTTGGGGTAAATGACCAAAGGGTTTAGCATGTGTGTTTTGGGGTAAATGATCAAAGGGGTTAGCATGTGTGTTTTGGGGGTAAATGACCAAAGGGGTTAGCATGTGTGTTTTGGGTGAAATGACCAAAGGGGTTAGCATGTGTGTTTGGGTGAAATGACCAAAGGGGTTTAGCATGTGTGTTTGGGGTAAATGACCAAAGGGGTTAGCATGTGTGTTTTGGATGAAATGGCCAAAGGGGTTAGCATGTGTGTTTTGGGGGTAAATGACCAAAGGGGTTAGCATGTGTGTTTTGGATGAAATGACTAAAGGGGTTAGCATGTGTGTTTTGGGGTAAATGACCAAAGGGGTTAGCATGTGTGTTTTGGGGTAAATGATCAAAGGGGTTAGCATGTGTGTTTTGGGGTAAATGACCAAAGGGTTAGCATGTGTGTTTTGGGTGAAATGACCAAAGGGGTTAGCATTGTGTTTTGGGTGAAATGACCAAAGGGGTTAGCATGTGTGTTTTGGGGTAAATGACCAAAGGGGTTAGCATGTGTGTTTTGGATGAAATGGCCAAAGGGGTTAGCATGTGTGTTTGGGGTAAATGACCAAAGGGGTTAGCATGTGTGTTTTGGATGAAATGACCAAAGGGGTTAGCATGTGTTTTTTGGATAAAATGAACAAAGGGGTTTGCATGTGTGTTTTGGGGTAAATGACCAAAGGGGTTTGCATGTGTGTTTTGGGGTAAATGACCAAAGGGGTTAGCATGTGTGTTTTGGAGTGAAATGACCAAAGGGGTTAGCATGTGTGTTTTGGGGTAAATGACCAAAGGGGTTAGCATGTGTGTTTTGGGGTAAATGACCAAAGGGGTTAGCATGTGTTTTTTGGGATAAATGACCAAAGGGGTTAGCTATGTGTGTTTTGGGGTAAATGACCAAAGGGGTTAGCATGTGTGTTTTGGGATAAATGACCAAAGGGGTTAGCATGTGTGTTTTGGGGTAAATGACCAAAGGGGTTTAGCATGTGTGTTTTGGGGTAAATGACCAAAGGGGTTAGCATGTGTGTTTTGGGTAAATGACCAAAGGGGTTAGCATGTGTGTTTTGGATAAATGACCAAAGGGGTTAGCATGTGTGTTTTGGGGTAAATGACCAAAGGGGTTTGCATGTGTGTTTTGGGGTAAATGACCAAAGGGGTTAGCATGTGTGTTTTGGATGAAATGACCAAAGGGGTTAGCATGTGTTGTTTTTGGGATAAAATGACCAAAGGGGTTAGCATGTGTGTTTTGGGGTAAATGATCCAAAGGGGTTAGCATGTGTGTTTTGGGGTAAATGACCAAAGGGGTTAGCATGTGTGTTTTGGGTGAAATGACCAAAGGGGTTAGCATGTGTGTTTTGGGTGAAATGACCAAAGGGGTTAGCATGTGTGTTTTGGGGTAAATGACCAAAGGGGTTAGCATGTGTGTTTTGGATGAAATGGACCAAAGGGGTTAGCATGTGTGTTTTGGGGTAAATGACCAAAGGGGTTAGCATGTGTGTTTTGGATGAAATGACCAAAGGGGTTAGCATGTGTTTTTTGGATAAATGACCAAAGGGGTTGCATGTGTGTTTTGGGGTAAATGACCAAAGGGGTTTAGCATGTGTGTTTTGGGTAAATTACCAAAGGGGTTAGCATGTGTGTTTTGGATGAAATGGCCAAAGGGGTTAGCATGTGTGTTTTGGGGTAAATGACCAAAGGGGTTAGTATGTGTGTTTTGGGTAAATGACCAAAGGGGTTAGCATGTGTTTTTTGGATAAAATGACCAAAGGGGTTAGCATGTGTGTTTTGGGGTAAATGACCAAAGGGGTTTGCATGTGTGTTTTGGGGTAAATGACCAAAGGGGTTAGCATGTGTGTTTTGGGGTAAATGACCAAAGGGGTTAGCATGTGTTTTTTGGATAAAATGACCAAAGGGGTTAGCATGTGTGTTTTGGGGTAAATGACCAAAGGGGTTTGCATGTGTGTTTTGGGGTAAATGACCAAAGGGGTTAGCATGTGTGTTTTGGATGAAATGACCAAAGGGGTTAGCATGTGTTGTGTTTTTTGGATAAAAAGACCAAAGGGGTTAGCATGTGTGTTTTGGATTAAATGACTCTAAATGATGCTGTCTCTCTCTCTCTCTCTCTCTCTCTCTCTCTCTCTCTCTCTCTCTCTCTCTCTCTCTCTCTCTCTCTCTCTCTCTAGCTTTCTCTCTCGCTCTCTCTTGCTTTCTCTCTTGCTCTCTCCTGCTCTCTGTCCTGTCACACCACATAAAACTGTCCAATAAAGCATGAAAAAGTCTCCAAAAACATAGTCATAAACTTGTTGGCAGTTCATGAAACATCAAGTGGTTCTCTACTGTCTCCATAGTAACAAAGGCATGGAACACCTCTCCAGTATGAAGAAGAAGAACGTGGTCTTGCTGTACGACCTCCTGCTGGAGATGCTGGATGCCAACACGTCACCGAGCAGCCACGTAGCCACCGCACACAACCCGAGCCCCGACCCCACCGAGGCTACCACGGCCTCCGCCTCGACCTCAGCCCTGGCCAAGGACCCTGGTTACCACCACCCCAACCATTCTTCAGTGGTGGACACCCCAGCCCTCCACATCCAGTCCCCACAGCTGCCCCCCCACAGCACGGAGCTGGAGCACACAGCCAAGGCAGAGTGGGTTCTCACCAGCATGTAACTGCGGCACACGGTGACGGAACGAGCTGTGAAAACACCTGAGTGGACCCGGATAGCGCTCACGTCCACTGGGAGAGACACTGTTCCTGTTGATAAGGTGCCACCTCCCAGGATATTGGCTTGGCTCAGGTGGAACAGGTGGACCAGAGTAGGGGTTGAGGGTGGGACATGGGGAAGAGGACATGGAAAATGTTCTGTGGACACCGAGGGGCTGTAACTTAGACTCTACCATATCCATGCATTAGTGGATTGAGAAAAAAAAAAAAAAACTAAACTTTTTTGGATTAATGGTTAATATTACAGTTGTACCCAGTTGTAACCGTGAATTGAAATGTTTTTGATTGAATGTATTGATTATTGACGTGTTGTTTGTAATTTTGTGGTTAATGTAGGATGTGACACAATAGGTGCATATTTGAACCTTGACCAGAAAAAATAATTTTTAAATATATTTGTATCTCCTGAATTGACGTGTGTAGGCTATTTTAGTGAATCATTTGCACTGTCTTACGAGGATGAAGGTGAACGAGGTCCACATGTGAACATTAACCACAAGGACAGACTGCTGTTACCAGACACACACAACATAGATGAGCTGAGATGTATTTTTGTCGGACAGTCTTTGTTCTTTGTCCGTATATATATATATATATATATATATATGTGATATATATATATATATCACATATATACAGGACTGTTCACTCCCCTTGTTCCTAGAACCAGAGTCAACACGCGTCCAGAAAGTGGCCTTGGTGATGTGGACTCAGAAGACGGACCCAACCAGCAACTGTTTTAAAACACGCAAATGAATGAACCGGCATGCACTCACTGTCCTTTTGATGACGCTTGTGTGTCTGATGTCTAATGTCCTGTCAGAAGTTCTGTTAAGTGTTGTCCCACACCAAAAGTTTTCATTTGTATCACGTGAACATCAAGCACAGAACAAAGTCATGGCAAACAATGTTTATTGTCAATAAAAATTTGCAACTATACAATACGTCCCATAAATAACCGTTGAGAAAATAAATCAGACTGTACACATCACTGTCTCTGTTCCATTGGCCAACTGGGCAGTGCAGGGGATGTACTGAGATGTTTCACAGAGAGCTTGTGGTCAAAGTAAACACCACTTTTACTCTTTGAAGACAACCACAGCTTAGCGCTCAGAAAACCAAGTATTAACGTGAGTAAATAAATCTGTGTGCAGAAGACCAGAGCAGTAAGCACAAAGTCCAATCTACACACAAACGCATGCTTTAGGATTGTGCATGTACTGTGCAGCTGTACTGTGATGTACTGCTACATTCATTTCTTACTGGCTGGCTTTATCTTATACATTCATTATTCTGTATGCTCTGGTAGAACAGCAATTCGATTTGCCTCTTTCCACTCACTGAAAGCAGAGCTTAAGAGAGCAAACAGCATTATTGTTATTTTTATCGGGGCTGCAGTGCTAAAATGCAGTCAATACAGTATGCACGCACACACACACGCGCACACACACACACACACACACACACACACACACACACACACACACACACACACACACACACACACACACACACACACACATAGACACAGATCAGCCCAATGTGATCATTAACAAAGAGGCCTGTTTGTGTGGACATGGTCATTACCAATAATTCATCTGGTCTCTATCAATAGTTTTCCATTATATACAAATGCATAAAAACAAGTTGCTAGTACACTGTTGTCTGAATAAAGTAATTTAAAATAAAGGGGTTTTTTTTCTCCCGAAAAAATCACTGACTATAGCAAGGCATGTTTGCAGATGACTTGCTGCCGTTACTCAGCAATAATCAAATTTCACAACAAAAACTGAAATGTTTCTTTCAGTCGATATGTACAAAGTTTGCTACCTACAGTTTGTTGTAAAATGGTAAAAACAGCAAATGTGGTACAAAATGACCATTATACTCTCTGATCCTTTGGTAGTAGGCTTCCTTTCATTATTATCATTATGAGAAACTACAGTTACAAGTCTGTGACAAAACACATCTTGAAATACCTCTTTGTATTTATGTTGAAGACAAGGTTTGATGGGCAGTATTTACTAACATATTACATATAAAAAGATTAACTTCAACCTGAACCAAGGATATGGCTTCTTTGCTTCAATGTTTTCACACCATAAGTTAATATATAGACATGTTCTTAAATAAATTCAAAATACCAATTTGCAGCTGAGAGACAGAAAAAAAAAAAAGTCCTTAGGGTCTCCAGTCTGTGCAGGTTAGGGGCTCCGGTGAGAAGGTGGGTGGGCGGGCAGGGGGGCGGGCAGGGGGGATGGGACAGTGTTGTTGACGCCTCAGGTGGGCGGGGGCCCGTTGGTGTATCTCAGCATGGGGTAGAAGGAGCGGGCGAAGTTGTTGGACATGGTGCAGCTGTAGTCCTCCTCAGACATGGGCACAAGGCAGGCCAGCACCAGCAGCAGCAGCAGGAGCAGGTGGAGGGGGAAGGCGGCACGCAGCACCCGCTGGAAGAAGGGCCGTGCTGGGGACGAGTCCCTCGTCTCCTCCCTGGGAAAGGAGACACCCATAAACAGCCATCAGCATCAACAGGAACACGTAACATGGCTGACGTCTTGACCGACAGACCCACGTATACAGTGTGCCATGACATGACGTATTAATAACATTTTATGTTGTGATGTGTAGCTCGGTGGTAGAAACAGGTGGTTGCCTACAGATCAAGAGCTCCCAGGTTCAAATCCCCCCTCCCCTGTATGTCACTTTTGATGAAAGCGTTTGCTAATTGAGTACATGGCAATACTGTTGTATTGTTTGTGTTACAGCGGTAGAAAGTAAAGTGTGGTGGTTCCGCTGGAAGAGGTTGTGTTAGAATGGTCACACACATTCAGCATGTACCTTTTAGAAATGGGGGACTGTGTTCCAGCAGGTTCCATTCCAGATTCCTACACAAACATGCACAAGCAGGCACACACACGTGGGGCACACACACACACAAGCACGCACAGGCGCACACACACACAGGCACAGGTCACACACAAAAAAATAATAATTAGATGTAGTTCTATTTCAAGCAGTATGTGATTCAACAGCTTTGATAGGTGAATGAAGCTGAAAGCATCGACAAAGACTCGCATGCAACACACACGACCCGCAGAGAAACCTGAGTGCTCCGTTAAAAGTAGTCATTTGAAAAGTACAAACTCCATTAGGCTACTCTTGGAGGTCTATGGCTGCATGCAGTACAGTATCGTACCTTCTTTCTTAGCAGAGGACAGTCGAGAGATCTTAGGCCCACACTGTCCACATCTGTCGGACAGGATTCCTGAGACACACAAACAGAAAACAAACATTAAGAACACCGGTTAAGTCAGGCGACCAAACAAATGTCTCTGTTGATACGGGATGTTCATAACCGTGTAACAAAACACCCGACTTCACAAAAAAGCTTATGGAGGTGTTCCTAGGAGACATACCAGTCTGTCCTGCAGCACGTGCAGGTCACTGGCCACCTGGCGCAGAAGGAGACGAAGCTTGTTACCGATGACGTGGACCTTCTCCTTGGCCTCCAGGCTGTCCTCTGTGGTGGGCTCGAGGAGAAGCTGGGAGGAGATGTCCTGCAGGGAGGACACCTGCAGCTGTCGACCGCGCAGCTGCTCCTCCAGAGCCTGCAGGGGGCGCGAGAGAGCACGGACGCAGGGTTCACGCTCAGCGCCAGAGCGAATGACGTCCTGTGTAAAACCAGCGCTGGCCGGGGCAACGTCGACACTCGTCGAAAAACGAGCCGCCGCTTACCGTGAGCGCGTGTCTGTGCTTCAGGAGGGCGGCGCGGGAGGCGGAGCGGTCGCGGATGTTGACGGCGTAGCGCGTGCTTTCAGCGCGGGAAAGCCACAGCAGCAGCGAGTGCAGGGTCTCCTGGAACTCCTGGAGAACACACACACGAGGTCAAAGGTCAGAAAAGCTAGTCGCGGCATTCCAAACACACCCAAACACATTAAAGCACAAAATCGCATTTGATCTGGAATAATCACTTTTTACAAGCAGCGTCACTTCACGTGTACGTACGTACGTGTTGTGATGTGATAGACCATAGATATACAACCATAGAAGTGCACCTAAACCAACCATAAAACACTCAAGGATCTGTGAAATATTTTACTGTTGATTGTTGTTTTGTCTTCTTTTCTACAGGTACACTCTTGCACTTTTTGAGTTTCATGTTGTTTTTATTGTAACTTGTTTAACTGCATGCTCTTATGGTTCTTCCCTTTGGCACTTATTTGGTTTTTCACAATGTATGCTTCATGTTTTGGCTGCTCGCAATGTTTGCGCAATGTTTGGGGCTATCTCGTTGTTATGATCAGTGACCTATGCTCTTTTATAAAGCTCTCTCTTGGAAGTCGCTTTGGATAAAAGTGTCTGCTAAATGCATAAATGTCTATCCTCACCTGACACTGCATGAGGGCACTGTGTAGCCCCTCCTCCCAGCTCTCCAGGCTGGAGCAGGCCTGGGCCCATCTGAGGTTGGCGCAGCGCAGAGCTTCCTGCAGCTCCTGGAGCTCAGCACTGTCGCCCTGCTCGAAGCTACGGCCGCTCAGGTTGATGGTGATCATCAGAGACTTGTAACTGTTGAAGGTCTTCTGCATCTCCTGGATGGGGTGGAAGCAAGGCGGCGCGTTAAGACTTTCCGCGCGTTTGGAAATCGCCGTCGTTGCTAAGGAATCGGAATCACAAAATTCAATTTGTGTCGTGTTGTGAATTCCGTTCTCGAAACAACCCGAGCGACTACCTTGAGCTTCTGGATGTTTTCCTCCATGTCGCGGACCCTCGTGGAGGGAGCCAGCCTCCGCAGTCCCTCCAGCTCCGACAGCACCCTGCCCAGCCAGGACGTGACGTCCCTGAGGTCAGAGTTGAGCCGGTGCCACTGCTGCAGGTCGTGCTGGATGCTGCGCTCCTCGCTGAGCGTCTGGGCCTGCAGAAGCTCCCAGCGCTGGATGACGGCCGCCCCCGCCTGCCTGTCTGCCGGGAGCAGCGAGGGGAGGCCCTGGGAGTCCAGCTCGTCATCGTTCAGGATGAGCTGGACCCTCTTCACGCTGTCTATGCTGCCAGTGCACTCTAACATCAGCTTAGCCTGGACAGACCACACACACAAATATGTCTTTTAGAATAGAGAGAATTATTAGTCAACAACTGAGTTAGGGTGTGTGTGTGTCTAAGTGTGTAAGTGAGTGAGTGAGTGTGTGTGAGTGAGCGAGAGTGAGTGTGTTAGTGAGCGAGCAGTGTGAGTGAGAGAGTGAGCGAGAGTCAGTGTGTGTTAGTGAGTGAGTGTGTGTTAGTGAGTGAGTGTGCTTACATAGCCCTGCTGGTGGAAGGGGGTGGCGGGGGTGAGGATGGGTGAGGAGCCCAGGCGTCTGAAGACGTCCCTCGGAAGGTCGCTTCCTCTCCAGGGGCTCCGGGGAGTGCCAGTTAGGGGGGTCCGTCACTGACTTCACTGGAGCGAGGAGAAGGAGACAAGAACAAGACAAAAGAGGGATGAGGAGAGAAGCAGAGAGAGAGACCAGGACGAGGAACCCACCTGCTTCCTCAGCTGTCAAGGTAAACATGGAGGCGTTCTTACAGTATCGCTGTCCAACACGCAATACACAACGGGATCGCATGCAAAGACAAACCAGAACAGAACACTGGCATGCAGTGTTCCACCCACTTCTGAGAACAGAGGTGGGTGGTTCAGGACGATGAGTGGATAAGACACAGTGAGGGCCTCTAGGACTGTAAGACCTGGCCGTGCACTCCATGGGAGACACGTCATATAGACAGGATACAGCACATTAGTGGGGTTGGAGTTTCTGAGAAGAGAAGTAACTCAAAAGTCTCTCTCTTGAATAAGGTGAAATAAATTCAGCTTGATGGGGTCGGCAAAGCTGAGGTATGCGGTCTCAAACGTGGTTGGATGGGGGGGGGGGGGTGAGGCTGGAGGGGGGTGAGGCTGGAGGGGGGGTGAGGGGGTTGAGGGTGGAGTGAGGGTGGAGGGGGGGGGTTCATGCCCGGCCACAAGGCACATGCAGGAGGCAGAGTGCCTACCCGAGGCTGCTTTCAGCGCTCTGGAAGTCACCTTAACAAAGGACTCAGAGCTCTCAGCGACCTCTACCTCTGAAAGGGAAAAAAGGTGGGTCAGTTGAGCTTAATGGGCCTCCTCAAAAACTCTTCACCAAACTTACATTTAGTCATTTTAGCAGCAGACGCTCTTATCCAGAGCGAACTTCACTCGACCCTGGTGACAAAGAACAAACTAGAGAGAGAGAGATAGAGAGAGAGAGGCAGAGAGACAGACAGAGAGAGAGAGAGAGAGAGAGTGAGAGACAGACAGAGATAGAGAGAGAGGCAGAGAGATAGACAGAGATAGAGAGAGAGGCAGAGAGACAGACAGAGAGACAGAAAGAGAGTGAGAGAGAGACAGACAGACAGAGAGAGATGCAGAGAAAGAAATAAAGAAACAGAGAGAGAGAGAGAGTGAGAGAGACAGACAGAGAGAGAAGCTAAGTGACGTCGATCTGAGAGAGGTCACCTGACAGGGCGCTGTAGAAGGTAACATCTTCCTCGTCCTCGTGAGAAGACGACCCCCCCACATCGACCGTGTGGTCCCACTCCAGGGGGATGGAGTCCACACTGACCGGGGTCCCCCGACCGGAGCGCTCAAGGGGCGGGGCCAGCAGGTGGCACACCCCCTGCCGGCACGCCGACTCCACCACCACGGAGCCCTCGTCTTCCTCCTTCTCTTCATCATCCTCCTCCTCCCTCCAGGACCCCCCGGGGAGCTCCCCCGAGTCCTCCAGGTCTGTGTCGCGGTCAGACAGGTCTCTCTCGTCATCTAGGACCTGGGCAGGAAACAAGCTCTCAATAAACAACATCAAACAAATGTTGCTAATTAGATATAACTGCTACTTAGATATAAATCTCATCGGTATGACAAATGGATTTCACTTCGTATGACTGAATAAGGTGCAGCACAGAGATGGTTTGAACAACTGAAGAGTCAAAATTTTACTAGGTGAGCTCGACAGCCTGCTGGAGAATAACCATGCATTCCTGTAGCAGACACCTCTACCCAAAGCGGCCCACGGTCGGAATTCGAACCTTGATCTGCAGTCCAATGCTCTAGCACTGAGCGGGTTTATGACGGTTGTGTCCTTGGGCAAGGCACTTCACCCTACTTGCCTCGGGGGGAATGTCCCTGTACTTACTTACTGTAAGTCGCTCTGGATAAGAGCGTCTGCTAAATGACTAAATGTTAATGTAGCGGCGTGAGACTGACCGGCCGTCTGTTGGTGAGGCGGTGGTGGAAGCGGGCCACCCTGCCGAACACCTCTTGGCAGTACGAGTGCAGCTCCTCCAGCTCATCCTCGATCAGCACGGCATCCAGTGGGGCGCTCTTCTGGATCAGGACCTCCCCGAACACGATGAGGGCGTCGATCTTGTTGGTGTTCAGCGTGATCTCCTGCTGGAAGCCCTGAGGTGGCGAGGGAGGGCGAGGGAGGGCGAGGGAGAGCGAGGGAGAGCGAGAGAGAGCGAGGGAGAGCGAGGGAGAGCGAGGGAGAGCGAGGGAGAGCGAGACAGAGCGAGAGAGCGAGAGAGAGCGAGAGAGAGCGTCAGCAGCCAGGAAACACACTCTCTGTGGTCAGCACAGCCTTCAGGAGCGTTGTAGCAGTGTACGGCTGTGAGTGGAAGAGCAGGCCGGTTAGGTTTGGGGTGACGGGGCGTCGCAGAGCTTACGTTGAGCTGCCTCATCTTGTCCTCGATGTCGCTCTCGGAGAAGTGCTCCACGTTGGTGAGCTGGAGGTCCATCTCTGTGAGCCAGACCAGGATGGCCTCGCGCGTGCCTTCAAAGTCCTCCCTCTGAGAGGTGAAGTGCTGGAGGGAAACACAGGGACGAGGGTGAGAACAGCCATGCTAAACACCACTGAAAAACCTTGTTTCGTGACACACTGGTGCAATCCAAACAGACAACGGGGGTAACAAAATAACAGGACATCATCATTCTGTATATTTTAAATTTTAATGGTTCCATCAATTTAGATCACATAAATGTGAATGACTTCGTTTTGTGGTGCAGGGGCCAGTAAATAGACTGCATTTATATAGCGCTTTTCTACCTTAGCGGCACTCAAAGCACCAGTGGTTAGTTTTACATTTCCTGTCAGGAGGGCTACAAGGGGCAGATGCCACCTGCAGACTAACTCCATCTGGACTATAATTATTTGATTAACTCTGATCTCAAAACAGCGACTGAAATATCCTTCATCTGGTGTGGGCCACACGTCACTAACGGAAACAGCTGCTTAGCAACGTGACTCGTCTTGCTTGGTCACCGTCTGGGAAATGACCTTAATACACCAGGGCTTAGCTGATCAGCCCCAAGGAGAAACTCAGCAATACACACTACAGCCTCCTTATGTGACCCCCAGACCAGCGCCCTCTTCAGGAGCACTGCTGCCACTGCAGGCAGAGACCAGGCCTGCTACTGGAGTTCCCCTCTCCAGCTTACAGCTTCCAACCCTCAGAGCTGACATCCACACTAAGAATAGCTGGCAGACCTAACCCTTTAACCTCAAGAGGATCTATAAACTACAACATGTATGTGAGAGAAACAATACAGGCTAATCCGTTGACTGGAATGACCCCCTTTCCAACTTGAGTTTGTCTTGCCAACAGTGAATTCAGAGTCTTGTTAAATTGTACAGTAGATGCCACAGTATAGTAACACCCTGACCCTTGACGTCTAACCCTGCCCTCTCACCTTCAGTCTGCGGAGAATGGCGGCCACCCTCTTCTGCAAGCTGTCCCAGCGCTGGTTCCCTTCATGGACCATGACCTTGAGCTTGCTGGCCGCGTCGGTGCGGTTCTCCCTGGCCAGGCGGCGGTACTGCTTGTTGACCAGCTCCAGCTGGGTCAGACGCTCGTGGACCTGCCTCTGGAAGGCCTGCGAGGGGGGGGGGAGAGGCCAGGGAGGAAGGCAGGGATGGGGGGAGGCCAGGGAGGAAGGCATGGGTGGGGGGGGAGGCCAGGGAGGAAGACATGGGTGGTGGGAGGCAGCCAGGGAGGAAGGCAGGGGTGGGGGGAGGCCAGGGAGGAAGGCATGGGTGGTGGGGGGAGAGGCCAGGGAGGAAGGCAGGGGTGGGAGGAAGGAGGAGACAGCAGGAATGTTAGGACTCTCCCCAAATCAGTCCTGGTTTATTGGATCATTTTAAAGCATTGTATAGCTACATAAAGATGGATGTTATATAGGGTGAGGCAACAATGTTTTGTAAACAACGCTATTATACTGTAGTCCATGCAGCGGTCCAGAGAAAGAGAGGACTTCAGCAGAGCTTTAATCTCTAATATCTTTTAGTAATCCACACTGCCGGACCAAAAGCTTCCTCTGTGGGCAGTCTCAGCACCACCTGAGATGCCCATACGAATGACAAAAACACTAGTGTAGCCCTGGATGAACAAATGGAACTAAGAGTGTTCTGTGTTGATGTAATGTAGGCGACTTAGCGGACCTCAAACTTCTTGAGCTCCTCCTTGGCGCTGGTGTACAGGACCTCGGAGGAGGCCGGGTTGGCAGCCGTGCGCTCAGCCGTCCTCAGCCAGTCCTCGAAGCGCGAGTAGTCGTCCATGAACTTACACCACAGTCGCCATGTCTCCTCAATCCTGACAGGAAGGAGGAGGAGGAGAGGAAGGAGGAGAGGAAGGAGGAGAGGAAGGAGGAGAGGAAGGAGGAGGAGAGGAAGGAGGAGAGGAAGGAGGAGGAGAGGAAGGAGGAGAGGAAGGAGGAGTGGAAGGAGGAGAGGAAGGAGGAGAGGAGGAGTGGAAGGAGGAGAGGAAGGAGGAGAGGAGGAGTGGAAGGAGGAGAGGAAGGAGGGGAGGAAAGAGGAGAGGAAGGAGGAGAGGAAGGAGGGGAGGAAGGAGGAGAGGAAGGAGGAGAGGAGGAGTGGAAGGAGGAGGAGAGGAAGCACAGCAAAGAAGAGCAAAGGAAAGAAATAACATCCATAAGAAATTCAAAATAAACAATTTAACAAAAAATCACAATAACGGGGGAACAGCCCGTTAACAATATGCGGTGTGTCTGCATCCAGGTCTCCTGTGTTTGTGTGTGTGTGTTGGTGTGTGTGTGTGTGTGTTGGTGTGTGTGTGTTGGTGTGTGTGTGTGTGTGTGTGTTGGTGTGTGTGTGTTGGTGTGGCCCTCACTTCATCCTCCTCTCCATGGACATGGCACAGATGTTCCTCCAGCGTCGGTCCAGGCTGCGGCTGGTCTGCTGGAGGGAGTCGTTCTCCGTGTCGCTCCCACAGGCGTCTGCATCGTGGAGCAGCACGTCACACAGGGTCAGCACCGACGCCACCCCCTCTGTGTGCTGCTCAATGTCCCTCTGCAGGTCCTACACACACACACACACACACACACACACACACACACACACACACACACACACACACACACTATTAGTTCTCAGTTCTTCAAGTATCTTGGAGCACCTAAACTAGAACATAGAAGGAGAGGTTTTCCAGGGCTGCTACTTTAGAATGTGAGGTTTCCCCGGCAACTTAGAGCTGAGTCTTGCCGGAGCCATTTTCTCCTTTTTCAGAGCCGTCCATCCTCTTTAATGACAGGAGCAGACTTTTCTCTGCTACAGAAGCAGGTATGAAGCCCTCGGCCCCCCTCGCTCTCTTTTCCTCTCTCATCAGTTCTCATCCTCTCTCTGTGGTGAATGGGTAGATTAGAAATGTTAAAGTCCATTTCTCTGTACACTCTGAGCGTTTCCACGCCCTGGTTTTCACCTCAGCACACGGGAACCCTCAGCCTGATGTGAGTCTCCTAACAGCCCCTGCTACCTCTCAGCCTGACGTGAGTCTCCTAACAGCCCCTGCTACCTCTCAGCCTGATGTGAGTCTCCTAACAGCCCCTGCTCCCTCTCAGCCTGACGTGAGTCTCCTAACAGCCCCTGCTACCTCTCAGCCTGAAGTGGGTCTCCTAACAGCCCCTGCTCCCTCTCAGCCTGACGTGAGTCTCCTAACAGCCCCTGCTACTTCTCAGCCTGACGTGAGTCTCCTAAGAGCCCCTGCTCTCTGCACCCTGCTGGGGCTACAATTACGGTGCAGCGCTCGGATGTCCAAAAATCACTGAAGTCTCCCACTTCAATCAGACCCGTTTCCAACGGGTTCTCTCAGTTCCCCACAGAACCACAGAAGAAGAACAAATATGGGGCACTCCAGGAGCTCACTGGATAAGTGAGCGTTCCATGTCGGCTGAGTCCTGGCTTCGAATCCGGTCCCTTTGCTGCATGCCTACCCTTCTCTCTCTCTCTATACCTTTCCTGTCACGCTTCACTTACAAACAGGCCAAGAACGCATAAAAACAGACAGAACTTGGAGCAGGCCTGGGCTCCTGGTCGTGCCTCCGACCGTACCTGCAGCTCTGCCAGCTTCTTCTGGATCTCGTCGCTGTGGCAGACGCTGTAGACCACGGGCTTGTTGAGCTGGGCCTCCACGCGGGACAGCCAGGTCCGCAGGTTGCTCATGTTCTTGTCCAGCTGCTGCACCGTCACCAGGGTCTCCCTCAGCTTCCTCACCCTGCGGGGGCACAAACACAGCAGCCCGTCAGCCAATCAGGGGGCCAGATCCCCTGCGGGCACAAGCACAGCAGCCCGTCAGCCAATCAGGGGGCCAGATCCCCTGCGGGCACAAACACAGCAGCCCGTCAGCCAATCAGGGGGCCGGATCCCCGCCCCCCCATCCGTGATGTCATCGGCTGTGGCTTCGACCTCACCCTTTCTCTCCTGTTTGACCTGTGGAATGTTCTAGAGGACACGGGGGTTGCGACAGCAGGTCACACTGAATGTAGACGGAACATGCTTCCCCTTTAAGCGGAATGTTTGACTGCGAAGCTGTGATCTTCCGGAGCATACGAGCTCAGCTAAACCTCACAACACGACAGCTTTGAACAGCCGACGTAAACATGACGAATGAGAGGCCATACTGCCAAAACTCTGCCATCATTCGCCTAAAATGCGCATCCTTTGGTCTAGAGAGAGAGAGAGAGAGAGAGAGAGAGAGAGAGAGAGAGAGAGAGAGAGAGAGAGAGAGGACTTCACACTATGTGATTATCATAGTTCTCATTCTCACAGACACAAGAGCAAGGGGGGGGGGGCACTAGCGCAATGCATGCTGGGAGCAGGAGTGACCTACATCCACCTACCCTTCTAAATGACGACGCAGGAAGAATGTGGAACAGAACTGGCATTCCAGCTTCACTAACTGGCCAACGACCCGCATCGGTGTGTTCTCCAGGACGCACGGACAACAATACAATGTGGCATTCCACAGTCATGTGACCTAAAATAGAACATTCCACCGACAGCTCCCACAAGCCAACCCGTTTGTGTGTGTACGTGTTTGTGTGTGTGTGTGTGTTTGTGCAGGCGCGTTTGGGCATGTGTTGAGTGTGTGTTTACACATGAACTGTCTGATTCACGTTCATTCTGCTACGTCTCTGCTGTATGTGTAGATAGACTGACACCGCGGTTGTCAAGGTGACTGGTGTTTGCTACTGGTCTACAGCTAGACATACGGAACACAAAAGCTAAACCAGCAACAAGCAACTCTGTGAACGCCACGATGCATCCTATTGGTCAATCCTCCAGTGTTAACAAGGCACGGTGTCAGATACTGAAAGCGATCTGCAATCGCAGAGCCAAAGACACAGACGAGCCGGCATGTCTATTTTCGGCTGGGTAATTGTCTTCATCAGAGAGGCGTTCAGTGAGATCCTAGGTGGTGTGTGTTCCTGAGGGTGTGTGGAGTGCGGAGGAGGAGGAGGAGACGGCATGGATGCGTACACCATCACATCGTACCGAGACACACCAAGTCTCACAGCCCGCGACGTGAACAGGGCGCAAACACACCGTGAAGCTGTCACCGTAGCATGCAGAGACACACCGTGAAGCTGTCACCGTAGCATGCAGAGACACACCGTGAAGCTGTCACCGTAGCATGCAGAGACACACCGTGAAGCTGTCACCGTAGCATGCAGAGACACACCGTGAAGCTGTCACCGTAGCATGCAGAGACACACCGTGAAGCTGTCACCGTAGCATGCAGAGACACACACACAGCCATGAATGGAAGACGCTGCAACATGCATGCAGCGATGGAGAACAGCCCTTCCCCCCTCTTTCTTGCTCTCCCTCTCTCACCATCTCTCCCTCTCTTCTCCCTCACACACACGCACACACACACTCAACGAGGCGTCCTCTCTGCTCCCCCTTTCACCCAACTGAGCTGGGGGGGCAGGAGGGCGAGGATTAGGGGTACTCACGGGCTGGTGAGGAGGGCTACTCCATGGCGGTTCGGCCGTCAGCGAGCGTGCTAACCCCCGCTCTGCCTGCCACACGCTCCGCTCTCAGCCCCTCCCCCCCACCCCCAGTCCTCCCCGTGCCCCCCTCCCCCCTCAGACGGCTCCAGCTCACAGCCTCCACGCTGGAGCAGGGCTGAGGCAGCCATGCTGAGGCAGCCATGCTGTCTACGCGCAGGGTCACCTGAGGATGCTCTGTCAGGCAGCATGCGCTGTGAGCCAGTTTGGCTCTTTAGGAGGTTCTGTGGTGTTTACCACAATAACACAGCACATCTGATATTTTGTGAGCAGGGGGTGGTTGGGGGTGTGTGAATGGGGGTGTGGGATGGGATTGAGGGGGCGGGGGGATTCACCTGGTCACCTGAAGGCCAGTGAGGGGGGTTAGAGCCCAGGTCCATTAAAGCCCATTAAACAGGTGTGGCCATAAGGGGATTACAGGGTGGAAGGGCACCTTGTCAGTCCTCTGGGAGTCCCTGCCTGCTGTCTGACAGGTGGCCCCCTGGGGGGCCCAACCCTTCAACAAGTGACGTCACTGTTTGGTCTGCCGCAAAGAACTGAGTATCACTTAGCATGTACACCCCCTTTTTTCTTAGTTGATATAACTTGTTACGTTAATAACTCCAGAGCTTCAACGTTGAAAACGTTGTTGATTTTTAAAAATTGAATCCTGGAAAGTCAGTTATTCTGCACAAAGAGACACTCTCTCCTTCTCGACACTCTCAAACTGACGACTCCAGCTCACACCCTCTCCTCCCAACTTCATTCGTCACCATGGCAACGGAACGAGCGACAAGCTTGGCCTGCGTGAGTTTTTTTGAGAGACATGGCATTGCCATGACAACAAGAACTTCAACTACACAAAAGAGAGCCAAAACGACAAGTTCACTTTTCTTTTTTTTTACGATCACTCTCACACTCAAGAAAACAGTCTACTTCAGTACTTCACATGAAAACCTCACAAAACAAGACATGTATATAAAATCCCTTTCTCCTCAGTCTTAGGCAACAAAGGAAGTAGATTTGCGAGCAGAGCAGACTCCAGGCCATGGGGGTGAGGAGAGGGGGGGTAGTGGTGAGGAGAGGGGTGGGGGGTGGGGGGTGGAGGGGGGGGTTGTTTTATCAAAACATCTGCCTCATGCCTGTTTCCCCCCTAGACAATGGTGCAGGGTGCATGGGCCTTGGAGCCCTGGGTCTGACCATGTCTGTGGGCCAGGGATGGTGGGGGAGGAGGGGGGTGATGGAGGGGGGGGACGGCACAATGGCTGGAGTCAGCAGATGGCAGCTGCTGGACAGAGTGACGAAGCACCCAGTTTACTTTGGGGGACAAAAGCTGCTGTGGAGCCAGTGTCAACGCACCTAATCCCCCCCCTGCAGGCCCTCTCCCTGCATCTCCCTCAGCACACACTGGGCTGCACGCCCACCCAACACCCCAGACTGCATCCACCCTGACAACTGTTGACTGTCGGCCCACAACCGCCTCTGCTCTGCCCTCGTCCACACATCCGCCCTCTCAGTCCTCCGAAAAGGGACACTCTGAACTGACCCCCCCCCCCCCCCCCCCCTCCACTGCCCTGTGAACGATCTGAAGAGGGCTGGTTCCATCCGCCAGCCTTAAGACCACTGAGGGAGAGAGATGTGGTTCAAATCCAAACGATTGACATGGAGATATGCGTGTACAGCTTGCATTAACATGGTCACAGACTAAAGGCCGGTTGTTTCCTTACTGGGATAGGGCAGCTTACCACCCTGAACACAGGCAGGATTACAGGGAACCCTGGATGACTGGCTGCTGGGATGCAAAGCTGACAGGACTTTCAGGGAGGGAGGGAAGGAGGGAGGGAGCCATGTCAGGTCTGGGAGCATTTTCCAACCCAACCAGCTTATTGTATCAGAGAGCCAGCTCATAAGAGGGATAGGTCTGTCATTGGAAAGGAATGAATAGACCCTGGTCTAAACGACAGTGTCTGTCACTCAAGCACAGGGACCTGTCAATCACCCCCCAGCCTGTCACCCAGACGGCCACTCCCTCTTCACCTTGTCGCCAACGGAGAGATCAGAAACAAGAGACCAGTACCAGCTGCCAAGAGAGAGGGAGAGAGGAGAGGAGAGAAAGGAGGAGAGGAACCCCCCCCCATATGTCCCTCTAAGTCAGTCATTACTACGGAGGATAAGTCAACACATCCTCTCAACAACTTTGTTGTCCGTCTGGCGACGAAACACTCAACTGTGGCCAGTTCGAAGGGTTTTTCCTGCTGAGAGGAAAAAGCTAATAGACACAGGACTTGAGAGACACTGACCTCTGCCAGAGGGTCTCAACCACTCACAGGAAAAACATAAGTGCAAACCAACAGTTTGCCATACGTGTAACAAAACTTCTAAACTGGTTCACTCCATCTGAAATCCTTTCAGTGCACTCTGTGCTGTTATACTCGGGTCATTATTTTGAGCCCAGTCTGCACTTCGGTAAACAGAACGTAGTTCGGAGAACGTAGAGCATAATTATCAGAACCCAGAGAAAACAATATCTCATAAGTGGTCTGAATTAGAATACGCCTCATGGACCTCTGCAGACAGAGGTTGTTTGCAGGGGCAGCATCAGGCAGGATGACAACCATGCCAAGCACTTTACATTTAACAACCTCTCATACTATTGCAAGGATATTTCTAATCCATGTTTGCAAACTTCTGTTACTCAACGTTTTAGTCTTGGTGACTCAGGGCAGGTAAATCAACCCTGTAGGTGATTAGCTTGTGTTTGGGCTCATCTCCAGACATTGTTTGCGACCAACCCCTGCATTGACCCATCATACTGCATCGTGGCGTAATACACGAGAGGTAAGTCTGCATGTGTCTGTCATAGGTCCAGTGTTGGACTGGGATTTGCTTTTATGGATTAATAGCTCTATCCCTGGCTCTCTGAGCCTCACTCAGCTATAATCTCCAGGCTGGGAACATTAGTAGCAGCAGATGTACCCTGTCAACCCCCAGAACCCACCTCTTCCAGGGTCTTCCCATTTCGATTGGAGCCTTCCAAGCTGGAGCTGTGTTTAGCTAACCCAATCCAACATGGACGCCACCGCAAGGGTGCTGAAACACGGTTGGTTGTAACAGTTGTGACCGATTGAACGACAACAAAATATTGGGGTGGTGCAATGGGGCTTTCAACGAGGGTTAGAAGAGGTTTGCGGATGGTGGAAGTGCTGCCGTACCTGGCCTCTATGTGGTCAAACAAGTGCTGCCGTACCTGGCCTCTATGTGGTCAAACAAGTGCTGCCAGCGATCGTTGACGTCTTTCAGCTTGTCGTTGATCTCCGTCTCCTTGGTCTTGTTGCTGGCGGTCATCAGCTGCTCCCCCAGCTGTTTCAGGTGGGTCTTGTTCTCGCTGAAGAGGTTGATCTCCTCCATGCAGTCCTGGTGAGCAAGGTGGGAGAAAGGAGAGGGACAGAGGCAGAGGAGGGAGTCAACAGTGTGATGTCAGACATGGTGCTGAATGGTAAAAGCTTAAAGAACACGGGCCTGTCACAGGCTGTTCATTCGGCATTCCAGAACCTTTTCCTCACCTCACCTCATACACACACACACACACCCACACAGACACACCCACATGTGCACATTCACACCCACACATGCATTCACACTCACAAACAAAAGGCTTTGCGCTCCACAAAACAGAACGACATGGGGCCTGCTGAGGCTGAAACAGCTGTTGTCCCGTTCCCAGACAGGGGAGTTCACCAGACACACCCCCTCCTTGTTTCTGCTAGTCAGAACATTGGACAGAAACCACAGTTCAGTCTGGAGCCTGGGCCACTTGTAGAGTACAGGTTTCCCTGTGTTTGCATGCCTGCCTAGTTATTTTAAAACAGTAGGTCAAGGAGAATAAGCACAACCATCACAGGTGTGACTATCATGGCTATGTGACAAAATCCTGTCAACAAGTCGTCAACAAGACAATGATCTAATCAAGAATGATTTAGGTTATCAGAAACTGGGCCAGGGCTAAGGCTGTAGACAGCACAAATCTAATCAAATGTAATAAGTAGTGAATTCACAAGATTCCCCCTCCCCAGTGTCATGCACAAAGCAACAAGAACTATACTAAACATATCGTATCTGATTTAAGGGGGTGAAACAAACTTCACTCCGCGTGTATCATCAAATCAAATTCCTGAGTACATTTGCCGGATAAAGTGATTCTGATGTTCCAGCTGGTCTGTTTGTGTTTGTTCTCCACGGCCTCCTACCTTCTTCAGCTTCTCCACCATCTCCTCGATGCTGAGGTCGGCGTTGTGGGCCACCTTGTTTTCCATCTGTGTCAGCCATTCGCAAAGCTCCTTGTTCTTTTCGTTGAAGATGATCCAGGCGTTGAGGCGGTCGGCAATCTCCTGTTTACGCAGCGACACCTGAGGGAACCGAGGTGATGAACATAGTTCAAATACCGTAACTCTTACTTCAAACATGCGTCAACAAAGTCAGAGTTAGTTCCATATTTTAATGCTTGAAGTTAAGATATTTTTTTATATCTTAGATATTGATATATTTAATGACAACAAAATCTAGTCTGCTCCTAAAACTCAGGGACTAGGGATGCAAATTAATTTTACTGATAACCGACGCTCGTTAACAAACAGTTAACGAGATAGGCCTAATGGTCGACCATTAGGCCTATCCTTTAACCGACAAGATAAAACATTTTGCCTAGAATGGACTGTGACTCATAAAATAAAATAAAAAACAATACAACAAATGTTTTCTACAGTTATTTTGGTCAGTTACATCCTCAACCCTCCCCCCCCCACCACCAAAACACATGGAAATATAGGAGCCTAGCCTACATTTTTTTATCTAGCCTAGTATATATATATACTGTAGACAGAAACAGTTCCACCTCTATCTCTGAAAGTTAAGGCCCAATGTTACTGAACTCCACGAACATTTAATAAACTGAAATATCAGTGACTGCCCCAATTTTGTCAAAACTCTAGCTGGTGGTTTTGCCCCTTCACACACTCAACTTGAAAAAGTGAAAGCTATTATGATCTCCATGGCAACCCCAGTTCCTTGACGGCAGACTGATGTCCATTACAAAAGCCCTGCTTCCTGAAGGCCTGAACTAATTTTCTCCCAACACCATCTGTTCACACAACTACCCCACCACCTGCTATGAAGCCCACACATAATATCACCAAACCAAGCTGATCAAATACCAACAGACACCATTTGAAGAATAGAAAAGTTTTTTTGCTACTTTTTCTTTGTACTCTTTTTCTACACTGACTGGCTGGATACATGACCTTGATCACCAAAAACAAATCAGCTGACAATCTGTTGCTCTCCCAAAACAAGTTCTGATTCAATATAGAAATTGAATTTCATCTCGTGCCAACTGGCTCTCTTTCTGTCTTCAGGCATCTGGGGTAACGAGAATGTCAAACTGCAGTCAAACTGCTGCAGCTGCTGTCCAATCACAGCCTAACAAACACAAAGCACACCCAAACAGACACACACTTCCTCGGTTCGGCTCCTGCTGCCTTCAGCGACACTGATCTCTATTCCCGAGCCAGGAGTTTCTCCAGCCCTGCTCCCAGACCCGCGGGGCCCTACCTTGAGGCACAGCTCGTCCCACTGGCAGTGCAGGTTCTCCACCTGCTCCTGGAGGAGTAGGACGTCGTCAGCGATGATGTACTGGGACAGGTCTGTCTTCATGGTGGCCAGCTCTGTCAGGCTCTCGGCCCAGTCGTCCAGGGAGTCCTCGGCCTCCTGCATACCATAACACAGCACGGCAGCGGTCAGAGCCCCTCCTCTCACTCCAATCCTCTCAACTCCACTCTGCCCTTTCTCCATCTGCCCTGCCCCTCGCGCCCGTGTCCTCTCCCTTTCTCTCTCTGTCCCCGCCCCAGAAGAGGATTAAAGGCTGCAGCAGGCTGGCTCGGACCGGGGGAGGGAGGGGATTGGGGGAGGGGATTGGGGGAGGGGAGGGGAGGCAAAGAGGGAGGAGATAAAGCCATGATGGAACAGGAAGGATGAGTTGAAAAAGCCAAACCTATTGGCTGTTTTGGCTGCGCTCTCGTGGGCTAACAGATATGGGATCTGTTTGAGATGTGCTTTAGAGTGACTGAAAGCTTGCTTGTTTGTCTCCAGCGGGGCCTTTTGTTCTGTTTATACGTTACAGTACTGCTCACACAAACTTGGATTTGCCTAACGCCACAAACAGTTAAATAGATGATTTAATGATAAATGACAATGACTACAAGGATATCGTAGCTTAACCCTAACCCTAACAGAGTAGAGACATAACAAAGTATTGGTTGTTTAATTGATACACACCCTGTTGTGGCTGGTTTGCCTGTCCTGTGTGTGAGGAAAGCAATTTCAATGCAGTATGTTGTACTCAGGCAACAAGCAGTGAGGTGAGCAGGGAGTTGGTCTGTCACCTTGGTGAGTTGCTCTGCGCCTGGCATCTGGTCAAGATGTTCTGGGAGTGATTGGTTCAGTCTGGTCTTTATGTTCTTCAGCTCTTGAATGCTGTTGCCCAGTCCGGCCTCACAGCTCTCCCAGTTCTTAGAAGAAAAAATGATCATAAAATAGATGCAGGAGAACATAAAATGACACAACGATTCTTTGGGAACTACACCCAAAAGAAAAGCCGAGAAAATATATAAAACTGAGCAAACACACAAAAAATAATTGACCTATTAAAACATCTCCATTAGCTGGAGTGATAAAGAGAGTAGACAAATGTTCCAACATAACGTTATCAGTCATGTAGATGAGTAGATTAAAACTTTCCCGGTAACGCCTCTTCTTTCCCTTGAATGTCATCAGAGTAGGGCCGTTCTGCTGATTAGGGGCTGTAGAGGAGAGGCCAGGTGGAGCTCGGAGACCAGGGGGCAGGGAGAGACCATGGGGCAGGGAGAGACCAGGGGGCAGGCAGAAAACCAGGGGGCAGGGAGAGACCAGGGGGCAGGGAGAGACCAGGGGGCAGAGAGAGACCAGGGGGCAGGGAGAGACCAGGGGGCAGGGAGAGACCAGGGGGCAGAGAGAGACCAGGGGGCAGGGAGAGACCAGGGAGCAGGGAGAGACCAGGGGGCAGGGAGAGACCAGGGGGCAGGGAGAGACCAGGGGGCAGGCAGAGACCAGGGGGCAGGCAGAGACCAGGTGGAGAAGGGAGGAACGAGATCTGAGCACTAATACCCAGACAGACTTACACTAAGCTGCCCAACCCAGCTCCACAGTCTCCCTTCATCCCTGCCTCTTCACCCTGCCTCTGCAAAACAGCACCCAGGCCCAATTTGTTATTGGCTCTGTAAAGCCCCTTAATGCACGTAGATGCCTTTGATCACATTAAAGTCTGGCTCAGACACCCTGAGAGACATCCAGTGTGTTCTTCTTGAGGCTGGATGCCAGATCATTAGGGATGCTGGGTATACAGCATCTGCTGTTGGATGCAAACCCACACCAGATGGACTCTGCAGCATTCCGATGGACAGAGAGTCGTGCGAGCTAACTGCCTTTGAGTCCTACATCCAGGAGAAACTAAGCTCTTAACCCCTCAGCCCACTTACAGCCCTGTCAGAGAATAAGCCACAGGTAGCTGAAGGTAGGCTACCAGGTACTTGTTACTCACCTACTTACAGCACTTCTCAGTAAACTTCAGATGATGAAAGGGACCTGTTTTCTTTCCTCAACCTCTATATATATTCACTCACTAAACAGAGGCGCTGGGGTCTTTCCATTGTGTCTCAAATGAACCAGCAATTCACTCAGTGAACTTGCGGCTCTGTAAAGTGCCCAGGCCGAGGGCCGGGTCTTGGGGTGAGAGTGCTGGGAGGGGAGTGGAGAGGGGAGGAGTGGGGAGGGGAGGAGTGGGAGGGAGGAGTGGAGAGGGGAGGAGTGGGGAGGGGAGGAGTGGGGAGGGGAGGGGAGTGGAGGGAGGACAGATCCAGCAGGGGACTGAGGGAACAATAGCATTTCCAAGGATCTGAAATGCTGCACTTTAGATACGGCACAGAGCCTGTATAGAGTAGCCCCCCCCAGGACAGACCTTGCAGGTGAGAATGTGTCCTTCACACATCCCAAACCTGACGGCTCACCTGGCTAGTCATTAGCCCTCACCGGGAGAGACACAGAAAGGGAACACACAGCTGTACACTCAGAGCGCTGCCCTTTTTACAAAACATATCAAGTTACTCTGTATTGATTGCACAACTTCCTCTCAACCCTGATCCATGGCGTGATCGATTTAAGGGTTCGTGTTTCAACAGGATTGAATATCCAAGGGTAGCGCAAATATATGCAAAGATAAGTGTCTTTCAGTAAATGTATTTAGTAGGCACTTCTATTTGAACTTCAATTTGAACCTGCAAACTTCTTGATCTGCAGTCAAGTGCTTAAACCACTAAGCCACACCCTACTCTATAAAACAAACAAACAAGTGGACCGAACCTGAACGATGGAGTCAGTGAGGTCCTTCCTCTTTCCCAGCATGCCTTGCAGGGCCTCCCAGTCCTCCTGCAGGGTGGCCAGCTCCGCCTGCAGCTGGCTCTGCGTGTCCTCGTCCCCCAGGGAGAACAGCTGTCGGGCCAGCTCCATGGTGTGGATGTAGCTGCACTGGTACCTCTGGAACAGCAGCTCAGTGTGCTGCTCAGAGACAAGGGGTCAGGGGGTCAAGGGCAGTGTGCGAATTACGGGGGGGGTTTGGGGGGGTCTGACCCCCCCCCCCCCCCGTTTAAGGCTCGGACCCCCCCAAAAGAGGTAAAAACCACAGGTCGGGGGGGTCGATACATTTATATATCGTTCTTACCTGTAATCGTAAATATTACAATATATTTCCCATATTCATTCAGTAACAGTTTGGCGATACACAGAAATGTTGACTTTATGGCAGGGAATATCACACACAGTATTCCACTGACTGCCATCTAGCCAAAATGCACTCAATAAACACAGCGCGAGTGACAAGTGCCAAATACAACTCAAGAAGCAGCGCGAGTGTGCCTGGTCACTCGCGCTGCTTCTTGAGTTACTTGCTGGTTCAATCACCTCAGTGTAGCTATACGTAGCGGTACGTTCCGCGTCGTGAGAAAGTTCAAGAAAGGCAAGTTAGTTATCTAGCTAATACCCCCAAAAAATCTGTCACGAATGTATTTGTAATGGCAATTAGCTGTAGAATATTCACAAGAATGTTAATGATAGAAACATGGTTAACCACCCACCAACTTAAAAGATAGCTATCGCTAGCTCTGTATCAAGCAAGATAGCTAATTTATCTGTCTCATTGCTTGTCAGAATCTGGAGAGATTTCCAACTACCGTATTTTGTGATGAACAGTCAGATATGTTCCTCGGGTAGTTTGTAAAGATCAACTTTTTTATTTCAGAAAGAAATGACTACAATAGTGTGTGTGCCATTGCATCAAGAAGAGACAGGTGGATACAGCACACGATAGAAGAGCTCGAAGGTACAGTACACTCACAGAAATGGCGTAGTTTATTACATCTATTTGATTTGATTTAAATAGTCATTTTCTCAAAATGTATACATTAACATTCCTTAGAATGAGCATAAGTCTATTAATTCTTAAATATATTAAACATAATAAATTAAAATATACTGCAAGATTCAAAACTCGTATGAGATTGGCTTACATGCAATTTTCAGGAAGTGAAATAGTTTTGAGGCTGAAGTGACGTCAGTTTTCGCGCTTTCCCAACCGTTTCTCTTTTCCACCATTTCACCTCGGCGCTGTCTGCCAGGATCGTGACTTTTGCTCTGTAACGGTAAACTATCTGCAGTCATCCAATTTAGTTGCAAGTAATCTCTGTGCGTACTTATGTTTTACTTGTGTAGTTAATACCGTACTTCACTGATTCGAATAATCAAATCCAGTAAATCCGTCATGATTGCAAACATTTTCGTCTAGTTTGATGGCTAGCTAAGTCGCAAATGGTCGATGCTTCAGCTAGGGTGGCTAATTTGCGGCTGGCGTCAGTGAAATAGGAACATAGAGTATGTTGCCTCAGCTTAAGATTCGTAGCAAGTACTGTTCAAATTATACATACAAATTTGTAGGTTTTTGCCAGCTCCAAATTAAAAATGAATTATTAGCTAACTCTGCTGTGGGTCAGCGCGAATGCTATTTTTATAGCTAAGTATTAACATTGGAGTGAACTAGCTAGTGTTGCACAGTAAACCTGTACTAAAAAGAGACACTCTTACATAGCTTCAGTGTCCCTGCGCATACATAGGAGACAATCACTGCAAAAGAGCTGCAGTTTCGGTGCAGACAGGAGAACCTAGCAGAACGCCATCTCTGAAGCATTCCATCCAGTCCAGAACCCGGGGTCCTGAAGTCTCGACTCTTACGATACTCCAACGATGCGATGTTAATATACCTCTCTGATCTAACGAGTCAGGCTAATAGTCGTGACCTCTCAGGTGGGCTATGGCTGCGATGGAGAGATGGTTGTTCTGCTAGGTTCTCCTGTCTCTGCACAGGAACTGCAGATCTTTTGCAGTGATCGTTAATGAGCCTAATGACGAATCATGGTCAGAATTATGATGGCCCATGCTACACCCCCTACAATGGAAGCCAATTCCAGGTTGATGGTAAACAATATAAAACAGTACATGGGAAGTCCGAAAGTTAAATTGTTGAATTTAATAGTGAATTTAATACTTGTTATCAATTTAATACTTGTTTAAATGAGTTTTGTCTTTGTTGTCTTTGTTCTTGCTTTGACTTTTAATTTAGCAAATCCAAAGCACGTTTGTGTGGTAAAATCACAGTTAACAAGTCAAATTTGCAGTATTTTGCAGTGTTATTTAAATTGTAAATGTACAGTAAATTACTGGCTACTAGTTGCATTACTTTTACAGTAAAAAACATAGAAATACAGACAATCACTGTAATTTATATACAGCAAGACGATGTAATTCCAATTTAACTGCAATAATCCCAATATCATGTTGTAATGTAGAATTGACTGTGAAATCAATGTAGACACAGTAAGTTACTGTGAAAGAAACGATACCGGGATTTCACAGCATTTTGTTGGGTTATTTCACAGTAAAATACTCTTTTCAAATCATCCTTTGAGATAACCCAGTACATTACTGTAAAACTTGAATTGCACTTGAACTGCGCATACATAGGAGACAATCACTGCAAAAGAGCTGCAGTTCCGGTGCAGACAGGAGAACCTAGCAGAACGCCATCTCTGAAGCACTCCATCCAGTCCAGAACCCGGGGTCCTGAAGTCTCGACTCTTACGATACTCCAACGATGCGATGTTAATATACCTCTCTGATCTAACGAGTCAGGCTAATAGTCGTGACCTCTCAGGTGGGCTATGGCTGCGATGGAGAGATGGTTGTTCTGCTAGGTTCTCCTGTCTCTGCACAGGAACTGCAGATCTTTTGCAGTGATCGTTAATGAGCCTAATGACGAATCATGGTCAGAATTATGATGGCCCATGCTACACCCCCTACAATGGAAGCCAATTCCAGGTTGATGGTAAACAATATAAAACAGTACATGGGAAGTCCGAAAGTTAAATTGTTGAATTTAATAGTGAATTTAATACTTGTTATCAATTTAATACTTGTTTAAATGAGTTTTGTCTTTGTTGTCTTTGTTCTTGCTTTGACTTTTAATTTAGCAAATCCAAAGCACGTTTGTGTGGTAAAATCACAGTTAACAAGTCAAATTTGCAGTATTTTGCAGTGTTATTTAAATTGTAAATGTACAGTAAATTACTGGCTACTAGTTGCATTACTTTTACAGTAAAAAACATAGAAATACAGACAATCACTGTAATTTATATACAGCAAGACGATGTAATTCCAATTTAACTGCAATAATCCCAATATCATGTTGTAATGTAGAATTGACTGTGAAATCAATGTAGACACAGTAAGTTACTGTGAAAGAAACGATACCGGGATTTCACAGCATTTTGTTGGGTTATTTCACAGTAAAATACTCTTTTCAAATCATCCTTTGAGATAACCCAGTACATTACTGTAAAACTTGAATTGCACTTGAACTGCGCATACATAGGAGACAATCACTGCAAAAGAGCTGCAGTTCCGGTGCAGACAGGAGAACCTAGCAGAACGCCATCTCTGAAGCACTCCATCCAGTCCAGAACCCGGGGTCCTGAAGTCTCGACTCTTACGATACTCCAACGATGCGATGTTAATATACCTCTCTGATCTAACGAGTCAGGCTAATAGTCGTGACCTCTCAGGTGGGCTATGGCTGCGATGGAGAGATGGTTGTTCTGCTAGGTTCTCCTGTCTCTGCACAGGAACTGCAGATCTTTTGCAGTGATCGTTAATGAGCCTAATGACGAATCATGGTCAGAATTATGATGGCCCATGCTACACCCCCTACAATGGAAGCCAATTCCAGGTTGATGGTAAACAATATAAAACAGTACATGGGAAGTCCGAAAGTTAAATTGTTGAATTTAATAGTGAATTTAATACTTGTTATCAATTTAATACTTGTTTAAATGAGTTTTGTCTTTGTTGTCTTTGTTCTTGCTTTGACTTTTAATTTAGCAAATCCAAAGCACGTTTGTGTGGTAAAATCACAGTTAACAAGTCAAATTTGCAGTATTTTGCAGTGTTATTTAAATTGTAAATGTACAGTAAATTACTGGCTACTAGTTGCATTACTTTTACAGTAAAAAACATAGAAATACAGACAATCACTGTAATTTATATACAGCAAGACGATGTAATTCCAATTTAACTGCAATAATCCCAATATCATGTTGTAATGTAGAATTGACTGTGAAATCAATGTAGACACAGTAAGTTACTGTGAAAGAAACGATACCGGGATTTCACAGCATTTTGTTGGGTTATTTCACAGTAAAATACTCTTTTCAAATCATCCTTTGAGATAACCCAGTACATTACTGTAAAACTTGAATTGCACTTGAACTGCGCATACATAGGAGACAATCACTGCAAAAGAGCTGCAGTTCCGGTGCAGACAGGAGAACCTAGCAGAACGCCATCTCTGAAGCACTCCATCCAGTCCAGAACCCGGGGTCCTGAAGTCTCGACTCTTACGATACTCCAACGATGCGATGTTAATATACCTCTCTGATCTAACGAGTCAGGCTAATAGTCGTGACCTCTCAGGTGGGCTATGGCTGCGATGGAGAGATGGTTGTTCTGCTAGGTTCTCCTGTCTCTGCACAGGAACTGCAGATCTTTTGCAGTGATCGTTAATGAGCCTAATGACGAATCATGGTCAGAATTATGATGGCCCATGCTACACCCCCTACAATGGAAGCCAATTCCAGGTTGATGGTAAACAATATAAAACAGTACATGGGAAGTCCGAAAGTTAAATTGTTGAATTTAATAGTGAATTTAATACTTGTTATCAATTTAATACTTGTTTAAATGAGTTTTGTCTTTGTTGTCTTTGTTCTTGCTTTGACTTTTAATTTAGCAAATCCAAAGCACGTTTGTGTGGTAAAATCACAGTTAACAAGTCAAATTTGCAGTATTTTGCAGTGTTATTTAAATTGTAAATGTACAGTAAATTACTGGCTACTAGTTGCATTACTTTTACAGTAAAAAACATAGAAATACAGACAATCACTGTAATTTATATACAGCAAGACGATGTAATTCCAATTTAACTGCAATAATCCCAATATCATGTTGTAATGTAGAATTGACTGTGAAATCAATGTAGACACAGTAAGTTACTGTGAAAGAAACGATACCGGGATTTCACAGCATTTTGTTGGGTTATTTCACAGTAAAATACTCTTTTCAAATCATCCTTTGAGATAACCCAGTACATTACTGTAAAACTTGAATTGCACTTGAACTGCGCATACATAGGAGACAATCACTGCAAAAGAGCTGCAGTTCCGGTGCAGACAGGAGAACCTAGCAGAACGCCATCTCTGAAGCACTCCATCCAGTCCAGAACCCGGGGTCCTGAAGTCTCGACTCTTACGATACTCCAACGATGCGATGTTAATATACCTCTCTGATCTAACGAGTCAGGCTAATAGTCGTGACCTCTCAGGTGGGCTATGGCTGCGATGGAGAGATGGTTGTTCTGCTAGGTTCTCCTGTCTCTGCACAGGAACTGCAGATCTTTTGCAGTGATCGTTAATGAGCCTAATGACGAATCATGGTCAGAATTATGATGGCCCATGCTACACCCCCTACAATGGAAGCCAATTCCAGGTTGATGGTAAACAATATAAAACAGTACATGGGAAGTCCGAAAGTTAAATTGTTGAATTTAATAGTGAATTTAATACTTGTTATCAATTTAATACTTGTTTAAATGAGTTTTGTCTTTGTTGTCTTTGTTCTTGCTTTGACTTTTAATTTAGCAAATCCAAAGCACGTTTGTGTGGTAAAATCACAGTTAACAAGTCAAATTTGCAGTATTTTGCAGTGTTATTTAAATTGTAAATGTACAGTAAATTACTGGCTACTAGTTGCATTACTTTTACAGTAAAAAACATAGAAATACAGACAATCACTGTAATTTATATACAGCAAGATGATGTAATTCCAATATAATATATTTGACATACTGCTGTATCAGAGTAATCCGATGGCATGACAACTGTGAAGTTACAATATACCGCTGTAGTTGCATTGCATTTTACTGTAACATGTGCAATACATTACTGTGAAATATTTATAATAAATTACTGTAAAATTACTGTGAAAGTAATGCAACTGGTAGCCAGTAATTTACTGTAAAGTTACAGTGAAATATTTTGTCTGATTGTCTGTCTGTCTCCTCTCACCTTGATGTCCTCCAGTGAGCATCGCAGGTGCAGCACGCTGCAGTGGGCGGGGCCAGTGGGGCGGAGGAGGGTGTGGGCATCGGCCAGGAAGCTCTGCAGCTTCTTCAGGTTGCGTCTGTAGAGGTGCCAGTGTTTGACCAGCCCCTCCACCAGGGCGCGCCGCTGGGCCGCCCGCTGCACCGCCCCCTGCCAGTGTCCCCTCAGCTGGGCCAGCCTCAGGATGAAGTCACTCCTGGGAACAGGAACAAGATCACACGGAACATGGGTGGGTGGGTACAGGATGGTGGCCTATGCCTAGTCAGGATGGTGATATAGTGAGTCAGGTGGCTGAGCGGTTAGGGAATCAGGCTAGTAATCAGAAGGTTGCCGGTTCGATTCTGCGCTGTGCAAAATGATGTTGTGTCCTTGGGCAAGGCACTTCACCCTACTTGCCTCGGGGGGCAATGTCCCTGTACTTACTGTAAGTCGCTCTGGATAAGAGCGTCTGCTAAATGACTAAATGTGGATGGAACAGTAACCATGGATTTGAGGAGGAGTGAGTGGCAGTCTTGAGTGAGCGTGAACCAGGATGGTCCGTACCTGTCCTCCACCTCTCCTCTCTGCAGGAGACGGAGGGCGTCAGTTGATGACAGAGTGCAGGATCTGGTGGCCGATAGACAGCTCCACCTGGAACCTCTGGAACATTCACAATGAGTCAGTGTGGGGGTTGGATGTGTGTGTCGGTGTATATGTGAGTGTGTGTGTGGGTATGTGTCTGTGTGTGTGTGTGTGGATATGTGTGTGTGTGTGTGTGTGTGTCTCACCTGATGAATGCGTAGCTGTTCTCTCAGGCCTGTGTAGGTGCTGGCCAGGTCCACAGCCAGACTGTCCTCCATAGTCTGGAGGAACAACATCCAGCTCTCACACTTCTGCTCGAAGCTCTGCTGCCTCAGCGCCTCCGTCTGCAACTCACTGACACACACACACACGCATAGACACACGCACACATGCACATACACACACACATCATTTTCCACCCTTTCCACAGAAACACACAAACCCCCTTCCTCCAGAGTCCAGGAGCCTCACCTGCAGGCCTCCACAGCGCGGCCGGAGGCCTGAGCCCAGCTCCTGTTGAGGCTCTGCAGCCTCTGAGAGGCAGCCTCGCTCAGGGTCACCCTGAAGCTCAGCTCGTTCAGCACCTCCAGGTCAGGAGAGAAGCCGGCCAGCTCCAACAGCTCACACTGGGGAACACCAGATCACAGCCTCTCTTTAAGACAACACTCACTCACGGACCCTCCATGCGTTCATACTGGGAGCGTCGGCTCGACTGGTGGCCTACCTTGGTGGTGTCTCCATGTGGAGAGACGTGCTTCAGCCTCGCCTCCCACTCCTCCAGGTGTCTCTCCAGTGACTCCAGAAGGCTGTCGAACTGCTGCCGCTCTTCTAGCTCCTCCTACAGCGCACACACGCCTGGTTACTCTCTGATCCCTCCCCCAGCACAGCTCACCAACAGGAGTCAAGATATCTGGAATGATGCTAACGTTAAAGTCGTGTCCTAAGCTGGGGTATGAGTTCTACAGTACCTGTAGGTGACCCAGCTTCCTAGTCAGAGACTGGGTCAACTGTAAGACTCCACGGGTCAGCATACGGCTCTCTGATTGGATGAAGAGGGCGGCCGAGGGCTCCACTCGTCCACTGAGGACCTTAGAGGCATCTAGCACCCCCTCCAGGTCATTCTGCAAACTGTCTGCACTCTCCTGCAGACTCTGGAGCAGACAAGCAGATGTACAGAGAGGGTTTGACTGCAGAGGGTCTGAAAAGCCTCACTGATTCATGGCAAACGTTTTACTGTAAGTTAAGATCATTGATAAGAGTACAAATCGGTCTTGTGCACGGCTAGCGAGACCGTGGTGTTCTCCCCAGCGTACTCACGTGCAGGGTGAGCATGCGGCTGGTGAGTCTCTCCGTGGTGTTGTCCTGCCCGGGTGGTCCTCCCAGCAGGGCGCCCAGCTCCTCCTGCAGGGTCTGTAGTCTCTGGGAGAAGGGCTCAGCGAGGCCGGCGTACTCCCTCCACACCTCCAGGACGGCCTGGCTCTTCACCAGCTGGAACCCCAGCTCACGCTTCACCTGGGCCCACCTGGAAGAGCCAGGGGACGGCCAGCGTTCAGGCGACGCATGCTTGTGTGTGTGAGTTTGCGTGCGTGTGCGCGTATGTGTGTGTGTGCAAGCGTGTGTGTGTGAAGTGTATTGCTGAACCAACCTTGTTTTCTGTCTGTCCAGCAGCTCTGCGAGGAGGAGCGCAGCAGAAGGACTGACCCTCTCTCTGAGGGATGACAGAGTTTGGCTCAGACTCTCCCAACCCGCATCGCAGCCCTCGCTCTCCTCCTGGAGACGCTGAACACGGGAGCACATACAGAGGGACTCACCAAAACGTTAACATAAAGCTGTGGAGTGAGAGCATGCTGGGTGGTGACTACCTGCAGCCTGTGGTGGAGGTCTTGGTGGGTCTGGAGGGAGAGCTGGGGGCTGCAGTGGTACTGCAGGATCTGCTGGGTCTTCACTGTGCTCAGGACTGCAGCCTCCAGGCCGCTCTGCAGGCCGGTCCAGATCCCCTGCATCTGGTTCAGCTCCAGCCTCACATCTGTGTTCTGGATCAAATCAACTAATTTTAATTCAATCATATTTAAATTCCATCAAATTCTGTAGCCCTTTTTACAAGGAATGTCATAGAGGATGTCACGTACGCACATAGAACTGCACATAAACCAACCTAAACCCTTAAGGATAAGAAAGAAAGCAGCTCAACTTTATATTAGTTTTATGCTGCATTATTGGTAAGTCATTTTGTTTACTGAGGGATCAACTGTAGAGCCATGTCCTAGTGTTCATATTTATAAAGCTAGTTACCACTTTAGAGACAAATACATATCCTATATAGAGACAAGTATTTAATATTTACAAATATATAATATAAGAAAGACAATGTTGTGGCTCCATAACCGGTTCAGTTGCTGTGGTTAGCAATTTAGCCAGCTTGTATATCCGTTAGTTAGCAAGAGCCTGCTACCTTAAGCTGGAGAGTACCTGTAGGGTGAGGGCAGCACAGGCGCTGACCGCCCGGTCTGTCTGTGTGATGAAGTCACAGCTGCTGTCCTCGGTTTCTCCCAGGTGTTTGATCCTCAGCTCCTCAAGGGCAGCCGTCTTCACCCTGATCTTCTCCTCCAGCGCCTGAAATTAGCATCGGAACATTACATTTACATTTAGTCATTTAGCAGACGCTCTTATCCAGAGCGACTTACAGTAAGTACAGGGACATTCCCCCCGAGGCAAGTAGGGTGAAGTGCCTTGCCCAAGGACACAACGTCATTTTGACACGGCCGGGAATCGAACCGGCGACCTTCTGGTTACTAGCCCGACTCCCTCACCGCTCAGCCACCTGACTCAAATTAGCATCGGAACAGAGAGAGACTTTCCCATCTAATTCATCTGGTAATACTTTCTATTCCGCTTCTCATATGTGCTCGGTCAGATGCGTTCTCCATGCTGGCATGTTGTGAGACGAGGGTCAGAGGGGGTTTGAATCGAGGTTGTGTGTCTCTGCGTTCCTCACCTCAGACGCGTGTATGTGTGTCTCCACGTCAGAGAGACTGACAGGAGTCCGGGTCATGCTCTCGCTCTGAGCGGTCACCCAGCCGGACAGCTGCTGCAGTGTGGCCTCTCTCTCTGCTCTGGTCCTCAGCGCCCGCTCCACAGCCTGCACCTGCTCAGGAGACAGCACAGGGACGTTCATACCCAAGTGGACAAACAACATACTTTTGCATAATATTCTACTTAAGTGTACTTAAATCTCATTTCAATGTATTCAACTATCGCTTTGGTACAGAAAGTACTTGATGGTTAGCAATTTATTAATTGTACCTAACTCAAAGAATTTCTATAATACAGAGGTTGGTTTATTTATGAACCTTCGAGTTCAGAGCTCCGTGTAGAGACAGCCAGCGATGGTTTAGGTGTCCCAGCTCCTCAGCAAACTGGGTCTGTTCACCTCGACCTCTCCGACCCTCCAGCCTGGCCGTCTGCAACCCTGACTGGTTGACAAAGTCCACCGTGAGCTGACGGCCAGTCATGTCCACCTGACACTCCTGAGGGAAAGGGAGATGGAGGGGGAGAGTGACAGGGAGGAGGAGGGAAAGGGAGAAGGAGAGGGTGAGGGAGAGAGACTTTTCATAAAGGAGTACGCCATGTCTGGCGGCTGTAGCTGAGCCACAGTACCTTGCAGCTCCTCAGCACCCTAGTCAGGTCAGAGCTGGAGGTCTGGAGGAGGCTGTCCTGCTGCTCCTGTAGCCTGGCTTCAGCCTCTCCTACCCAGGCCAGCAGCTCTGCCACAGCCCCCTGGGGAGGGAGCACCCTCATCAGCCTCTACAGACACGAGGGGGAGAGGAGAAGGGGTGTGAAACAGAACGTTCACACCAATTAGAAAGTGAAGGCTCCATCCATTTTTGTGAAGGCTGAACATGGGGGGTTTAATACTGGTAAGTTTAATACTGGTAATGGGTGATAAGAGTGCTTGTGAGTGTGACTGCATCTGTGATCCTTGTGTATGTGTGGAACTGACAGAACTGAATATATACATGTTATTCTTTTCATTGAATCCTGCTATTTTAGCAGATGGACAGTGAGCACATACGGTACAGATCTCGACACTGGATACGTTCTGGGTTCTATGTTCTAGTTCTCATTTTGCAGAACACGAAGTGCACACACCTGGTGCAGTGTGTGTTGGACCATGGGCACATCTGACACGATGACTGCCCAGTCCAGCTCTATCTGTCTGAGCTGGGCGTGTACAGGGCTGGGCTCTGGGGCTGGAGTCTGGCTCTCTGCCTCTCTTTCTGCCTCCATCAGCTGCTCTAGCTGGGCCCCAGTGGTGATCACAGAGCCCTTCAGATCGGACCTGGCCTCCAGCTCTCTCCTGAAGTCCTGAAACAAGACGACGAACGGGAGAGATTTCAATTAGGACCCTCTGGACTAACTGATGTTGAATTCAGTCAGAGCTAAAACGGTGAGACTGGCGAGATACCAAGAACTGTTGGTAGTGACGGCTATCCTCAATTAGATCTGGCTCCTGATTGGCTGCGAAAGGAAGCTGGCTCCACCCTCTCAACGCCTCCCTCGCCCCGTCCATCCAGCCGGTCAGCACGGCGGCGTCACGTGAAAACCTGCCGGACATCACAATAACCACTGTTACAAAGACCTGCTCCACAGCTTCCTGTGCCTGCAGTACCTGCTCCACAGCTTCCTGTGCCTGCAGTACCTGCTCCACAGCTTCCTGTGCTTGTCTGTGCTGAGCAGGCTCCGCTCCAGTCTCCTCTCCAACGCCGTCCAGCGGGACCCCTGCTGGCGCCAGGACGCACCCACGCCCCTGCAGCCCGCCTCCTGCAGCCGACCTCCCAGCTCCCCCAGACGCCCCAGGCGACACCTGGTCCCCTCCAGAACTCCTTTCAATTCCTGCGACACATGGAGAGTCATTATCAGCCTCTTCCCCACACGGGAGGACAGAACCATGGAAGAATAATCCCATCTCTCCCCTGTTCCCCTTCTCTCAGCCTCTCTGGGCACAGCTGTGAATGAAGAACACTAGAGAGAGGGAGTGTGTGAGAGAGAGAGAGAAACCATCGATGATAGTAGGCAGTGGGAGCAGGTGGAGAATGAACTGCTCTTTCTCTCAATGGCTGAACTCACATTAAAAGCAAAACTAATCCACAGCATTCACAAATAACTCTTTGTACATTTAAGTGAGGTCATCAGACTGACAAACAGAAGGGCACAGCCTGCAGTGTTCAGCCAACACAGAGATGTATTAGGCCTGGGAAGAGGAGTTTCTGATCAATCGTTTAATTCTGTTCCCTAGAAATGCTGAGGACAAATACCGGGTAGACAGAAGGTTTCCAGCAGCTCTGTTTTTCCAAGTCCTCCTCCAGGTGCACTTTGGGAAAAGTAGTTTCCATGTCTTTAAATGAGGTGTCCAGCCAGGCGCTGTCTTCCTCCCACAGCATCCACATCTAGGACCAAACACAAAACTACCCTTCAGCATCACAAAACGCTGATCTGTATCATATATAGCGGCACCTAGATACAATGAGTAAGACATGCAGTCACACTGAGCAAAGCCATGTGGTATATTTATAACTATTCTAGTGAAGGCATGGGTTACCTGGAGGGTTGTCTGTGCCTGAATGCCTCTCTCCAGGGCCTGCTGCTGCACTCTGGCCACCTCCTCCTGTAGTCCTGCCAGCTCTCCCTCCCACCCCTGAGGGGCGCTGGCAGGGAGCCTCTGGGAGAGATACTGCAGGGTCCTTAGGTGGATCCCCAGAAACTGGAAGAACTTCTGTCAATCACAGACAGATATCAGGAACGCAAAACAGACACAAGAAACACTGGTTGCTGTGACGATGATTTGTCCAAAATGACCGTTTTTCTTTTTTTTTCTGACCGTGTGGGTGTCGAGAGAGCTCTGTAGCTCTGCCGTAGAGCGTAGCTCCAGAGCAGGCTGCCGCGCGAGCCGCTCTGTGCCCAGAGAGAGCAGCTCTCTCAGGCTGAGGAGCAGCCTCTCTCGCTGCCTCTCACGCTCCGCGCTGGTCCTCTGCTCCTGGCACCTGCTGCCCACGCGCCCCATCATGCTCTCCAGCGCACCCTGAGGGACGAGGCCTCAGCGTCAGGGTCGCTCACACATCCCTCATAACTACACCAGCGTTTGTCTAGTATCTGCAGTTCTATAGATGACATTTGGGTTGTTGAGAACTTGGGGGTCAGATTGCTGAGCGGTTAGGGAATCGGGCAACCAATCAGAAGGTTGCCAGTTCGATTCACGGCCATGCGAAATGACGTGTCCTTGGGAAAGGCACTTCACCCTACTTGCCTCGGGGGGAATGTCCCTGTACTTACTGTAAGTCGCTCTGGATAAGAGCATCTGCTAAATGACTAAATGTAAAATGTAACTTCTCTGTGGTGGAAGGAGGGTCCTTGAAGCGACAGTGAAAACCTAAGAGGAGGAGGGTAGATGCTGTACCTCCAGTTTGGTGGCCTCCTGCTGGAGGATGTGGGGCAGGCCCTGGCTGTCAGCGGTCAGGGAGGACACCTGGCGGGCCTGCTGCTGGAGGTCCTGCAGCAACGCCTGGGGAGAGACACACACACCTGGATGAACACACAGGCTACTACACACACACCTGGATGAACACACAGGCTACTACACACACACCTGGATGAACACACAGGCTACTACACACACACCTGGATGAACACACAGGCTACTACACACACACCTGGATGAACACACAGGCTACTACACACACACCTGGATGAACACACACACTTCTGAATACGGACACTTCCACACACCTCTTGATGAACACTGACACTTCCTGGTCACACAGATCAATCTCACTGGTTAACCCACGTTCTCATTTGTTAAATTCCGTGACACTAAATTCTAAAAATATATTTTTGCACACACTCCCTGGTCACACACATAAGTCACACTTCCTTCCCCTTTTTAGGCCATAGTTTGTTCAGATGAAATATCAGGTCTGGAGAAAGGATTCTGAAGTTAGCAGATTATCAAGGATACAGTATATCATGAACTGCACTTGACTGTGCTCTTGTAGAATGCTTGCTACTACACGTGACCATCAAAGATGAGGTGGCTGCTGTTACCATACCTGTAACTGCAGGCTAGTGTCTTGGGTGGTAACTTCGTTAGTCATTTGGTGAATGGCCACCTTGTTAGAAAAGAGGGCTGCATGCAAGCCTTTCAACTCTCTCTGTTGAGTTAGACAAACGCAGAATTCACTTCATTATTGAGTATGCAAAAACGTCAGTAATACAAAGGGCTGTTTGTTATCTGATACACACAAAACACGTTTAAACTGTCATTCATTTATACAGATGTACCAAACAGTCTAGAAGTCACCGAGGGATCAGGTGACAATATCTGAACTCGACTCATTGATAGGCACAAATATGACATAACATACTGACTTGACTGACAGACACATAATGACTCAATAAATCTCCTTTATAAATAACGTATTGGACCTGACCTGGTGCTGGTGCATCTGTTCCTGCTGGGTCTGCAGCTGTTTCTCTCTGCTGGCCAGGCCGGTCTGGACCACAGGCAGGAGCCTGCCCAGTTGATCCACACACGGCTGACCCGAGCCCAGAACGCCGGTGACCTCTGACCCCTGAGAGCCCAGCTCGCTGGCCAGCGTGTCCAACTCTGCAGCCAGACTCTGCTCAATGACAAACACAACCCCGGACAGTTGTAGACAGCTGGGCTGAATCTATGTCGACATACACACGGAATCTGTTTGTGACGGCGTTGGCCTGTGTTGACTGTGCAGGCGGGGGGGTACCGTGAGCAGCTGGAGTTCTGTGTCCTCACAGGCAGGTCCAGGGGGTGACTGCAGCAGGGTGTTGAGAGAGGAGAGGGTCAGGGCGACCCCATACAGCACATCAAACAGACCCTCGTCCAGTCTCTGCAGGTGCTCTTCCAGGGGCACCTCCTCAGTCGGGGCTTCCCTGGCCGTGCGTCCCAGCTCTCTCAGACGGTGGATATGTGTGTGCAGGTCCTCCAGGGTGTCCTGGCTGCCCACCACCACCCCTCCAGCTGCCTCTCCCCAGTCCACAGCTGCCTCTGGCCCCTGCAGACACCACAACACCCCGTCAGGACCCGCCACATGAACCTACACTACACTTTATAGGGTAGAAATCTATACTTTATGAATGAGGTAAAAATTGCTTTACTGTACCTATGGGGTAACAAATCTTACACTTTACAAATGTTACACTTTAATTAAAGGGTAAAAATATACAATTTACCTATAGGGTAAACATCTTACACTTTACAAAACAGGTGAAAATGTTGTCTCTCACCTGAGCGGAGCTTAGCAGGGTGGTTTCCTCCAGCGCCAGCAGCTGGGACTGAAGGTGTGACCACTTCCTCTGCCCCGCTGCCCCAGCCAACACACACCTGCAGGAGCGGACATGAGCGACCGCGTCAGGAACCATCAGAACATGTATTCTTGTTACAGTGTGCGCTTGAAGGCTTGATGTGTCTGCTGTGCTGGGTGTGGCTGTTACCGTGGCGATGGATGGGCCTGATCCTCCTGGCCCTGGTCCTGGCTGAGGAGACGTGACCTGCTCCCCTGCTGTGCGATAGCCTTGGTCAGGCCTCTCTGCTCACTGAGCTCCTGCTCCAGCTCCTACCGCACACGGGTCAGAGACAACAGGATCAAACACTCGATGAGAGCCCAACTCATCTGGATGTGATCGGTAGAGGAACTGGAATCTTTGCTCCGTGTTTCTGATCTAATGCAGGACAGCTGCGGTACCTGCTGCTGCTGCAGGCTGCTCTGGCGGATGAGTTTGCTTTTGGATGAGGACAGCATCTCCTGGACACTGACGCTGCGCCTCAGCTCAGCCTTCGGGGGGCGCTCTCTAGGTGCTGAGGCCTTCTGGGAAAAGAGTTTTGACAACATTTCATAGAATGCAAAAGTTGGCCAAAATAATGCAAAATAATGCAAATAAACAAACGTGAGAAGTTCACATGAGAGACTATCTGCCTTACTGCCAACAAATGACTGATTTCAGCATCTTTGTGTGTGTGTACCTGTTCCCCTGTGTGTGTGTGTGTGTGTGTGTGTGTGTGTGTGTGTGTGTGTGTACCTGTTCCCCTGGGTGTGTGTGTGAGTGCTCTTCGTTCTGCCTCTCCTGCAGCAGGAGCTGGAAGGTGACCAGGCTGGTCTTCAGCAGCTCCAGCTTGGAGGAGAGCACCTCCGCCACCTCCGCCTCCTCCACCTCCGCCTCCTCCTGCTGTTGAGTCTCTACTGACCCCCCCTCCACCTCTCCTTCCCCCCTCGCCTGTGGCTGCAGGCCCAGGGCTGACAGGACCGCAACCTTCTGCTCAATTTCCAGAAACATCTCCTACACACACAAGAACACAGACACACAGACACACACAAGAAACACACAGCCACAGAAAATAAGACTGATTGATAAAGCAGAAAATGGGGCCGACTTTGAGATAACCGCCCCTCGTTTCTGAGGAAGGGCTAATGCAATTCAGAACACACAGTACGTGCGAGATCAGGGAGCAGAATCACATTCACACATGCTAATCAACCTAGAATGAGATTCAGAATGAAGAACCAGAAGAGTCTCCTGGGATGAACTGCCAGATTACTTTGCCTGTGTTTACTCTACAACCCGTGTTTTAGAACCCTCCCTTATGACGAGGCAGCCTCATGTTTCTTATATCTTCAGTAGGTGAGTCGCAATGCAGAGAACATCATGCAGAGTCTGGTGAAGAGACAGTTGTACAAGCTCTCCCTCCTGAGTCCTACTCCCAGGCCTGGGTCCACATCAGATGTGAGTCATTAATAGGCAGTTGACTAAAGCCAGAGGTTCAACTGGTCCGATCCAATCAATCGCCATGTTTTTGTTTGCTCACAAAGCCTTCATTCAAATGTGCCTGGTTATAGGGCTGTGCATAACCCTTTCAATGTTTAATGGAGGGATCTGGTTACAGTACACGCCCAGGGTCAACAGGGCACGCAGGCAGATCATCCTAGATTGATTACATTTACATTTTACATTTACTCATTTAGCAGACGCTCTTATCCAGAGCGACTTACAGTAAGTACACGGACATTCCCCCCGAGGCAAGTAGGGTGAAGTGCCTTGCCCAAGGACACAACGTCTATTGGCACGGCCGGGAATCGAACACTACTGGTGGTAAAGCAACACTTGGAAGATGTGCTGTATGTGTGTGTGTTCATCAATAGTGATATGAAACAGCTTCGGGGTGCTGCTGTGTTACTTGTGGTGAAATGAGGCAAAGATGTGTTCAACTAGTAATCGCTCATATCAGAAGAGATAATCACGTTCCTCTTATCAGTACGACGGCCTTTATTAGAGGCTGTCTGAGACTGTGCACACGATCTTTGCCACTAGGCCGGCAGCTGCGTCGTAAACTCCTCCCTCAAGGCAAATACCAGCACAACACATTAGCCACCTCTGAATGTTTGTTCAACCTTGTCTGTTCTGAAAGTACTCTGTCTGCCAGGGAGACAGCTTCATTCACTCAGCCCAGCTGCCTGTTGGACTGAATCCCTCCGAATCTCTCCCCCTCCGCAGACGCACTGTACGCAGAGCAGTCGTAAAACAGCGGATGAACTTAACTCATGGAGAGCGGCCCAGAAACGCTTTGAACTAAGGACGATTAAGAGCAGTAAAACAAACCACTGGAAGGGAGGAAAGTGAAACCTTAGTGCCGAAGCTCATGCCAGACTCTGAATCAATAGAACAGAGTCGTAACTCTAATGGTTTTTTCTTGTTTTATTCCGTTTGCATGTGAACTCAGATTAGAGAGTCAACAGCGGAATACCTGTAGCTAAGCCAACAGCTGCATGGAAGAAATATGTCATACCTGAGGCTCTGACAGAGGGTACGCAGACATCATTTCTGTATTACTAATTAAGCAATAACTAATTATGTAATTATTATACTGGATAATTGTTACTTTTGGTATGTGTTCACGTAGTAATAGTAATAGCACACACACACACACACAAATGTCCCTTAACTATCAGAGGTGACGGGGTAAAGTCCCACAGAACACACTCACGTCTGTTGACACTTCCCAGAGAGTTGAACTTTGACCTCCTTGTCCGTTGAGCTTAATTACCTGGCATGTGAGGAGCTGTTGCTCCACGCTGACCTGCATGCTGCCGGTGCCGCGTGTCTGTCCCAGGTCGTGTCTGGCTCTCTCCAGCCAGTCCTCCAGCTGTGTGGCCCGCTCACGGCAGGCATGGAGCAGCCCGAGAGAGGGAGAAGGCCCTGCCGGGGCCTGGATATCCCCCGGGGCCTGGAGCACACACACACACACACACCCTGCTGAGCTTGACGCTTCCTACCAGCACAGACAGAGGCAGGCAGAGGAGAGGAGGACGAGCGTGACAGCTTCAGGTGACAGCTCAGTACGCGCTCTGTCACTCGCCAGGTGTCTCTCTCTCTCTGAGCCAACCTGGGTATGATGCAACCTGAAAAGCTACCTTCCTTAACCCCCAACCAACCCCCCCAAGCTGTTCTTTCACTCTTTTACTTTCTTTCTCTCTCTCTGCCACATACTGTACTCAGCCGGTATTCACTAGTTTTTTTTTCTCGTTTTGCCATAGTGCCCCACCCACCTGTGGCTAAACCACTTCCTGGAGCGGTGGCTGGAGGGTAGTCTGACTGAGGAACAGGCAGCTCCAGTGACTCATTATGCACAGCGAGGCCACAGAGGTGGGGCCGAGACACAGGGGGCGGGGTTACAGCCTCTATGAGCTGACAAGGCAGTAAACACAACACTTCCCCTCTCACACATCTTGGCTTGTGTTTGCTCTGAGTGCATTTGCCTTCTCGTTGTATTTGAGTATACTTACAGGACGGGGAAAAAGAAATATTCTTAAGTCACAGTATCACAGTGTTGGAACAGAGGTGTTGTAAAACCATTAAACAGGTCAAGATATGAGTCCCACACATCACACACTACTCCTGAACATCGGTGAGCAAACACTGTTAAAACATCACATTAGTCAATCTCAGTTTACCCCAAGTCACGATCAATGATGTTGAATTAATGCAAATTTGTAAAAAAGGGTCATTAAGTGTACCACACTCCTCTGCAAGCTTCTGAACCACCCTGCTAGCTATGGTTAGAGGGGGTTAGGACTATGTAGTGCTGGGGATCTGGTCGTGGGTATTCGTGCTGGCACTCACAAGTGGCTGTGCTTACCAGGGCTGCTGTTGGGGGCACGCCCTCTGGGTCCTCCTGGCTGGCCCTGAGAGAGCCTTGAGGGGTGGGGTGTGGGGTGGGGGGCTCTCGGGGGGCTGCTAGGGGGGCGGGGGCTCCTGCGGTCTGCAGGGGCGCTTTGTCAGTCGGATCAGAGGGGGTGCGTGTCTGTGCAGTGACTGAGGCGGACGTCATCTCCAGAGGCTGGGAGTGCGTCGCGGGCCGCCCAGGCGGAAAGGCCTGTTTGCTGGGTGTGGACGTGGTGGGTGTCTCCTCCTCTGGGGCTGCCAGAGGCTCTTCAGAGGGCTGAACTTGGGCTGACTCAGGTGACCTGGGCCCACTGTCTGTGCATGCTATATCAGTGGGAGTCACTGTGGGGGAGCCCTTGGCGAGAGTGTGTGTTGTGTGTGTGTCTACGGTGTGTGTGAAGTGGGTCTTCAGCCCCGCGGGGGGATTGTCACCCCCCCTCTGTCCCATGTGCTCCTGACACAGAAAGAGAGAGACGGAGGGAGTGGATCATTTTCGTGGATTTATTTATATTTTCGTTTTGATTTGACCACACAAGGAGTGGCTGTATCAGTTGACACATGAAGAAAAGAGAAAGAGAAAATCTACAGTACATGCATGGATACCTATTAAGACTAATACTAGATCACTAGAGTATGTTAAAATGAATGTGTCAGTCAGTGCATTTTCATGGCCAACAATCATCTTGTATAGGATTGACTTGACTCATCCTCTCTCATATTCTGTGCCTAAGGTTCGTTATTGGAAGTATGAACTCCTAACGTGAAGAAGAGGGGTCTTCTCCTCTCCACCCTGCGTCCAGGCAGAGACGGAGAGGCATTATGTAAACATCATCCTACGCATTTAGCTCGTAACTTCTGCAACTTCTGACAAACAATGCACAGATATGCGAGCAAGCACAGACAGCGAGTAACAAGGCAGCTCATCGCTACAAAGCTTTGACAAAGAAACTCTGAGAATCAAATGGAGGGGTCGATGACCAAAGGTTGAACATACAGTACAATATACATTATAAAACATACCTAATGTGATTATTAAAATACGAGTTAATGGAAAGTCTAAATCATAATCAATATCTATATATATCAAAAGATCTCTTAAACCCATGCAAAACCATACCGTTGGATTGTATGTTTATTCATTTTAAAAACACCACTCTCACATACAGCTGACAGTCATCAAATTCATGTCTTTCTCCTGTGAGGGAGGTTACTGTAAACTGCACCAACACTTGCTTTGTCAGTTCTCACTCCCCAGAGTCAAACCACATACACATCACAGCCTGCTAGCTCTCAGTTAGCACACATGCTAACAAAACCAGCTCCGTTTCCCATCATCATGTAAACACAGGAAAAAACAACCAGAGATCAAATGTCCAATGTAAACAGAATGTTAATATTTAGTTGGTTACTACAGCCTGTCTGCAGCACAGTATCTACATCTGGTAGACCTCTGCCATGTAAATGCACTGAAGGTAGAAAGAAAGTTATAGAAGTTGTTCTAGTCTAAGACACGACACACTTCTGCTGAGGCGTGGAGGGGGGGGTGGAGAGGTTTACAGACGAGGGGGTGTTTACCATGCTTGAGGGCAAAGACTGGGTTCTGACCGTGCCCAACGGCTTTGATAAAGCTCCATGGCCGCTCGCTTCAGAAGCCGGAGAGATGCCCGCTGCGCCCTGAAGAGACATGAGGAGGGTTAGAATGTGCCAGAACCGCCACACAGATACACAGCATCCCACTGTGAACCGTCCACGAGGGATTCGAAAAAACAAACAAAAACACACTTTGACTCATTCTCTGCAAAAGTACACCACATACGTCCATGTTCTCTATGAGTTTTTGTTATGTTAAAAGGATTTAGTGTACGTTAGGTGTCATGGTATGACTGACTGCAGGTTACCTTTGCGTCCTGTCTGGTTTGAGGTTCGGTCGGTTGAGTTTCGGGCAGGTTTGGTTGCTGCAGAGTTCCGGATGCTTCTCCAGCTCCAGCCGGCTCCTCCCCCGACGCCACCTCAAGCACCTGAGCAGAGCAACAACACACATCTGTAACCATGACGACGACGATGACGATGATGATGGAGGATTTATGGCATATATGTACACAGAATTGTGCGAAAGTCATAGGCACACAAGATTAAAGTTGTTTTTAATAAGATTCTTTTTTGGTCTGTGTTCTATACAGAATTTGTTTATTTTACCGTCATATTAATTGTTGAGGAATCTTTGGTTTAATCTTTTCATTTGGATGTAATTTTGGATTTTCCTAAATTTTTAATTTGTGCCTAAGACTTTTGCACACCACTTTACCAGTGAAAAAGCATTTGTCTTTATCTGCAACTGCAGGCTTACTCAGAACATTGCTCCACATTGCCCCCTAGAGGATTGAAAAAGAAGTAATCGATGTGCAAACAAGAAAAGAGATTGAGAAGGCAAAACAGAGAAAGAAGATTCCTGAGTAAGATTTTTTTTTGGGGGGGGAGGGAAGGACAGGAAGCCAAGAATCTGAGAAAGAGGAAGGGAAGGCTAAGCTGGTGACACCGTTTCCTAGGCAGGCAGCCAGGGGCAGAGTGACCCCGCGGTCAGAGTGCAGGAGGGAGGCTTGGCTGCAGGCCTTTTCTTTACCTCTGGATCGCTGCCCAGGAATGTCTCCCACAGCCACCATAAAAAGCCTCCTCCCTCCTCCTCCTCCTCATCATCATCATCCTCCTTCTCATCCTCATCCTTCGGCTCGCCAGCCTGAGGAACACTCAGGGGGGTCTGCTGTACACAGTCAACACACACACACACACGCATACATGCTGAAACACCAGAACACATGCATGTTTCCAAGAAGTAAAACAAACCCAAAACACACTTCAAAACACGAGAGAGAAGCACTGCAACGATCCTTCTATGCGTGGTGCAGGCGGGCATGCGAGTTACACTGGGAACAATGTACAAAGGAAAAGTAAAATAAAATAAAAAATGATTCCTGGCAGGAGAGTTTACTCACACACAGTAGGGCACTCACAGCAGCTGCGTTACCGAAGTTGTGTGTGATGGATGGGCGTCCGAGGCAGGGTTAATGTGTCATCCCAGTTCTCTCTCTCCTCCTCCCAGATTGATTCACTTCTATCAACACTTCTGAGCTGTCCTGTCCTAAACCCTCTCCCTTCTGGTTATAGATATATTACGTATAACTCTATACCTTCAAACCCTTCCTACAATATCTCCTGTCATGAAAATGTTTTGATTTATGACTCACTCACATTGGTCATCAGATAAAATTTCAATATTACTAGTAAACTAAACACTATAAAATATGTTATTTTATTATCATCTTTTCATAAATAATTATAAAAAATCTATATATTTTTCCCATTCACCACCCCTATCTCATAAGCCTCCACCCCCTCGCCACTAACTTCTACAGCTCTTGTTCTACTTCTTGGTTACTTTGTTTTTCCTTGAATGCGCCGCCACGTTGCCGCTATAAAAGATCGCAGACATTTTCTAGAAAAGAGAGAGGAACGGTACAAGCAGGGTTACGAGGAGCATGCACTGGCGCTCTGTAGGAAGAGACAACAGGCAGGACTGACAGCAATGGTACATCTCAATGCCTCCTGACTAGGCCAATGGACTAGCACACTTGAAAATGGTGGTAGAAAACTAATGGAAATTGAAGGCATTTCAAATGAACCATGAAAGGCCAATAACAACATGCTCAGGACTACTGTTTGCAAACTACAAATGTTCACTAAGGCCAGTCCAGCCCTTGATCAGTCTCACCGCTGTCCACTGTGAGGAAACAGGCTACATTTCACAACAGGGAGCAGAGAGACAGGTCAAAGGTAAGACAAGTGGGGGGGGGGGAGGTCAGTTTGAGTAAGTGAGGGTCACGCTCATGTGCCAGGTTAGACAGCGTAACGGCTGTGGTTGTGCATTGTGAAACACTACAAGCTGGTCAGCGCACTAGCTACTGGAGCGTAAGATGTGGGCGGCGGTGAGAGTCTCGTCTCACCCTGCTCAGATCTGCTCCCCAGCCCCGTCTCTGCTCAGGAGAGGAAGCCTCTACGGTCATCAGAGCGGCTCCACGCTTCTTCAACGCATTTTCTTCCACGTGTACGATCTGGATGCTCCCCTGTTCTGTGCCGTTCTCCTGGAAAACACGCGGGTCAGGCTCACGCTAGTAAAGGGAAGGCCCGTGTGGTGAGGTGTTTCTGGGGCTGGCTAGTGAAAGGAAGGCCCGTGTGGTGAGGTGTTTCTGGGGCTGGCTAGTGAAGGGAAGGCCCGTGTGGTGAGGTGTTTCTGGGGCTGGCTAGTGAAAGGAAGGCCCGTGTGGTGAGGTGTTTCTGGGGCTGGCTAGTGAAAGGAAGGCCCGTGTGGTGAGGTGTTTCTGGGGCTGGCTAGTGAAGGGAAGGCCCGTGTGGTGAGGTGTTTCTGGGGCTGGCTAGTGAAAGGAAGGCCCGTGTGGTGAGGTGTTTCTGGGGCTGGCTAGTGAAAGGAAGGCCCGTGTGGTGAGGTGTTTCTGGGGCTCTGTTCTCACCTGGGCTCCCTCAAGGTAGGGTTCCACTAGGCTGGAAGCAGGTCCCCTCTCAGGGGTAGAGGTGGGTGCAGCTGGGCTAGGGGCACATTTCTTCACTGGTGCTGATGTTGAGGGCAGCTTGGTCTCTGCAGACTGTTCTAGAAGCATCTGAAACAATTTAAAAACACGAGTTATCTGGGCAGGGTTCGTTTGAGCGATGTTGTGTTGTGCTGGAGGATCTAGAGGTGGAGTCACCTTCCCCAACGCTGTCAGCTGCTGCTGGAGTTGCTCAACCTTCTGGAAGACAGAGAGAGTCTCCTCAGCTTCCTCTGGCAGACACAACCCTGGTTTACAGTTCTGGATCTCCTCTACGGTCCTCTTCATAGACCCAAGTCTGTCTCCGACGACCTGGAGTGACACAGAAAGGCACATCGACTCTAGTTGAGGAAAAAATATGTATATCTTAAAAAAAAAAAAAAAGAGAAAAAAGGATTTCCCTCAGCTCACCTTCAGGCTCTCCTCTTTGGGGCTGGGCAGAGCTTGAGGGGCCGAGAGCAACAACCTGATCTCAGACACGTCCTTCTCCATCGATTTCACCTCTGTTTCAATGGCCTCCACCTCCTAGACAATGGAAGAGGAGCTTGGGTTAGTACAAGACAAGACTCATCTACCAGAGAAGGAGAGAGAAGGAGAGAAAACTGAGGAGGAGAGTAGATAGAAAGAAAAAAACAGATCTCACGGCGGCGGCGTGCTCCATCTGGGAGAGCGGAGCCACGAAGCTGAGCTGCATGGCGGCGACACGTCCGTCTGCCTCTGACAGCTGCTCATGCAGCGCCGTGATGTCACACACTGGGGAGATCTCCGTCAGCATGGAAACAAAGCCCTGAAGAGTCATCCGGATCTGCTCGGAGTCATCCAGCACCATCTGCAACACAGAGTTCCAGGTGTGAGGGTTCTAGGTGTGAGGGGTCTAAGTGTGTGGGTCCCAGGTGTAGAGGGGCCCAGGTGTGAGGGGCCCAGGTGTGAGGGGCCCAGGTGTGAGGGTTCCAGGTGTGAGGGGCCCAGGTGTGAGGGGCCCAGGTGTGAGAGGCCCAGGTGTGAGGGGCCCAGGTGTGAGGGGTCTAAGTGTGTGGGTCCCAGGTGTAGAGGGGCTCAGGTGTGAGGGGCCCAGGTGTGTGCTACTGACCTGCAGGGCGTGGACGTGGCTCCTGAGACACTTGCCGGTGGTGTAGATGCAGGGGGCGGTCAGCCAGGACTGAGCTTCGGTCAGCCAGCTGTTGGAGCTGTTGATCATCTCCTCATGCTCCTTCATCCAGGTCTGGATCTGGACCCGCCCACCACAATGAGTATTAGCATGGACAAATATCCCAAATGATATGTCATCACCATAATAGTACATACATCGCCTTACCAGGATTTATTTATAGTATTTAAAAAGCACACATGTAAAACTAAATATTTTTTTACTTTTATTTTGTATAAAACGAGATGTAGGTTAATGGAGTGAGCAAGTTGCATGCTGGGACTTAGCCTAAAGTACTGTCACTGAAAATTTTGTTTTCCTCCATCGGTTTCCAACCGTCAGGCCACATCTTCCTCAACAACAACCTTTCACCCCTCAGCAGATGAATCCAGCACACTTGCACAGTGACAACAACAAACCTATAACACGTTTCCACGGCACTGTAGCACACTATCAGGGTACCTTGCTGAGGAAGGTCGTCCTCTGCTCGGCCTGTTTGGCCATGTGTGAGTGTAGCTGCTGCAGCTCCCCCACCCGCTCTGTCAGGACCTGCATCTCATCCGCCTGCTCCTCCTCCTGGACCTCCACCTCCAGCGCAGCCACGCGGGAGTGCCACTGGTCCAGCTCATCCCACACGCGCTACACCACACAAACGCATGCGTAAATACAGGCAGGAAAAAAAAAGTGATTCAACTGGTCTGACTGATTCTAGAACAGTCTTTAGTGTTTATCACCCTCACCTTCTGGGTGCGCTCTGCCTCTGCCAGGCTGGGGCTTCTCTGCTGGAGCTTGTCCTGCACTGATCCCAGTCCAGCCTTGATCTCAGACAGCTTGGCCCCGAGTCTTTGCAGCGGGCTGCTCTTCTCCACGGTGTCCTCCACCTGCGGGTCCAACACACAGCCAGTCACAATACTTCCTGTCTGAGAGGGGAATCCCCCCCCCGGCATAGCCAATCAAACACTTCCTGTCTGAGATGGTTCAAGTTCAGGTCAGAGAGTCCTTAAAGTTCGGTTTAGGTCCTGTACCTTTTTCTCGATATTCTTCAGAGTGTGTGTGACTTCCTTTAGGGGTGTCTCGATCTCAACAGGAACCAGGGTGTACATGTCGGAATATTTGATCCTCAATCCGTCCATGACTCTCTGGACCACAGCCTTTTGGATAATCAGTTGAGTTTGGATCTCCTAAAAAGATTATTTCAGAAAGATTCGAGAGAGAAGAAGCATGTACAGTTCGGTGAGCTTTTCTCCGTTTCGTTCCAATCATTTTGTCTCTTCCTAAGGTGATGATTCGATAACACGTTCTTCGAACAAAAATCTTATGCAGCCAAGGACTTCCTCTATTATTCGGCTGTAACATTACCCCAGAGAAGCTACATCCTAGTCTTTCTTTCCTCAAGCTGGTTGAATCTTCAATCTAAGTTTCTACTCTAACTACTATGAATCACAAAAGCCAGATACATCCACTACCTATTCTTATATTTGTATTTTTTTAAAGCTAAAAGACAGCAAATTGAGACCAAAAACTATATATCTTTTTGGTCTGATAAAGTAGTAATGAAACCAATGATGTGGAAGATTCGAAAACTTACCAGGGTCTGAAAGTTGTCTAATACTGCGCAAGAGAGAGCTGCATCTCATCACCATGGAAAACTAATCTGTGTGTGAGTGAGTGTGTGTGTGTGTGTGTCCGTGTCCAAGGGTGACATCAGTGCTCCTCTGAGACTGGAGCACCTGGAGGATCCACTTACAACCAGGAACAAAGAGAGGTGGGTATGGGGGGGCAGCAGGCCTTTCAGCCTCCCAGACCCCCTCCAGGACTGAGCAGGGGAGTGGGGGGATATTGGACACAACTCAGGAGTCCGGACAAAACAGCCGTGCTGGCCCCCTCTCTGCCATTGAGCAGGAGGACAATACTCGGGGGAAGATAGAGACACAGTATCCCCAAACTGGCTTGAGGGCTGACGCCAAACCGACGGTTGGCTTCAAATTATGCACTCAGTTTTGTCTCTGTCTATTAGCAAACAGACTCACTCTCTGCTCTAATTAACGGAGTTTCAACAGTGAAACCCTAAACCAACAGTCACACACACAGAACTGACAATAGCAATATTGAGCACTTTCCCTGAAAACCTCAGAGGGAAAATGTTCCATACTGTATGTGCGTGATTTAGCAGACGCTCTTATCCAGAGCGACTTACAGTAAGTACAGGGACATTCCCCCGAGGCAAGTAGGGTGAAGTGCCTTGCCCAAGGACACAACGTCATTTTGCACGGCCGGAATCGAACCGGCAACCTTCTGATTAATAGCCCGATTCCCTAACCGCTCAGCCATCTGACCATGTAAATGTAGATGTAAACCCACCTGTAGGTCTTCTGCATTAGGACAGTCCTCCAGTTCCACCAGAACACTGTTTGCCGCCTCCAGCCAGACCTTAACGGCCTGCAGCTCCTCCATCACTGCATCCCTCTCCTCCACCTCCGCCAGCGCTGCAAGGTGACCCTGCCGGCTCCTCTCCTTCAGACTGGGGAACACACACACACGTGGAGACATGAGGGAGGATTCATGTCATATATATTTTTGTAATATAATCTTTATAATCTTGTAACAATTTGGCAATTGAGCTCTTTAGACCATTCCCCATCCACTACCCGGAATTCTCACCCAAGTAGAGGGTTCTGGGAAATTGAGTCCCTAAGCCTCGGCGCAAAAAGACTACAGGAAGCGCCACAAACGCGTCACTCAACCAGAATCCACCCGTCACCTTTTGTATCTGCCTTGCAGGGCCTGCAGTTTCTCGCAGAGGCGGACGGGAGGGGCTTGCTCCAGGTGTGCGGCGACGCCCAGCAGCCTGGCGATGCGGAGCTCCAGGGCTGAGAGGGCGCGCTGTTCACAGTCCGACCGGTCCTGGTACTGCTCCCACCGCTGCAGCAGCTCCTGCAGCTCCTCCCCAGATATCCTCTCCCTGGAGCAGTCCGGCAGCTCAGCCTCCACCTGCTCCAGGACCAGGGACGCCCTCTCCACCTGGGGGCAGGAACAGAGCACGGGATGATGGTGATGTGGAATTATATATTTTTTATTAAATAAAAGCCTTTTTCTAAAGCTTTCTAGTGCATGGGGAGACTTGAACCCGCAACTTCTTGGTCTGCTGTGCCCTAACCACTAAGCTATACCCTCCCGTAGGATGACTATTTAGCTTGGCATCGTTTGACTGTAAAGGGTTTCAGTGTCTCGCATAACCTTACATGTTCTGTGATCTCAGTCCATTCTGCTGTTGCTTTCTGTGAGCGAGCCGTCAGATCTCGTGTGCACCACTGCAGTCTGTAGACCTGCCTCCAGAGGGCGCTAACAGCTCTCTCCCTGCTGCCACGGCAACCAGGTTCTGGGCACCACTCCTTCAGTTCCTCCAGTCTTCCAATCAGAGAGTCCACTTCACCAGACAGCACCTTCGCGGAAATGTAGAAACACAAGTCAAAAGTCAAGTTGCTAGTCTCTGGAAATTTTTAGTCATCACTGTGACTTCTTCTCCACACCTTCATCTTAGCTTGTTGCTCTGTGCAGCCTTGGAGGGAGGAGGGTTTGTGAGCGATGTGCTGAGAGAGAGACGTCTCCATACTTTGTACATGCTGGCATGTCTCCTCATGGCACTTTGTGTACCTTCTGCGATGTTCAGCACATCTAAGAAACACAAATCATAAATCAACCAAAGGTTAAGCTGAAACACCCATCACACCTTTGTGTGAGAGGACAAGCCGAACATCCATACACAGCCAGTTTCCCAGACATTAATCCTAGTCCTAAACTAACAGGGAAAAATCTATGAAGATCCCCACTATAAAATGTTTTTAGTCGAGGACTAGACTTAATCCATGTCTGGGAAACTGAGCCATCAAGGTGGATCATTCAGGCATCCTAACCTTTGCAGTGTTTCTAGTCTTAGCTGGGCCTGGGCATGGAGGGTGGACCTCCACACCATGAAACCGCTCAGCACCTTCCCATGGAGGTCCTCCACCTTCTGGGGAGAGAAGCAAGCATGCTGGGGGGCAAGGGTCTGGAGCTGGAGGACTTGGGACTGGAACTGCTCCTCCAGTGAGGCCAAGGCCTGCTGGGAGTCCTCGACCCGCTCAGAGCAGCTTCCCACGGAGCCCTGAGGTGGGAGGAGAGCGGTCTCTGCTTCCTGGAGGAAGCGCACCGCACATTTAACACCGCAGGTGTAGCTCCTCAGAGAGTCGCGAGCCTTGGAAATGTTCTCCTGAGAAAAGAAAGCACAGGACGTTACGATTAGCTGTGCTTCGTCATGTTACAAAGCAAGGGGTTCATGGAAAGACACTACAAAAACTAAAATCAAACTTGCCATTCGTAAGTCGCATTCCTTTAGGACGGTGTCCTTCATCTCCTTTAGTTCATTATACTCCTGGGATGCATCCCCCTGTCCGTATTCTTTCTTTTGGCGAATTACGTCCAACGCTCGCATTCTCGCCTCCACTAATTTTCTCAAAGTCACAATCTTGCAGAGCTCCTTGTCCATGACATCGTCTCTGGGCTCCAGGCTCCAGGTCTGCTGCAGCCCCCTCTGGGTGTCCAAGAGGAAGGCCTGTAGGGAATTCAGCTCGGAGGGGTAGTGCATTCCTCGCAGCAGATTCCACTCCATGATTTGGAGGTTGCTGTGGACGGTCATCTCCCAGGTGTTAAGGCTCTGTAAGTTCTGCTTTAGTCTTTGGCGCTCCATGCTCAGTTGGGACGGGTAGAGGTCTGGGGAGATGTTCTGAAGTTCATCCGCAGCCTCCTCACACAGGTTCTTCATCAGAGGGATCTGGGTGAGCAGGACCTGCAAAGCCTTGAACCTCCACTCTAACCCTCGGCTCTCCTCTTTGGCCTGCTGGACCTGCTCCTCCACATTCTCCCTGAGGTCCTCCACACGCTGTCTAAAGCTGAGGTACCGCTCGTGTTCTTTGGCTTTCGCATCCAGGGCGTTCATTTGACCAAGCAGCTCAGCTATGACGCACTGCAGCTCCTTTCTCTTCTCCTCGGGGATGCAGGGCTGAAGGCGGTCCACCTCGCTCTTGTGCTCCAGGATCATGTGTCTGAAAGGCTCCAGAGCGGCCAGGGACTCCCTGGTGACAGGGAACCTGTGTCGGTTCAGATCCACCAGCATCTGAGTCAGACTGTTCTCCACGGAGCTCAGCTTCTGTTTGGTCGAGTCCTGGGTCTTGAAAAGCTCCTCCAGCTCCTGTTGGTTGGCTTTCTCGAAGCTGACGATGCCTCTGACGTCTTCCTGGAGGTTGGCGAGTCTGTCACGGAGGAGGCAGTTCTCCAAGACGCTGAGCTCGGAGGAGATGTCTCGACTCTTCATGAGGAGGGCTTCGGAGACGGCAGCCTGCTTCTCCGCTTCTCCAAGGGTGTCCTGTATCTGCCGAGCGTGGCGCTCCAGGTAGGCAGCGGTCTGACCTTCGCCCTCCCCTCTCCTGGAGACTGCTCGGTGGAGATGAGCCACGATCCAGGAGTCCACGTCGGCCATCTGCTCCGACATCTTCTCTCGGGTTTGTAAGCCGGACTCCATCTCCCTCACGGCCCTGGTCAGCTTGTCGGAGGTGGACTTGGAGAGCTTCTCCAGGGATTTCAGTGAGGAGTTCACCGTGGGGACCTCGTCACCGTCGTCCAGCTGAGGGATCAGGTCCGTCACCTCCTCCACCAGGGCCTGCAGCTGGACCTGCTTGGCTGTCATCTCCGACTGCAGCTTCTTCAGCTCCTTGATCTGCCTGTGGACCTCTTCCGGTAACAGAGCCACCCTCCTTCTCCTGCACTCGATGTCACTCTCTGTCTGCTTGGCCCAGTCAAAGGCATCCATCATCACCTTTAGGATCTTCGCCATGGTTGGGTTGCGGCTGGTGGGGGCCTGAGAAGACGCCTGCTCCCCCATGCGCTCCATCAGCTCCTTCACCTGACGGAGACCCAGGTTTATCTCGTTCATCTCTTTCTCCCACCGAGACGCGTGGGACAGAGACTCGAAGTCCTTCTGCATGTGCTGGTGTCTCTGTCGGGCTGCAGTCAGCTCCGCACCCACCACCATCAGCTCCTGGACCCGCCGGCTCTGCCACTGGCCAACCAGAGGAGACCCGACCGGGCTCAAAGTCCTTCCCAGGCTCTCTAGGTTCTCACGAAGGCTAGATATGTCTGAGAGGAGTCTGCTGCTCTCACTGGCATGGGCGTTGACGTGGTGTATGGTCTTCTCTGCAGCTCTTTCCAGGCCTCTCCATTCTCGCTGCAGAGCTCTGTAGTGGGTCTGGGCCGCGGACCTCTCCGCCTGGCTCAGGTGGGGGACCAGCTTGGTGTGGCTCAGAAGCAGATCCCCCAGGACAGTCCTCTCTTCCTCCATACGGCGTACGAATGAGCCCAGCCCCTCAGCCTCCACAGAGCTGCTCTCCACCGGAGATCTGGGGAACATCCAAGGGGGAGAAAATACGTCACTCCTAAACTGAGCCATTGAGGAAACCTCGTTGCTACAGGTGATGACTTGACAGAATCCCGCACTCACGTTTTGAGCGCCTCAAGCTCTCCTGCAAGCCTCGTCAGCGTGGCCTTGGCTGCCTGGGTCTGCCTGACACACTCGCTCACCAGCTGCAGCTGAGCCTCTTTACTCTGGAGAGTAGTGGAGGCATCCCAGACTGCAGCGCTCCACTGGCCCTCCACCAGCTCCAAGCGCCTCAGGGTCCTCGGCCTCGGATCTGCTCAACTGGGACAGGAGCTCCACCTGGGCCTGTGCGGCTTGTTTACACTCCTTTAAACACACAGACACGCACCGTGGACCCCGAGAGTTCGTAATTCTCATGACTTTAGTGGTAAGTATTTATGTAAACTAAGCAATTTCTAGCTTTTTTTTTGTAAATAATAATGTATATAATCTATTAATTAACTACTTGGCTTCAAGCTGCTGTTGGGCTCTGTGTTCTGTGTGTGTTGTCTGGGCCTCACCTCAGCCTCCTCTACCTGCCTGGACAGGGCAGCAGGGTCGAGGCCAGCCGACCGGCTTCTGCAGCCCAGAACCCTGACCAGCAGTCGGCCCAGTTGGGCCTCCAGGTCTCTGATAGATGTGTCCAGAACCCCTGCTACGGATTCACGGCGTTTACCCTGGGATTACACCGTATGGATTAGTGGTCTGATTGTAAACTGATGCCTACAGGTATCTTTACAACAACTGTACATCTCAACACATTTTCAGAATGTAATTAACTTCAAAATTAACTTTTAATTGCAACAAACTTAAAGCATAGAAGTCGTTAGGATATGACACAAAACTCAGTGAAAGTGACTAATTTGGGATGAACTGTATCTATGGATAGTACTGTACCTCAATCAGCACTGTGTTGGGTCCGGTCTGGGTGAGTGTCTGGATCTCAGTGTAGATGTCCTCCATGCTGGGTCCTTGTGAAACAGCTGGTGCTGGCTTCTTTTTGATCTCAACATCACAGACTACCTCACCAGGGGCAGCAGGCTTCTCTGAACTGTGGTCCTGTTGCTGCTGTTCACCAGACAAAAACAGTGTTGCTAAATAATCTTTAAAGGCGTTCTACAAAAGTTAAAAAACCAAGACAAGCACCAGCATGATGAGGAGTGGTTTGGTCAGTAGTCCCCACAACAGGTTTTCCAGGAGTAATCTACACCCTGTAACTGTAAATAATTCCCCCTGTGACATCTGAGAAACTGACATCATGTGCAAGGCAGATCACATTCCTGCCCGGGGCCTCTTAGCAAAATGAATGAACCAAACCTTATCCAAGCCAAATGTATCCTGACTCTTCACTACACTGTGAGTCAACACTGTGTGCTACAACCACCTGGACCGCCTATGGGTGTTGGGAATCTAAGAAATACAGGCTCCAGTGTTCCTTCCTTGGGGCAGCATCCCAGTCAGTGTTCTCCCTCTCTTCCCTCTGAGGGCCTGTTTGTTCCTGTTTGTTCCTGTGCTTGTTTGTTGTTCTCCCCTTGCTCCCTCTCTTAATCTACAAATGCCTAGAATGTACTAGAAGGTGGGCTGTTCTTACCCGAGACAAGTCCACATTCTCCACGTTCACCTCGTCAGTGGCTGTTGCCATGGCAGCGGGGCGTGTCTCCTCCCCAGGCTGTCTGTTTGCGGCGGCGAAACCCCTCTTCTCCTGCTCCTCCACACCAGTCCGCTGTGTCTCCGATGGGCCCGCCCTCTCTTCTGACCGGCCTTGACCGTGGCCCTGTCCGTCCTCTCTCTGAGCACCTGTCCCCTCTTGTTGACCTACGGCTTCAGACGGCTCCGTGCTGTCCAACCGTCTTTCACGCCGTCTTTCTGACTGGTCCCCATCGTCTCCACTCGGCCGTGTTTCTCCACTCGCCGCTCCTCTCCCGCTCTGGGCTGCTGTCGTTTGTTGTCTGTTTGTTTGCGAAGAAGCTTCCTCGTGGAGTCGAGAGACCTGTTCCACTTTCGCAGGAGGTGTCATCGAGCTCTCTGGCGCCTCACGTTGGTCCAGTTTGGTTTGTCTTTCTTTGGCGTCCTCTTCCAGAATCCCTTTGTCCTTTTCCTCGACAGCTTTACCGCCTGTTGTTTTGGACTGCTTTGACTTTCTATTTGGTGGTTCTGGCTTAGTTTTAGAGGGTTCAGTTGTGGTTTTATAGGATTCTGGTATTGTTTCAGTGGGTTCTGATGTAGTTTTAGATGGTTCAGGTGTGGGTTTAGAGAGTTTTGACTTTCTTTTTAAGATTTCAGGTGTAGTTATAGAGGATTCTGGCGTGGTTATAGAAGGTTCTGCTGTGGTTCTAAAGGGTTCTGGTGTGGATTTAGAGGGTTGTGCAGGTGTGGCTTTAGAGGGTTCTTGTGTGGTTACGGATGATTCTGGTGTGGACTTAGAAGGATCTGCTGTAGGTTTAGAAAGTTTTTTCTTTCTTTTAGAGGGTTCAGGTGTAGTTACAGAGGATTCTGGCGTGGTTCTAGAGGGTTCTGGTGTGGATTTAGAGGGTTGTGCAGGTGTGGCTTTGGAGGGTTCTGGCGTGGTTATTGAGGGTTCTGTTGTGGACTTAGAAGGATCTGCTGTAGGTTTAGAGAGTTTTGTCTTTCTTTTAGAGGGTTCAGGTGTTGTTAGGGATGATTCTGATGAGGTTCTAGAGGTTTCCGGTGTTGTTTCGGAATATTCAACTGTAGTTTTAGAATGTTCTGGTGTAGTTTTAGAGGGTTCCATCATGGTTGTAGGTTTAGAGAGTTTTGTCTTTCTTTTAGTGGGTTCAGGTGTGGTTTTAGATGGTTCAGGTGTGGTTTTAGGTGTGGTTTTAGGTGTGGTTTTAGGTGTGGTTTTAGGTGTGGTTTTAGAGGGTTCAGGTGTGGTTTTAGAGTGTTCAGGTGTGATTTCAGAAGGTTCTGCTGTAGTTTTAGATAATTTAGTTTTTCTTTTAGAGGGTTCTGGATGCTGTGTGGATTTACACACCTCTGACTGAGATAAGTCGATCTCAGTCCATTCTCTGTCTGGTCTGACTGGCTGTGCTACCTCAGGGGTCTTTGTTTGACTAGGTTGACTTGTAACAGCTTTTTTCTCATGTTGACTTCTACCAACATCGACAGGAGGTTCTTCTGGGTACGAGCCACCTCCACAGGCATCTCCAACACCAGGTACCGCATCGGAGCCTCGGGTTTGCCGTCTTTCAACAGCCCCTCGATGTAATCTGCCTTGACATTCGTAGGTTGGGTCACAGAGGCTTGGGAATGTGCGTCTGAGGTGAGGGTTTTGTCCGCCGAGTGGGGAAGGCCAGGTTCTGGATGCTTCTTAGGTTTCTCTCTCGACTCTCTGACAGGTGACTCTGTCAGCTCGGGAGTCTGATTGGCTGTGCTGAGGGACTTAGACTCCAGATATTCAGTGGGAGGCTGAGTAACAGCTTTCATTTGACCAATTGACTGAGTGAGTGTGGTATCAAAACCTACGGCTCCGGAGGAGGATATGATACGTGCAGTTTCAGGGCTGGTTATGGGCCACTGTACAGGCATCTGCACAAACACTGAAGATGTGTCCAGAATGACAGCGACCAGTTTCTTCTCAGGAAGAGATTGCAGCTTGTCCATTTGTTTCATGGATGAGTCGTCTTGGTAGCGTTGTTCGTCAATACCCTGAGTGTGTGTCGAAGGAGAGCCTTGCCCTTTCTGATCAGTCAGTGAAGTGATGTCTCCTCGCTGGACAAGAGCCACGGTATCAGCACCGACCTTGGCAACAGGATGAACAACAGTCTCCTTGGCAACAGGATGAACAACAGTCTCAGATGAAGGGGTCTTGGAGGGTGGATCTTGTATCTGCTGAGTGTCTGTGTCAAGTATGACCGTCGCCACCTTCATGATCGGTTTAGGCTCCACAGAAACAGCCTTTGTCACCTGTGTTGCAGCCACCGACGTCACAACAGAATCTGGACACCTTACCTCAGACCGAGTGGGGTCTTTTCTAGAGGAGTGTTCCTGTTTGACCGGTACAGATTTCTCAATGACAGGACAGCTCAGTGGGGCTTTAGCTCGCTGACTGTCTTGGACTTGAACCTGCTGGCTCTTGGCTGGGCTTACAGGCATCTGAGGTGAGGAACCTTCTGGAACCTTTTTGACCTCTGACTTAACATCACTGACAGCAGCCAACTCAGACTCTGATACTTTTTGTTGACTTCTCTTCTTGAGATTCTGAGTAAAAATAATTAAAAAAAGGTTTAAATATTAAATTGTAATATTAAAACGATAAAATTCAATCAATTGTAGCTATATTCAACATCAGTAATATTACCTTCAGACACTGGGTGAGAGAATCACTGTGCTTCTTCGCATCATCAAGAGATTGTAAACTGTCTCTCTCCAGCTTCTCTGCTTGATCTGGTTTGAGGCAGTCAACCAGGAACGGCCGGTGAGCTAGCGCCCCCTGCAGGCTGTACTGCAGCTGAGCACCCTCCTCTAACGCAGCCTGAGGAGAACAAAAACCCAAGTTAAAGGTTGCTACGTTCCCAGCAACCGACAGAGAGAATATAATAGCATTTGGGAACATCTGGTACCCTTGGCCTTCCTGCAACCTAATGTGCTCCAACCCTAACAAAAAGAAAGGACATTCATGACATGAATTCAAATGAATGGTCATAAGCAGGCTTCTTCAGAGCTGGATAACGACCCATTCATTTGAATCAGGTGTGTGGGAGCAGGGAAACATCTAAAACATGCAGGACAGGGTGCTGAGGACCAGGGTTGGGAACCACTGCCGTACGTCACTCATTACGTAGATGTACCCGATGCCCTCCACAACCACCCTGGCCTCAATATTCCAAGCATGAGCATACATTGTCATGCCGACCAGTGTTTTGATTACATGAGCTACTTGGGCCGAGGAGGCTGAGAGTGATGGAGGAGTGTGGGTCCACCGCTGCAGGGCCAGGAGACTGTCTGCCAGGCACTGGGCTGTATTCTGCCCACACGCATCCTTCCTCTCACCCAGCCTGGACCTCAAACTGAAATCAGGAAGCAGACGAAATAGCATTACTTATATCACGTTATATATATATACAGTTTCATCTAAGTATTGAAGGAGGGTCTCATCACAACGACTAGGTGTTTCCATTGTGGTATGATGTCAGCGTGCAATAATAAATCCAACTTTAATTGAAATGGGAAACTGCCAGCTGAGGGTTTAAACTGAGAGGGGTGCTTGCTCAGGTCAGCAATGTGCGGTTTCCTAACTGAGTATGTGTGGGATGTTTGGTACTGAGCCACATTCGGCAGCGCACCAGTCATGCTGCTCGCTCAGAGAGTTTACTGAGGAGAGAACATCCACAGGAACTTCCTCTTCAGTCGACGCAGACCGGACAGTTTGGCATAGGTCGTGAACCTTCACCTCCAACCCTTCCAGTAACCTCTCACAGTTCTGAGGAGCCAAATATACAAGAGTTCATCATTTAAACACTTTTAACAATCACCAATATAGATAGTAGATTTTTTTTTTTTTTTTTTTTTTATAACTTAAAAGTGGAAAATGTGGTGATTGGTTAAACAATCCGATCAGGTCATGTGGTAAGCGTCCCACCTTAAGGCTGTGCCAGTGCTGCTGCAGCTGAGCTACGTTGGGGCTAGGCTCGCTGTAGCTGAGTGCCTGATCCAGGGATCGCAGCTCCCAGAGGAGAGCAGAGGCCCTCTCCCTCAAGCCCAAGGCCCTCTTGGCCTGCTGGCCCTCCAGCTCCCCCAGCCTGGCCTCCAGGACAGCCAGACGCTCCCTCGCCTCCCTCTCCTGAGGAGGTGCGTAGCTCGTGGAGGTGGCTCACCTCCAGGGTCAGGGCGTCCCGACCCCCGGGGGTGCAGTGACTCAGCAGGGTGTCTCTGACCTGGTCCAGCTTCCCTCATATCCCTCTCCTCCCTGTCCACTGTCTGGAGCAGGGCCTGGGGGAGGACAGCACACACACACGGACACGGACACGCACACACAGACACACACACACACACACACACACACACACACACACACACACACACACACACAGACACAGACACACACACACAGACACACACAGACACACACACACACACACAGACACACACACACAGACACGCACCACTTAGTCTAATAAAACCTAAGTCTTAAACCCTTCAACTGCCTTGGCTCAATGGCAGTAGAGAGATCTAGAGTGTATTTCGTTCATTAATGGTACTTTATTGCACAGCGGAACTGGTTACACTTTAGATCCAGGTGCTTGTAATGAGCATTAAAAGGTAAAATGTCCTTAAAAGACACAACATTATCATTAATATGTGTTCAAAAGACTTACTAACTTACTAAGTCCTTCCTACCTCTTTTAACTAACGCCTATTACAAGCACCTGGATCTAAAATGTCCCCACAGAACTTCACATACAGCATTCAGTAGCCGTGTTTTTGAAATCGTGTAATCAGATGTGAGGAGACCCACCTTGAGGGTGTTGACGGCACACTGAAGACCCGGCCTGTCAGCGGGCAGGGGGCCCAGCCCCTTGACCTGGTCCCTCAGCCAGTCCTGCGCTGCCCCGTGCTGCTCCACCAGCTGGGTGCACAGCCTCTCAGCCTGGATCCCCTCCTCCAGGCCAGCGCACACATCCTGGAACACACGCACAGCACACACACACAGTACAGTACCTGACTACACACAGCATGTTTCAATGTGTTTGACACACGGATTGTTTGTATGCAGTTGGTCTATCTTGTGAGAGATCCATACTCCTGGTGTAACATGAACACGAAATGAAATCTAGATCATGAAATCTAGAACTTTCCCTCTATGGAAATGTGTTTGGACAAAGTGGTGCAGCAGGCCAAGGTATTGTTAAGCTATTTTAGATTTTAGATTTGTCATTGCAACCACAGACAGTACCTAAAATAATACACAGTGAGACAAAACAACGTTCGCAAAGACCCTACTGCTACACAGAACAACATAGCTACACCAGTGTACTTGTGATGCACGCTGAGATCTGAAACTCACTGTCAGGTCTTTGAGCAGAGCAGGGATGCATTCCTCCATCTCAGCCCAGGACAGCTCTGTCCAGTAAGGGTCCTGGGTGAGCTGGAACATGTCCATGGCCCGGGTGCGAAGGGCTGAGAGGCCCGGGGCCAGGGTGCTGGTCTGATACAGCAGGCTCTGGACCTGCTCCACGGCCTGCCTGCGGTCACCCAGGCCTGGCCAGGGGAAGAGACGAGAGAGCTGGGTCGTCTGCTGCCGGAGGTCTGCCAGACGCAACTGGGTCTTCTCCCGCTGGTGCTGAGAGGAGATCAGACTCTCCACGACACCCTGCAACCGTCTGGAGGAACAAAGGGACGTACTTATAACATTTACATTTTACTTTTAGTCATTTAGCAGACGCTCTTATCCAGAGCGACTTACAGTAAGTACAGGGACATTCTCCCCCGAGGCAATTAGGGTGAAGTGCCCAAGGACACAACGTAATTTGCCACGGCCAGGGAATCGAACCAACAACCTTCTGATTAATAGCCCGACTCCCTAACCGCTCAGCCATCTGACCCCCATCTGACCCTTATAAGAGGGTGTTTACACCCAGACCAAAGTTTGACCGGTGGAAGCCCCTGGATGTGTCCCCCATACCTGTGACCCTCTTCAGCCACCTGCAGGATCCTCCTCCACTCCTCCTCCACCTCCCTGACGGTCTGCTGGACCTCTCTTCTCCTGCTCTCCTCCAGGTCCTGATGTTCACACAGACTCTGGGCTCGTCTCTTCAGGTCTTGCAGCTTAGAGTCTCCCTCTGGTCTGGAACTCAGGATGGCCTACAACATTGTTTTGTGTTAAAAAATAACCTAATATGCACATTTTTACTCTCACTGTATAAACACTGGTGGCCGCTTTTTTCTGCCTTTGAATATAACATTGTTATTGTGAATCTGATTAAATAAAACACATTTCCTGAGGAGTGTGTCTGACCTGTGCTTTGTTCAGCCTGTCCTCCAGCTGAGCCTGGCTGCCCTGGGTCCCAGTGCCCAGGGATGGTGTGCAGAGATGGGGTTCTTTGAGCCAGGTCCTGATGCTTTCATCCAGGGCCTGGAAGGCCTGTAGCTCATTGAACAGAAAGCTCAGGACCTCAGCCTGACTCTGGGCTTTCTCTGCCTCCTGCAGGATCCTCCTCCACTCCTCCTCCACCTCCCTGACGGCCTGCTGGACCTCTCGTTTCCTGCTGTCCTCCAGGTCCTGATGTTCACACAGACTCTGGGCTCGTCTCTTCAGGTCTTGCAGCTTAGAGTCTCCCTCTGGTCTGGAACTCAAGACAGCCTGAACAGGAACAACAGGAAGTAAAATACCAACTATGACCCACTGGTAACATATGTAGAACTACTGGAGTGGTAAGTTAGTGTTATTTAGATAACCGTAGATCGACCTGTGCTGTGTGAAGTCTTTCTTCAGTTTTCTTTTGATTGCCAAGAGACTTTAGATGTTTCTGCTTTTCTTTGATCCAGGATTGGGTGCTCTTCTTCTGGGTTTCAAAGGCTCCGAACAGGCCTTCCAGAACATTCTGTCTCTCAGCCCTGTGGAGAGCCTCCTCAGCTTCCTGTAAGACCCTCCTCCACTCCTCCTCCACTTCCCTGACGGTCTGCTGGACCTCTCGTCTCCTGCTCTCCTCAAGGTCCTGATGTTCACACAGACTCTGGGCTCGTCTCCTCAGGTCTTGCAGCTTAGAATCTCCCTCTGGTCTGGAACTCAAGACAGCCTGCGGAAAGGGAAATCATTTTTGTATCCAGGAGGTACAAATAAAAATTAATCTGACCTATTGCTCACATTCAGACATGGGCGGATATCATACGTGAACCTAATCCTAGACGAACCTGGGCTGTCTTCAGTTTGTCCTCAGTGTTCTTGAGGCTGCCCAGAGAGACCAGGTGATGCTGTAGGTTTCTCACCCAGACCCGGGTGCTTTCTTCGGAGGCTTTGAAGCCTTTCACCTCCTTCTCCAGGGCTTCCTGGACCTCAGCCTGACTCTGGGCTTTCTCTGCCACCTGCAGGATCCTCCTCCACTCCTCCTCCACCTCCCTGACGGTCTGCTGGACCTCTTGTCTCCTGCTGTCCTCCAGGTCCTGATGTTCACACAGACTCTGGGCTCGTCTCCTCAGGTCTTGCAGCTTAGAGTCTCCCTCTGGTCTGGAACTCAGGACAGCCTGAAGACAGTAACACGTAATGTGTCAAATCTGAGGTTTCAAGCACATAAACCAAAAGAACAACCCAAGTAACAAAGCCTCTGCTGTGTGACATTTTCCATCACCTTGAAAAGACTGACCTGTGCTGAGGTCATCTTCCCCTCAGTCTTGGCTTGACCAGTCAGAGACTCAAGGTGCTGTTTCCGGGCTCTGACCCAGCTGTGAGCGTCAGTCTTCTGGGTTTCGAACGCTTTGTGGTCTTTCTCCAGGACATCAGCCCTGTGGAGAGCCTTCTCCCCCTCCTGCAGGATCCTCCTCCACTCCTCCTCCACTTCCCTGACGGTTTGCTGGACCTCTCGTCTCCTGCTGTCCTCCAGGTCCTGATGTTCACACAGACTCTGGGCTCGTCTCTTCAGGTCTTGCAGCTTAGAGTCTCCCTCTGGTCTGGAACTTAGGACAGCCTGAGAACAGAGACACACTGAGCTGAGACTGGGAGGTATGTCAGACTAAGCCTAAAGCAGAACCATCACATATTGTTGACAGAGAAGCCATGGGGTGTAATGCAAGCTCTGATTTTTGGTGTCCTGTAATATAATTTATTTTCAGTTCTTAAGACAGACAGCAGCTGTGGATTGACCTTTGTGACGTGCAGCCTTTCATTGATCTGCATGTGGCTGCCCAGACTCTGCAGGTGCTGTCTCTGGTTTCTGACCCAAGATTGACTGTTTTCTCTTTGGCTCTCAAATGCTCTTGAGGCGTTATCCAGGGCACTCTTAGCCTCAGCCTGACCCAGCCTCTCCTCCGCCACCTGCAGGATCCTCCTCCACTCCTCCTCCACCTCCCTGACGGTCTGCTGGACCTCTCGTGTCCTGCTCTCCTCCAGGTCCTGATGTTCACACAGACTCTGGGCTCGACTCTTCATGTCTTGCAGCTTAGAGTCTCCCTCTGGTCTTGAACTCAGGACAGCCTGAAGACAGAAAAATAATTGAAGAAGATAACTCTAACCAACGTGAATAATCCTCCAGTAGTAGACTGACCTGTGCCATGTGCAGGCTGTCTTCAGTCTTGGTCTGTGAGAGGAGGTGCTGCTGTCTTTGTCTGACCCAGGCCCTACAGCTGCCCTTCTGGGTTTCAAAGGCTCCAAACAGGCCTTCCAGAACGTTCTGTCTCTCAGCCCTGTGGAGAGCCTCCTCAGCTTCCTGTAACACCCTCCTCCACTCCTCCTCCACCTCCCTGACGGCCTGCTGGACCTCTCGTCTCCTGCTCTCCTCAAGGTCCTGATGTTCACACAGACTCTGGGATCGTCTCTTCAGGTCTTGCAGCTTAGAATCTCCCTCTGGTCTGGAACTCAGGACAGCCTGAAGACACAGAAATATACATCAGCAAACTGTACTCATGGCCTCAGTCTGAACACTGTAATAATTAAGATACATCTAACTACAGTCGTATACACTCTTTATACGTTGTTACTCCAGCTCCTAACAGACTGACCTGTGTTATGCGTGTCCTCTCTGCAGCATGGGTCTCACTGCCCTGGAAAAGGAGGCGTTGCTGCAAGCCTTTCACCCAGGCTTCGGTGCTCTTTGCCTGGGTGTGAAACCCTCGACACTCCCCCTCCAGGGCCTCCAGAGCCTCGGCCTGGTGCTGCAGCCTGGCCTCCAGGTTCCGGTGGCGCTGCAGCAGGTTGTCGCTGTCCTTCAGGAGGTTGTCGGCTCTCAGACCCTGCCTCCGCACGGACGCCAGCAGGTCGCCGAGGACCTCCAGTCTGGCGCTGGAACACACAGAAGACACACGTGATCCCACGCCACTCTAACAACCACCTCGAGTATCTTCACCGGTCCAGAAGCCATGAGATCACCTTTGATCGTGAACGTCTTTGAGAAGGTCGTCAAGGTATCCACCGTCGGCTGCCTGATGTTCTCGAGCCTGAAGCCACTCGCGGAATCGGACGTGTTCCTCCTGAAGGCTGTAGAATGCCAAACGACAAGAAACATGTTCCATGACATGGCCAGATAGACATTTTCACAGGAAGTGGTTCCGGCATTAGATTCCTAACCTGTTGAGGGTGCTGAGGGTGGAGTCCAGCTGGTCCCATCTGCCCTGGCAGTGGGCCCTAAGCGCCGCTAGCTCCTCCTCCTGCTCCTGCAGCCAGGAGGTCAGCTGGGCCAGCTGCTGGGAGGGGACCTGCCCACGGCCACGCTCCACGTGCTGCCGCAGCGCGCCCAGACGGTTCTCCCCCGCCTTGGAGGACAGGAACCCCTGGCAGGTGGAACCAGGATGGAATATGAGTCATCTGACACTTTGTGTCTCTGGTCCACAGTCAGATTATTGAAAAAGGCCTGGCATGGCGATGTTCACTCACTTTGAGCCTTTGCAAGGATGCCTCCATATCCTGTCTGTGCTCTGGGTTCTCAAAGCACTCGTTGACTGACAGCTGCAGGTCCTGGAACCACTCTTCAAAGGACTGACTCTCGTCTGAGGGAGAACCGGAAGAGAAAAAGTTGGAAAGGCTCAGCATTTAAACGCTAGCTTAGCTTTTTCCGTTTTCTGTATTTCTAGAAAGAAAATGTTTACCGTTGATGAGCTTGAGAAGGCCCTTCTCTCCCTCCTCCCTCTTCAGGTGAATCATGTCCTTGGTGTAGTCCACGGCCTCCCTGAGGCGGCTGCAGTCTGTAGACAGGGCCTGCAGCACCTGGGGGCTGGCCACGCTGGACACCAGGCTGACCTCCTTCAGTACGGACGCAGCCAGCTCCTCCTGGACCTGCAAGCGCTCACACACGTCCTGCACACACACACACACATACCGTACTGCTGTACATCTAACTCTGTGTGATCATCTTGTTTGATTTATAATCTAGTTTGACTTGTTTATAGACTACATGGTTTACCTATTGATTTTATTTTACGGAAACAACACATTATTTTAAGAAATCTTATCAAGTGAAATGTTCTTACTGAGCTGGCAGCCACATTTACTTGATTAAAGCAAGCTCAAAACAAATATGTTTTCACTTAAATTTGATATGGCATAGATCAAAAAGATGTTCTCGTGGATGGCTGGGCGACCACAGGGGGTGAGGTACCTGTATCTGGGCGGGCGCCTGGGGATCGGATGCAGGGATGGTGCTGACTGAGGTCTGGATGGTGCGGAGGGCAGCCTGGCACTCTGACATCCTGTCTGCCAGGTGTCTCTTCACCGCAACCAGCTCCTGGAAGACGTCGGTGCTGTCCGAGAACAGCTCCTTCACCTGCTCCACCCTCTTCCTCAGCTGGGTCTCCATCACCTGGTGGGGAGGGGTGGGGGGAGGGGGTTCAGAGGAAGGGCGGAGCTTAGCGGTGAAGGTCACGTGTCATTATTGAGCCGTGTCTCCCAGGTGGGGCGTGGCTGCGTCCGTCCTCACCTGCAGCTCCAGCGGAGCCTCCTGGCTCTGAAGCAGCTCCTGGATCTCCAGGGACTTCCTGTGGAAGCGCTCGATGTTCTCCTCGTACGCGTTGATCTCATCCTGGGACGACACGTGTACAAAGGTCACGGTAGCACACGACAGGCTGCGGTCCTTGCCTGTAACGACGGCTCGCGATAAAGCCTGTGACTCACCCTCATGGCTAGAACTTGTTCTTCGCTGTGGAAGGGGTGGCTTTCTGCAAACAGGGCCAGCTTGGCTCCGGCCCAGCTGTCCACTTCGGCGCCCAGCCCCAGCTGCTTGTCCCACAGCTCCAGCCCCACCTGCAGGTTGTCTGCGTGGGAGTCCGTCTTCTCTGTCACCTGGGACAGACGAGACACAGCAACACTTGGTAACAGTGCAGATGACCAGTTCTCTCTGACAGACAGGTATCATGTAGGCTGAGGCCTTACTGTAGCACCCTGGGTTCAAATCTGGCCGTGGCCCTGTGCTGCATGAACTCAGGCTCTCTCTCCCTACAATTCCTGTCACACTTCACTTACAAACTGTCCAATGAAGCATACAAAAAAAAAAAAAAAACATGAATTCATATTGAAATATGAGATCCGTCTGGGGAGGGAGGTGCACCACCCCAGTGTCCCGGGGCAGGATCAGAGCTCTTACATCCAGCCAGCGGTCCACCAGAGCGTCAGCCTCAGCCTCGAACGGAGCCTCGCTGCAGTCAGGGATCTTCTTCAGGTGAGACTGCAGCTGCCTGCACACCCCTCTCATCTCCTCCATGCCTGCTCCAAGACCACCCAGATCCTCCTTGATGCCACAGACCTGGGCACGCAGGAAAACACAAGACACACAGGGGCGTTGAAGGAGGAGTTATTGTCTCGTGGTTGATTGATCACTGGCATGACTAAAGTATCATACAGTACACTTTACAGTATCATTGAATGCCGTGTGTGTTTGTGGGTGGGGGGGTCACCTTTGCTATGAGTCTCTGAAGGTTTTCTCTGCCCATGTAGGAGGCCTGTTCACAGATCGTCTGCTCTGCCCTCTGCATGGTGTTACTGAGGTAACTACGACAACTCTGGAACTTCTTCAGCAGTTCCATCAGGACGCTGCACTGTTCTCGTCTGCGAGACAATATTTAATGATCTGTTATTATTAGTGTACGTTCATTTCATTAACAGCTCACCATAGTCTCTCTATCTGATCCATCATTCTTCTCTTCATCTCTCCTCAGCCCGTTCTACTCCCACCCTGTCAATCACAGCTCTCAGCCCCTCCCCTTCCCTACCTGTCAATCACAGCTCTCAGCCCCTCCTCCTCCCTACCTGTCAATCACAGCTCTCAGCCCCTCCTCCTCCCTACCTGTCAATCACAGCTCTCAGCCCCTCCTCCTCCCTACCTGTCAGTCACAGCTCTCTGGGCATCCTCCCACTGGGTCTCCAGCTCCTGCAGGGGGTTCTCCCCGGCCTCCGGCCTCCCCTGGGCCTCCCTGAGACTCTGCAGCTCCGGGCGCTGGGCCTGCAGCTGCCCCTCCAGGTCGGCCAGAGCCCGCAGCCTGCAGAGAGAGGGCGGGGTTACAAGGGGGTCAAATCTAGGCTAGCAGTCAACATTTGTGTGTTTGTTGTGAATAGTCTGTAAGGACTTTCGATTTTCTTTAAACATTCTTCGTCAACCGAAGTTTAGAAAGACGCACCTCTGCTGCACGGCCGGCATGGTGGGCTCCTTCAGCCCCTGCCTCTCAGCGGCCTCCTGCACCTTCCTCAGCTCCCCCAACAGAGCCCTCCTCCTCAGGCCCAGGGACCGGCTCTCCTGCTCCCTCTGCACCACCTGCTGCTGGGAGGCCAGGCGGACGCCAGCCTCCTCCAGCCTCACCACCAGGGAGGACACCATGTCCAGGCAGGAGGCAGGGGTCCCGTCCCTGGTCACAGACAGCCTGGCCCCCTGCAGCAGCAGGTCCAGCTGGGGGGCCTTGTCCCCCAGGCTGGCCACGCTCTGCCTGCTGAGAGCCAGTTTGGAGCGGCACTCCTGCAGTAGCCCGGCGCTGCTGCAGGGGGAGCTCTGCACCCCGACGATGTCTTGCTCCACCGTGCGCAGGGACATGAGGAAGCGGTCCAGGGCCCGGGCGGCGGCCTCGCTCTTGCGGACCTGCTGTCTAAGCTGGTCCAGGCTGGTCTTGTGGGTCTCAACCTCCCGGATCAGAGGAGAGCGATCTCTCGGGTCCAGTTCGTTGGACTCCGAGTCTAACCTGGACAGTTGGTCCAGTTCACTCTGAATGCTCTCATCCAGGTCCTATGATATCAGAGGCCAGAAAGGACAGTATGTGTACACTTCAAAGAGCAATATCCATTCATAAACTGTTCACTTTATTGGTTTATCGCAGCCTTTCTGGAGAAAGGTTGCTTTATCGGGGGAAAAGATAAACACAACCCTAGAGGTTTCCTGCATCACTATAACTTACCCGGATGTCAGTCAGGGTGTTGGTGTTGGCCAGCGTGAACGCGCTGATGTCCTTGGGCTGTCTGATGAATCGGTCTAGGCGTTCAGAGAAGTCCACCATGTGGTTCTCGGTGGAGTCTATCTGCCTGAGGGCAGCCCCCAGAGAGCTGCCCCTCTTCTGCAGACTGGCCTGCTGGCCTCGCCACTGCTCCTGCACCTCTGCCCTCTCCTGATCCACACCCCCATGCCGTCTGAGCTGGGAGAGATGGTTCCCGTACTCGGTCCACAGGGACTCGGTCTCGCATCTCAAGGCCTGGGGTGGCAGAGACAGAGCCACAAGTATGGATTATAGGGGTGGGGGAAAAAATTGATTCACATATGAATCGCGATTCAGTCTTTTAGCGATTCACATCGATTAATTTTTTATTAAAAAAATACAAATTGATTACAAAAATTATAAAATCGTGAATCGATTTTTAATCGAATCGTGACCCCAAGAATCGATTCTAATCGTGAGGTACCAAATTATTCCCAACCCTAATGGATCAGATTGAGGATAACTGTAAACACTGTACTTTCTGATGACAGCTGAGTTGACTGCGTACCTGTATTTCCTGAAGTCGCGTGTGTAGGTCTTTGAGAGAGACCGAGTCAGACGGGAGATCTTTCTGGATGCTGAGTTCATTCTTGGAGAGTTGGACCTGCAAAGCCTTCTTGGATGTCTCATATCTGATGGTATAAATCAGAGTTACTACTATGGTACAAAGCTGCCATAGACGGGGTCTGTTTCTGGATCCATGAAATACATCTACCTTTCCAAAGCCTCCTTCTTGGCTGGATCGTCCTCTTTCACAGCAGCTGTTTGCTTCTCCATCTCCTTCTTTTCAAAAGAACTCGTCTTCACGAAAATCTTTGATACCTAAGAAGAGAGTAAACATGGCATACTTCATATAATGTCTTCAAATAGTATGTCATTTGGTAAATAATTCAGCTCATTACCTCAGAGCTTTGTGGTTTGTCAGTCTTCATGGGAGATTCCTGCAGTTGTGTCAGGTCTTGACTGATGTCAGCAGAGTTCCTGGTGGAGAGAAGTTTAAAACAGTAAATTCAAGTGTCATTCAAATTTCAAATCAATGTCTCACCCCCAGTCAAGGGATTTGTGTGTGTTTGCATGTACATGCATATACGTGTGTGCGTGCGTATGTCAGGTGAGTCCGGTGGCTGAGCGGTTAGGGAATCGGGCTAGTAATCTGAAGGTTGCCAGTACGATTCTCGGCCATGCCAAATGACGTTGTGTCCTTGAGGCAAGGCACTTCACCCTACTTGCCTCGGGGGGGAATGTCCCTGTACTTACTGTAAGTCCCTCTGGATAAGAGCGTGTGCTAAATGACTAAATGTACAGAATCTCATGTCCACTACCAACTGTCTTTCAAATTTCCAATCCATGTCTCACCCAGAGTCAGGAGTGTCCCTGTCCCCGCTGAACTGGCGCTGGATGGCAGCCAGTCTCTTCTCACACTCGCGGAGCTGAGCCTGAGCCAGCAGGTGGGCGTCCTCGGGGCTCAGGGTGTCGCACAGCTCCTTCAGGGCCTCCAGGTGGAGGCCGGCCTGGGCCAGGCTGCCCTCGGCCGAGAAGCACGCCTGCAGACACAGCCAGAGACTCAGGATACCCACCCAAGCAAACTGATATGACACTTAAAGTATATTTAGAGTTTAAGGGCTTTCAATTTAAGCCTTTAAAACGTGATATTCTGTAATACTTACGTTAAAAATATATATTGAGGATTTCAATAAGTATGTGAATGTACTAAATCGGTAAATTTTAAGTACACTTTCAAATGTGTGGTAATTGTGGGTAATTGTGTGAAAATGTTTTAAGCTCTTATTTGACACGTTTAAATAAAATGTAAGTATACTCTTTTTACGCTTGGGAATGCTGAATCATTACTCAGTCATTAAATACTTTAATGTAATTGACAACCCAGCAGGGGGCAGCCGACACCAGATAGAGAAGATTATGAAACCAACGACCCAGCCAAACCATTTACCCAACAGATGTTTATACAACTTCTAAAGGATTATGAGAAAAGAAAAAGAAAATGCAGTCTTGTCCCGTGGGATCCCATCGACCAAAACATGCCACAAAGTTAGTGAGATAATCAATTACCTGTGCTTTGGATGGGTTTGTGTTAAAGTGCATCTCACACTGCAAGGCAGCACTAACAAAGTCTTTTCGCTTTAGTTCAAATCTCATATGCAGTACAAAGGTGCTTATCTCAGCTCTCACAGCCTGGATGATAAAATGTAAAGGCAATCAAAGACATGACATCACTCGGAATGTTGTGACAGTTAGAGTTCCGGTGCTCAATTAACAAGCATGCAAGCATCAAGCATTCCATACCTCACATTCCGTACACACTCTCTATATGAAACTCTGCTACTCAACTACTGTACATTCTCAATACACACTGACCTTAAAAAAATTAAATAAAAAGCTTTCAACTGTATCTCTATGGATTTACAGTAGCTCTAGCACCAAACACAAGCAACACTCGAAACTCCCAACACAAACCAGCTTGTGGCTTACCTCCCACTGTGTCCTGACTGACTTGGTGAAGAACTCCATGTCTCGCAGCTGGGGCAGGGTGCAGAAGGCCTCCATGCCCTCGGCCGCCCGCAGGAACTCTTCCAGCAGCTCCGGGTCCAGCGTGCGCAGGGTTTCCTGAGGAAGACGCAGGCAGGAGGAAAGCGTAAACACGGCATTCGAACCGCAGTGACAATGAATATGTTACTCGAGTTTGATTACCTCTTTGACGGCCGCCTGCTCGAGAGAGACGTGCTTGTCCTTGAACACGTTGATGGCTTCCAGGATGTGTTCCTGCAGGCAGTGCTTGGCCTCTTCGAACTGGTTCCTGACCAGGGCCTGGGCCTTGACGTAGGCCTCGGTGTAGGCCTGGGGGGGCGCCTGGGCTAGGGAGGGAGGCTTGAGGCGCAGTTCTGGAGACTGAGGAAGAACGGGAGAGACCTGGATCTGTTGGGGCTGGGGCTGTGGTTGGGGTTGAGGCTGGGGCTGTGGTTGGGGCTGGGGCTGTGGCTGGGGCTGGCCCTGGGGCTGATGGGGTTGAGGCTGAGTTTGCGGTTGGGGCTGGGTCTGAGGCTGCTTTTGGGGCTGAGGCTGGGCCTGCCTTTGGGGTTGGGGAAGAGGCTGTGGCTGGGGCTGAGGCTGGGACTGGAGCTGAGGCTGAGGCTGCTGTTGGGGTTGGATCTGCTTTTGAGGCTGGAGCTGAGGCTGGGGCTGAGGCTGGGACTGCTGTTGGGGTTGGATCTGCTTTTGGGGCTGGGGCTGAGGCCGCTGTTGGGGCTGAGGCTGGGGCTGCTGTTGGGGTTGGATCTGCTTTTGAGGCTGGGGCTGGAGCTGAGGCTGGGGCTGAGGCTGCTGTTGCGGCTGAGGCTGGGGCTGGGGCTGAGGCTGCTGTTGCGGCTGGGGCTGAGGCTGGGGCTGAGGCTGCTGTTGGGGCTGTGGTTGGGAGAAGGGCTTAGGTTGCTGTAAGGGCTGGTACTGTGGTTTATTTGGCTGGGCTTGGTATTGAGGATAGGTCTGGGGCTGGGACGCAGGCTGCAACTGAGGACGAGCTTGAGGCTGAAGGAGGGGCTGGGGCTGGAAAGGAGACTGGGGTTGAGGGTAGGTTTTAGGTTGGAATGGAGAATAGGGCTGGGGCTGGGGATAAGAATAGGGTTGAGGCTGAGGCTGAGGCTGGGGCTGGGGGTAAGGTTGGCGTTGGGGCTGCCCCCAAGACTGAGTCTGGAACTGGCTTTGCTGTGCCTGGAGGTTGTAGGCTCTCATCTGAGGCTGCTGTTGCGTGAGGCCCTGAGGAGGCAGCTGAGTTGGAGGTTGTATCCAGGGTTGCCCTCCAGGCTGGGCAGGAGGCTGGGGGTAAGCTCCCCCAGGCTGAGCGTAGCCCTGGGAGGGTTGCTGAGGCCTGACTGGGGGCCACTGCTGGGGTGGTGGAGACTGGACCGGTGAATAGGACTGAGGGCAGTTTGCAAGGCCCATTGTCTGAGTATAGGCCTGTGGTGGAGTCTGCGCTCTCACTGGGAATAGTGGATGGGTAGGGCCCCTAGTATGGGAGTAAGGTGAACTGGGAGACTCGGGTCTGATTGGGGCCCATGGCTGGGGAGGGGACTGGGCTAGGGGATACCCCTGGGTGTAGGGCTGTGGCTGGCCTGGAGCAAGGGGGAGGGGAGATCTGATTGGAGCCCATGTGTGGACCTGGGCCTGGGCTTGGGCCTGGTTCTGGACCGGCATCTGCCTCTGGTTCTGGGCCTGGGCATAGGTCTGCATTTGGCTCTGGGGTTGGATGTTGGCCTGGGCCTGGAGTTGGGGCTGGACCTTGGCCTGGGGCTGGGCCTGGAGTTGGGGCTGGACCTTGGCCTGGGGCTGGGCCTGGAGCTGGGGCTGGGGCTGGGCCTGGGGAAGGGGCTGGGGATAGGGCTGGACCTTGGCTTGGGCCTGGAGCTGGGCCTGGGCCTGGAGTTGGGGCTGAACCTTGGCTTGGGGATGGGGCTGGGGATAGGGCTGGACCTTGGCTTGGGCCTGGAGCTGGGGCTGGGCCTGAGCCTGGAGCTGGGGCTGGGGCTGGGGCTGGGGCTGAGCCTGGGCCTGGAGCTGAGGCTGGGCCTGGGCCTGGGCCTGGGCCTGCAGCTGAGGCTGGGCCTGGGCCTGGAGCTGAGGCTGGGCCTGGAGCTGAGGCTGGGCCTGAGCCTGGGCCTGGAGCTGAGGCTGGGGTTGAATCTGCTTCTGGCCCTGGCCCTGAGGCTGGCCTTGGCCCTGTGACTTCATGGGGCCTTGAGGCTGTGGCAGAGCCTTTGGTAAAGGCTTGCTCTGGGCCTTCACCTGCTGCAGACCCTGGACCATCCTGGCCTGAGACCCGCCCTGCATCTGGGCCTGGCTGGAAGCCTGAGGTTGAGCCGAGGATGGTTCCTCTATCTTTGTTTGATGTTGACCTTGAGTTGTGGTTAGCGGTTGAGGCAGGCTCGTCTTGGTCATGGGTTGTGCTTGGCTGGGAGACTGGATATGGGCTATGGGCTGTGGCTGTGAAGGTGTAACAGTCATGGCTTGTGCCTGAACAGCAGGCTTGGGGGTTCCTGTGTGCTGTGGGACCACCTGGACAGGGACCTGTTTCTCTGTCTGGATTTGGGTCCGTGCAGGAGCTTGGACCTGGCCTGGAGACTGGTCCTGATCTTGAGTCTTCTTCTGCAGCCAGGGTCGGTTCTTGCTGGCCTGTGCTTTCCTAACCTGCAGCTCCTGGGGTGTCAGAGGACGTGTCGGTTGAGGTGACTGGGATAAAGAGCGTTTCTGGTCTTGTGTTGCTAAATAGGTGGGAGCTTGGCACGTAGGTTCGCCTGGGCCCTGGCCTTGCGCCCGAGACTGGGCAGGAAGCTGCTGTTGCTGCTGTCTCTGGGAGAGTGCCTGTTGTTCAGAGACCTGCTGCTGTACCAGTCGCTGGGTCTGGGTCTGGGTCTGGGTCTGGAGCTGGGTCTGTGTGGTCTGAACCTGGCCCTCTGGAGGAGATTGTGGGCGGGCCATCGACTGGGTCACAGCCTGAGAATAGCTGTACAACAGAGGTGGAGGGCTAGTCTCCTCCCTGTATTCCTGTACTACTATCTGTGGCACCGGCTGGGTCTGTCGCTGCGCCTCCGGCTGACAGGCTGACGGGTCAGGAGTCCTGGGATGGAAAGATGAGAGCGTCTGGGCCTCCGCACCATCCTCTGTCTGGGCATACTTCTTGGGTGGAGGCTGGTGTCCTGGCGAGCTTCTGTCTCTCCTGGAGCCCAGAGAGCTGAGCATGCCTACAGTCTCCTGGAATCCAGACAAAGTTCAAATTTAGCAGACAGAAAATATTTACTTATTTTTTTTTTTTACAGATTTTTTCTTTCAGGATTACATTTTTGTCTCAATTTATACAATCATATTAAAAAATATATCTTCATTTTTTTCCCCCATTTTTCAATTTCAAATGTATACCATTTACAGAAAAGAAGAAGAAAAAGTATTTACAACAAACAAAACAAGACACACGAGAGAGAGAGACCGAGAGGAGTTCTGACCTGTGACTGGGCCACGGAGCTTCTGACCCGGTCCTGCATGGCGGAGGCCATGAGGTAGCGGAGGGGCGAGTTCTTCTGCCCCGTCAGCACCAGCATCTGGAGGTCCTGTTCCTCTGTCACCACCTGGCCCTCCAGCTGCAGGCCTCGGGAGATCAAGATCTGACGGAGGAAGAGAGCGGAACAACACAAGCTGTTAATCCTCACAGTAGAGAACGCTGTGGGGCTTATAAGGAGGAGGATATACCCCTCCTAACACCAGTTCTAGATGTTACAAGGCTAATTTCCTACACACAGCGTCTGTGAGAAAGGCTTTGCTGTGTATTAAATGTTCCTTGTGTGACTCTTTCCCCTCGGCCTGCGTTGCGTCAGTCGTACCCTGGCGCGGGAGTCCTGTCCGGCCGGAGCGCGGCGCTCCGCGGCCTTCAGGACGTGGTACTGCTCCCTGGCCTCGCTCTCCCAGTGAAGCAGCTCAGCCAGGCGGCAGTCCAGCCCGGACACACTCTGCTGCAGCTCCACACACACCTGCTCGGCCTCACACAGAGTCTGCATCACCTGCACACACACGTTCACACACACACACACACACATACCAAAGACACCCACAAAGGAGCAGCGCACCCACAAACAGAGCATAAGAAGTTTAGCAAGTCACGAAACAAACTGTGAAAAATTAGAAACTGTCAACCTGGCTGAGTGCTATGAGTCCTACCTCAGGTAGCGCCATCTTCACCTTCCTCACAGTCTCAGCCGAGCATTCTGGGGTGGGAGAGAGGGCCTCCACATCCACCTCCTTTATCTTCCTCATCGTAAACTGAACGGCAGAGGAATCCAACGATCACTTCCTGTGAACATTACTTTGCGGAGCGCTGCAAAGACGATCTCCCAAGCCGCTAACATCATCACAAACAAGTGTTTTCTGCACTGAACCACAAGCATACCTGTAGTCTCTTCATGTAGATCCGTAGAGGGCCGGACATGGCTTCGACAGGCTCGTTGATGATCTGATTAGCCTCTCGGATCAGAACCTGGGGGTTCTGAGGCTGGGTGTCTGGTCTAACACTGGGCTCAGCTGCTGCAGCCTGGGGCGGGGCAGGGCATGGAGGAGCAACAGGGTTTATCGTTTTTTCTGATTGCTTTATCTAGGCACTAGTTTCAGCTAAGCTCTACACAATAACCATAAAACCTTACCCACAAAAACTTTTTCTAAACCTCTTCAAACTCTTTTACAGTACGTGTAGTTATCTAGTCTGGAGACATTCTCTGATGTGTCTCAAGCGAAACAGGACGTCACTTACGTTTGTAGGTTCTGGTCACAAAATCTGCCCAATGCGAGTTCAGCCTGCGTAGCTCCTCCCCCAGAGTCCTGCTGGTCTGAGGGTCCGTTAGCTGAACCAGGAAGTTACCCACCTCGTTGATGTGGGCCAGGCGAGATCTCCACTCTGCCATGCTCTCAGACGACACCTAGACCGGAAGCATACAGACATGGATGCAGAGTACTGTGTGTGTGTGTGTGTATTGGATCTGTGCGTGTGTGTGTGTATTGGACATGTGTGTGTGTGTGTATTGGATGTGTGTGTATTGGATGTGTGTGTGTGTATTGGATGTGTGTGTGTGTGTGTGTGTATTGGGTGTGTGTGTATTGGATGTGTGTGTGTGTATGGGTGTGTGTGTATTGGATGTGTGTGTATTGAATGTTTGTGTGTTTGTTGGATGTGTGTGTATTGGATGTGTGTGTGCGTGTTGCGTGTGTGTGTATTGGATGTGTGTGTGTGTGTACCTCTGGCGCAGGGCCGTGGGTGGATGAGCCCTGCTCCAGCCAGGCCTGCAGGGAGCTGTAAGAGTCAGAGTAGGAGTCCCAGGCAGACAGGACTCTACCCATCGTGCTCTTCACGGCCAACACCTCCTCTAGCGATGCAGCGCTCTCCTCCTCCATCTCCTTCACGTGCCGCTCCACAACTCTGGAGTCCGAAGCTGAGAGAGACACGAGCGCAGAGCTGACATGTATCCGTCTCGGAAAGGAAACCGTGGGAAAAAAATCTTGTAATGGCTGTTCTTAGCGTTGTGTTTCACAGGCCTCTGTGCGGGCCACTTACCCAGGGCGGACTTGCCGTTGTATTTGCCTGGAAACCAGCTTCAGTTTCAGAAGAGCCCCCTCCAGCAGAGAAGGTAGTTCTTGCTTGTCGACCAACTCCTGTGTGGAAGCAGTTACGAGGAGGTGTTAATGAGGTTTTATTTAAGTGATGCTCGGATACCCTTAGATCATTTTAAACAGACTAAAGTACTGTGGACCACGGAACCACTGGCTGTCAAACTGAAGCACTCACATGCCATTCCTGCAGAAGGACCCGCACTGCCTCCTGGGATATGTAGGGTCTCTTCCAGGTGCGCAGCTTGGTGTTGATCTGGCCCAGTAGGTCCAGGACTGTGTGGCGTTGCTCTTGGTACTCAAGCTTGATCCCATGGTACTTAGCGGTCACTCTCACACTAGTGAACCTGACAGGAAGGGGAAAAACTGAGTTTAGCAGTTTTACATTTCACTTAGCATCCAAGCCCCTGGCTCTAGAGCAGCCCGACCTTTTACACTTTGCGGCCCACTTGAATAGCTCAAATATTTTTGCGGCCGCCCAACACATCCGTTCTCTTGATTCCCACTTATCACACGTTTAAAAACACAACGCGAGCCAAACAGTTGGCTTTCAGGCAAACAATTTTTGAGCGATCAAATAAGACTTAAGTGAGAAATAAGTGTCCATCAGTGCCACAGTAAGCGCACATTGTAAAGAGAGGTAACGTGTGTAACTACCACGGCCAGGTCTAGAAATGCCGGTGAAGTTAGAAATGTGACTTTTAATAACCAGAACAGGTTATGTTATCCCATAAATATTGCTCTCTTTTTCTCGCTTTTTTTACATCGACCGATAACAGTACACCCTCACAGAAATCTCTCCCCCTTCCAAATTTTTTTTAGAAACTGAGAAAGACATGTTACATTACATTATCCATAGGGAAGAAATATGACAAATATTTCATAAGTTTTCATTGGTTTGGCGGCCTGGCCTGTGTTACCCTAGCGGACCACTAGTGGGCCGCGGCCCGCATGTTTGGAACTAGAGAAACTGCAAAAATAGCCAGACAAGTACACACCTTCTCTTCATTTCCTCTAGTTTGTCTGAAGGAACCACCATGGCTCCATATTCGTCCGAGTTCTGGAACTTCTGAAAGTTCTTCAGTTGCTGTGGCATTTCATCTAGGCAAGCCTATAAAAACACACCACGACAGATTGCATGTTATTTTACACTTTCTCAAGTTCATCTCGTGTCTCCATCGTGTGCACAGAGGACTCTGAAGAGAATCAGAATCAGAATGGGATTTATTCGCCATGAAAGTTTGCACAGACAAGGAATTTGCTTTGGCAGGAAGGTGCATACAATAAACATATAGGGACCTAAAATTTTAATATGTGGACTATCTATACTAAGGTTACATAAACTAGCAGTACTAAGTGGAATTAGAATTAAATTAAATATACAATTAAATGAAATATACAATAAAATTAAATATAAGTTGCCGTAATTACAATATAAAATACAAAAATACAAAAATACAAATATTACAAAATATTCAAATGTACAAGATACAAACAAGAGGCCCAGTGAGTTTAGGCCGGTTGAGACGGGCTACCTTGAGCAGCTCAATCTTATCCCTGGCCTCCCCAGCGGCGCGGGCGTGGTCCTGGGGGTCTCCCTCCTCCTCCGCCAACGCCCCCTCAGCCCTCAGCAGCCAGCGGCCCACCGAGACCAGCGGCGCCGGCAGGCTCAGGTCCAGCTCTGTCTTGAACTCTCGCAGCTGCAGCGACGAGTGGGAAACGAGAGCGTAAACAAACATACGAGGACAAAACTAAGATCTTGCTCCGAGTTAGTTTAGCGTAAATTAAGGATGTGAAAATGTTTGGGAAATTCTTGATTGGGATGGTTGTAGCTAAGTGGCTAGAACATTCAACTCCAGATCAAGAGATCGCAGGTTCAAATCCACCCCTGTCCTGTTACATCGCTTTGGATAAAACTGAGTGCTAGAATACATTAATATTACGTTTTATTAGTGTATGATTTGCTGTTGGTTTGCATGAGCGTGTTCGGTTGATTTGGCCAGACCTTTTCGGCGAGGGCGTCCCAGGCCCCCCTGAGGGAGCGCTGCTCCTCGCTCAGCTGGGGGGTGCGTCTCATCGCCGTGAGCAGGGGCATCACGGGACGACGTTGCTCGTTAAACGACACCACGAACGTCTGGAACACCTACGGGACACAAACACACACACTTCTAGTAAAAACTATTTATTTTTTTTACTAAAATGTCGAATTCACCAGATGTTTTTCCTGTGCGCTGTACTGTACAAAACCCCAGTTCAGGACACACTCATCAAGTCTAACTGGAAACGTTTCCACTTACATGGTATCTCTCTGCGTAGCTCTCTCCCTCTGTGGAGTCCCATCCTTCCAGTAGCTCCTGATAGGCTTGCACAAGCCAGCAGGTCACTTCCTGGGCTTTCTTATTAGAGGAAGTCTAAATTCACCAGCCACCCCCCAAAAAACAAGTGTTATTAAAACCACAACACCTCATGCATGTCTTCAAACTTTCAAACTCTAATCTTACACAATGAACCTTTGACAGGGAGGATGAGTAAGAGTTGCTGAATGAGGACAACCCTTTAGCCTGCAGCTTAGGTTTGTAGTAATGTTAGCTTAAGGACAGCTAATATTAATGCTTAACGTTTTTCCTGGTGAGTAGATAAGTTGAGGTTCTGGTAGTCTGGTAATCAATCTGTAATCAATGAACGTCACTCAGTGAATCAGCCAGAGGTGAAGGGAAGCAGCTGTTTTTAGAGCGTAATGGAGGAGGGGGAGGGGGGGGTGGCTGAGGCACAGGACATGGATAGCGGTTTACCACAGTAGCTGCAGCTCTGGAGGGCTCAGTTATATCAGACGTAGCTGATCTGATAGGTATGGGTTGAAGTAGATGAGCCTAACCAGGGAACAGACAGCAGATTGGAGGAGGGGCTGGGTAAAGGCATTTACTAAACCAAGCAGATCCAAACCCCACGGCTGGCTGGGGTTTTATATGGCAGCGGGTTACACAACATTGAAACGGTTCTCCCTGACAGACAGAAGTTCACGTCAAGTCCTGAACAGCTGAACAACATCTCTGAACTATCCCGTACCCCAGGAACACTGGAGGTAACACATGCCGGCGCAGAAGCACAGCAGAAACCTGAGCTTGACGTTCTGCTTGGCATGACGGTTCTGGCATGAATTCCCTGGGTCGTGACAGGCGATACCTTTGCCTTAGTGGAAGGAATTACTGCCACCACTAGAGTCATTCATCTGCCGTGAAACACACCCTCCCATGCCTTCAGGCTAGCAGCTAGAAAACAGGGAGAACTGGTCGTGAACTACTTATTCTGCTCCAACTTTAATTAAGTTGACATTTAAAGGTATTCTTGACATTGCACAATGTTAGGATTTTGTATAGTGGAGGGACTATTCCTCTAGCACACAAGGTCTTTTGAGGTGCCTTCTAATTCCAAACATTCCCAGGTGAATTATGTTTAGAAATATATCGCGTTCATAAATACAATGCTGAAATGCCTTTCAAAAACAATATTATTTTTCAGTGGGTTAGCTCTCTGGCAGTTGTGATTCAGACATGGATTCATTTCAGTTGAACATGTTGAGAAACTGGACCCTGGAGGAAAAGGGGTACATTCAGTACTGTAGCGTGTGTGTGTGTGCCAGAGAGGATGAGGGGAGCCAGAGACCGAAGGCACAGCAAACAGAAGCGGGAGCTACCTGGCGCAGAGGAGAGGCAGAGATGGCAGGAGTGAAGTGCGTGGGCAGGTTGACAGGTGACAGACTTTTAGGTGGAGTCAGATATTGCATCTGACAGATAAGACAGAGAAGAGAATCAAGGTGTCAGTTAGAAAACTGAAAGAAAAAGTGAAAGTGCAAAGCCGAGAAATTGTAGCATAGTTGAGATAAAATCAACAGTGTTGATTACAAAACAGTGTAAAAACTGTAAAACTGCTGACTACAGACCTGCATGTCGTCCTCCGGCTCTGGCATGTCTCTGGAGTACTGCAGGAACTGGGACACGTAGGTCATGATGGACTTCTCATCAGGGTCCCGGACATCAACATCTGCCCCAAAACAAGTTCCCTGAGACACTCAGAACACAGTCCAAAGCAACTGACGAAATCGGAATTCAGTGTGCCCTGATTGGATGCCATGGATACTTTAAAAAACAACAACTTGTGACAGCAAGGCACAACAAGCAAGCTTTTCACACCAGTTCAAAGCGGGAAACCACTCAGTCATCAGACCGTCACGGCCCCCCCCCCCCTTCCACCCACCATCAGGCTCCAGCAGTCTGGGGATGCGCAGCTCTCGCTCAGCCGTGCGGAAGGCCTCCTCCAGGTTCTGCTTGTTGGTTCTGGTTCTGGCCTTGGACAGGTCCACCAGGTCTGGTCTCAGGGCGTACAGGATGGCCAGGAAGACAACACCGCTCCTCCAGCTGACCTTGAAGTCTTTTACATTCAGGGTACAACCAGCCCTGAGGACAAACACAGAGGTTAGGAGATACAGTCGAGCAGTCGAAAGTTCCCGCTTTGTTTTCCATCGATGCAAATCGACACTGACATAAAAATACATAAAAGCTATTCAAAACAACAGATATCTTTTACGGAGTTTTAGCAGGGTTCCAATGTGAGAACAAAGCACAGGTCTCACTTGTGACACTGTTCCCGGACCCAGAGGAGCAGGGCTTTCTTGGCAGAGACCCTGAAGCGGTTGTGTAAGGGGGAACCCTTGGGGGGCACAGGGCTGCTGGAGGTGGAGCGGGTGGAGAGGCTGGAGAGGGTGGAGCGAGAGTCCAAGCTGGCCAGAGACTCCAGAGAGGACTGACGGGAACTGAAGGACAAGCTGCTAGCCAGCTCCTCGATCTGCAGGGGGAAAGCAAGGATATATGAGCTGCCACAGCTAAACCAAGGGTTTTTTTCCCCTCAAATGTCATGTTGGTTTACAGCTGAATGTGACAGAGACTCACATGATACTGTAAAATGATAGTCCATATCAAGCCTAGAATGATGGACGGTCTACCATCGATGATGTCAGGAATGTTAATGTTGACTAGCTTGATCTGCGTGTGAACAGAAACAAGACAGACAACTGAACGAAAACAACCTAGTGAAACAAAATAATTATAATCTTAATCGTATGGGCCTTTTTACAAGTAGCGTCACAGAATTGAAATGCACCTAAACCAACCAAAACCCTGGAAGAAAACAAGGAAAAACTCCCAGGAAAACTCACACCGAATACAGAGTACAGATTGAATCAAGCAGCCCCCTTACCGACTTCTTCTTCAGAAAGGACAAGGCTGTTTCAATGTTGCTCCTGTGCTGAAAGATGCCCCTGCCCTTCTCACGGTTCTACATCAGACAGACGGCACAGAGTCACGAAAGGAGAGACCATATAAAGAATGCTGTGGTAAAAGTTAACTAAACAGAACATGACAGATATATTTTCCTGTTCTGTGTGGGTGTAGCATGTCGCCTGAGCAGATCTCGGTGACAAAACAAAAAAAGGTCCCCGAAACAGACAGACGGAGGGATGGAGGGAAGGATGGAGGGATGGATGGAGGGATGGATGGAGGGATGTACGGAGGGAGGGAGGGACTCACTCACCATTCGCTGTCCACTCATCACCTCCAGTAGGTCCAGCAGCTTGGACCCATCCCTGAAGTCACTGAACAGGTCCACCACCATGTTTGGGGGTTTCCTCTGCAACAACATTTTTGTAACATTAACCTCTTTCACTTGGCCTGGTGACCGCCATGTATTGCACATGTCATGACAATCACTTATGGCTGTTTGTTGAGGGACAGTTCACCCCAAAATCTAAATGATATATCAATCCTTTTACAGTAAGCTGTAGTGCCAGTTATCACGATATGGCCAAAGAATGTATCATTAGGCTGTATGAGTTTTACAAATATATTGATTGATGTTGATCCTCCATTTAAAGTATTCAGAGTGTTCTCCTTAGGACAGAACTCTAAAGAAACCCAGAAGACGATTTAGTATGCAGTATCCTACACAGACATGAAAGATATCAAAATGTGCATCTCGTTTAGATCGTGTTGTTGTTTTGTAATAAAATCTGTCCCACCAGTGCAGCGTGCTACTATGTCACTGATTTGCTTCCATAGTATTTTGTCTTGCCAGGAAATGCACGCTCTGCTAACTCAGACTCGGAAAGTCCAACATGCATGAGACTTACTCTGGTTACTCATACTAGTCCCCTCAATGTACAGTCAAAAATAGTTTGATGCTGGGATATACAGAACAGAAACTAGTTAGAAATACATATCATAAACCTGTCAACGTTATCGTGGAATATTTTCTCGTGAAAGTTATCAAGTTCGTCTTATTGCCCAGTCCTATCTGAAAGGTATAAATGTGTTCATCAAAAAAACGTGACATAGATTTCCATTGCGTCATTAATTCTGATCCAAATCCACAATCTTGTCTGGTCATACTGGAAGTGTATTGAAACATGTCAAACCCGCAGCTGAGTTTCCACAACACAGACGGCTTGCCAGCTTTTGCCACAGTTCATGTTTGCGAGAGTGTGGGGGGGGAGGGTGGGGGAGGGTGGGGGAGGAGGTGGTGCCTCTGTTGCTGTCCGTCTGTGTGCTCTGAACTCTGCTCCAACTGGCTATATTTAAATGAACTAACCCCCTCCACCACACGTTTCTCCTCCTCCCCCTCGTCACATGCACAGTTGACCTCTACCATGATCTGTATACCAGTGGTCTACTCCTGGTGGGCTTAGAACAACACTGAATCTCTGTATGTCCCATGTAGACACTTACCTTTGATAGCTGAGCATTGATCCAGTTGGTGAAGGTTCGCTTCTGAATTTGCTCTTGCTCAACTGCAGAGAGAACACGTAGAGAGAAGACAGGAAATTACACTGTGTTTTACACAGCCAGACCCTGCCAAAGACAGAAGATGTATGTCCAAGGGCAGCAAAGCGGCTCACAAGTCGTGTTTCATCGACACGATTATTTGTCGGAACTGAAATAAAGCTGCCTCGGGAACTTGGAACACAATAGCGGTTGGGAACAATTAAATTAAACTCTCACAAATCCCTCTCCTCAGATACTCACAGCACTGTACACAGGCCCAGACTGCTAACACAGCATATGTCCACTCAGCTGTAAATCTCTACAAAGTTCGTCAGCTCAGCGGCTGTGAGGAGGGAGTCTCCATCGTCTCCCAGCACACTTCGAAAAGCCCTCACGTCTACGACGGGCACCTCTAAATCTTCCAGCACATCCAACTACGTCAGTAAAAAAGGCTCCTGAATTATTTATTTGTATATAGTTGGACTGGAATTCCGAAATCTGCTGGCTCTTGCTCACTAGTTCTGGGCCCACTGCTCAAGGCAGCTCAACAAAGCCATCAAGGAGAGGTCCCTCATCTCTACCACAAGCTCCTGACTGGGTGCCCCCCCTGGTCTGCTACTGTGAGCTCGGAGACGCACGGACCGACCGGCCGACCGAACCGAGGAGGAGTTCCTCAGTAGGCTGTTTTACAGCAGGCCTTACTCGCCTGCCATCTACATTTAGTCATTTAGCAGACACTCTTATCCAGAGCGACTTACAGTAAGTACAGGGACATTCCCCCCGAGGCAAGTAGGGTGAAGTGCCTTGCCCAAGGACACAACGTCATTTGGCACGGCCGGGAATCTGCCGGGAATCATAAACATTTACCTTCAGTGGTGTTTCATATAATGTATCAGTAGTGCTAAAACATCGACAGCGCCAATGTTTGGAGAGAAGAAAGTGAGCTGTGACACTTACATTTAGCAGACGCTCTTATCCAGAGCGACTTACAGTAAGTACAGGGACATTCCCCCCGAAGCAAGTAGTGTGAAGTGCCTTGCCCAAGGACACAACGTCATTTTACACGGCCGGGAATCGAACTGGCAACCTTCAGATTACTAGCCCGACTCCCTCACCGCTCAGCCATCTGACTCACTTGTTGGTTTTCTAAGCAGAATCTATTTGTAAACAACCTTGAGTTGAGTTAACCGCAGTCACAACCCTTCAAATCAGTGCTGCTCTCTTAAACACACAAACAAGATAGTCTGGATGAAAATAATATGACACTACTCTAAGTGCAAACTCTCTTTGGAATCAGCAGGTAAATTAAGCCTCTGTGTGTTTTCCTGCAGCAGTCATCCGAGACAATCTGCAAAAAGCTCATCATGCAATGAGTGTGAAAGTTAAATACACAAAGTACCTCATACATCACACCAACTAAACAAAGAATCCATTCAATCAAATGACAACCACCACACCAACAATCTCCACCTGTAAACACATGAACATACATGCTATTTGCATCGTCTACCCACAGGATTAATTAATTTGTTGATTAATCTATACCTTTCCTTGCTGCAGCCATGCTGGCATGGTTTGTTCACAAGTTCACAAACTGATCAGCTCCACTGGATGTAAAAAGGGGGGAAGGGTCCACCAGCAGGTAGATGCAACGGCAAGCTGCTTTTTTACTGAGACGGAACGTTCGTTAGTAAGGATTCCTGTTCAACTACCAGTTATCCTACCTACAGTATCCCTTCAGGGGGACAGGTGAATAGAGTAGCTCTACAGCTCCTCCCAGCCAAAAGCGAACACATGGAGGTGAGGCCTGTCCAGACAGCACCAGACACAGCCCCCTTCCAAGCTGCCTACGTATTAAGCACCACGGAAGATATTCAAAGCGCAAAAAAGGGAGATTCCATTCTTTCAGGGGTGCAACTGCAATATCAACACTACCAACATATCATCTGATAATAGGTTCAATTAGTGAACTCCTAGAGATGATATGTTGGTGTGATGATTGCCTGCTACCTTAGTAAACTCAGTAAACGACCAGCAGTGAGACTGCTGGTCGTTCGACTATACTCTCCCATTCAAGAGAGAGAGAGAGGAAGGCCCTTCATGCACCACTGCTACTGTTCACAGACCACATGAGTAACATAACATGATTCAAGACTGGAATCTAACTTCTGACATGGGTAAATACCCACAAGGAAACAAAAATATTACCCCGCCAGTGTATTTGCCCAGCTTGGATTTGTGTCAGCTTTTCTACTCTAATTCTTCTTGTTGAATCATGTCTCACTATGTGTGCTATTGACAACCATGCGCCATCAACAAACTCTTAAAGTAAGAGTCAGGTTAAGAGGAAAAGTTAGTCAAAGTCCAAAATGTTTTTATTTCAGACTTTGTTTCAGACTTTTTTATCTACAAAGGGCCTCTCAAAATAAGATTGTTCCCCACAAAACTTAATGAGAACTGTGTGAGAACATCAGCCAGTTCACATGTGAGCTAAATTTAGCCACATTCTTGTATCATTAAAACTCCAAAAAAGCAGAGAAAAACAACCTCTCTGAGCATTATTTTACAAGCCTACTTGTCAGTGGAGCACTGTGCTCACATCACCCCACGGCACATTGTATTATCTGGTGATGGCAGAGCTGGGGCACAATTACAAAGCTTGAATAAACTGATCCAGAAAACACTGTTTCTAAATAAGGGTAAAAGAACAACAGCCATGATCCTTAAATAGTAGAGCTGAGGACCTCTCGGTGATAGCTCTCAAAATACTGCCCACGGAGTGTGCAAGGAGAGAGGGTGGGGGGGGGGTGAGAGAGAGAGAGAGAGAGAGAGAGAGAGAGAGAGAGAGAGAGAGAGAGAGATGATGGGAGGGAGTACCATGAATCGATTGTGTGTGAGCAAGATTAAGAGAGAATGAGGGAGGATGGGATAGTCAAGAATAAGAGAACTAATAGAGACAGGGAGAGAGAGGGGCGAGAGAGGGGAGAGAGAGAAAAGAGAGAGAAGAGAAAAAGAAAAGAGACAGAGGAGAGAGGAAGATGAGATAGGAGAGAGAAGAGGGGGAGAGAAAGAGAGACTATCAAACAGTGTCAGGTTTGCTCTGTCGGAGGCATACCTGTCTGCAGTGCCAACTAGAAGACAGGAGGTCTGTGTACCCAAACCAAGGTCATTGGTAGATCTGCTGGACCAACCCGATTGGGCCCCTCCTCCACCAATGACAACTGATAGCTACCCAACACACCCGCTCATAACAAAGCCTTTCAGAGTGCCATAAAAGCATGCTGCAGAATAATCCTCACACCAGAAGGTCTTTTCTTTAGTTTTTCAATGGAAACATAGTGACTTCATGAAGTGTTACAGCGTGACCTTTTATTGAAAGGCTCTCACCTCTCTACCTTCCAGAACGTGCATGACTCATATTTCAGCAGGTTCTATATTCCAACAAACAAAACAAAAACTGTTCCCGCAGCAACTACAAGTAAAAACAGGAATAGCCAGGTTTTGGCTGCAGATGATCAAATAAGTCAAACAAAATGTGAAGTGTGTGAAGGAATAAATGGAATTCGATTATTTTGAACTGAGAGAGGCAGAGTGAGAGAGACAGAGAGACAAAGATAGAGAGAGAGACATAGAGAGAGAGAGACAGAGAGACAGAGAGAGAGAGAGAGAGAGAGAGAGGAGAGAGAGAGAGAGAGAGAGAGAGACAGAGACAGAGAGACAGAGAATTACAGAGAGAGAGAGACTTGTACTTGATGGACTAACGTCCACTGTTAGTCAGGAGGAGTAGACTGACCCTGTAGAAGCATGTGAACGTTGTCTATGTCCAGGGGGATAGCCCCCCTCTCCACAGGGGCCTCTCTGGCCTCGTCTGATGACATACTTCCTGTGGGCGGGGCTCATCCAAGTCCAAACAGCATGGCACCCCTCTAGAGACAAACACAAGAAATACTCAATAAATAAAATACTGCAGAAATACTACTAAAGCACTTGGAGCAATCCTTAAAGATACAAACAGTACTCAAAACATGGTGTGGTATGTGTAGTTGTGAATGGTGATTCCTTTTGTTTATGGTTAACAAGTAACAGCATGCAGGCAGTATCTTAGCTCACGTTGTAATTGTCCTTCAGTTTATAAATTAATATGAAAGAGGATTAGATCGGGATGAGCAATCCATCATCGGATCTCATCTGCTGTCGTTTGAAAAACATTCGCTTGTTTATGGACGAAGTTCTGTTTAGTCTTGTTTCAGATAGCCTAAGGACGTAGGCATAATTACTTTGACATTTAAAAGTTCTTTGCATTTTCAGCAGTTCAACAAGTTACAGTTCCGTCAAAAAGGAGGGAAAAAACGCTAACTCCATTCACCGTGGTTACTCAATGACAGTGACGGACAGCTCTGTTAAAATGAACAGGTGACAGAGACCAGCTAGTCGGCCTATACATACACCATACACTGTGCAGTGTGTCACAGCAATAAACACCTGTGTGGGCCCATTGGATCATATGTTGGAGGACCCAGCCGTTCCCTCAGATCCTGACCACTGGACACAGAGACACTGAGCACCACTGAATGACTGTAACACAGCTCCGCTGAGAAACATGTGCCTGCGGGGGGGGTTCTGTGTTGCTGCCATCCTCACTACAGTGAGGCATCTGTGCTATCCCAAAGCCTCATGTCAGCTGCAGAGAGAGAGAGAGAGAGAGAGAGAGAGAGAGAGAGAGAGAGAGAGAGAGAGAGAGAGAAGAGAGCGAGAGAGCGAGAGAGCAGGAGAGAGAGAGAGAGAGAGAGACAGGCGATAGAAAAATAGAGAGAGGGAGACAGAGAGAGAGAGAAAGACAGACAGAGCGATAGAAAAATAACAGAGAGGGAGACAGAGAGAGAGAGAAGAGACAGACAGAGAGAGAGAGAGAGAGAAAGAGAGAGAGACAGGCAGATGAGAGAGAGAGAGAGAGAGAGGAGAGAGAGAGAGAGAGAGAGAGAGAGAGACAGGCAGAGAGAGAGAGAGAGAGAGAGAGAGAGAGAGAGAGAGAGAGAGAGAGAGAGAGAGAGAGAGAGAGAGAGCCTGTGTCCCTAAGTCAAAGTCACTCAGGGCTGCTCTAATTGTGGATAGCACATACAACACATAACAAAACACTGGAAAAAGCAGAGGGGGCGAGATAGCACCTTCTCAGTTATTCTGTATGTGAGGGCCAGGAGACAGGACAACACTGAGCTGTTTACCACAACAGCACGTTCCCTATACATTCATGACCAGCAACAATATGGGGCTTCTCTCTCCCCCTCTCTCTCTTATCTCTCTCCCCCTCTCTCTTTATCTCTCTCCCCCTCTGTCTCTTTATCTCTCTCCCCCTCTCTCTCTTTATCTCTCCCCCTCTCTCTTTCCCGCTATACCATGTCTCTCCATCTCTCTCTCTCTCTCCATCTCTCTCCCTCCCTCCCTCTCTCTCCATCTCTCTCTCCATCTCGCTTCCCGTGTCTCTCTCTCTCTCTCCATCTCTCTCCATCTCTCTCCATCTCTCTCCATCTCCCTCCCTCCCTCTCTCCCTCTCTCCCTCTCTCCCTCTCTCTCTCTCTCTCGCTATCCCATGTCTCTCCATCTCTCTCTCCCTCTCTCCCTCTCTCTCTCTCTCTCTCTCTCTCTCTCCCTCTCTCTCTCTCTCTCTCTCTCTCCATCTCGCTATTCCATGTCTCTCCATCTCTCGCTCAGTCATGTGGATGAGTGACAGATGGATCCCCACGTCATTTAAGGATGGGTTCCCTTATGTTTCGTCAAACCCCTCAGGCTGTCCAAGACTGGTCGAGAGGCCTTTGTTACATGAAGAGGCCAGGCTGATGAATCAGTCTTCGTAAACCCAACCAGCACCAGGAACAGACACAAGTTAGGGTAGAGACATTTACATTTTACATTTATGCATTTAGCAGACGCTTTTATCCAAAGCGACTTCCAAGAGAGAGTTTTACAAAAGTGCATAGGTCACTGATCATGACAACGAGATATCCCCAAACATTGCGGGTAGCCAATGACAAGCCAAGAGAGGTTTCAGTGTGAGGGCAAATGCTGCACCATTGTCCAGAACTGAAGACTTGCAGCCCTCACTAGATCTACTTAGCCAGGGGTGAGTTCCCTGTAACTTTCTTAGCAGTGTGATGTCATCCACTTCTTTGAAATGACCAGGAGCCCTATTGAGGAGGCTAGTTGAACTTGGCACTCGGGTCAAGGACAAAGCAACTAATTGAGACCAAGCCATGGTTATGTGTCCTGCTTGTCAATGTCATTTTCATATCTAGCATCTTTCTTATCAAGACACAAAGTGTTATTCTACATGTCAGTTCATCTAACGCTTCACCTATCAGGACCAAGCCATCTTGTACGGATTTGTGTGCTGTGAGACAGGAGACTATGACTCCAAATATGTACAGTATAGCCCACATCACCCACAGACAGTGCAAATCATGAAAGGAAACGGCACAATAGCACTTTCAAAAGTAAACTTGTTTGCAGTTTTTCTATTAAAGCCTTAATTCAACTCACAGGTCAAGTTAAGAATAAATGTCATGCACTTTGACTCCTGGAATGCAATAGCGCGAGAGACGCGTTGACGTTGTGAACCTGTCACTGCCTGAAATAGCGCACCAATGAGTTCACGGCTGCCGCTACAGCGCTTCAATCCGTTATACTGTCAATTTAGTCCTTGAGGAAGACGAAAGGACGTTTAGTAATGGATGATAAATTCCCCATACTTAAGAGTTCCTCAAAAACGTCGAGCCTAAATACGAAATAATTAAATATGACATTTTACAATGACAAGTAGCCTATAGCTTAATTCATTAGGCTTGGTGTTCTTCAAAAACTTTCTGAAAAAGACCACAGCCACAGTGGACTAGAAATAAACGTTTTTCAAAAGGTTTTTGATTAAATGTTGATTCACATCTTTGGAGAAAATCACTAGTCCAACTCTATTTCCAACTATTTTTCCAAGTTTAGGGTATTGTCCTACAGTTGTCTTCACAAACTGCACTGAATAAACTTGTCATACAGTACTTACGTACAATGCAGTAATCTAGAGCGGATGCGTTGCACTTGAAATGTAGGTGTGCGTCCGAACAATAACAAACATCAATCGAGCAAAACAGAATGCACAATACTGATAGGATTGGACTGAGGGTGAAGCCAGTTACACCCCTCCCACGCCGCGCAAATTTGGATATGGCAACACCTCCGAAGGCAGCGGCCCAGTGTCACACGAGTAGCTGGTGCCATACCGCCCGGCGAGACTAAATATAACAGCTAGTAAGGCCAGCACATAGTCTTCGTTTTAGCACTTAGGTTAAGGGTAGGCTGGAAAATGTTCCCTCTTCCGTGATGATGACAGACATTACAGCTATACCAAACAGTGGCACAGTAAACTCATGACGCTATACTGCATAACAAGAATGGCCTTTTTCGTGAAAGTGAAAACAATCTGATCTTCTTCTCCATAGTAGTTGCTTTTTGAAATGCATCACGGAGGTGACGAATGTAATGGCGCATGTGAATAGCCCTGTTAATGACTGGTGGAAATATCTGAATTAGAAAACTATCTCCTCTAGTGAAGGATCTGCTGTGGTAGTCATGCACCCAACCCTCTTTAACAAAGGCCAGAGTTCACACTATCTTAAGAAGCCATGACATACATGTATAGGTGCAGTACTGATGATGGCTCACACATCTGAGATAACTATTTAACTAGTATACGTTTTTAATCAATCAAATTGATAAATATCACTAGAATTGGTTGTTTGTGTTTGGCATTAATAAAACATTATAATGCATCTGGATGATGCACTTGTGTTGCAGTGGCTGGAAAATGAGTACTACAAACAGCCACTAGAGGTCCTTGTTACACCGCTCCCAATGAAATAGGCCACGCTGTGTTAAAGTTTATGAAATACTTTAAATGTGATTCCAGTGAGAACATTTAGTTCTCACAGATCATTGAGAACTGTCCAATAGAGCAGTTGGAAACTCGTTTAAACCTATCCCCGACTCATCTCCCTGTTAGTTTAATTAAACTTTAATTGCGTAAAGATTCATTTCCTGAACGACTTGAGCGGTTCTGCTTCAGCACCCATATCCCTGAGGGGTTTGGAGGGAGATAAATGTCGGTTAGAGATGGTTGCTCACCCAAAACACCTCTTCTCCTCTCTTGTCTCCACGGATGAGACTCACCAGACCACCCCAACCTCTTAGCCTCCATACGCTCCAACATGCCCATCCGTTGTCAGGCATAGTTGGAGCTAAAAGAAAATATCCTCGCGGAAAAAAAAAGACAACAGCGACGAGGCCTTTTTCAAAACAGCTCAGCCAATTACCGGAGACGTCGTCTAATTTAGCTGAGCTGAGTGTGGATCCAGGTATGATTATTGTGTTTTTCCCCTCATTCCATGTGGCTGGCTTTGAACAAAAGAGCAGCCTTTCTGCCTAATCAGGCTAATGGAGCAATGGCTGTCTCATGGCTGGTGGGCTGGGATAGAGCAGGGCCTAAGGGAGATTAAACTGTCTCTTTCTGCCGGAGCCCTGGTGACTCAAGATGACTAGCTGCGTCTGATTGACAGAACACATTGAAATAAATAGAGCAGAGTTCCACCCTGTGATCCATTAGCAAGTGCTTCTGTTCTGAGTAGAACTGCTACTTGTGGATATCAGCTACTGATCCAAAGATCCAGGTTGAAGGGGCCACTCCACCATAGCTGCCCTCCCGGTTTGAGTTGCTGTGGTGGGATCTGACTTGAGCAAGATGACCCTGCAGAGGAAAGGTGCACCATGGTAAGTGAGATCATCTTGGTCATAGTTTCTGACACACTAACGAAAAAAGATCCTACTTTCTTTTTAAGTGTGACTATTCAGATGAAACTGTTTGCAACGTACTCCAATTTTCTTTAAAAAAATCGGAATTACTTGATCCTGCCAACAGCACCATAAAAACAGGAATGAAGCAGTGAATCGTGTGTGGTCTATAATTAAACCTTCTGTTGTTGTGTTTCTGAAAGGTGGTGTGTGATTCTGTTGTACTGCACCGTACTGTGGGCAGGTCTTCAGCCACAGTCCCTCACCAAGGCTTCAGCCATCAACCTGCGTCGCTTCATTGGCTGTGCTGTGAGAGAGTTCACCTTCCTGGCCAGGAAGCCTGGCTGTGCCAGCCTGCACATCACCACAGACGCCTGCTGGGGGCGCTGTGAGACCTGGGAGGTGAGGGGAGACACAACCACGTCCAAGTTAAAAGGCTTGTGGTGTAACTGTACCGAGATTAGATATTCTCCAAAACTATGAAGCTGACGTCAGCAATCTAGGCTGATGAGAACAGGTTACTTTTTAATGTGTCAAGTTCTCAGAACGCAATATTCTTTCATATTCTGATAAAAGTTAGATTACAAATACAGTCGAATATTGTGAGAGTAGTTACATTGTGATAAAGATGGCATCAAAATGTTTCAGAAAACGCACATAAATCACTTATGTTTTAAGAAAACGCTTAAGAAGGCACAATTATGCACTAAAGATCTGAAAAACGCTAGGCACAGAACACACACACTTGTGTGTGTGGTACGAATTGTTATTGTTTCTTCTCGGTTACGTATAATACATTTACATTTAGTCATTTAGCAGACACTCTTATCCAGAGCGACTTACAGTAAGTACAGGGACATTCCCCCCGAAGCAAGTAGGGTGAAGTGCCTTGCCCAAGGACACAACGTAATTTGGCACGGCCGGGACTCCTCCAGGAATCGATCCGGCAATCTTCTGATTACTAGGCCGATTCCCTAACCGCTCAGCCACCTGACTCCCCTAATAGCATAATAGCTTTGCTTCTCCGCTGATTGCCCCCCTGGTGCCTGTGCCCGCAGAAGCCCGTCCTAGACCCTCCCTTCATTGAGTCCTACCAGAGAGTCTGCACCTACAACGAGACGCGCATGGTCACCGTACGCTTGCCAAACTGCTCGTCTACCGTGGACCCCTCCTACACCTACCCCGTGGCCCTGAGGTGTGACTGTGGTGTGTGTCTTACCAGCACCACGGAGTGCATCACCTCAGTCTGATTGGCCGAGGTGCATTCCGGAACGTTTTCACTGTAGCTCTGGACGTGGGGACTATGTATACCGCTTAGAGTCCGTGGGAAAGGGGAATATATTTTCACTATGAGGATTTTAAACCGATTGTAGAATTTTAAGGAAATCTGAGAGAGGCAATTTTCGTACAAAACTAGTGGTATGATTTGAATTTGTGTGGTTCTCTCTTTGCTAACTTCTCTCTCTGTAAAGGATACTGTATAAATACCTGGATGTTTTTGATTAAGGTCATCCTGAGATGTTTAGGTCACAAATAAATTGTTTTTGAAACAAGGGCTAATAATGGTTCATGGTTTGAAAGTGAACCTGCAAATGTGCATGTTAAATGGATGAAGCAATGTTTCCGAGTGTTAAGAATACCCATGACAAAAAGAACATTATGTAATCCTTGTCTACTCACGTGTCACTAAGGTGCCACAGGGTTGTGTTTGAGCTCTCTCCCTCTTTCTCCCTCTTCTCTCTCTCTCTCTTTCTCTCTTTCTCTCTCTCTCTTTCTCTCTCTCTCTTTCTCTCTCTCTCTTTCTCTCTCTCTCTCTTTCTCTCTCTCCTCTTTCTCTCTCTCTTTCTCTCTCTCTTTCTCTCCCCCCCTCTCTCTCTCTCCCTCTCTCTCGCTCCCTCTCTCCCCCTCTCTCCCCCTCTCTCTCCCCCCCTCTCTCTCTCTCCCTCTCTCCCCCTCTCTCTCCCTCTCTCCCCCTCTCTCTCCCTCTCTCTCCCCCTCTCTCCCTCCCTCTCCCCCTCTCCCCCTCTCCCCCTCTCCCCCCTCTCCCCCTCACCCTCCCTCTCTCCCGCTCTGGGCGTCTTTACTGCATGACTGGGGTGAGAGAGACAGAGAGTAGTCTCCAGAGTCCCTCTCCCACTGTCACCCCCCCCCACACACTCCCTAATGTGGCAGCGGTGTCAAGACTCATCTCTAATCCCTTTTGGGGTTCGCCCTAAAATGGTCTCCACTTCCAAACATAAATACATACATTATCCAGTCTCCTCCCCCCAAGATTGCAAAGGTCCCCTCTTTAGTTGGTGGTTTTGGAATCTGAATGCTAGAGAAAACCACAAAAAAAAAAGGGCCGTAAGGGATAGGAGACAGGAGACCGGGAGCACTGGCGCTGTCCATGTCTCTCAGAGATAAACAGCCTCACACGCTACAGGACATCGCTGTCCCTGTCAGAGAGAAACAGCCTTTTAAAACATTAACGGCCAAAGCGGAGTGGAGAAAGAACCTGGCTCTGTGTATCCAAAGAGTCCTCGGTCCACAGCCTTGACGAGAGCCACTGCAACAGCTCCTGTTGTTCTGATCGCTTCTGACATAACCGCTTCCTCCACGGGCTGTAAGGGGAGGGGGGTCTAGAGACCTGGAACAGCTCTTGGCAGGGCTGAGGAAAGGGGGGAGGGGACTGGTCTTGTACCACAACATCCTGGCTTGCAAGATCTGGCAGAAGGTGTCGGTAGTGATGAGGAGTAGGGTAGATGAGAAAGGCGTGACGCTGAGGTGTCAAGTGCAGGGGACGTGCAGGCCGCCCCCTCAAACCCCATCTCGGCATGGGGCCCCCTCGGTCCGAGCCCCCCCCCCCACAGTGAGGGCCCCCCACCACGATCCTCCGTGTGGCCGTGATGTAACAGAGGAGGCACACAGAGCCAAGCACTTCCATGTCAGGCCTTCCACTTCGACCCCCCAGTCTGTCACACACTGGCTCAGTGTGCCAAGTGTCCCGAAGGGCTTTTAGGACACACAAAGAAACTCACAAGTCGTCTTTTTGTCCAACCCGTACGGTGACCAGCCTTGCTCTTTACAAGCTGCACGACAACCATGATGGCGGTCTGTAGAACCTGGGCAAGTGGTGTTATCATCGCTTAACATTAAGGCATCATGATCTACCTTACAGCTACATAGCAATAGCGGTTCCTATGCAACTGTAGTGTTGTTACCATGGTTTTGTTATTGAGTTACATGGTGGTTAATGTAACCTTACAGTTGGAAGTGTTGCCCAACATTCTTTTGATTATCGACTTTTATAAATAGACGTTAATTATCTACCGTGTCTCATGAAGATGGATGTCACTTTGGGTCAGGATGTCATTCTGAGTGCTGAGGACAAGCAAATTGGGATACGTAAGTGACAACAGCAGAGGATAAGCTAAATGAGGAACACTTGCTGCTAACTATCAAACAGGAGCCTTTAGTCTGGGCCAGCATTGCCTTCAGGTGTTGAACAATTTTTAGATCTTGACAGTTTAATTTATCTCAACTGTTTCTTTTGGCTTGCTGTCAATATAAGCTCTGCTGGCAAGCTTACCATGATAATTCTTCTGTCAACCTGTTCAGCTGTAATTGGCTGCAAATTTTAACCTTTCAATGCACCTTCCAACTGCCTCAACAAGAACTATCCGGCTCTACTAATGAGCCAATTACATTCAGTTGAGAAAAACCAACAAATCATAATGAACAGAGTGTAGTAAAATTAGCGGGGCAGTGCTTGATCAATTCAAGCATCAAATATTGAAAAAGTACAAATCAAAGCACAACAAAGTTAAGCACCTGTATGGATGTATTTGATGCCCCAGGGCTGGTGATGTTAATAGGTGACTGATGGGTTGTTAAATCGGGCAATTTTAGCTCTGGCCTTTTGTGCGAGAGATTGTCTTATATTAAACTGATCCTCTACAGATTAGAAGATGGTACACTCTCTGATGGATATTCCAGTCACACGACAGAGCCGTGAATATCTGCAGATGTGGTTTCAAAGAGATGCAGAGCTATTAGCAGCTCTGCAAATCACACATTTCGTCTGAGTTCGGAAGACAGCGGAGCACACAATCTCAGATAAACCAGAGGTTAAAAATATAATAAGACGCCTCACAGATTTGTGCAAAAATAATAAAAAAATGTGTATTCCTGTAAAGCAAGCTCATTTTAGAGTCGAGACGACAAACGAAGCCCCTGGAATTCTCTCAGACAGTAGTTAGTAGTTTATTTTGCTGACGCTACAGTAAGGTGTGCAACTGTATAACAATGCATGAGTCATTGTGGGAATCAGTGCTACTTCTTGCCATGGCAACAAATGGTATAAAACAGTAACATTCCAGTAGAAAAGGGGGTAGTGACTCCTGCCCAGAGTTTCGGGCAGATGTTTCCCAGTCCTGCCTGTCCCCAGAGGAACGTGTACACAGCCAGTACAGTCACACAGAGCGGTGGTACATTTGCATGCTCAGGAGACAATCATAGAGGAAGAAAGAGAGAGACAGAGAGAGAGAGAGAGAGAGATTGAGATTGAGGGAGCTCCTCAACAAGAGAAGAGACAGGCCGATGTCAGGAGAGGGAGCGAGAGAGGGGGAAGGTGCGGTACACATTCAGCTGAGACGCGCTGCGTTTCCCGAGATGAAGGATTTCCAGGGAGCAGGACTCAGATCTCAGGAGACTCTTCCTTATTCGCTTGTCAAACAGGGAGAAAAAAAACCACTCTCACCCACTGCTGGGCTGTGTGTCACCCTGCGAACCTCAAGTCTGCTCCAAGGTAATCTAGAAGGTTCTACTAAGGGGAATTTTCCAATGGCATGTAAAACACGCTAGAGTGATAAAAAATAATTACCCAGAGTATATACACATGTTCCATCTAGTTGAACGTGACGACTGCATTCTAATAAATCTTCGGATAAATCTAAATGGCTTTAGGGTACCCAGACGTGTGAGACAGTAAGCGAAGGAGCATCAGCCTCTTAACTTTCATGAGAAAACGACTTGTTGCATAGCTTTGTGATATTCGGAATACCAAGACCATGAACATAGCATGGCAGAACAGTACAGACATCCACATTGGCAGACGCTGCTCTGAGGAGATCTCCGTGTTTCTCCACTGTGCTCTGACACGTGTTGGAACGGTCTGAGATCTCCAGGAGCCTGCGGTGGTGAGTTCATCTGAGGAGAGACATCCGCAGAACCGCACTGGAACGAGGGCCTCCCAGGCTCTGCTGCTTGGTGCTCTGACAGACCAACTCATCACCCCCACTGAGGAAGGCTCCTGGGGCACGAGAGCCACATCGAGAGATGCTCTTGTGTGGGCGTGTGCGTTTGTGTGTGTGTGTGAGCATGCGTTTGTATGTGTGTGTGCATGCATGCGTGTGTATGAGCATGCATGTGTGTGTATGCATGTGTGAACGTGGGTGTGTGTGTGTGCACACACTCTCTGGGGCATAAAACTGCTTCTCGGCATGCAGATGTAGAAAAGCATGATAGAGATATTAAATTCTTTATTACATGAGCTCTTTGCAGTGAAGGTGTTCTCAATAACAGAACCCACGGCAGGCCTTGTGACACACTGCCGGTGAGCTCGTCGTGTGTGAAGTGATGGAACGCTCCGTCACTAGACTGAGTGTTCTAAACTTCTGAACATTCCTAATGTCTTCCTGTCCTAATCACTCTTAGATTCGCCGAGCCAATCACAGATCTGGATCATGCAGGAGAAGGGTAAACCTCACTACAGTCACGATGGCGACACAGGTACGCTATCACTTGAGTGTACCTAACGGATGCATAGACACAAGGATAAATGACTGGTAAAATATTAGAAAATAATTAATCGTTCGCTACAGAAAATTAGAGGGGGGTGGGGGCAAAGGATGCCACGTTCATGAAAAAATAGAGAATGTTATTAATAGTAGCAACTTAAACTAACTAAGGTTTGAGAGAAAACAAACCGAGCCGCATGCTCTAAAAGGTGTGCTCTAATTAGTAGGGGCATTTGTGCCGTCATAACAAGGATAGATCAGAGAAGGACAACTTTCTCCCGGGCAAAACGTACAACTGTTTCAACCACTTGGTTTTTGTCAAAGCTCAATCTATCAGTCAACATCTCCGTCAACTTCTGCAAGTCAATGTTTATAGTGCTACCAGTATGCCAAACCCTGAATGTCCATATAATAAATCTTCCACGATTAAAAATATTCATATATATATATACGTACAGTGTGGATCAATAAAATCTTGGTTCTCTTTAAATTAGTTTGCATGCAGTCAACTGCATAATATACAGGCAATAAGTACGTTCGAGTCATAGTTTCTTTGGCAGGCCAGAATCCAGCTGGACATGCATAGAGAAGTATTTACAATCAAAAAAGCTCTGTCTCGTTGAGTAGTGTTCTGTCACAAACATGACACAAAAGTCTAAGTGCAAAAAGCAGTTTCAATAAGTCTTCCTCAGACCTGACCATCGTCTGAATCAGGAGAGACCGGTCTGGACACCGTGAAGATGTCCTGTCGTTTGGTTTTGGTTTTGGGGGTAGAGGCCCCAGGCGACTTCCTCTTGCTGGAGAGCAGTTTGAGGATCTCTGCTACCTGCGTCTCCAGGACGCCCAGACGGCCTCCGAGGCTCTGGATGTCCCCTCGGAGCTCCAGCCTGGTCTCCTGCAGCGCGGCCTGCAGGGCCTGCTCCGGGATGGGGCAGAAGGCCTGGGGAGACCCGCCCCCCCCGGGGAGAGGGCTGTGCTGGGAGGAGTCCAGCGGCGTCCGCGCCTCCCCGGCCCGGTCGATGCGCAGCTCGCTCTTGGTGATGCCGCTGTCGCACGAGTCCGTCTTGCGGAGGGGGTTGTTGCTCGACACCCCGCCCTCCTCCACGTCTCCCCTCCCGCCTCCTCCCTCCTGACCTTTGCCCTCCTGAGAGAGCATCTCCACAGACAAGGCCTTGGTGACGTTGTTCAGACCCTCGGTTTTCACCTCGGCCGGCTGGGGAGCCATGTTGCTCTTGAGTCTCATCCAGCCCTTGGGCGCGGCGGGCTTGGCAGCGGCGGGGCTGCTGCTGGCTTTGAGCCGGGCCGACGGAGGCTCTCCTCCCCCGGAAGGGCTGGGCTGCAGCTCCAGCAGGTCACAGTTGTTCTGCTTGGAGCTCTCCCCGCTGCTGGTACCGGAGCGGCTGCTGGCGTAGGCCAGGGAGCTCTGCATGGGCGTGACCTGCGACACGGTCAGCACGCTACTGCTGCAGCCGGAGGAGGGGGGGGGCCCCGTTCTGCAGCGAGGGGAGGGGCCGCTGGATGTTGAGGGGCAGCGAGTGCTGCAGGCTGGAGTGTGACAGCTGCAGGCTCTGCGGGTGCAGGTGCTCCACTTGGAACTGGTTCTTCTCCAGGTCCAGCTGGGACGAGGCCCCCTGGGTCCTCATCTCCTTCTGCTGCTTGAACTTCTGGAAGAGCTTCCTGACCGGATGGTCCTGGGGGATGGTCAGCTGCACCTCGTTCTTCTGCCGCTGACGCTCCTCCTCCTCCTTCTTCACGTCGCTGATCTTACGGAAAATGATCTGCGGAGACACGAAACAAAACAAAGCAGCGTTAATTATGAACGCTTCTTAAAACCACAACAGAGCAATCAGGACGCGACGCGACGCCTGTTAAGACAGAAACGAGACAGACGGAAAGTAATTCGGTATTTGCCAAAACTGGTGGGAAAACTGCTGTCTGTGCTGGCTGTCTATCACACGCCTCTCTCTCTGCAGTGCAGGGAGGTGCTCTAAAGTGTGTCTGGGTTTTTGGGGATCTCTGTTAAATCCCCCATCAGCACTACTGTATCTGGCTCCATTAGGCTGCCTGAGCCCGCCGAGCCTGTTCTCTTCAGACGCTAATTACCTCAGGGAATGGCAGGGATCCCTGCCAGCCAAACACATAAGTGTTATTCTTGCTTAAAATAACGCCGGCCCCTGAGTATCTGACAGGCTGGTTGTGAGGGTGGCTTTGGTCCCGGCTGGCTCTGGAGGAGAGGAGGCTGAACCTCCGAGCCTCCCAACCTCCCCTCTCCTCCCCCTGCTGGGACGTGCCACCTCTCCCTCCCTCCCTCCTCCCTCCCTCCCTCCCTCCCTCCCTCCCTCCCCCTCCCCATCCTCCCCCCTCTCCCTCCCTCCCTCCCCTCCCCTCTCCCTCCCCCTCCTCCCTCTCCCCCTCTCCCTCCCTCCCCCTCTCCCTCCCTCCCTCCCTCTCCCTCCCTCCTCTCCCTCCCCCTCTCCCTCCCTCTCTCCCTCCCCTCTCCTCCCTCCCTCCGACACACCTCTGTTGGAGTTCCGCGACACACGTCACTAAATGTCACCTCACGCTGCCCCTGGCTCAATCTGTGAGGAAGAAAGGAACCGAGGAGGAGATGAGCAGGAGAGGGGGTGGGGGGGTGAGGGGGGGGGGGGCGAGGGGGGGTTGTCAATCACCTCGTCTAGTCAGTGGCTGTTCGGAGGCAGACTGTTCCCATTTGAACAGAGCAAATAAAAAAACGGTTTGATATCAAGTCTGAGAGAAAACAGAGGAGACGTGGTCTCACTCTGAGAGGAATGGCTGAAACTAGGTTGGCTTAGTGGCGGCTTGAATTAGCACAAAAACCTTGAGTTATGCATTGATTACGACAGAGTGGCCTGACTCATATCCTTTTATTTGCCCTAATTTCGTGACCCAATTATTCCCTCCGTCTGCCCGCCTGGTGAAACATCTCAAATCATCCAGTTTAAAACCAATCAGCTGAAAGTGACGAAACTCTGTCTGTTAGTACTGAAGAAAGACCTCTTCATTAGCGTGTACCTCTGAGCTACTCGAGGTTCCAGAGAGAACAACAGACCATCATCTCACATCAGTACGTCTTAGCTGATCCCTCTTTCTCTCTCACGGTGAACAGGAAGGGGATGTCAAAGTGGCAGGGATGAGAGGCAATAAAAAAAGATTAACACTGACACACGCAAATAACCACCCCGGGGCAGAAACCCTTGTACCGTTAACACACTCGGAAACGCAAGGCAGGTGTTTATTAATCCTCGCCATATAAATAGAACACTTAGAAACTGATTTCGCTCAGAGAGAACGTTCTCGTCCGAGTTTTCATGCCAGCCTCCTCGAGGAACAGACAATTATCTTCAGGGAGTTCGATCCGCAGATTTGAATGTGCATGAAATGTTAATAAGAAGAATTAAAAGCGTTGCCTAAAGGGATTACATGTCGATATAAGTCTCAAAACACAAGCAGAGACGGTCATGAAAAGGACACTAACAGACGCATCAATTATTCAGATGGGAGGAGAGGCGGGAGATGGAGGGGGCGACTTCAGAAGAAGGGCTGGGAAGGTGAGTTATTCATCTGAACCTAAAAGCAGCCATCTAGTATCTAGCCTCGAAAAGAACATCTAATTTCAATGTAAGTATAAATCAGTGGGTGTCTGCTATTTCAGTGATCACTGGAATCACCAGTTGTTTAGACAAGAAACAAGGAAAAAAATAAACTTTTTCTTCAGACAGCTATTACCGTCAGAAGAAAAGCACTCCGACCGACATTGCATCGGGTCTATATCTAGATATGACTTCAAAGACTTTTTAAAAATTACTCAACTTCACTGTCAATACATATGGCTTCATTCAAAGTGCAACCTGAAAAATACATAAAACAGAATATTTGTGTTTTCACACTGCCTCAGTGAATATTTGGGTATTTCAACTATTAATTCCACTTCTAGAATGTGGGAGGTGCTATGTCCCTTACAAGCCTCAGGCAGTGCTGGTGTGTTTTGTCAGAATTAACCTTTCCTTCACCCAGTCTGTGACATTCAGGTGAGAGGAGAGGACTGAGGGGGAGGGAAATGCTACATACACAGAACAAGAGAGTGAAAGAGAATATGAGAGAGAGTGAGAGAGGAGAGAGACATGGTAGAGAGAGTGAGTGAGAGAGAGAGACTTCTCTACCAAACTCAATATCAAACAAGGTCCACAAGGGATCTGCAGCCTCTCTCTGATGCCTATGATTAACTTTGTGTCTCTATCCATCTCTCCCCTTCAAAAACTCTTCTCCCTTCCTTCCTTCCTTCCTCCAGCTCTCTCTCACTCCCTCTCTCTCACACACAGCCTCTCTACAGTAGCTATCAGTCTCTCCTTCTCACGGCCTCTCCCTCTTCCTGTCATCCTCCCTTTTCTGCCTCTGACACTCTTAAAAAACTTTCTCCCTCTCAGTGTCTTTCCCTCATACAGTCTCTCTTCTTTTCGCTCGTAATGTATTTTAAGAATCAACAAACCACTTCATGCCTCCCTCTTCCGATTGCTTCACACTTCATGGACTCTGTTGTCTCTGTCTATATTTAATCTCAATCATTGACCCCCCCCCCCCCCCCCCCACCTGCACTCCCCTTCCTTCCCTTTCATCTATTGATGATTGTGAGCTGACTGGTGTTTGGTGTGTCATCGAGCAGTCTGACTCATCCATCACGTGTGCTCTATGACAGCCTGGCGATGCTACCGAATACTGGGCCAACACTCTCTTGCATAGTTCAATGCTGACATGCGGGCCTGTGAACCAGGCTCATCACACAGACACACACGATAGGTCATAGGTCACCACCAACACACCACAGTGTACCTACACTGCTGTCGAGTGTCCCTAATCAGAGTTGATGGCATAGCTTCCGATCGACCCCTGCGTCAACGCGAGTCCTAAGAGGGATGGTAATGAAACTCAGGTGTGAACACTGCAGCCCATCAGGTTCACGAGAGTCAAAAAGCTAAAGTCGACCCCCCTCCCCACACAGTCTTTCCCAGGTGCTGAGGTAAAAATTAATCTAATTAACAGTCGTACGCTGGTTCAGCACAGCCGGGCCAAAACAGCAGACCAAAACGAGTCCAGGCACTTGTATCTGCAGCTGCCAGCCTGGCCCAGACCGACACACAGGCCTTCAACAAGTATAAATTATGCAGAGCACTCCGAGTAATAAAACGTGATATCACTGCAGCAAAACTCTCCTCCATTCTCCCCATGTTGGCTTTGTAAACAGTACTTTTTTTGAGAGCTTCCCACACAACAAGGTTCTCTGGTAATTGTATAACACCTGGGAAGAGATATTAACCACAGACGCTAATCCCAATTGCTGGATGGTTTTAATTGTGTAGGCGGTCTTGTTCTTTGAATCCCTCAGTTCCTTATTGGATATTTCTTGGTGCTAAGTTATATTTATCGCCGGGCGCTGCTAGGGCCAGAGGCTGCTGAGGAATACTCTCAAGCAACAACCCTCTAATAATCACATAGAAGCATCAAAGATTCTAACTACACCCTCTGACTCATGCTGTAGCCATACTGTGACCATCATACCAAATATGCTTATCATATTATAACAGGACTTTGATGAAAGGCTTAAATTACACAGAGATCCTGTAGTGGGTGAGATGATAGAATAGAGAAAACAAGTGTGTCTTCTGAAGAAATTCTGCCTCCTTCCCAGAATGTGAGGTGGGCTGCTTGCCAAGACTCTCTCTTCTCCTCTCCTCGCCTCCCCTCTCCTCTTCCTTCCCCACTCCTCTCTTCCCCTCCCCTCCCTTCGGCAGGCTCCAGGGATGGGGAGCAGAGCTGGGACCAGTGCTAACCCTCTGGGGACTATCTCGGTGGGTGATAGAACGACACCTCTCTGCTCCCCAGGTGAGCCTGCCTGTCACTCTCCTCCCACAGTGGTCATGGTGTGTGAGCTCACAGGCAAGGGTGACGTGGGCGGAGCCACACATACTGTAGGCCCACACACACACACACACACACATACTGTAGGCCCACACACACACACACGCACACACACACTGTAGGCCCACACACACACACACACACACACACACACACACACACACACACACACACACACACACACACACACACACACACACACACACACATACTGTAGGCCCCCACACACACACACACATACTGTAGGCCCACACACACACACACACATCCTGTAGGCCCACACACACACACGCACGCACACACACACGCCAACAGAGAAAGAACTAGAAGAACTACGAAAGCAATATGTTGACTGGAGAGCACGGAGACAGCAGTATCCCCTTGTCCATTTCGGGCATCTAGTTTTCTGTGTTCTGGCTGAGAGACTGCAGAGAATATCCTCTCCGTCCATGCTAATGCAGCTCTGACTTCTTGTCGAGAAAAAAGTGGGTCACTTTTCCTCTTTAGTTGAGCTATTCATTATTTACCAGACAGAACAGTGATGGCGAAAATGAGACTCATTGCATGGTTGACTTCTTCCTCTCTCCCTCCTTAGCTTTCTCCGACTCCCCACTGCCTACACTTTCATACACACACACACACTTGCAAGCATGCCTATACACATACTGTACACACACACACCGGCACACAAACACACAAACATTCAAAGCAGGCACGCACACTTTTTTCTTGCTTAAATTATTGCCACCCTAGCAACTCTCTTGACCGAAACTGCTCCCCTACAATCAACCCCCCCCCCCCCACACACACACACACAGAAACACACACAGAGAAACACTTTCTGCACTTATTCCATCCATCCCTAGTTTCCTAGTCTCATTAATAATCCATCAGAAGGCTGGTAAAAGCTTCCTCGTCTGCAGGGTTTAGCCTGAAGTATGTTCCCTAACTATTGTCCCTCCAAGCGCGCAAGCTGTCCCAACTGACAAAAAAACATTGTCCAGAAGCCTGCCTTCGTCAAACAGATCTGCAGAGAAACGTTGTTGGGCTCTGTTCTGTTGGCTCCTTTAAATAGATTTTTGAGAAAGAATGAATGGAATAATCTCCTGACCAAGAGTGGAATAAAAACACACAATCAAACGGCACAACCTCTGGCTTGTTTCACTGGATTATCCTGTCTCTTCTTCTTCACTAACTGTAGACAGTCTAGTCAAACTTGGCCTGTTGGCCTGAAACTAGTTTTAGCTGTGGAACTCACACGAAAATGTTCAACTACAGTGTTAATTATATGCTTCCATATTGAAAGGGAGAGCTGGCAGAGATTGGCAGCCTCTGCACATTAAACGACGGGCATCAATCAACATCCAGCCAAAGAAAAACAGCACATTTGCAAGTTTCTGGAAAAGCAATATATCCCCTCTCTTTAGTCAGGTAAGTATAAAAGCCCCAAGGCAGTATCATCACATCAGGAGGGAGTCCCAGCCTCTGAAGTGGAGACACCTTCTCTTCATTGCTCAGGAAAGCTTGGGTTGCGAATTCAGAGAGCCATTAGGAAATGACTGACACAACAAAGTTAAGATCTAACACATTTACTTTACAAGTGGTTCCACTGAAAGCTTGGTCAAAAGTTTGACATTTTTACCTGTATCATCAACTTATGGAAAGGAACAACATTCTAAAAACAAGCTACAGCATGACCATAGGTAGTAAAGCTACAGAATTAACAAGAAGAAATATGTGTCTAATATTATGAGTGCAAACAGTATTGTATGCTGCCAAGGAACACTACCTAAGGATAAAGCCTTTTTCAGACTTTATGAAGGTACGGTACAGTAGGTTCTAGTATATTCCATGAGGGAAGGAGAGAGTATTCAATATACCGTATGTCAGCCATCAATAGCATTACTGAATTGGAGCCGTATAACTGTATAACGAAATGGTTTCCATTTATGAGAATGACATTCAAACCTGCCTCTGTCCACATTCTGTGTTGACCCAAATACTACCAGTGCCTGGATGGTCGTGTGACATCTCTCCCACTGTGCATCGTCACTAACCAGATTAGGGGTCATGGAGCCGGGGCCAGTGCCTCAGCCCATGGAGCATCACACACACACACACACTGTACCTGCACCTCACACACACACACTGTACCCGCACCTCACACACATACACACACACACACTGTACCCGCACCTCACACACACACACTGTACCCGCACCTCACACACATACACACACACACACTGTACCCGCACCTCACACACACACACTGTACCCACACCTCACACACACACACTGTACCTGCACCTCACACACATACACACACACACACTATACCCGCACCTCACACACACACACACACACACACACTGTACCCACACCTCACACACACACACACTGTACCCGCACCTCACACACATACAACACACCTCCACACCTCTGTCAAACACACTCACAGTTGAAGTTGTGGTACCCACCCAGAAAATGAGAACTGCCTCTGTTTATCATCACTGAGAGAGAGAGCAAGCGCACAACAAAAGACAGAAAACAGCTGAAACTGCGTCCTAAATAATAAGGCTGTTGCTTTTGCATGTATTATTCAAAGACCTGTTGGGGCGCAGAGATCAAAATAAATATAGCTAACAAAACACCATTGGCTAATAATGAGATATGGTGTTATTCAGTTTTGGTGACAGGATGACAACGCGTTGGCAAAATGGAGCCTTGAGGGGGAATACAAATCTGTGTGCATCATGCAACAGACTGGAACACTAGAAGCAGCCCAGTAAGAGGCTGGGGAGGGGGAGGGTGTGGGAGGAAGGAAGGGGGGAGGAAGGGGGGAGGGGAGTGTGGGCTGGCTTGTCAGGTCAGAGCGCCCTCAGTCCATAAACGTGTGCATGTGGGTGCGTTTCCCCCGGCAGTACATTAGCGTCCGTCTTACCCGCTTGCGTAAATTGCAGGTGAGGATGAGGTTGCGTGAGAAGGAGTTGGCGAAGGCCGTGTAGAACTCCAGCACCTTGAGCAACGCCTCTCTCTTTATGACGTGCAGGTCGCAGTAAGTCAGCGCCCGGACATTAGCGCAGGCGTGCGCCAGGTTTGTCTCCTTCCAGAACACGTCACCAAACACATCCCCTTTCCCTACGGGGGAAAGGACACAGAGAAGATAAAGTCGATTTTATTGGAGAAAATATGATTTTCACATCCTTTAACAGTGCCTGTGGGAGACGAAACAAAGCTTTTGCATGTACACAATTAAATCTAGAATTTTCTCTCTGGCGTTCAGAGACTTGAGGTTCTAAGGTTTCCTTAGCAACGGGCTTACCTGGCTGTAAGTGCGTAGCAACCACATATTCTCATTACTAACGATGAGGGGAAGGTTGCTATTTTCTGCAGTGGGTATGTCTCGAAGAAACTCAATTCCTCCAAAACCCACATGCCCGCCCGTCAAGAGCTCCACATTCTAATGAAACCATAACCGGTAGGGAATTTACACCAATTTTGCCATTGTTTGGACAGGAAATAAAACTCCAAACTGACAGGTTGAATGGAGAGAATGACCTAATGGAATAAGAGTGTGTGTGTGTGTGTATGTGTGTGAAAGAGTCTCCTCTCCTACTGTCGTGACCCCCTGGGCACCCAGCAAACACCACCCTGCAGCTCAGACCCCATCTAGATGAGAGCCCCTGGGAGACGCAGCAAGGAGCCAATTAGCTGGCCGGATATGGAGAAGGTCAGAGGGATCAGGCTGGTGGCTGTGCTGCGACTGCATCAAGGTTCACCCCCAGAACAAGCGCCCTGACAGGTGGTGGGAGGAGTTCCACACCGTGTGCGAAAACATGACCCTTGTCACGCCCAGCGCTCTCCGTGGAACTGGACGAGGGTCACTACCCTGTTGGGTGTTTGTGAGATGGAACTTGGCTACGATCGCAGCCTTGGTGACGGGGGACTGGCTACTGTCATCTTTAATACTTTGTTTCTGATGCTTTTGCGAGCCAGGCTGCGGTCTATCTGGGATTAGGCAGCGCCGTGATAACATTGCTGTCTCATCACCCCCCTGCTCACGGGCACAGCACTGCTCACTGGCCCAAAACATATTGCTGTGAGAATAGATTGCAGGCTAAAATCCCACTCTCATAACCCAACATGAATAATGGATTGAGAAATTAATCAGATCATATTCTGCAAAGCCAGATCCTTCAGCTAAGCCACAAAACGGTGTGTTTCGGAGACAGAACAGAGTAGAAATTATAGGTACTAAGGCAGCTTAGTTATTGTTCACAAAATCCCAGAAGAATGTGGTGAGCGATGAGAAGTTTCCAGAATGTGCGTCTGGCTGAATGGATTATCAGGTAATATGTGTGTGTCTGGAGGGTAGTTCTGCCTGCAGTGGCAGTGCTGTGTCTAATAAGGGGGAGACAACAGCCCCAGTGCTGAGCCAGGGGTCTAAACTCACTCACACACACGCCCACTCCCCCCCTCCCCATACACACACACACACACACACACAGTTGAGCTCTAAGATCCTGCCCTTCCCTGGTTTCTTCTTCTGCAGTGCAGCAGCAGTGAGGGAGACAGGCCCCGTGCATGAGTATCAAACAGTACCTCAGACATGGAGTCAGGGTTCTCATGACTTCAGTGTCAATGTCGTATCTACAGACGCTATTTGCTTCAGCATCGTCCTAAGGTGCGACCTGTTCCTTTCTCCGATTTCGAAAGGGAGGGAGTCTAGTCGCAAAGTTTCTAAATATCCACCTTGTTCCCAGGGAGATCTATGCCTGCATTGCTTCAGTGTAGGTGAGCAGGATGTCAAGGATCAGCACTTTTTGCCATGGAAGTGGTCTCATACAGAGACATCACACTTCTTGAGATGTGAGTCTACTTTGCTTAAGTGGTTCATGCGCTGGTTACAAGAGTGAACAAACTGTTCCTCACTTCCAAAGAATAAACAGAGCAAACTTCAGATCTGGACAAGACTGGATTGTAGGTCTACAGCGTGAACAGTTTAGAAGAGAAAATGGTTGGAGAAGGATGTGTATCCTTCCCCCCTGCTTCCAGCACCCCCTACAGTGGATCCCCCGCCGAGTCAATCTGCTCTCCATCATCCCATCATCAATCCAGCCTCCCACCAGGCTCCCAGATGCCCCCCGCCCCCCTCCACACCCCCCCCCCCCCCTTTATAACGGAGGGGAATGCAATGCTGGGGGCCCCCTGCGGTGGCGAGGACAGGCGGCCATTTGAGCCGGTGATTAATGTAGTCCGTGTTGCGTGGCGATTCATCGGAGGCTAATACGCTTTTTATGAAGCTCTAACAACAGCCTCACTCAGGTTCCTGATGAAGTTAGGGAAGTGGAAAAGCAATAAAAGGCTCCGAAAACACCTGCCGGCACAACAGCCCCAGACACGAGGAGATCCAGAACTCACTTCCTCATCTACCCTCATCTACCCCTGGGGGCGCTAAGCTCCCTCTCTCTATCTGTTTCCTCCCTCTCTCTACCGCTCTCCCCCCTCCCTCTCTCTCTCTGTTTACTCCCTCTCTCTACCTCTTCCCCCTCGCTCTCTCTCTCTGTTTCCTCCCTCCCTCTCCCTCCCCCCCCCCCCACACCGCCCATCCCCCCCCCCCCCCCCCACCCCCCCATCATCTCTGCATCAGAGACGTGTCTACCCCAACCTCTGACCGGGTGGTTCTTACACTAGAGCACACAGCTCTGCCCGTGTGCCCACCTAGGATGGCGATGACCTCGTCGTCCTGGATGACCTCCAGCGACCCCGACACCACGAAGCACAGCGTGTCCACGCTCTCGCCGGAGTGGAAGATCAGGTCTCCCGGGGCGCAGTGGACGGTGTGGAACTCTCCGGCCAGCGAGCGCAGGCAGCCGTCGCTGGCCAGACGGAAGGCGGGGTGCTCGTTGAACACTTTCCGGTTCAGATGGACGCAGATGTCGGCCCGCATGTCCTTGGGACAGATGGACAGGACCTGGGGAGGGGACACGGGTCAGACGGCCACACCGACTCTTCAGAATCAGGCCGTGAAAAATGAATTCAAATCCTCTGATGTACTGTGAATTGGATGGATGAATACATGACAAGATCTCACCTTCTCTGTGTCGATGCCTTTGGACATGGACCAGGTGGAGACGATGTAGTCCATGACCCTCTCACTCAGCCCCTTGGGCACCTGGTACAGCTTCAGGAAGTCCCTCACGTTGTTCAGCATCTCGTGGTAGCGGTTCGTGTTGGCGTACATCTGCTGGAAGATGGTGGTCACGTTCCCAAAGATGGTGGCGTACAGGAGGGCTGGGGAACGAGATAAGAACATTATATCTCTGAGAAACAGAGGTAGGAGCAGTAATGACAAATGACAGGAGGCATTAATAATGGCTTTATGTACATGCAGGGAGAGAGTGGGGGCGTTCCTAGAGCTATGCCAGTTCTGCAGAGCTGTTTACTGTCACCCCCACCCCCACCCCAACCGACGCTTACACTGACTGTACCCCACAAGCTCACTGTTTCCATAGAGACCTAACCCAAAATAGTTCTCTATCTTTTTCTCCCAGCCAATAAAAAGAGAATAAAAGAAAAGGAATAACAAGTTTAAAGAGACTTTGGGGTTTGGGATGGGAGAGGGCTCGTGATCCTCAGCACAGCGAGGCAGCTGAAGCCATTGTGCAGGCTGCCACATTGTTCCCAGCCGTGGTAATTATACCTGGGGAGCTGGACAGGAGCTGGACAGGAGCCTTGCAGGTGTCCAGACCTGCCACTCTCCCACCTGACAAGCCCTGCTGACCGTGTTCCTTCCACTGTCACTGACAGCCCGGCCACGGCACCGCCTCGCACACCTCCACGTTCACGGACACGCTTCCGTCCCTCTCCTGTCTAATTCAAGTCATCGCTTCTCTTTCAACGCTCTGCAGGCAGACCAGGCAGGTTAGATCATCTTGCTATAGTCAGACGTAGAGAAGGGAGCAGGCCCAAATTAGACTATTACACAGGTTTGGTTGTCAGGTTGTTGGAGGGATTATTACATTACATTTAGTCATTTAGCAGACGCTCTTATCCAGAGCGACTTACAGGAAGTACAGGGACATTCCCCCCGAGGCAAGTAGGGTGAAGTGCCTTGCCCAAGGACACAACGTCATTTTTGACACAGCCGGGAATCGAACCGGTAACCTTCAGATTACTAGCCCGACTCCCTAACCGCTCAGCCACCTGACTATAGAACGGATTATAGTTTCCATTAGAGACCATGTTCATCCCCTCACACTTCCTCACACACACCAACAGAACAGAACAGCACGGCAGTACAGCTTCAGGACAACTTGGGGCTGAACCCTTGCAGCCTGAGTCTGGCTCCAGAACCCTGAACACAGTCATGCAGCCTGAGTCTGGCTCCTGAACCCTGAACACAGTCATGCAGCCTGAGTCTGGCTCCAGAACCCTGAACACAGTCATGCAGCCTGAGTCTGGCTCCAGAACCCTGAACACAGTCATGCAGCCTGAGTCTGGCTCCAGAACCCTGAACACAGTCATGCAGCCTGAGTCTGGCTCCAGAACCCTGAACACAGTCATGCAGCCTGAGTCTGGCTCCAGAACCCTGAACACAGTCATGCAGCCTGAGTCTGGCTCCTGAACCCTGAACACAGTCATGCAGCCTGAGTCTGGCTCCTGAACCCTGAACACAGTCATGCAGCCTGAGTCTGGCTCCAGAACCCTGAACACAGTCATGCAGCCTGAGTCTGGCTCCTGAACCCTGAACACAGTCATGCAGCCTGAGTCTGGCTCCAGAACCCTGAACACAGTCATGCAGCCTGAGTCTGGCTCCAGAACCCTGAACACAGTCATGCAGCCTGAGTCTGGCTCCTGAACCCTGAACACAGTCATGCAGCCTGAGTCTGGCTCCTGAACCCTGAACACAGTCATGCAGCCTGAGTCTGGCTCCAGAACCCTGAACACAGTCATGCAGCCTGAGTCTGGCTCCAGAACCCTGAACACAGTCATGCAGCCTGAGTCTGGCTCCAGAACCCTGAACACAGTCATGCAGCCTGAGTCTGGCTCCTGAACCCTGAACACAGTCATGCAGCCTGAGTCTGGCTCCTGAACCCTGAACACAGTCATGCAGCCTGAGTCTGGCTCCAGAACCCTGAACACAGTCATGCAGCCTGAGTCTGGCTCCAGAACCCTGAACACAGTCATGCAGCCTGAGTCTGGCTCCTGAACCCTGAACACAGTCATGCAGCCTGAGTCTGGCTCCTGAACCCTGAACACAGTCATGCAGCCTGAGTCTGGCTCCTGAACCCTGAACACAGTCATGCAGCCTGAGTCTGGCTCCTGAACCCTGAACACAGTCATGCAGCCTGAGTCTGGCTCCTGAACACAGTCATGCAGCCTGAGTCTGGCTCCTGAACCCTGAACACAGTCATGCAGCCTGAGTCTGGCTCCTGAACACAGTCATGCAGCCTGAGTCTGGCTCCAGAACCCTGAACACACGCCGTCATTGTTTCTGAGGTATTTTCAATCATGTGAAACCTTATTGCAGAGTATCATAAAATATCAATTTACTGAAAATACTGCAAAGACAGCAAACATTAGTCATACTTCTCCCCCCAAGTGAGAACTATTATTTCTATAATCAAACAATTTATTGAGTGAATAATATTATGTTGCACTGCCATTGTGCAGTTAATTTTTTCAATTTTGTCAATTTGATGCTATCTCAAGAAGATAATAGGCTTTACTGAGTCATGAAAGATGAATCTTTGACAAACCAGGTGCTCTTCAGTAAATAAACACAACTGAAGGACTGACGTTGTACTGAAAAACACTTGACGAAATTGAAAAAAACACTTCATCACAGCGCTGTTAATCTATAACACCATAAATGCTTAATAAAAATACAGCCTATAGTGCAGCTCCCACAGCCAATGATTTGATTTGGAAGTTTGGAACGTAAAGGAAAAATCAATCCAGATGCGCACGGCTATAAACGTGACGCTCAGAGAGACGATAAATCGTCTCTTTCGCTCTTTCAATTATTATCTATCGTCATCCGTCACGATAACATAATAAGACAAGGTGAGCCAGTGTTGCTGTAGCCGTGACGATAGCATGTTAGCTGATGATGGGGATTGGATGACTCTAGGGGACCCATTGAAAGTGCAACACCAGTAAGCAGTGTTGGTGCTGGAGGTAACAAGCCCTGTGGGGGGCGGTCTGTGTGTGTAGTGGGTTCTGTGTGTGCGTGTGTGTGTGTGGTGGGGAGGGGAGGGGGTCTGCAGGCCCCTTGGGGTTAGGCAGGGACATAATGAAGTCATGGAGGAGCACTCAGACAAAACAGGCTAGCCAGGTAAACACAAGAACCCTTCACCCTCCTCACACACACAGACCCTCATGACACACAAACACACACTCATCACTTACACATGAACACACACACCCGCATAATACACACATGCGCACACTCATCACTCACAAACACAGACTCCCATAACGCACACTTACACACAGGTACTTAAACAGGTTAACATTGAATAATTAAGCCCAAGCTTTTTGCAGGCTAATCTACCATGTATTGTCCTGGTATCAAGTAACATTTGCAAAGCACATTGATTGACCTTCCTCCGTCCAGGTACCATGTGACCGGAGAAGGGTACCATGTGACCGGGGTATGATACCATGTGACCGGAGCAGGGTACCATGTGACCGGGGCATGGTACCATGTGACCGGGGTATGGTACCATGTGACCGGGGCATGGTACCATGTGACCGGGGTATGGTACCATGTGACCGGGGCATGGTACCATGTGACCGGGGCATGGTACCATGTGACCGGAGCAGGGTACCATGTGACAGGAGCAGAATGGGCAGCAGTGGGGAAAAAGCTCTGGCCCTTTAAGACTCCAGACCAGACAGCACTAAAGGCTCTATTCAAACCCTCATTGAATAATGTCACTTCTAAGTTTAGCAGGTAACCCTGGTTGGCTCTATACATCACTGCTGTTTCACTGAGGGTCAGCGCACTGCTGGACTCTCCAGTGTCTGCAATAACACTTAAGGGGTCCTATCCATCATGTCTGGCACCTGCTCGATTCAATTATCCCCGCTGCCATTCTAACTGCAGACTCCACGCTTTGAGTCCCTCCTAAATTGCAGCGGTGAAATTAAAAAAATTATATTAAAAAAAATGTCATTGCCCGTTTACTGGCTTTTCACAGGGGAAAGATGGGGTCGATGAGAAATAGGACTCACAAATGAATGAGTCAGGGAGATAGTGCCGTGAGGATGATTAGAACGGGGATAATTATGGAAGTCGTGTCGGTATCACTACAAAAGCAACCCCAGGGTAATTTGCATGAAGAACGCAAATTTGAAACTGGTATTAATTATTTACTATTCAACTCGTTTGTAATATCGCAAACGGTTTATGAACATGTGCGGGAACAGTGTGTGTGAGTGTGTGTCCTTGTGTGTAGTGTGTGTCTTTGTATGAGTGGGAGGACAATCGGGTTTATATAGGGGAAATACAAGCTGTTGCTGGAGTAGAACTACGATCGCCCAAACCATCTGTTTTTCTGCCACAGAAAAATCTGTTTAGTTCACACACATGCGTGATGGGTTCGCTTGCTCTGCTTGTCAAGTCAACTCATGAACCGAAGCAGGTCAGAGTGACAAAAGAACCTTCTCCTCATTCCTGCCATCCCATAATAACAGTCGTAGGCTCCTGGGATCCGCATCAGCGTGAAGTGATTCGAGAGGAGAGCCCAGAACAAACGCTCACGGCCATAGCCTGAAATGACTACTTTAAGCAAAACAGAAGAAGAAGAAAAAAAAAAAAAACCTTGGTCACCATGCCAATGCGGCTCTGCTTCTACCCAGAATATTCTAGAAGGCGTGTGACATTCTGAAACAGCTGGAGGATACTGCAATAGCCTGGGATGAGAGACACATTTAACAGACTGGAAATTCTTCTACAGTGCCCCACCTAGCCGACCACACATTTACATTTAGTCATTAAGCAGACGCTCTTATCCAGAGCGACTTACAGTAAGTACAGGGACATTCCCCCGAGGCAAGTAGGGTGAAGTGCCTTGCCCAAGGACACAACGTCATTTGACACGGCCGGGAATCGAACCAGCGACCTTCTGATTACTAGCCCGATTCTCTAACCGCTCAGCCACCTGACTCCCACACACACACTTCGACGCTGAGAGACACATGCGCACCGACACCCTTCCCCAGACGAGATGGAGAGAGACAGAGAGACAGAACATGCAACCTCCTGGGTGATGGGGCTGGATTTGGGTTGAGCCTTCCCTGATTCAGGACACTTGATGTGGGATTAGCTTTGACCCTGATGAGTCAGTCGAGGACTCGTGGAGAAAGGAAAAGCACCCTAGCCCTGTATGGATTAGACTAATCACTCTGTCCCTGCCAGAGGAATCACAAAGAGCCAGGCTCTACAATACCACCACAGTATCAAGCAACACAATACAGCTCTCTGTGTGTGGGTCTCTTTCTCTCTCTCTCTCTCGCACATTTTCTGTCTCTATGTTTGTCCCTCATTCTTTGTCTGTCTCTTTCTGTCTCCTTCTCCGTCCCTTTGTATTTCTATCTTTCTTTCTTCCACAGTTTCTCTCTCTCTCCCTCTCTCCCTCCCTCCCTATCTTTCTCTCTTTCTCTTTTCTCTCTTTCTCTCTTTCTCTCTTTCTCTCTCTCCCCCTCTCTCTCTGTTTCTGTCTCTTTCTGTCTGGCACTTGTTTCTCAACCTCCTCTCTCTCTCTCTCTGTGTGTGTGTCTTGTTCTCCCTCTCTTTCTGCCCCTTAAACCCTGTCCCTCTCTCCCTCTCCAGCTCTTTCATTCGAAAGTAATCAGGGCATCTCGGCTAGGAAGCCTGAGGGAGGGAGACTCTCTTAGCTGCTTCTCCTCCAGCCGCGCCGTGGTCGTCCTTCCCCATCCTCTCCTCCCCTCAGCCTGGCTGCGGGCAGCATCTCTGGGCAACGGGACCACAGAGACGTGGATGGAACATGGGAGGTCAGAAGAAGCAACTTGGGAGCTGATTGGGTGAAACCCGACGTCCAGTTACATCCTAGAAAACTGGGAGCTGCCGAAACGGTTCTCAGCTAGTCAGCGGAAGGCTGTTCGTTATGCAATTCCACGCATAAATGGTTTTCAATACACTTCTACGTCAACTCATTTTAATCAAATCAAATCTGGGCTGGAGCAGTTCCCCCATACCACAACCCCCCCCCCCCCCCGCCCTCCCCAACGTTGTCCAGTTATATATATATGCTCTCTACTTCTTTCCCCTCTCCATCTCCTCTCTCGCTCCCTCGCTCTCTCGCTGCGCACAAGTCTCTCCTGTTTTAAAGGCGCAGGCATCAAGCCAGGGACCTCGGGGCAGAGCCCGTCCATCCTCACGCCTCACCACCCACATACCCAGCCCGAGAACGAGCTGAGCTCAGGTAATTCCCATGATTCCTTGCGAACGGGATCCAGCCGACTGCTCCTTGGGACTCTGGTCCCCCCCCCTCCCACCCCTCCCTACGTCAGGGCTGCTGTGGACTTCACTCCCAGCGAATCAGACCACCCTCACATACCCACTGATCTAGAGCCTACTCTGCACTCCACGTATCTGATTAGATAACCCTCTCACCTCGGCCTGCACTGCAAGACATTACAGGAATACCTTACTGTATCTTGCAGCTGTATGTCGGCAGTGGAGTCTTTTGTGTGTGATTTGTGTGAATGTGCGTTGTTGTATTGGCTTGTACAGCACAACGATAACAGTAATGGCCTATCTGAGTTTTCTAAGTGCCAATGGATTTACAGACACATGGTTGAACACATGAAATGAAATCAATTATACAGTGAAATGCATATTCTGTGGATGTTAACACTTCTTGTAAAGTAAGTGTGTGTGGTTTTGTGTGTGTGTGTGTGTGGTGTGTGTGTATATACATCTGTTGTGTGCACCTTCATGTGCATGGGCTAAGAAAATGAGCAGCACTCTCCTCTTCCCTCCTGTAAGCCACCAATAGAGTTAAGTGGCCCATTAATCTAACGTTGATTTCTGACAGGGCGGAGAGGGATGTGGGGGAGAGAGAGAGAGAGAGGAGAGAGAGAGAGAGAGAGCAGAGAGAGAGAGAGAGAGAGAGAGAGAGAGAGAGAGAGAGAGAGAGAGAGAGAAGAGAGAGAGCAGAGAGAGAGAGCAGAGAGAGAGAGAGAGAGCAGAGAGAGAGAGAGGAGAGCAGAGAGAGAGAGAGAGCAGAGAGAGAGAGAGAGAGCAGAGAGAGAGAGAGCAGAGGGAGGAGGAGGCAAAGGACAGAACAGCCTTATCCAGACCGATGGGAAAAGGTTCCTTTAAGTCCGAGATCGCAGCCCTGTCTGGGTTAGGCTCTGTTCACCTGGCTCCTCTCATCTCCACAACAGCCATCAGGGCCACCAGCCCGCAGACAGACACAGTGCTGTCAGTCTGGCGCTCTGAGGAGCCGTGCGGTGGAAGCCAACACCATGGCCCGTGCCCAGACTGAAGCCAGTGTGAAGCACAGATCATCTTACTGTGTTATTCAACAGGCCAGGCGAGGCAGGATCAAACAGCTGGGACGGCGCTGTAACCCTTCGACTGCGACAGGCAAGCGAATCCCAAACCAGCTGACCAGACAAACACACAGTGACTATCTCTCTTCCATTTTTTCTCCTGTTGAGAGTTTTTCTGGGAGTTTTTCCTTGTCTTCCTTGAGGTTTAGGTTGGTTGAGGGGCAGTTCTATGGGCGTATGTGAAGCCCTCTGTGACATGCTTGCAGTGTAAAAAGGGCTATACAAATACATTTGATTTGATCTCTGTCAGCCTCTGTCCCTCCTTCTGTCCTTCTGTCCACGCTGGTGAAGCGTGCGGAGCTCTGTGGAACACTTATCTCACGAGTCATGACTTACGCTTGTGTCCAGAGGCCTCTGTTCTCTTTCAATCCCTCGCCAGCACCCCCCACCATCAAACCATGTGAACTAGCTGCTGACCCAACACAACCTGGCAGCACAGGGAAGATACTCACAGCCCACCATCATCATGGCAACAGAGAAGATCTTCTCTCCGTCTGTGGTGGGAGCGATGTTGCCGAAGCCAATGGTGGTCAGGCTGGTCATGGTGAAGTACAGTGATGTGATGTACAGCGAGTCTTTGCCAGGGCCGCCCTCCCATTGGCCGGAACCGCTGGCGTTGAACCGGTAGGGTGACCCGATGCTCAGAGCCAATTGGTAGAGCCAGCTGTCCATCTTGATGGTGTTGGTGGCCTCGTCGATGACCTCGTAGTCTCCGATGCTGTACCAGATGCAGGCCAGCCAGTGGGCCACCAGTCCAAACACGCACACCAGCAGGACCAGAACGGCCGCTCCGTACTCCAGGTAGTGGTCCAGCTTGCGGGCCACGCGGCCCAATCGCAGCAGGCGGACCACCTTCAGGGAGCTGAACAGGCTGCTGATGCCCTGAGAGACCGAGAGAAAAAACCAGCGGCACCGATTGGTTAAAATGTTATCAGCCAATCATGGCTGAACCTACGTGTCAGACTGTTAAAATGATTAGAAAATGAGAATGATTGTTGCTAAAGTCGTCATGTGTTTGTCTCAGTGTGCACACACCCAGCTGTCGCCCCGGAGGTCTGGGGGGTCGTGTGTCTGATCAGCTCTCATGTTCATGGCCAGTGTTCTGCCCTTCTAACGGCTCTCCTCACAAACATTACTTTCCAAATAAAGAGTTAAAAAGCAATTGGCTGAGGAGGAGAAAACAAACAAAAAGATTCCGCTAATAGTCAAGAGAGAGAGAGAGAGAGAGAGGGAGAGAGACAGAGAGAGAGAGAGAGAGAGAGAGAGAGAGAGAGAGAGAGAGATGGGTTTCCCATCAGACCACACCAGAGACGTTACTTTATGCTCAGTCTCAACTCTGATGCAAGTACTGCATTAAAGCAGATCGAATACAGCAATCTTACCTAATGGGTGGAAGCACTACTATTACATAAAATAAGTCAACGCAGGACATATTTTATTCGACAGTGTGAACCCCCATTCCACCCTCTCTCTCCATCTCCCTCTCTCTCTCTCTATCTATCTATCTCCCTGTCTCCCCCTCCATTCCCCCTCTCTCCCTCTCCCCATCTCCCTCTCTTATAAAATGAGATTGTAGGATGGTCATAGAGCCTTTGAACCACCCCTCCTCTACTCCACACCATCTTCTATTTGGCTTGTCTTTGCCTCCCTTCATCTGTTTTCATTTCTTTCCATATTTTTTTTTCTTTCTCTCTCTGCCTCTCTCCCACTTGCTCTCTCTTTCTCTGTACCTCACTCTGTTTCTTTCTGCACCTCTCTCTGTCTCTCTCTTTCACTGCAGCATCAAAGGCCTCCCCAGAGACTCCAGCTCTATGCTAGTATGTAAATGACCCTCATTTAGCTCTCCACACTGTGGACGTTCGCAGATAAAACGAGCTCGAGTCATAAAAAAATGACACATGGGAATCATGGCTTGTAAGCACCTGTTTATCAAAGCCCTGCATTGTTAAATAATGTGCTGGAACAGCAAAGTGTGAAAAGAGAGGGAGGCGGGGGAGAGACAGCAATGTGCTGGCTAACTTCTGTTGCAGCAACACCAAGAAGGTGTGAAAAGTTAATGGACTAAACTCCAAAAGAAAAACATACAGACTGTACTTAATTTAATTTAAACTCTGTCTCATGTCTCAAGACAAATGGCATTTGAAGGGTCCAACACAGACCACATGGTTGAACAGTGAATTCCATGTTGACTACTGAAGTCACTGAACGAAGAAAAGCAACGTGATGGACTAACCCACTGACCAGGTGACACGTTTCACCTTCAGGCCCATCTATTATTTCTCCTCCCTCCCTCCCTCCCTCCCTCCCTCCCCCTCCCTCCCCCTCCCTCCCCCCCTCCCTCCCTCCCTCCCTCCCCCCCCTACCCTCCCCCCTCCCTCCCCCCCTCCCTCCTCCCTCCCCCCCCCTCCCCCCCTCCCTCCCTCCCTCCCTCCCCCTCCCTCCTCCCTCCCTCCCTCCCTCTCCCTCCCCCTCCCCCTCCCTCCCTCCCCTCCCTTCCCTCCCTCCCTCCCCCCTTCCCTCCCTCCCTCCTTCCTCCCCCGTCAGCCTGGGTGTTAATGCTAAGCCAAACTCCCACCACACAGCAGAGTGACTCCCTCAGGAGTGTTGTTCTGTTGTTTGGTGCCACGTTCATACCGCACTAAAAAGGTCACGCTGGATTAGCCAGGGCTGTTCTGCTGTGGCACCCCGCAGACATGAGCACCCATGTGTACTTCCAGGACCCTCCATGCCAGGAACAGGCCTGCCAGGTCCTCCTCCCTCAATCCTCCTTCATTTCTCAATCCTCCCTCCCTCCTCTCTCGATCATCCCTCCCTCGAGACCCTCCTAAAGCAGCCACACTCGGGACTGCAGGACTACAGACCAGCATTTCACCAATATGACGTTTGAACCTCTCACTTGTGGTTAGTGTGGGAAAGGGAGTCAGGTGGCTGAGCGGTTAGGGAGTCGGGCTAGTAATCTGAAGGTTGCCAGTTCGATTCCCGGCCGTGCAAAGTGACGTTGTGTCCTTGGGCAAGGCACTTCACCCTACTTGCCTCGGGGGGAATGTCCCTGTACTTACTGTAAGTCGCTCTGGATAAGAGCGTCTGCTAAATGACTAAATGTAAATGTAAACATCTGCGTCTTCCTTCAACCCAACATTTTGTGTTTGGAAACGAAAACAAACTGTTTGTCTTTGGCCTTACGAATCCCTGCCAACCCTGACGACTCCTTCTCCGGTATCACACATCGACTTTCTACAAAAGTAGAGCACAAATCCACCCCTTTTGGTGAGAGGAAATTACAGAATGGACAGAACTGTTTGGACTGAGAAGTGGATGGGAATTGCATTCATTTCCTATGTGTCGTTCACTGTTGCTCATCCCTCTCTTCCTCGGATACAGAGTGGACCGCACAGCCAGATCCCAGCAGGGTCCGGTGAAACTATTACAGCCATGCTGAGACCTGGGGAGCACACTGGCCAGGACTAACACTCAACAAAGGGACAATCATTTCCTCTTCACTAGTCACCAACACCACCAGTGATTTACTCCTCCGAACAAACTTCAACTACCAGCAGGAGCCTAACTCAAGCAGTCTCAAGATTTGGTTGGTTTCAGAAGATCTGGTTGGAAATTAGAGGGTGTAGACACTTTTGTTAGCCATCTCTTTTAGTTTGAGGTCCAACTGATTCAGGGTCCAGTCATGCGTAAAATTACTTTCTATGTGCCTCAGTTATAGGTCTTATAGACAATCAATATGGGTTAGGGTTATCCCATGGACTGTCTAACTAGTCTGTGTCAGTTCAAACCCATCTCAACCACTTCCCTTTCCACAGTGCATAGTCTAAGAGCAAATCAGATCAGGGGGTCAGATGGCTGAGCGGTTAGGGAGTCGGGCTATTAATCAGAAGGTTGTTGGTTCGATTCCTGGCCGTGCAAAATTACGTTGTGTCCTTGGGCAAGGCACTTCACCCTACTTGCCTCGGGGAGAATGTCCCTGTACTTACTGTAAGTCGCTCTGGATAAGTGCGTCTGCTAAATGACTAAATGTAAATGTAAGTCTGCACGCAAACCCGATTAGAAGCCACCATCTCGTACCTCATCCACGTTCTCAAAGGCGTTGATGATGTCGTAGGGCAGACAGGACAGCAGGTCGATGACGAACCAGGTCTTCAGGTAGTTCATCCGGATGAGCTTGGGGTCGGAGATGACCTCACCCCCCGGCCCCACAAAGGTGGTGTGGAAGTTCAGGACGATATCCACCAAGAAGATGACATCCACCACGCTGTCCAGCACCAGCCAGACAATGTTGTTCTGCTTGGTCTTGAAGGAGACGTTGTAGGGCACCATGATGGCGGTGTAGAAAGTGAGGACAAGGATGACCCAGTCCCAGGTGGTCTTGAAGGTGCAGTAGTGGAGGATGATGTGGGGAGGTGTTTTGGGTGCCTCCTGCTTGTACTGGGGAAGGATGTCAGAGCCCAGCTGTAAAACCTAGACGAGAGGAGAGGAGGAGAGAGAGAGGGTTACATGTGGAGGAAGGAGATAGACCAGTTTATTTTATTTTTAACATGTTCTGTCAATGCCTGCACCATAGGGAGGAATGGATATGCTTCAAGTAATGCGTCACAGTAAAGGAACGTCTGGAATCTATTTTATAGAAGGAGAACGCAAAGATTCATAACAGCTGCTGGGTTTCTCATCTAATTCTCATGATCAGATCTGCCAATCATTGGGGCCCTGGTCAAGACGATGGCACAGCACACAAACTGAGAACGCCAATTAGGAGCACAGAAGCACTCAAGCAGGAATGGCAGCGTATGTGACGGTATTCAATAGAGCACGTCAGCTGCGCTTTTCAGGACACGGAGCAGATGGATCACCTGCGTAATCAATTGAACGTTCCGGAGATATAATATGAACCCCCAAGATATCTGGTGCTGGGCTGTGAAATTGGAATGGATATTGGTAAAACTCATCCTTTCCTATTTTTTGACAGGCCTCTGAGTGTGTGTGTGTGTGTGTGTGACCAGGACGGAAAAAAAAACACCAACCTGACGACAATCACAACATTAGCCTTGTTCAGGGTGATCTAAACATAGATATTGATTCTAAAGAAAACCTGTGACATTTAAGTTTGCAGAGGAGACTGTACTAAACTCCCATGGCTACCGCGGATGAAGCAAAGGCCAGTTATTGTCTTTGAGACGGGGCTAAGCTGACTAAAAGACCATCCCTAAAGCTGTTTTCTGGATCTCCAGCAAACATAGTCTGTGAGAGTGCCCAAGGAACCCTGCCTCTGTCTCTCTACCAGGCATGAAATATTAATGACACCCGCAGCTCAAGAGCGCATTGTTCCCAGGATGGAACCCACTGCTCGCTGTGTCGACTGCAGCCTTCCACGGAACTTCATTGTGAGTGGGTGAGTGTTTAAAAAAAAAAAGTGAAAGCGCCCATGTGTGTTCCATAGATGTTCATGTCTCAGCAATACAGCATCGACATGGCAGGTAAGGCTGTTAGCATTCAGAGTTTGTGCCAAGGAGCTCAAATTTGCTTAGCCAGCATGTTTGTGGTAGGTGTTAAGTGTTGGTAAATGTGTGTGTGAGTCTAAGAGTGTGTGTGTGTGTGTGTGTGTGTATATTTACGTGACAGACCACTCACCTCTGCCAGACGTGAGTGTTTGTGGGTGACCTCAGGCTTGCTCATGGGCGTGAGCTGCTGCAGAGTGTTCCGGTTGTTGGTTAAAGCTCGAGTAAGGCGAGCAAACTTGGTCCATCCTGCCAAAGCAAACATAGCGACACGTCAATCACGGCTGCCCCTTTACTGTGACCCGGCACAATTCTGCATACACCACACACACCCCAAATCGCAATGCTTGAGCTAAATTGGATCATCTGGATGTCTCAAACCAGTTTCCTGACACTCAAATCATCACGCTAACAAATACAGAGGTCCAATTCTCCACTCATCTCTATGAAACCCATGAAATCATCTCTATGAAACCCATGAAATCATCCTTTCTCCGTCCTCTGAGCGGCCGGAACAACACATTTCCAACACACAAATACAGAAAGCTTTTGACCAGTCTCCCACTCCAGGGACTCAAAGTGACTCGCTTTTCAATTCTTCCTGATGGGGGTAAATTCATCTATTTACCCCTGAGTGCACTGGGGTGAAAGGGGACAAGCACCCAGCACCGCACAGTCTCCTCATAATGGCAGGCAACAGATTCAAAAAGGCTTCCGATGTTCTGTTACCACGTGCAACGCAATTGACCTTCCCCTTGAGGGGGAGAGTGTCATGAGTTGTGTAACTTCTTATGGGTCCCCAGGGCCAGAGCATCGCTCCACAACACAGTGACCATCATCTCTACTGTAATACAGCCCAGAAGGGCCTGGACTAATGCACTCTACTGTACCTACACAACAAGGAGAGTTCCAGAACACCCTGTCTCAACTGACAGACCAAGACACAATGGAGGCAAATTTGGCAAAAGCTCAAAATAGGCAAAGGGCAGAACAGACGCGTGACCAGAGCAAATGCCGAACAAGCATCTCAATCGTCCATTTAGCTTTACAAAGATTGGAACCAAATGTATTTTTGGCCAGAAAGAGAACAGTGAGAGTGGACAGGTGCATGTGGACACACTGGGAGTGGACACACTGGGAGTGGACAGGCGCGTGTGGACACACTGGGAGTGGACACACTGGGAGTGGACAGGTGCATGTGGACACACTGGGAGTGGACAGACTGGGAGTGGGCTTCTTCCTGCTCGGCTGACGGGAACACTCTGTGACGGCTCGAGCCGTGGGTGTCCAGCTGTATCCTAGCATGAGCATTCAGCTTGCTGGCATGCCCCTAGCATCTCTGCCAGTCCCTAACCCTCCCCCAACCATCCTGTGGGTCAGATGGAACTATAATTACTGCAGTGAATGGTAAGGTCATCGCTGGAACCATTCAGACCTACCAGATGAAAACCCTCTGTCCACAAGAGCGACTGAGCAGTGGGAGGTTGCAGATGGATCTACAGCATGGGATGCTGCCAGCAACAATGACCAGCATGGGTGGGCCTTGTAGGAAGGATGTGACAATGCAGGCCACTTTTTCAAAAAGTGGGTGGTACAAATCCCTCCCCATGATTAAACCTCTGCCACTGTGACAATGGCGTTTCTGTTCCACCTGCTAACTGGCAAGAAAAAGGAATAGCGTGCACAGCCCACGTTAGTCATGTGTTATGAACAAACCACATGAACCATGACTTCCCAGCAGGTTGGCATGGGTGGGGGTTCGCAAAAGGGCAAACAGGCCCAGTCAATGCTGCCAAAAACTGGGCCCTGGGCACAGACCTGACAGGGGGCATCTGTCACTCACACAGGGGAGCAAAAGTCTGTGACCACATCCAACACAATCTGACAGCTCCGGCTTTTCCCCATTGAGATGGTGTACAGTCCAGTGACAGAGGAAGTCATCAAATCAAAAATCAAATCGAAATGTATTTGTATAGCCCTTTTTACAAGCAATGTCACAGAGAGATTCACATACACCCATAGAACTGCCCCTCAGCCAACCTCAACTCTCAAGGAAGACAAGGAAAAACTCCCCAAAAAACTCATTAGAGGAGAAAAAAAATGGAGGAAACCTTGGGAGGAGCAGTTCAGTGAGGGATCCCTTCCTCCAGAGACGGTTGGTAAAAGAGAGGTACAGAACACAGGCTAGTCTAGTTGGGTCACTCACCTTTGGTGGTCTCGTCCTCGATGGGCTGCTTAAAGACGGTGATGTCCTTGAAGGTGCAGAGAAAGAGGACCACCTTGTCGTTCTCGTTCCTGATGGGTGCCACCTGCATGTAGAACCACACAGGAGACCCTGCGCAAAACCAGGACCTCAGCGATTACAAAGTCATAAAAGTTATTTTGTGCAGAAGAAACTGTACTAAAAACTTTGAGAGAAATCAAATCTAATTTATGCCCAAGCACCAGAACACTTTCACCGGGTCACTTGGTGAGTCCAATCCAGCTCTTATGTAAATTACTATGTAATGTAAAATAATAGAAATTCGCATGTTTTCACAGAAATGCTTGTCAGCCAGACAGTGTCAGTGGATACCAAAACGTTTGAATACGAATTAACATTAAAAGCAGAAGTACTCACTGTTCTTCCTGTACAGCAGGACCTCGAAGCAGTTGGACTCATAATTATCAAAGGTTTGTCTGACTTTCTCTATCGTCTTTTTGTCTGTCAGTTCTCCGTACATGAAACTATAAAAGAGAAAGAACAATCAACATTTCAACTGTACAGTAACTGTCTACCACACAAGCCTTTAACAGTTGACAGTGATTCAGCTTTTTGAATCAATTACCTGGTCCATGCACTTTCTTCCCTTACTTTTGATTTGCTGTGGACATCCCACCTGCTGTACTGTCTGCACACAGAGCAGGAACTATCCGGAAACTGACTTTGACCAGTGGAAGCCCTTTTCAACTGATCCCTCATTTCAGCGACTACAAAAGCCAGGCCCTGGCCGGACAGACACAGCCTGGATGGTGAGGATGATTAGACCACTCCCCTCACAGACATGGGGAGTCAGATGGCTGAGCGGTGAGGGAGTCGGGCTAGTAATCCGAAGGTTGCCAGTTCGATTCCCGGCTGTGCCAAATGACATTGTGTCCTTGGGCAAGGCACTTCACCCTACTTGCTTCGTGGGGAATGTCCCTGTACTTACTGTAAGTCGCTCTGGATAAGAGCGTCTGCTAAATGACTAAAATGTAAAAATGTAAACATAAAGAAAGAGTTAGCTGCTGGTCTAACAAGCCCTGAGCCCTGCGTCAGGTCCAGAGGAACCTTAAGTTAAGTAAGGAGCCCTTCAGGCTCGCATTTTTCTCCGCTTGACTGACAGGCGCCCATCCGACCTGCTTCACGCTGGGTTAGACTGGTTCCCCTTGGCAACAGTAATGGGATCCATTTGAAAGTCAGCTTGTGCAGCAGGCAGACTCTCTGCTTCGGTCTGAGTGTGGCGCCAGATGCTGAGAAATGTGCAATGTGACTTTGCGGCTACGTTTACAAAACATGGGTGTTTTCGGACATCGAATACTAGGAGCTGTCTTGAGCATTGAGGAAACACTTCCCTGAGCCTTCTGCTGTCGTCCGCAGGACAAGCGGTCCATAGAGTAGAGACGATAACAACATGAGCTAGGACAGCGTGTAGTGGAACATGGCACCCGTACCTGCAAGTGCTGCTCTTCTGCATCACCTCAGCCCTGTGGAAGCCGGACAGCTTGCAGAATCCGTCATTACTGTAAACAACAGGCCACTCTACGATCTGGGCGTTCCCCAGGAGAAAGCTGGTTTCTGGGGGATGATTACGAGACAGGTCAAGGAGCGTGCTCGGTGTGTGTCCTTATGCTCACCCCATTCACATGGCTGCCAATCCACTGGTGGTGGGTGTGGCACACTAGCCCACAGACAGCACCATGGAACTACTCCACTATGACGCTGGTCAGTGCCAGACACTACAGAAGACAGTCTGGAGGATGTAGCAGCATTGAAAAACTGTAAAAACACCTTCTGAATGATTAGGCTGCATGCATTTATTTGTATTTAGAAGATAAAATCAAGAGAATAATTTAATTGAAAAAATAAAACAAAAAATGTGAGGGATATATTTAGTTTTATACATTCTTCTTCATTGTGGCCATTGCAGTAACATGATGCAGTTCACCTTCTTAAACCCATGTAAAAGAGCTTTTGTATAACTAAAGAATATGTAGCGCTCAAGAACAAATTGATGTGAAAAATATTGGATATGAATATGTTTAAATAAAAAATAAAAGATAACAAATCTAAATCATTTTCAACTAGTGGCTGATGGCTTGCTTAATGGTAACTGCATTGCACTAAAGCGATAAACTGCATAGCAACTGTGCATAACAACAATTTAAAAAAGGAAGATCTACAAAAAGTAAATAACTTTGACGGTGCGATTTAATGCCGCAAGCATGCGTCCCATGTTTAATTAAAATTAGCGACAAACGTAATTGTTTCTGCAATCTCACTGTCGTGCATTAGCTCATGCTAAGAATCCAATTGAGGTCGTCGTGTGGAATAAACTTTGCGGGCAGCAATTTTGAGTGCTGCAGTCACGGATGACGTTAGAAACTACATCAGAGCAAAACTGTAAACAAACATTCATCTAAACAAGTCATAGCTCGTAACGCGGACAGATTGCTCACCACTTGAGCGTCGGACAATGTTCTCCAAAAAAGTATTCTGAGGTGCCACAAGCCCTCTCTTTCCCCCGGGCATTCTGCGGACAGGCAGTGGTGGTCAGGGTTGTGGACGGCTGTGGTGGTAGTCAAAAGGCGATGTTGTGGGTGGGTATCAGCCAGCGGGGTGGTGAAGCTCATTGTAACACTGCGCTTTGGCTGCTCAGAGCGCACTGTGGCACAAGCGCGCGCTTCCGAAGCGTTGCAATCTGCAGGCTCTCTGCTTTTTCCAGAACGCATGCGTATCACTGCACATGTCTTGTCTGACGGTGGAGGGTCCTCACGGTTTCACATCAAGAGGTGAAACTTTTAGTTACACGAGTAACTACGAGTTTTATATATTGTAGGGATAGCCTACATTTGCCTATTAATAGCCTACCTTCTATCAATGAAAAAAGTAACGGAAGCAAAGTTGGTAGGCTACAGAACAATGTTCGAATTGGCCAATAACACCAGGTTATTCATAACTACATCATTGATAAACCGATACTGGAGCGTGCAATGACTATCTAAACGGGGACTCACCTCCACTAAATAAAACATTAAAACCCAACCGAATACTCTAATCTCCAAATCCCAACTGAATGCTAATTACACAGCTTGAATAGGCTGATGGGACCCAAGGGGAATGAATTCCCAACTGAAGCAATGGCAGTTGGTGTACCATGAAGGCTCTGCTGTACGGGCTGTCAAATTTATGACTGTCACTTTTTTTTCGTGCACTGGCGTAGTATGGTATTTGTCGACAACATGGCCTAATTCTACTGTTGCCGGTGAAAATGCTTGCGCTCATAGAGACGTCTAGTAAAATAGGATTTACTGTAGTTTACTGTCCTAAAACATCCAACTGTAACTTCTCCAAACAACAGTCCTTGCGCACCAATTATTACATCCATCCCCCCCCCCTCCCCCTCGTGTTTCATTTATGTAAGCTTACTAATCAGTTCAATAGAAGTAGTTTTGTTTTGTTTTGTATGTTAACATCCTGTGCCCTGATTTTAAATTTCCGAATCTAAGTCTGTCAGAAGCACTTCAGAGAAGGTATCAAAATAAATGCATGAGAAAGCTTGAGTGAGGAAATGCGCGCTCTCTCTGCCAAGTGTTCCCTCAGGACGGCCTTAATTGGCCCACTTGCATCACAGACTATCAAACATATGTGACAGCGCAGGTTGGACAGCTGCCTTCCTCGCTATAATAGGCACGGTATAAGTGCACAGACGTTTTGAGGGACGTGGCTCATATGAACAAATATTATTTTCAGATATGTACGAATAGAACTATAAAAAATGCGCAGTATGCAAACGTTCAGTTCAAACGTTCAGAGTCACTCAAGTCACATATTCGTAACATGTTCGTAAATGAAGCAGGACAATGGTAGTCTAGGCTAGTCAAGATTGTAATATGAACTATAAACCCACGGTGAATAAAACATTGAGTTACTGAACTTATTAATGACTAAAATAGGCTTTAGAAACTATAAAGGTACATGTTGGTTGGACACTCGGGACAGCTCTGTAGGGATTTGATTACTGTAATCACTCTAATTACAGCGCCTCACTAACCACCAATTACGCCCAATCAGGATTCAGCAGGACGCTCATTGTTCAAATGATACAGTCAAGTCATCGTCAAAACGTCGTGCCTGACTAATATATTTCTTGGACTATCACTGCATAGTTTCCACAGACGGTGCAGAAACATCCAGAGTACATACATGCATCAGTCACATCTTCAGGAGGACTACAGGCCGTTCCTTACTCGACTACCTAAAATCAGAACTGTGGACTAATCCTATTTCACTGCTATCCTTTCTATTTGCGCTATTTGTATGTCGCTTGTGAGTAAAGCATCTACTAAATGAATAAAATCTGAACCGTAATTATGTGTTCTACGGAAGAAAAAAAACGGTTACTTTTGCTGCATCTCAGAAATAATGTATGCTACCGTGTTTTATCCCTATTGAGCACCAACTGTCACAGAAAGATCAAAGAGACGAGTGGATGACATTGATGCCTCATTTGGGGACTCGAAAATGGGGATAAATATTGAGCCTCTTCACCAATCAATGCAGCACATCTGGAGCAACATCCAATCTCTGTCTGCATTCCTCTCCATTGATCTCAGAATTAATTAGTCGAGGTTGCATGGGCCCGTCTCTGGTCTAAAAGGGGGTGTCCGATATCAAAGCCTTCGTGCCCCATTCTACTGGCGCGCCAGAAGGCCCATCTCAACTGAAATAGAAAAACGATTCTCTGCACAAGTCAATGTTCATCTCTGAAAGTTGCAAGGGGTTTGTAGGGGTAAAAAAAGAAGTATGGTAAGTGCATAGGGATTCTTTCTGTCCAGAGTGCATTGTGTTCTCTGTAGTATTGGAATTAATCCTGTCCAGGGGATTTGAATTCCTGTATTGGTCAATATGAACAGTACCACAACATCACTGGATGTACAAACGACCGTATCCTCTTGGACACCCCAGTGACTCCTGGTGTCAAGTCATAGCCCGTCCCACTTCAAAAGCACCAATCTCTTTTTCAAATTGGTTACTTGAAATTGGATTTCTCTGATTGGGTTGCAAATTATGTCATTTCTTTCTTTCTCTCTGTCTCTCTCTCTCTGTCTCTCTCTCTCTGTCCCCTGGACCAGCCCGGCATATTTGCAGGAAGCTGGAGGAATCTTGCCACTGATCTATTGTTACTTGTTACTGCTAATTACAGTCTCCAACAGTTCATGGAGCCTATTTAAGGTCCATAATTCTGCGGCATTTTAGTGAGTCAGCCCCAAACCCAACCTGGCAACAGCCCACACACACCTCCACATGGGGCCCCGTGGAAATAAGGCTTCGGGAAAAGATATATCACTGTGCAGGAACACAGATCTAAAGATCAGCAGCAAAAGCAAAAGCAGCATTATGTAGTTACAGTTGTGCCGAAGGTACACTATGAGAATGCTGTATTTTAATCACTAAACCTTCTGAGATGTACTGAGAACAGACTTCTTTGAATGACCAGAGGGTACAACACTAGTAATGGGAGGATGGAGGGCTAGTGGCTAGCCTTTTCATCCAACATATCGAGTGTTGTTTTGGGGAGGGTGGAAACCAGACTGTGAGTTTATATGTCATTGACTGTTTCACATCATGAATCATCATCGTGCATTGAGTACCATTAAATATTAATCTGCAAAGCCCAACTGCAGTTTAAAAGCCCCAGGTGAATTTTCCTCTCACACATTATGCTAAATATGAAACATCTCTGTGAACCTCTCTCCTTACCTCTAGGCGCAGTGTTGATATTTTATGTATTTGAATTGAATATCTCACCTCGATGTTCACAATCAGGCTGGGACACAGCAATGAAATAATTGGCATTAGTTTCTTCATTCTCTCTCACACTGCAGTTAGAAACTTGAAAAGCTAAAAGAAAATAGACAATGATTTGTCAAAGTATGAAGTCAAGCTACACCTCAGAGAAGATCATTCCTCTACAAGGAATCTGGATGTTTCTGTCATAGGCTGTGACATGTTTCATCCCACGTTTGAAGAGATTTGTACTCAAGTCTACAAAACATGTGAAGTGTTGAGACTGGCAGCTTGCAATGTTGCAAACACAACAAAGCGACTTGACAAACACAGATATCTTGTTGATGTTCTGTGTCATATGTTCTGAGGCCATTGCTGGGAAAGTAAACATCCTCTGTCGATTTGCCATGCTAAATAAATATAACTGCATCCTTATAGTACATTTACATTAAAATATATTCCTCGCATTAACTCCAGAATAACAATGCATTTTTGTCTCATTCGGATTCTGTCAGAGTAACAAGGAGCCTTTTATAAACAAAAATAAATCGACAGCTTCTGTAAGAGCAGTGGGTTTGTTGTGCTATTCCACGCTCTTGGGCTTCCCTAGCTGTATACTTACCTCATGGATACACATTGCCAAGGATGTGTGTGTGGGCTAGTAGGTTCTCTGTGTTATTTACGGCTTTCAGTAGGAGGCTACAACGCATTTTAAAAGTTTTGGCCATTGAGAATACAAGGCACCCAGTCCTCTGTCAACTGATGGGTTTAATGGAATCGATTCTAGATTTATGTTTCGTCCATTCTTGCCCAGTGTGAAATCCTCTCAACGCAATATTTGATATCCATTCAAATCTTCATGTGGATGTAAATCCTGACGGATGTTCCTATAATATGTATTCAAACAAATATGTTAAGATATACGGTAGATGGAAAAACATGGGATTAACAGGATTACATTAAAATCATTGAAACATTTCCCATGGCACAGATTAAGCATATATCTTCTAACAAAAAAGTAAGGCTTGAACCAAGCCCTATAACTAACGATTGTCTGGATATTCCTACTATAGGATACAGCTGAAGAACGTTAAATTGGGCCAAACTCAGTCATGAAGAAGAGAAGGCTCTGAGAGTCTGGCAGGTCTCGAAGAAGAGACGAATGACAGAAAGGTAGAAAGAAGGGAGGAGTGAAGGATGAAGGTGAAGTGATGATGAGGGGAAAAGGAGACAGATAAAAGAATACCAGTGAAGAGGAGGCGAAGAGATGATCGAGGGCAGGGTACAATGATCTGTAAAAAGCACGGTGAAAAGTAGTGGTGAAACATCTTGCTTGCTCACAAGAGGGATGATAATAAATTATATTTGTTATCAGAGATGGGAAGTAACGAAGTACAAATACTTCGTTATAAAAAAAACGTTTTGAAAGGTTGAAAACATATTTTCGAAAAAAACATTTCGAAAAGTTGGAAACGTATTTGAAAAAATATTTTCGAAAAAAAACGTCTCGAACTAGTACTCTTTAACGGATCATAATAACACACAAAACCTTTTTAAATCTCTTGCTTTAGACCTGGTTCCTGGTTATTACCAAAATAAAAAATAAATAAAAACTAAGTAGACAAGCACTTCCAACGTCCGTCTATCGATCAAAACCCTTCCTCTTCAGCAGGGCCAAATGTCCCCTTAGCAGAGAGACATTTACTCAAGGATCTTCCACTGGCGGAGGCCCGAGTTCCATGTCCTTAGGAGCCCCTGAAACAGAACAGCCTGGAGTCCGTTTCTCACCTCCTACCTTCCTGCCCACTTCCTTGTGCAGCTCCCAATTGGTCCTCACGATCGATCGTCTCCCCCTTCTGGTAAAGATGCTCCACTGCAGCTCACTGCCGACGCCGCACAGAGAAGCTTCATCCACAGCAAACCAGGGAAGAACTCTGTGACAGAATCACGTTAACCTTTGTGCTGCCTTCGGGTCACATGACCCAAAGGTTCATAACGAACCATCGTTGTGTTTACACAATTTTACCCAATACAAAAACAAATTAAAATAATTTTATTTTAACCTTCGCAATGTGGGGGGGGTCTGAGACAGCCCAACGGTTAAAAGAAAATGCTTCACTTTGTTTTTGTATGCGGTAAAGTTGTCGCAATACGACGGTGGGTCACAATGACTGATGGGTCAGAATAACTCGAAGATAACACAAGGGTTAAAACTGAGGAGGGTTTGTTTGGTGTGAACAATGCAGTGTCTGTTTCTACCATCCTTCTCGCAGCAGATGATCTTGTGTTGTGTTGTGTTATCTACTGAGGGAAACAAGGTCAAGCAGAGAACGGGTAAAATCACTGGTGTGTATCATCAGCACTGTAATTACTTATGACAATGCCCCTCAGTGTGTCACAGTCTTTCTGGGGTTTAGGTCAAGTGCACTCTGAGAGGTGAAGAACCAGAGAGGACTTACAGTAATTGGTTTTAACAAAACAGGAAAAAAGGTGGATAAGTCTTTAAGAAACTCTGGGACATACCAAATCTCTGCCTGACGGGTGATCCTAATTAGATAAAACGTTTCCCTCCCTCCCTCCCTCCCTCCCTCCCCCACTCCACCCTAATTGCCTCTCCTGTGTCTCTGAGGGTATTACCTCGTTAGACCCAAACAGGGGAACTGGAGCTTTGACAACGTCGTGTCCCTGGACATTAAGCCCAAACCGTCTTCTCTCTCCCCAACTGCCAGTTAGGACTAACATCCATAGTATTCCCTCTGGATGAGGCCAGGAGAGCAAAGCTCCGTGGCTGAACATGTTGAACATGGCCCATGTGACTGGGAGGAAACACAGAGAAGAGCCCCACTTAGATGAGATCACAATCACAAGGCTAACTGCTTCCACACACCCTTCAACCAGGGCAGTGAACAACAGAGAAGACGGAGGGAAACTATCTTAAGCTTTGCCTCAAACCTAGTAGTGTGTTTAGGTGTCACATCCAATCAACACAGCAGTGAACCTTATCATCACCACCACCCCCCCCCCCCTTCCTGGAATAAATAAATGGATAAACCCTCTACCTTCCCTACACAGGGAGGGTAGAGAATCTCAAATATCAGAACACAGGGATTTCGTTTTAGTAAGCTTAAGTGAAGATGGGTGCATTTTCACTGAGATTTTACCATGACAAAAAACGTAAATGACAGATTACAACAAATTACATTTAGACACTACTAAATGGAAGCTGTCTGGATAACTGGAGTCATGCTGCCCCCTTGTGGCACAAAGTTCTTCATGTGATAATCTCAAAGGCTGTAACCTATCAACCTTAGGTTTATGTATAACTATGTATAATATAATATAATGTATAACTTTAACACACAGCAATAATGTGCACTTATCATACGCAACACGTAATTCCAATGACAGCAGTGAGGTAGCTACAGCTGATGATGGCTTGCATGGCCAGCCAAGTAAAAACAGAGATCAGTCAGTCGTAGAATACATGGCAACACTCCATAGTAGCTAAGCAACGACAGTGAACATGTTTCTCCATCTCATCCACTCTCTTCACACCACCCGTCAACACACTTACACACAAACTTTAAAAATAAAAGCAATCCAGTATCTGGGCTTTATCACAAAACAGGTTTAATTTAATATCTCTTTATTTTTTAAAATAATTAAACATTTGTATTTCTCCAACCCTTTTTTTTTCTTTTAATCATATTATATCCGGGCCTTCCTAAAGCACACATTAATTCTGTAAGGGGGTCAACAATGCTGAATTTACTGTTAATTTGAACAGGATATCAACCTCTCCATGCCTGCCTTCTCTGCCCACCCTCCCGGTCCCCCACCCCCCCCCCAACTCCCCCAAAAAAGAGGAAAAAAAGATCTGATGGTCAAAGAAACTTAATCAAAATATCCAAAACAAGAGAGATAAAAACCAAGAGGGGAAACAAAAAACAAGAGTGAAAAGAAAGGGGAAACACTATCATAAATACCAGGAAGTCTTGTTCCATAATACCTCTTGTTATACTGGATACTCCTCGACTGTTCCTAAGCAAAAAATATAGGCTAAATTACTACAAGATACAAGATATCAGTGTACTGCATTCAATAACAATATACAGGTTTGTAATACTGTGAGGAGCGGGCGCGAGAATGACACGGCCGTTTCACAACACTCTTTTACGTTAGCGTGTCTTTTCTGTGTGGCTGGACGGTACCAGTGCCAGACTGATACCAGGCTGCCTGGTACTGTAGGGGGGGGGGGGGGGGGGGGGGGGGGGGGGGCAAAGTCCACAAAAAACCAAAGAGATAGAACTGACCTTACAGAAACCAATCAATCTTTTTGGGGAGCTGGATGCAGACAGAGAAGTGAGCTTAATGTGAGGGGAGGCCGAGGGGTGCCGAGAACGATGTGAGGGTGAGGGAGGTTGGGTTAGGTGTGTGGGGGCGTCCTTCTTTAAAGACCTTCTCAATCCCGTTCTCTCTCTGTTCTCTTTACTCCCTGTACAAACAGGCCCCAAACATTACGGTCTCTTGGAGGAGAGGTTGAGACATGGGGTTTAATCAATATCCTCGTGGCTATCGGGGTCCATTACAACTAGCTTAGCTTCAGCATGGAGAGGCAGGAGGGGTTGGAGGGTGGTCCGGGAGACAGGGTGGGGCTTCTTCCTGGTCAGGGTTGGCCTCTGCAGGGGTGGCAGGGGCCACGCATACCTCTCAGTCAGGACGTCCCAAACACCATAGGTAGACAGGGATCGAAGAAGAGGAGGGAGCAGGGAGAACAACCAGAGGTGGTCATTGGTTTGTGTTCAGGAAGAGTGGAGATGGGAGGAAGATAAAACAATCTATCTTTTCTTTTTCTGTAGATTTTTTTTTTTTTTTCAAGGAGAGTTCATTTCATGTCCTACTGTCCAAAGTCTCCCCCCCCCCCCCTCCCACACAAGTTTTCATTCTCGTTTTCTATTTTTTTTTCTTCCTTTTTTATTTTTATTTTTCTTTCGCAGTAATATCAGTTTAAGGGAAAAAGAAAAAAAAGTTATTTACAGTGCTGTTGAAATAATGAAACAGACGTGTGAATCTACCGTAAAGTAAGTCGCACAATACAGAAAAAAAAAAAAAAAAAAAAAAAGGAAAAAAAATGTCGAAAAAAAAACAAAATCCACGATGACGCTCCATGCGGTTCCAGATGCCTGTGTGGATCCACGCTGCTCTGGTAGGGACATGGATGGGAGGCGTGGCGCTTCGTTAAGTGGGAATGATCCCGTCGCTCCTAAGGCCCCTCTTCAACTCCAGGTCCTCCAGTTTCTTCCAAAGCTCCTCCCTCTCCTTCTCCTTCTTCTTCTCACTGCACAGAAGGGGAGGGGCATGTCAGGGGGCGGGGCATGTCAGGGGGACGGGGCCGAGCATCCTTCTCTAAAGCACTAACAAGACTTTAAGAGATTACGGTCGGACTGTACACCACAACTCTTGTTGGCGAATAAACCAATCAGAAGCTCTAGTAAAAAGTTTTTATTTTGAACACAATAGTTACGTTTGTTTGAGAGGGAAAGGTCTGTCTGTGAGTGTGTATGCGTGTGTGTGTTATAGTTAGTCTTCGGTACGTGTGGACACTAACTGTACCATCAAACTATATGAGAGCTCTTTATCCCCCAGAAGGCTCCTCTTACCGCTGGCGGTCTGACTTGTAGGTAGCTGTGAGTTCATCAAACAAGGTACTGTTCATCTCCATGAAGGCTTTTAGTACATTGTAAACCAACGCCACTATTGCCCTGCAAGTGCAAATAAAACAATGTCAAGGTAAGTCGACAGGTTGTGTAAGCAATAGAAAAACGATTCAGAAGCACAACATAAACCTGAGCTTCGAATAAATGACAAAACATAAATAACTAAGCAGTTTTTCTGGCAGGAACTGAAGGGTATGTTTCTGGGAACTCGAGGGGTGCACAGAGTCACTACTCACGGATTCCAGTGCTCTTTGGAGATCCTGTAGAGGCTGGCGAACATGATGGGCAGGATGACACTGGAGTTCTCCTCGATCAGACTCATGATGTACTCATTGTTCCAGTAGTACAGAGCCCTCTCTGCCACCTGCAGGCCCAGCGGCAGCACGTCACAAAACAACAACAGCTAACTAGACTACGTCAATAAACCTCTCGAATGGCAACACATCAACAAATAACAAACAACGCCAGCAACAACTCGAACTCGACACACGCACACAAGCGTGTAGAACACAAGACATGTGCACGGTGAGGCAGGGACGTCTGACCTGGAAGTGCGGGCTGGACACGCATCTGGAGATCTGTTTGAAAAGCGGCTCCTGGATCTTGATGAACTGTGTGGGCTCGATCACGTCCAGGATCTCCTCCAGCTCTCCGAGGTACATCACCTGAGCAGAGCGTTTTCACAGTTAACCCCCTGCTAACCACACACACACCTCACCCTCTCAGCCACACACACCTCACCCCTGCCAGCCACACACACACACCTCACTCCTGCCAGCCACACACACCTCACCCCTGCCAGCCACACACACACACCTCACTCCTGCCAGCCACACACACACACCTCACTCCTGCCAGCCACACACACACACCTCACCCCTGCCAGCCACACAAACACACCTCACTCCTGCCAGCCACACACACACACCTCACTCCTGCCAGCCACACACGTCTCACCCTCTCAGCCACACACACACACCTCACCCTCTCACTAATCCATCAATGGGTGACAGCAAGAGGAGGGAAATGGCTCACTGAGGTCACATGGTCAATATTTACCAGTGACTATTTATGCACCCTGTGTGGAGCGTGAGCTAGGTCAGGACTAGGGTCAGGTCAGGGGTCAGGGTTAAGGGTCAGGGATGGGGTCAAGGCTAGCAAGAGACAGACAGGCGGTATCTCGGTGTATCTCACTTCTTTTTGACTGCAGGTTTTGGGCCAGAACTTCAGCAAGCCTCGGATGACCTGTGAGAGAGAGGGGAGATGAGAGCGGAGAGTGAGTCGGTACGAATCGTGACCAGGCGACCCTGCTCTGACCCGTGGGGGGGGGGACGGAACACCTACCGGTTCTGTTAATGCTGGGTCTTTCTCTAGGAACTGTACAATGCAATACGCCAACTGCAGAGAAAAAAAACAAAAAACAGACACAACATTTAGATTAGGACAAATATCCCAATTTACAAACATCAAACAAAACCCAGTGAAATCATTAGTCCAGATGGGAGCTGAGAGCTTGGAGGAGACAGACCTGTGCATGGAAGAGGGACAGACTCCTCACAGTGTGGAGCGGGATCAACACTTTGACCAGAAACTGTTTATGCTCCGCTTTCAGGGGCAGAGCGAAACCGTTGATTATGCTGTGGAAGAGAACACACAGAAGCCCTGCTAAGCCAGGAGGGGACATCACGCATGCACAAAGAAGCCGTTCAGTCTGAGCGCTGCTACCACAAGGTCTAAGCACAAAGGACTACATGAATTAGCCATCAAGGCCGACGTAAATTACACAGGTGCCTAAATGATGGAGCGGAACGAATGGGTTCTATGGCCACAGCCGCGGCGGTATCGGAGAGGAGGGTAACGGGTACACAGCTAGGGGGGAGGCTGGTGTCAGCGCGCGGGTCAGGGCAGGGCCACATACCTCCCCAAGATCTCCAGCAACTCAGCAACCCCGTTGAAGTGCTCTGTCTCATAAACAAAACTTAACGAGGGACAGAATGGAGGAGAGAAGGGAGGGAAGAGAGAGAGACAGACGTTAGTGAAACACAGAAGGCGCCGCCACGGTCAGGTGACATGTTAAGCATCGGGAACGTACGCTTACCGTAGAAAAATATTATTTATCTGTTTTCGTATAAAAGCCCTCAGCCCCAGGAATTTCCCGTAGATTCTGTGTAAGACTGTTTTCAGATAGTCTCTCTCCCGAGGGTCCTCGCTGTCGAACAGCTCCAAGAGCTGAGGAGGGCACACAGGACAACAGAGGTCAGAGGTCAACATCAAACAAGTACAGGCCCTGAATAGTACACCTTCAAAAGTTACACCTTTGGTGTTTTTTATCTATTAAGTGATCAAGAATGAGCGCTTACCTGTAGGACAAATTTCTGGTCTATGTACTTTTTGGCAATGCTGGGTTGGAATTCCTGACTCTCCAAGAATCGTATGAAGAACTCATACACCAGCTACAACACAGTGACAGACAGGAAGAGAGATTAAGATCTGGACACACAAAAAAAAAACACTTGTGGGGTGATGGAAAGACTTGGACAGTGGGCAGGGAGGACAACAGGTCACAGTGGTCAAAGTTCACAGAAGGCACGGAGTAGGGTCACCAGTAGCAGTAACCAGGGTAACAAATGGCTTGGGCAACGGGCATATGACTGATAGGGGTAAATCTAAAGATGTGGTCGAATGAGTTTGGCTCTGCAGTTTTTGGGGGGGGACGGGGGGAAGGGGGGGACGGAATGAAAATAAAATCAATCAATTGAAGAAATTAAAATAAAATAAAAAGGTTTTACCAGGAAGATTCTCCTTGAGATATGCATCTCATTTCTAAAGGAGTCCTGGGAGGCAGCAGGTACACAGAAAAGGGGGTTGAGAGAGAGAGCACCTGCCGCTACACCTGCTCCTCAGCTGAGAACTCAACGCACCTAAACCAGGGCAGTCGCCCCGGCAACCGTGAGCACATTACTCAGAACCAGAGACACCAGGGGAGGGTAGAGGGGAGGAGGGCCAGGCCAGCGGCATCCTGTGTAACTACCTGTAAGTGTGGCCATGAGGCCTCGAGTGTGGGTTCATCCTCCTCAGGGTCAAACTCATTACTGTCGCTGGGCGGAAGGGTCCGGAATATGTTGTAAGAGACCTGGGAGACAGGGAACAGAACAGTCAATTGGGTTCACGGGAAATAATGACTGAGACTGAGAGGCTGCAGGGTGTGTGTGTATCTGTGTGTGTCTCTGTGTGTGTGTCTCTGTGTGTGTGTCCCTGTGTGTGTGTCCCTGTGTGTGTGTCCCTGTGTGTGTCTCTCTGTGTGTGCGTCTATGTGTCTGTATGCGTGTGTGTCTGTGTGTGTGTGTGTCCTCACCATTTTGACGACCTCCGGGTAGGCCTGTTCCGTCAGGTAGCCCCTGCTCACGGTAACGTAGTCCACCAGCTCGTTGAGGGTGGAGCGCTTGTACTCCTTCATCTTCAGGTCGGACAGCGTGTCCATGAAGTCAAACACAGTACAGCACTGCTGCAGCTTCTTCAGGAACAGCTCCGGCTGCTCCAGCGCCGGCACGTCTGCACACACACACACACACACGCACACACACACACACACACACATTTACATTTACATTTACATTTAGTCATTTAGCAGACGCTCTTATCCAGAGCGACTTACAGTAAGTACAGGGACATTCCCCCCGAGGCAAGTAGGGTGAAGTGCCTTGCCCAAGGACACAACGTCATTTTGACACGGCCGGGAATCGAACCAGCGACCTTCTGATTACTAGCCCGACTCCCTCACCACTCAGCCACCTGACTCCCTCCACACGCACACACACGCACACACACGCACACACACACACACACAGTGAGCAAAAGAGAAAGCGAGAGAGAAAGCGAGAGAGTAAATGAGAGCAAAAGAGAAAATAAAAGAGAGCAAGAGAGAGTGAGAGACAGAGTTAGGACAGCTACATGGTATAGACTATAAGGTCAGGGATCATCAATGCAACAGCCAAGAACTCTCATGGTGTGATGTCACGTGCTAATATGAGAGGGAGGGAGAGGGGGGGGGGGGGAAGGAGGTGTCAAGAACACAAACTAAAACACAAACATGTACACCACTGCCAAGGAAACCCTGGGAATCGTAGTTCCTTGATGAAAGACAGCCCTGAGACCTGGCTGGCTCTACACACTCACAACCTGATTCTGGTTACCTAGAGTTTATAGCAAGCGGCGCACCCCTCCCCAGCCCCCCCCCACCCCCCTCCGCTCGCTCGCCACCCCTGTGATCGTGAACACAGACAGCCCTAAGACCTGGCTGGCTCTAAACACACACACACACAACCAGACTCGCCACCCCTGTGAGCACAGACAGCCCCTCTGCAGCCCAGCGAGGAGCGTGCAAGTATTACATAAGATATAAGCTGCTATACAGCCTACGGTCCATCATCCCTCTGACCCTAAAGGTCACCTATCATTTGATCTCAATAGATCCGGCCTGGGATCAGTCGACTGGGCTGACAGGTAGAGGCACTTGCTGACAGGGTAAACATAGATCTAAATAGGAAGACCTGAGCTCTGTGAAGGGACTGCACAAAAGCCAGCCCTCTTCATATTAAATCTCTTTGATTATGTCATGGCTGGAGATAGTCTGACAGTGCAGCGGAAACAAAGGCTGGGATTCTGCCTTTGTGAAACGGCTCGCCGAGGGGAAATGGGAGAGGGGCAAAAGAAGCCCGGCCAGGTCTTTGTTGGAAAGTGTTGCGAGGAGGAGACAGGTCACGTCTTCCATGTAAACAGGTGCTAGGAAGCAGACGGGAGAGTGTTGATAATACTGACATCCTCAGGCCAGGTCTGTCCATGGAGTGTCCATGCTCGCCTCAGCCAAGTGTCTGTCAACATAACATGACACAGACCAGAGCACACCAGACCAGCCAGGGCCACCTCGCACCTCAACAGCCAGCATAGCGGAGACTAAAAAAAGGAGGAGGAAGAGACAGAGAGAGAGACAGAGAGAGACAGAGAGAGAGAGGGAGAAAGAGAGAGAGAGACAGAGAGAGATGGAGAAAGAGGGAGAGAGACAGAGAGGGAGAAAGAGGGAGAGAGGGCGGGGGGGGAAACAGAGGGAAAGAAAGAAGTAGACAAAAAGAGAGAGAGAGAAAAGGAGGGAAAGAGACAGAGAGAGAGGAAAGAAGGGTGAAGCAGCAGGCCTGAGTTCCAGCAGTCAAATAGGCGCTGCTCCCCACAGACAGACTCCCAAACCCAGCTCCAACCTGCTCCCATCAGACCAGAGGGAATAAAGGCTAGCCCACCAACATCCACTACAATACCTCTTCTGTTAAACCAGACTTGTGTGTGTGGTTCTGTGGTCGGTCCTTTTTCCCGGGTTAATAGAAAGACAGTGCTGGTGATGGGTTTCCTTCAGTCCCTGGTTCTATAGCAGCATGTGAATAGCCTTAAAGGAAGCTATTCATAGAGCAGATAATCACACAGGAGAGGGTAATCCCTCCAGGCAGTCGAAGGACGGCCCGGCCCAGCACAGCTCCTCTCCTGCAGGCCCCCCGACAACCACAAGCACGCCATCACGCCCTGCGCGTGACATCACGGCCCTCGCGACGTCCTGTCCGACGGGGCGCATGACATCACGCTCCGTGTGACAGCGTCGGGAAGCCCCGGGGCAGGGCCGTGGCTCCCCCCTCTCACACACCAGAGTGCAGCCCAGCGAACTGCAGGACCTCGCACCTCATCACAACCACTGGAGGCTCCTCTGGAAATCCTCCAGGACAGAGGAACCCTACTGTACAGCCAGCAGCACAGCCACTGGTGCTGCAGATCATCATTCCGTCCATCCAGGCCAGGCCAGGACACGATGGACCTGATTCGCAAACCCAGCTCCATAGCTCCATAGCTCCATAGCTCCATAGCTCCATAGCTCCATAGTTCCATAGCTCCATAGTTCCATAGCTCCATAGCTCCATAGCTCCATAGCTCCATAGCTCCATAGTTCCATAGCTCCATAGTTCCATAGCTCCATAGCTCGATCCAAACATCAGTGGGTCAGTGGCACCACCAGAGCATTCAATTCCATTTGCTTTATTGGCGTGAATGTTAAAGAATGTTGCCAAAGCAGTCCACTGCGGAGGGACAACCCATGGAACTCTTGCACTGTGTCCTCTGATACGAGGCGCCAGGCGCTGCTGAGGCCAGCCTCTAGCCCAGCCCCCTCATCTGGAGTAGAGGCCAGGGGAGCCTCACCACAGCTCCCTTGGCAGGGAATATGAAGACACTGGGGCTTAATTAATGTGAAGAAGGCTTAGCCCCTCAGAAGAAGAGAGAGAGACATATTCAGAGAGAGAGAGAGAGAGAGAGAGAGAGAGAGAGAGAGAGAGAGAGAGAGAGAGAGAGAGAGAGAGAGAGAGAGAGAGACATATTCAGACACAGAGAGAGAGAGAAGGAGGTAGAGGGGGAGAGAGAGGGACAGAAAGAGGGAGGGAGAGAGGGATGGAGGTAGAGAGAGAAAGCGAGAGGGAGAGAGTAAGAGACTTAGAGAGCAAGCGAGAGACATTCAAAGGCGTACCACAAGAAATGTTCAAAGTTAATTTCATAATCACTTAAGTCCATTGAGCGGGGCTGGGGTCCAGACTCACACGGTGCTCTTTCATCTGGATATTACCAAGGCCCTTCGACCAGGACTCTGTCGAGACTGAAGCCCCTGGGACAGACCAGAGAGACTTGGGGCCCAACGGACCACTACTTACCACACATCAGAACCTAGACATTTACATTTACATTTAGCAGACGCTCTTATCCAGAGCGACTTACAGTAAGTACAGGGACATTCCCCCCGAGGCAAGTAGGGTGAAGTGCCTTGCCCAAGGACACAACGTCATTTTTTTGACACGGCCGGGAATCGAACCAGCGACCTTCTGGTTACTAGCCTGACTCCCTCACCGCTCAGCCACCTGACCCCCAGACCTCGAGCATGTGCCCCAACATGACAGCTCAGTCTACCAGCTCACTACGCAGGCTACCGTGTGTCATCCTTCTCTCAGCGACAAGTTCAAAACAACTGTACTGCGTTTAACAACAGCCCTGAACACATCTGACGTTCAACCACGTCTCCCAAATCATAACACGGACAATAGTAGGCGTTTACGTACAAGGGCACCGACGAATGACAATATCTACGATGCGGACCATTCCTACTTAGGAAATGAGAGTGACTGGACCTTCTTAGACTGGGATTGAACAGCCCCTGAGCTGAAGGGGAAGAGGCAGGCCACCTAGCCTGCAGGAGAGCCCTGGCCAGTTAACTCGCTAACAGTGATGCTAAAGCTAACCGACACAATAAGATGAAATTCCCTTGAAAGTAACGTCGATGGGCACTTTTCCCAGCCAGGTCTTAGCTTTTAAACTGAAGCTCTTGGCAGCGCGGCAACTTCCAAGTCCTCCACCGACTTTTCGAGACGTACACAGGTCGCCAAGCGCTCTTTGGATAACGGCGGTATGGATCTGTGCTTTCTCCGTTTAGCAGAAACACAAATCCAGGAAGTGACGGTGTAGGGTAACGACACGTCTCTAAGAGTAGCCGACACACACATAGCAAACCTGCCTGTGTCAGGGGAAAAACCCCACTCTATAAAAGAGGCGAGTGAGACCGACCGTCCGGGTTTGGGTTACGGCAGGAGAGAGTGAGGCTCTCCGACAGATGGGCCCAGCGGGATCAACACTGTGCCAGAGCCTGAAGGTCGATATGTAGGATATGTACTGTATGTACACACACACACACACACATCACACACACACACACACACACACCATCACAAACAACACAGATACAGACATACACAGTCCCACCCACTCTCATGAATGTCTGTGTGAGCAGCCCAGGTCACCGGTGATGTGTCGAGTGGGAGAGGGAGATGGTGACATCTAACTACGGCCCCAAAATGGAGAAATGTCCAGCGTTGCAATCGCATCTAACGTTAAACATTACCAGAGTGCTCGAGTAGTGAATACAGATTGAGCTCCAATGACCCCTTGGGTTATTTAGCATTTCGCATTCCAACTACAACCACTTGCAGAACATCCTTAACTGTACTCGCAATCCTCCAGAGACTCATTGCAAAACAATATCAGACAATCTGGTGAAAAGTTGCCCGGTCAACAGACATCTAGAGAATAACAAGACACAGTCCCGTTTTCATCATCCCCCAGCCTGTGTGAGACAGCCTATGGATCCCTCAAGCACCATCTTATTATGCCCGACACCGGCAGGGCGCTGTCAATCATCGACAGGTTTAATATCATTCTATGCAAACTTGCTCTTTGCTATACAGTGGTCCGCCTACTGCTGTTGAACAGGCTGAACTCACAGCGACACTAAGGACACAGAGGTGGTTTAGGCAACAAGGGGACTGTAAAGTTTCTCCTCTGACTAATGAAAGTCGCTGCCGCCGTATGGGTTGGAGAGAAGAGACTAGCTGGACTGGAGCTACTTTGTCAAAACAGTGGTGGTGATATAGGCCGATCCACACAAAGCCTCTGTTCATAGGGCCAGGTGAGAAGGCTAGCATGTTCCCTCCAGGAATCCCATAGCAGGCATTCCACCTGGCACGTACGTCAGCCTCCGCACTGCTCAACAAGAGCGCTCGCTAACAGAGACACCTGCGGCTTCCCAGACAACACAACAGACTAGCTCTCCTACGAAGCCCTGAAGCTCTGTACCACCACAGACCCGGAGAGGAGAGCAGGGTAGGGAGACCCCACCTGCAGCCCACCCCACCTGCAGCCCACCCTGACTGGTCCTCTTGCGAGGACTGACATTCAGTGAGCTCCGTCTCGACTTCACATAGAGATGTCCCACGAGACGATCCGTCCCATCAACCTTCTAGAGGATTAACACCTGCTTCCGCCACGGATCGCATACAGCATGCATCATTACCATCTCCTGTCCATTTATACCTCTCCTCTACACACACACACCCACCCACACAGAAATATCCACACAGACGCTAGGCCCAGCCTGCCAGGGGCCCCTTTGCAACCCAACTGTCACCCAGTCCTCCCACCCCGACCACAAAGCTCAGACACTCACTCGATCAGGGATCCGACTCTCTGTATCGTCCACCAGCGTTAAAAACATTCACTTGGGGCAAGTTCTGTTCAGCACGTCCAGAAGAAAAAGGTTTGTTGTAGTGGGCCCACACTCGCCCGGCTGCTTGTTTGGAGCGAGTGGGGCTGGAAGTCTGTAAAGGGACACCGTGGGGATCGTGTTACCCCTGAGGGGAGGGTACGGAGGGGGTGGGGGAGCGTCGGGGGGCAGCACTGACCAAACGCAGCTCCAAGAGAAACCAGGGAGGGGCGACTGTCCGAGCGGGTCGTACAGCCTGGCTCTCCCTACATCTTTCTATTTCTGCTCCCCTCTTTTTTTTACATTCTGCTCACGAGGTCAGAGGCAGATCAGTGTTGCGTAGTAGACGGGAGTCTTGGAGACGACTCCGTGCGGATCTGTCTGCTGTGAGGAAGCAGCTGCCCAAGACTTGTTTTTTTTGTTTTCTCCATGGATGTGGAGGTCACTAGGCTGAGAAGGGATTCCTCGTTCCACTATGTGGTCAACGTAACAGATGAGATGACCCATATGGTTTATCCAGATCTGCTGTTGGGAGATGGAGTCTTCTCTTACATTTACATTTAGTCATTTAGCAGACGCTCTTATCCAGAGCGACTTACAGTAAGTACAGGGACATTCCCCCCAAGGCAAGTAGGGTGAAGTGCCTTGCCCAAGGACACAACGTTATTTAGCACAGCCAGGAATCGAACCGGTAACCTTCAGATTACAAGTCCGACTCCCTAACCGCTCAGCCATCTGACTCCTGACTCCACTTCCTCCTCCTCCATCATTAAGACTAACTAATCTTTTCTCCAGGCTCCACGCCAGGCTCATCTCAACTCTCCATCGCTCTCCCTCATCAGCCCACCCTCATCTCTCCATCTCCCCACTGAGGGAACACTTGGAAAACGTCCATAAGATAGGAGACTAACTCAAGAGTCACTCATTAGAGACTAAATGTGGAGAGAAAAAAATATATTTCCTAAAAGTCTGTATCCGGTGAATTTGTCTATTCTTAAAAATACAAAAGTGTTCAAAATAGTACAGTATAGCCATGTACATGTTCAGCTCTATACATGCATAGAAGTGTGTGTATTTGCATACAGAGTTCAGCAGTCACGTGTGTCCAGGTGACAAGACCTAACTAGTACCACAACTAGTAGTAGAGACTATCCCTAAAGTAAGAGAAAGATTTAATGACGATCTCCATTGAAAAGGGTTTTAGTCTAGGGCTAAACTTAATCCATGTCTGGGAAACTGGGCCCTAGTGTTTATTTACATTTTACATTTAGTCATTTATCAGACGCTCTTATCCAGAGCAACTTACAGTAAGTACAGGGACATTCCCCCCGAGGCAAGTAGGGTGAAGTGCCTTGCCCAAGGACACAACGTCATTTTGGCATGGCCGGGGAATCGAACTGGCGACCTTCAGATTACTAGCCCGACTCCCTCACCGCTCAGCCACTTGACTCCCTAGTTTATGCGTAGTTTGTGTAAGGGAAATTACAAATTGTGAAGGAAGTGAATATATAATATGACCTTTCATAGAGAGGGACAAAGAACATATTTTACACAACAACATTCAAATGTTTCCTGCGGGCAAAACAGAGCAAAAAAACAACCAACTATATTGGTTAACTATATTTATAATCCCATAATGGATGGTTGTGTAGAAGTCCCGAAACGTCCTCACCACCACAAGGACAAGGACACGACCTCGTGACCTTAGATCAACTCACAAAAACATCTGGATTCCCTTCCGACCTCTGACCTTCTTCCTGGCCTTAAGTATTATATATAAATGTATATTTAAAACAAATTATATAGAAAGAATATAGCCAGTGACAAAGCTCTCCACCCCTCTTCAACATATGCATTGCCTCAACCAATCAAGCCAAGTCATGTGACTGAAATGACCAATGGGCAAGATGGAGGAGAGGAAGTGTGTATACGTCAGCACGTAGCCTGTGAGTGCCGGTCTGTGCAGTTGCACATCTAACCTCTGCTACTGGGTGCATCCGTGGTGGTGAGAGTGCATTCTTAACTAGGCCATTCCCACAACCTAGGAGACACACTCCCAGCAAGTTAATAAATCACAAGACACAGAGATATGCATCTTCTCGGCATGCTCCTTTGAGGAGTTCTAAAACGTCAAAGAGATTAAAGCTGTCACTAAAATGGAACCACAACACATCTCGGACGCTATCCAGCCCAAAATCAAATAACCTGCATTATTACCACCGCGACCGCAATAAGGCAATGAGTGAGTGTGCCGGAAATAACAGTGCACCAAGCAGGTCCGATTCATCATGTAGGTGTTTATATATAAGGACAGGATACCTGGAGCATAGGGCGCAGCAGAAGTGCCCAGAACACTCATCTTCACTGATGCATGAACACAGAGAGACAGAAGACTGACATGCTGCGTGACTCAATGCTGTCATCATGACCTCGGATCATCAGCGACACGCACCAGCCTCCTCGGCCACATTAGAGGAGGGAGAGAGACCGAGGGAGTTCATGACCTGCACGGCTCGCTCGCCCTTCAGCTCTGTAGCTGGTGCACTGGTGACGGCGTGACTCACAGGAACAACAAGAGTGTCCGTCCCCGTCCCCCCCGACATTGAAACACTCCTCCTACAAACTCCAGTAGAGACGTGAAGCCAGGGTGACCCTGGAGGAACAAGTGCAGAGGCCCCGCCCACTCAGGGAGTTGAATGGAAGCCACGCCCATTTGAAAAGAGGGCCACACCCAGGTTTGGGTCTGAGGTCTGGGAACAGGAAGGGAGCTGGCGGGCTCAGGGTTCCTGTCAGGCTGCATTCCACCTCTGCTTTGGTCTCTCCATGTAGAGATCAGCAGGACTGACCTTCTCATGAATCAGTAGGCTTCCTTGTCTAGGCATGCAGGTCACACACACACACAAAAGAAAAACAAGCATGAACACTGCTCTACATACTTGCAAATGTCTCTCACACACACACAGATGGACCCACAGGCATAGGGTAGGGGTTAGGCTCAGTCTTGGCTTTTATGAGGATTAGGGTTTCGTGAGGATCAGAAAGAGAGAGAGAGACAGAAGTAGGAACCAGGCACACTCACACACCATAATCAGTACAACACAGGGACAGGTTAGTGCTGGGGTTGGGCTGAGAGGGGGCGGGAGGGGTGGAAAGTCATCCTTACCCTTCAGAAGGGGCAGCGGCGTGAGCTCTATGGGTTTGCCCTGAGACCGGAATTGGGACGAACTCTGTGACCGCTTCTGCTTGGCCTTCCTGACAGACTTCCGTGAAAATCCGTCCACTTTGTCCACAGAAGGAGGAGTGGTGGCTGCCGAGGACATAGCCCTGCTGCAAGACAACCAGGAAATAACAAACATGTTAGTGTCATTTTTATTAGATATATTTTCTGCCCTTTTTTCAGCTTTTTAGAACAGAGACAGTGGACATAAACAGGAAATGACGGAGAGAGAGAGGGGACTTTTTACTTCCGTCTCCATATGTCTAAAACGCTTTCTGGAGCCCTGTAGCAGAGGAGGAATACAGTGTGCCAGATAGGCAATTCAACTACAGCTTTTCGGCATTGACTTTCTGCAGGCTTAACAAACACTTCAACCAGACAACTATTGTGATACTTTGCCATTCAAAACGATTCCAAGGCTTATTCAAATTGTATACAAAGTTGGTCCTTGCGTTCATGGGTACCATGTTTCAAAAGACCTGTCTCTGAGCGTGATGACAGTACAACATGTAACACATGCACCCACACCAGCTACATTACTCGTGAAAATCCAAGCATGCAGCAGTTGGAGAAATACCGCACACTCACCTGTGCACAAGGGCACTAGAATCCACACATATCACCATCAGTTCTTAATCACTCCCTTCTTACTGGTTGACTGACCGGACAAACATGCTAATGGTGCAGGCTCGGGTGTCACTGCTGCACATGAGGGCCAGTGCATGGCTGGTCGGGCATACGGCACACAACACAAAGCCATTCCCCTCCCAGTCCTCTTACATAAGAGACCAGATGACAACCACACAGGCTGGGGGGGGGATTAAAGACAGAGAGAGAGAAAAGGAGAGAGACTGTGCAACAGGGAGAGCGAGAAGAGCAAAAGGGAGAGCAAGGGAGGAGAGCACCAGACAAAGCTTGAGAAAGAGGGAGAATGGAGAGATTTGAAAGGGGAAGGAAGAGAAGAGCCACAGGAACAGGAAGTCAACAAACAGGCCAATCGGAGTAGAGGGAGCTGGATGGAGAACAGGAGCAATTTACACACCTAACACACACACAGGATTACTCACCAACGCACACAGACTCTCTAAAACAAGCAAGGGGTCAAGGGGTGGAGTAAAATGAAAATATAAAACACGAGGGAACGATAGAGGGAGATTAAGAGACAGAGTCCACACAACAAAAGTGTCTGAATCATCAAAAACCCAGCATTAAATGGGGGTGTGTAAACACAGTTTTGCTGCGTTCAATAAAAACTGCTACATTCACACCATGAACATTCAATCCATTAGAACTCCTCATAACTCATTGGTTTAATTAATAATAATGATGATGATGATGAAAAATCACTGACCAACGCCAAAAGTCAGATCTACATGCATATCACATACCATAAGGCAATGCCAGTACACACCAATCGAGGATGACAAACCTAGGGCTGATAAGACAAGTGGAACACTGACTACGCCTGGGCCATAACTCTCCCCCATCATGAACACAGAGGACTTTGGATGCTGAGTTATCTTGGCTCGGACAGAACACGTCCTCAATGTGACATTCAAAAACCTTGAAAATTAGCCTGTGGAATACATGCAACCTTGTGTCCAGGCACAACCAGAGAAACACACAACACACACACACAGACACACACAAACACTGCTTCCACCACTGCTTGGCTCGAAGGATGGTCAGGCTGGTTTTCAAAATCAAACGTAGTTATACACCTCTGGTTGCAGTGTAGTGTTGAATTAGGTTTTTGACTTGACAGCCATTTTACAAAACAGCATCCTGACCGATTCCTCCTTAAATATCTATAGGTCACTAAAACAACCAAAAACATGAATTTGCTATGAAATTAACATTATTTCTGCCAAGACTCTGCTACTGTTTTAACAGTCAGTATCAATATCCATCAAAATGATTATTTAGAAGGACGATGGTTAATAACTCAACATGAACCTTTAGACAAGACTATGTTCTGCAAAAATACCGCCAATGAGGCTAGTTTGATTCAATGATGCAGAGATTAATATGTGTATCCTGATGTTCTTCCTTAGATCATAACAGCAACTTGCTAAAGCATTTTCAATCTGGAATACCTCTGCTAAAATTAAAATATTTCAGTCATTGCATTACACTGAAAACTGCTCACAAGCAACGAAATGGAAGCTGCCTCATCTTTACAGTATACTGAAGCTAGCTTTCGTTTAAAAAAAACTAAGACGTCTAAATAACACTTGCTGGGTGTCTAATGTTAGCGTTCTTGTTCAGGTTGACAATTGTTGGGCCTAGCTTAGATAGCTAGATCGCTCTAAACTTGACAGCGCCATAAGTCAAGTGAAGTGGTGCGGGTTCCTATGCTAGTGTTGCTAGTACAGTAGTGCTAGCTAGCTAGCTAACCTTGCCAGAAAGCAAGCTGAACGATTTTCCATAAATAAGCATAACATTATGTTCATTGTGTGTTTCGTTAGTTAGCTGTATTTAGTTGAGAGGGATACTTTTATATTAACATTTAACATACAATGATCATCTTTATACATATAATAACTGAATTATAACTGTAAAATATCATAACTGAATACAGTTAACGAGCTCGATAGCTAGCCTGTTATCTAGCTAGCTCGCGTTATCGCGGGTTAGCTGTCAAAGTTAACTCGAACGTTAGCTTGACATCAAACTGATTATCTTGGAGCTAAGAAACTAGCAAACCAAAACCATTGTATTATAATATATATACAAATTATAATAAATAGTTGCACATCTCATTTGTGCGTGTGTGCATAAGATACCTGGTTGGACATAAATAATCACACATCTCTAGCTCGTACGGAATGTGGTTACTTGCTAGCATGCTAGCCTGCTTGCTGCTGGGTGATAGCTAGCCAACCCCACCAACTAGCTTGTCGCTAGCCTCCAAGCAAGCTAGCCTGCTAGCTCGCGACGTCAGTCTAAAACAAGCTGCACTCGAACTACCGCGAGTGAGCCGTTTCGTACTTTACCTTGATCCTCTGTGATTCAGAACGAAGACGGTGGCAAGGAGTTATCCTGTATTAGATAAAATATAAACTCGGCTGCTCCCAGTCCTTTGCAAATAGCCTTTCCTAGCAGCGGCAATAACAGCAGAAAAGGCTATCTTGGCCTTTTTCAGAGCCAAACCCACGAGTACCTTTTACCTTCTAACGAAATAATCCTCCGACTTCCATTAATAACAAAATACGGATGTATAAAACGATTAAACTGAATCAATCACATTCCTTAGATATTGATTCAATATTTTGCTTACTTCGCACCCCTGTGTTTTTGTTATTTATCTTTAGACAGTGTTTAATTTGGGGCTATATCTTTTCACCCTATTGTCAATATTACTGGGCTGAGTCCATGGCACACATAACAGAGGTACACTGAAAGTGCTGCTTGGTTTGGACCTATAGACGATGGTGATTGGTTGAGTAGAGAGCTTTAGGCCATGGGGTTGGATGTTCACCAACGTCAGTCAACAACGAAATGAGACGCTCCTAGAGATGAATAAAACTGGTAGGTTGCAGAGTAGGGAGTAGGAAAGAGATTGGACAGAAGGAGCTATCCTCGCCGTATGGAATGAGGCTAAACCGGTTCGAAACCCAACCCTGGTTATGCCGTTCATTCTCACTCGGATTTATGTTTTCAGAGGATTTTTTAGTGTTCAATGCTTATAGTCTCAATTGTTTGCATAAAAACATCAGCATAACGGATAGGACCTAGGATTCAGATAACAGCTGGCTCTATTTAAGCAGAGATTAAAGGATCGCCTTTTCAGGATGTACTACGAGCTACCCCATTGCAAAGTTACATAATAACAACACTAGTATTGCAAAAATGTGTAACTGTTATAACCACATTATTTCGTTGCTATAGAGGACTGCTGTAGTAGCGTTTGCTAAATAAATAAATGAATAGTGATTTGTGGGAATAAGGTTAAACCTGTGAGGAAGCTTTTGATGAAGGGAAAACCAGAAAACAGGGATGCATAATTCCGAATAAATTAATTTAATACATATGAAAATGTAATTACTGTTCGATGTAAGGTAACACATACTTTACACATAATTGAGGTGTAATTAAGTATTTATGAACAGATCGAACTTATTAAAGGTTCTTAACTGACACACTTCAAATGCATACATTTTTCATATCTATGTGCAATCATTATTCAGTTTATAAACTATGTTTTTAAATGTTTTAAATACCATGTTCTACTTTGGGTTAATGAAGGAGTGGTGAACTCCACTACTGCACACAAGCATACACATTAATGTAAAACCTTGTCCTGTAAAACCAGTTTCATGCAGGTTGAAGTAGTACTTACTTACTAAGTACTACTTAGTAAGTAAATAGTATGAGTACAGACTACTAAATGTAGTCTCATAGTAGTTTTCAGTGATCATGAAGATGATGAATACATCTCCCATCTAGAGATAAGCATTTATTTCTGTACAAAACTGTAAAATCTGTTGAACACTCCCATTCCTCACTAAACATTTTAAATCACACCTCTAGCTTGTCACGCTTATTCTCTTTTTTGGTACCCGTGCTTTTTATGTGGTCTAGATTTTAATTTGATTGCTGAGCCACTCTTTAAGGTGTCCCTCTTCCCTGACGTAAGCTCCTGGGCCCCAGGTTTCCACAGAAGCAGCTGGGCATCCTCTCCACCTGTGAACAAGGCCCCTCCTTCTGGGTCCCACACGAAGCAACGCACCATGGCAGAATGGCCGCCACAAAGCGACTTCACCAGACGCAGGCCCTTACCGCTGCACTCAAGGACATGGAGATCTCCACTGTTCTCTCCCCCCAGAACCAGCAGACACTGCTCTTCCTCCAGCCACATCCCGCTTACCAGGTAGTCTAGGGGTCTCCCATCACTGAGTGGGGTCAAGCTTCGAGCATCAGGAGTGCCGAAGACTGTGAGAGGTTCATTGGTGTCTATTTGGCCAAGGTCCCACAGGTGCATGCCCTCATCATGGCTGAGACACAGCAGCTGGTTCAAGTCCTTCCCCGCCCAGCAGACTGAGCTGGCAGAAGAGCCACTGTTGCAAGTGGCCATCAGGGCCTCTTCCTCTGTACCCTGGCTCAGGTCGAAAACGTTGACAAGGCCATCAGTGGAGCCTGATGCCAGCCGGTCTTTATTTGAGGGGTGAAAGCGCACCTGTGTGATGTCGTCACTATGCGATTCAGAGTACACACCGAGAACCCCACAACTCTTCTCCTTGGTCATGCGTCCATCCCAGAAAACCAAAAAACTGTCGTCTCCATCCACCTGTTCAGTGCCAGCACACAGGACCTCGTCACTGCAGCTCACGTCAAAACTGCAGAAGTGGTGATAGGGATCACTCCTGAACACCTGAACAGCCTCGGACCCAGGTCTGCGAACGTCCCACGTCCTGACTGTGCCATCGGCCGAGCCTGAGAACAGCAGGTCGGGAGACCGATGGGCGAAGCTGACTCCACAGAGTGGACCTCCATGGCCCTGGTACTCTCCAAGGAGGGTAAGGTTGTCCTTGCAGTGCAGATGGATGGAGAGGTTGGAGCAGCACACAGCCAGGAGTCCTGGTCCTGGACCAGAGACACTTTGGACGGACATGTCCAGCAGATAGGTGGGCTCACTCGGCTGGATACGCCGAGCAATGGACAGAGCTTTAAACTTCTCCTCCACACTCTCCATGGCAATATACTGCAATTGCCCCTTGCTAGAGAGACAGGACGTGAAAAATATTTATTAGCGTAACATCCAAAATGTAGACAGGTATTCCCGTTCCCAATAAAGCACCACAGGCATAAGTGAAACTTCTTAGACCAATAAACAACCCGTTACAAAAACCATGTAACTTACGCTTTTCAGGGTGATCGAATCAAATGTATGAAACTAAAATTGTTAAAGATTTTCACAAGATATGCAAGAATTATCCAATCACTAACAAGAATATAATTTTTCGAATTTTGAAAAGCACGTTCTGTCTTGGTGTTTTAGCTTTTACAATCCGATAGGAACCTTTATCTTCGAACTAAGTTCCGCATTAAAATTAACGGAAGTTTCGAGTAACGGAACGATAAAAAGTGAGTTGAGCGGAATAATTCTCACCAATGTTTTAATTCAAGTCATGCATCGTCAAATATTGCAAAGTCTTTCTAAGACAGATGTCTCCGAAATTATCTGAATGGAGATCATAGAAAATCCTGTTTTATGAATTTGACCACCAGGTGGAAGTAGATCCTACCAGGTTGACGCGCAGTTACTTCGTGAGTGTTGGGAGATTTCAGTAGGCTAGAAAAGAGAGCTTTTATCTCAACGATGTTCCTTAACAGCAGTGAACTCTCACACACGGACAATGAAAGGTCTGGACATAGAGTGAGAGAAAAGCACAAAGCTTTGGTATGTGAAGACCAGATGGTCGAGAGAGGAACAAGTGGATAAAGTGACACTGTGCTTGTATTGTCAGACAAACAGAAGGTGCTGTCATTTCGGCTCCCCCCGATGCCCGGTGAAACACAATCAGGTTAAAGTGTGTGTGTGTGTTAACACAATCAGGTTAAAGTTTGTGTGTGTGTGTGTTGCATCCTGTTGCTGTATTGTTAACTTCTGTGCAGCAAGTTTGTTGCAAGTGGCCACTGGCCAAGTAGACTGCAAGTTTAGGCCAGGCCAGGGTCAGAAGTTCCCAAAACAATTATCAAGGTTGATCAAAGCCTAAAGCCTATATGCTGCCACTCGCAAAGTAAAAGTCCCCAGATCTAGATACAGGGCGCAATGTATTTTGCTGGACCTGTGTTCTGCGTACTATACCTATTCTGGTAGTGCATGTCTGGAGGAAAAAACACGCGTCACATCAATACAAACAAAACACTGGGAACAATACCACCAATACAAAAAAATGTGTTAAAACAAAAACCACTCCCGTAGTGACCAAAACGATATCTTTATTTATTTGTATAATTTAAAGAGAAAACAGGCTTCTTTGATATTTTTTTGAAATACATTTCACTCAATATGATAGAATGTCAAAGCATCTTTTATCAAACTCTGCTATTTAATCTACAGAAAAACAAGGTGTGAAAAGTGCTTGATGATTTGTCTTATTTTCACATCTTATCTAACATAGATCTACAACAAATGTATTGTTAACTTGACATACAGGAACATATCCTAGTTGCACATAGACATTGTAAAGAATAAATTGATTAAAAAGCAGTACAGATTTAATTTGGTCCGTGAATAGGAAACTTGAGCACATTGAGCCTTATTGAAGACACAAATCATCTATCAAAACATAAAATCCTGTCATGCAAATATTGATATGCATTTAAACAAACAATGAGAATTAAACAGGCTATTCGGATAGTAACTCAAGTCACAAGGTGGCTGTTTGAATACAAAAAACTTGTGTAGTTATGACAGACTGTTACACAGTTATCAAAAAGAAATAGATTGGACCCAGAAACACTTTAACAAGCATGAACCCTGAAAGACATGGAACCTTCTCAATCCTTCCTGAACTACAGTAAAGGCACTAGGGTGTTTGGAACACAGTTCAATAAGATACAGAACAGCTAGACAGTAAAAACCCTTTTCATTTGGTCAAAAAGTTTAAAAAACAACAGTGATCATCCACATAGAAATTCATATTCTCTGAGATTTAAGATAGCATTAGAACACCTGGAAGAACAGCAAAATGGAATTGTTAAATTGACCAAATACAAAGAGCACATAACCAGACAAAAATCTTTTTAAACATATCCAACAATTATGTCTGTACAAAGTCTACAATATTTTGAGTTGGGCAATCCATGAGTGTGCGGTGAAAATTCACTCAACGCACTGGGGACTTGACAAGAAAAACAAAAGAAGCCATCAACACCAGGATGTTTGGTTTTATCGGCCTTATCAATCTCATTTCCTTGTGTTTCCCCCATCTGCAGTGAGACTTCCCTGCTAAGAATAAATACGAAGGATAGTGCTTAATAAACAGACCAGCTACACCACCAGTTTACTTCAAAAAATCTGAATTGTGTTTCACAATTTTGGTCCCGTCAATGGACTCAACACTGTACTGTTCAATTCCCAAACCGTAACCTTCCTAAAAATGCATGAAACAAACACAAGCGCGCACGCACACACACACGACAAGGCCACAGGATGTGAACTAAACACACCCCAGGCACAGCTGTGTCTGACCTCTGACCTCTGCCAGTCAGCAGAACCACAATGGATGGAATTTTTTTTTAATTTTTTAATAGGGACAGTACCATCTCACTCTACTTACAAATTGATCATGGGAGTTGAAGGCTGTACAATGAGGAAAGTTAAGGCCGTTTTAAAGTTGTCTCGGGACAGCGGGTCTATGGATTTTCTTGGTCCAAAATCATAGGGACATGTTGCTGAAATGACAAACACACATGTCCAGCCCAACATAAAGCCAAATACACTCCTGTCTAGACAAACACAGTACAACACAGTACTGCACAGTACTACCATTAATGTATACAACACAGAGGCTCCCAATAACCAGTTACCTGCCTACTAGTGGAAAGCCAGTGGCATTCTTAAGATTACAAAGTAGGGTTGCCTCAACAGGTGAGAGGATTGAAGCAATAATATGCTTATACGTATTTACTTTGACGTAGTAAATTAATGTGCCACATTAGAGCAGCGAAAGCCGTAGTGTTGTATAAGCCCCCTTATAATAGCATACTCATCACTGTAGTCCAACTACCGCAGAGAAACAAGGAGGATGAACAAGAATGAAGGAAGGAGGAGGAGGAACGGAGCGATACGCTGAAGGGACATTGTGTTTGTTACTCTGAGTTTCTAGAGGGGGGACACAGGGGACAGACAGTCTTCTGACAGTCTTACCTCGTCTCCTGGAACAGACCTTTCCTCCTCTGACACCACGACAGATCATTTATAGGAGTAAGGGGGGATCCCCTTCAACGACTTGACAGAACATGCATATCTTCGTATTACCCTGAAACCCTATAATCTTCATATAGTACACATCCCACAGTGAAAAGGTGATGCCTTAGCATCATATGTGCCCAGTAATGGCTTTTCTCCCATCAGTCTGAAGTGAAACCAACAAATGCAATCAAATAAATTAAAAACCCTACATTGAGACGCAGAAATAAAACTACATAAATTAGCCCTTAAAAAAAAAAAGAAAAAAAAAAGACAATGAATGCCCATTTACTTTGGGGGGGCGGCAAGTAAGTAAGATATCATTAAGATCATCATCAAATCAAAGGTTGAAAACAGGCCTGAATTATCCAGGTTTTTTTCTGAATAGTAAGACACAGGTTAATTACAGGAACTAGATCAGTGGTATCCAGCTGGCTCAGTCCTTTTGACGCCCCTGCTTCAAGGTGTCAGCCGTGACCAACGGGCAGGATGAGGACCAAGTGGCAGCGCTCGGTTTGTCTGAATAGGAATAAGTGGTGCGGTCCTGAGGGTGCTGTGTAGGGTGAGGCACAGGATGAGGGTTAGGATGAGGGCTGAGGATTAGGGCCGAGGATGAGAAGGATGTGGGATGAGGGTCAGGATGAGGGTCAGGATGAGGGTCAGGATGAGGGCCAGGATGAGGGCCAGGATGAGCAGGATGAGGGGCTGGATGAGCGGGATGAGGGTCAGGATGAGCAGGATGAGGGGCAGGATGAGCAGGATGAGGGTCAGGATGAGCGGGATGAGGGGCAGGAGCTGAAGACCGAGCCCCTCACCATCAGGCGAGCTTCAGGTAGGTGAAGAGCAGAGGAACCAGGAAGAGCGTGTTGAAACCCATCGTCCCGTACACGATGTATCTGTAGGGCAGCTCCACCTCCATGTGCTGCCGGGCCTTCCTGGTGTCCCCGCTGGGGATGCCGAACAGGCGGCAGGCCAGCGGGATGGTGAGGGCCTTCATGAGGGCGCGGGTGGCCAGCAGCAACAGCACTCCCAGGCTCAACCTCAGCAGGGCCACGGCCACCAGGGAGACACTGAGCTCTGGAGGGGACAGGGGCAGCTGGGACAGGGGGAGGTCAGGCATTAGGCCCAGGCGGTAGTTGAGGTGGGAGCCCAGGGCCATGCCAGCGCCACAGCCCAGGATCTGGGCGGTGTCCCCCCGGGAGGTGCTCCAGGTGTCCAGGGTGAAGGAGAAGAGGCCCATGCCTATGTGGAGGGTGATGATCAAGAAGGGGGCGTAGTGGTTCGTCTGGTAGAAGTTGTCAATCATGTCCAGGGCTGGCTGGAACACCACCAGGATCAGAACGCTGAACGACACGCCAGCGATTATGTCCTGGATGGAAAACAACAAACGTGCATTAGTGGCTACATTAATACAAAAACTAGATGACAGCCTTGACGGTGAGAAAAAAGCACATGTAACCGAATCCTGTTTATGTGTGTGTGTGTGTTTGTGTTCAACATCACTTCACCTCTCTGTAAAAGATTCATTGGAAGCCACAGAACAACTTCTCTGCACAGTGTGTGGAAAAGTTCCAAGAAATCCCATTTCCTCCACAGTTCAACCACACAATCCAATAGCCTTCCCCCTTCTGGGTTTTCCAATGTGCTCACAGGAAGGAGGATGGCATGAGGAAGAGCGCTGAGGGATGACTAATCATTGTCCATGTGCAAGTGAGCATTAGACACCTAGCAGTACAAAACAAGTGCAGCGAACCATTCACCCCACCCCCCACTCCCACGCTCCCAGGACCGTCCATGCTGCCAGTCAGTCATTAACCTGCCGTGTCACGGGGCAGGACACTGAGGGGTGCTCACGTGTCAGTAGGCGGCTGGACTCAGAGATCACATGTTCCAGCCAACGTGAGGTCACATGCAGCTATCTCCGAGCCCTGTAGAGTACCCCCACAGTCCAGAGGCCAGGCCACAGTTAAGATAGGGCTACGCATACCTTTAATTGACTTCCATGTCCTGTTATCAGGGACAAACACTTTGGGAGTTGTGTAGCAACCATACAGAGTTCTATGCTTTGCCTGAACAGTGGAGAGATGTTAGAGCTACTGAACAAGACATTTTTAATTAATTTTCCACCATGTAAAATTGAGGATCATTAAATGTTTGGGTTAGGGTTAGGCTTATGACTACTAGAAGACAAAACCACAATATCCTTGACTTTAACAATGGCCCTGCCTACCCAGCACCTCGACACTTCCAGCAGTTTCCACTGAACACTATTTCTGTTCTTGCTTGTCCAAAGGTTCAGTCTGTCTCTCTAGTGAACTGAAAGTCCTGGGTGACATTATGAGGGAGACATAAATATGGCTCCTTATCAATACCCTTATGATGTTTTAGTACTACACTTTTAATGATTAAAGGAAGGACAGCTCCAGACTGGTCGTAATGTTGGTTACGGTACGGATATTACCGTGAACTACTCGGCTTGAAAAGTCTGAAAAGAAACCCTGTCAACTTGCTGTCCTGCAAGGCCTGTTACCATCTGTTCTGGGTCTACCTTGGAGATCTCTAATGACTTAATAGGATCAGCAATCAGGCCTCATTAGTTCAGATGACTGTATATCCCAGGTCTAATGAGACACAGGCCTAGGGAATGAAGTCATGTTAGCTTGCTACAGACTGAAGAAAACTGGAACATGATCTAGACAATAGCTCCAGTAGGATATAAAGCTCAGGTTTTTAACAAAGGAGGGAGGAAGTGTTTTCACTGGGCGTGATGTAGTTTACATTTGACAGAGAGCCAGGCCAGGCAATACAAACCACAAATGCATGTTCTGGAACACCACTCACAAACTTGATCTGATATGACTTCCAACCAGACAGGGCATTAGACCCCATTAATAGCATTAGAACTGCCATTAGGTCCTTCTACAGACAGAATGTGAGCTCTCGTGGCGTAGCCTGGAGAGGGGAGGGAGAGGGGGAGGGAGAGAGACAGGGGGAGGGAGAGAGACAGGGAGAGGGAGATTGAGAGAGGGGGAGGCAGGGAGAGAGACAGGGAGAGGGGAGGGGAGGGAGAGAGGGGGAGGGAGGGAGAGAGACAGGGAGAAGGAGATTGAGAGAGGGGGAGGCAGGGAGAGAGACAGGGAGAGGGGAGGGGAGGGAGAGAGGGGGAGGGAGAGAGAGAGACAGGGAAAGGGGAGGAGAGGGATTGAGACGAGATGACTCCTGCCTGGGCTTGGGTAATAAAGGGTAACCGAGTCAGTACTCTGGGTGTCACTTCAGCAGTCCAGCCCTCCCTGAGACATGATACATGCATTACCACAGTAACAGTCACCCTGGCGACCGCCAGTCAAACTCAACACTGCAACCAGACTTATGACATCATGCCAACCATCAACATTAGCCCTCGGAGCTAAGTGTTACAGTCATGCACAGGCCCAGATCCAATCATGTACTGTATCTCTGGGTCTTGTAGTCACCTACAGGGCAAGCCAGGACGAGACTCAGTTATAGGACAGCATGTCTCCCCCTTCCTGGGCCTCGTCCCTGGGCCTCATCCCTGGCCCTCATCCCTGGCTCTCATCCCTTGCCCTCATCCCTGCTCCACAGCAGGGCCTGATAGAGTTCTTATGTCTTACATAAACAAGGAAACATTTTCCAGAATGAAAAGGTCAGAAAGAATGGCAAGAGAAGTGACATATTTTCCTTTCTACAAAGGGGGTTTGAAGCCAAAATCACATAACTCTTCTCTCAAAAGAAATATGCTTGTTTTACCTCATTTTTTAACAATGTCTGTAATACTAAGCATAGCATAGGACAGCCACAGAACAGTGTCTAGAAAACCTAAGACAGAATACAAAGACTGTTATAGTCTTTGGTTATCTATCCCAAGCCCAGCACCAGCCTAAACATGTCAGCCTAATCAGGTACATTATGGGGTTCGCCACGGATTTATGAGTCTGGGACAAGCTAATTCAGGTTTGGTAGGAGAGAGGGCGGCAACACTGAGACAATCACAGGAATAGGAAGAGCATGTCTGCGTTTACAGTCCAAGTCCACATCTGTTCTGTGAGCACTAAAACAGGTCCGGCCACGACGCCGACCGTTTCTGAAACGAACGGCAGGACGATGAGAGACAAGGGGGACGAGGTCCTTTTGTGACAAAAGACAGAGGAAGGACAAAGGTGACACTGGAACAATCGAACGACCCAACAACTTCACAAGTTCCCCCTGGCTTTCCTATCAGAGGAGGGTCAGATAAGCCACAAGCTCTTTACTTCCTATAGTCACGTGACAAGCCCGCAGCAGGAACACAAGTCTGTCACAACCAAAGGATTTTAGACTCAACTCAGCACAGCCCTTAGCTGTGCTAGTGTAGCCGGTGTGAATCGGTGAAACTCACTCCTCAAGTATGTAACAGGCCACCCGCGTCATTGAATAGCTAGCTTTTCTTTGGCGTAGCTGGTAGTGGTGGCTCTTGGGAAGTCAGAGATGGCGTGTTCGATCCTCGGTGAAGGATGAACACGGTCCGGAAAACTCTGACGGAACTTGCAAGACCACGTCTGTTACATACCCGTCACACTAGCAAGCTAGCCGCAAGCCCCAGAACAAGGACACGACACCTGGTATCTGGCTGTGAGCTGAGAACGAGGTGACATTACCGTTTAGATACTGTTACGGAGTCAGGTGGCTGAGCGGTGAGGGAGACGGGTTAGTAATCTGAAGTTCGATTCCCCCGCTGTGCCAAATGACATTGTGACCCTACTTGCCTCGGGGGGTAATGTCCCTGTACTTACTGTAAGTCGCTCTGGATAAGAGCGTCTGCTAAATGACTACATGTAAATGTTACAGCGAGGTCAGGTTTCACACTCCCAGGGCTGTCCGAACAGGGGATCACTGCCCAGCCTTGACTTCACTGGCTGACTCATGTCAGCTAACAGGATTGCACACGAGCACGGTCACAATGACAGGTAGGCTCTGGTGACGTGTCACAGACTTACCAGGATGGAGTGCATGCCCATGTAGATCCGGCTGATGCAGACCAGGATGCACCAGCACAGGGCCAGCGAGAGGCCCACCGTGAAGGGGTACTGGGGAGACACAGGAGAGCAGGCAGGAATGAGAAAAAGGATTCATGTCAGTCTAGGATATAGCAACAGCCTTCAGTCTCCAAGACAATATACTGGTGACTACATTTTGTATTCTATGAATATTTGAACGTAAGCCTTTGGGCTTTTTCAACTACACGGAGCACATTCACACACACACGGTTATAATACATTTTTGATGTAGCATGACATTTGGCCTTTAGTCATTTCCTTATTCGATTAGAGAGCTGGAGGGGAACCAATGGGGGATTGAGAAGGAGGAAGAGAGAGAGATAAAGAGAGACTGCTGAGGTTTGCACACTGGGGGGGGGAGCCTTTTGTTCCCTCTCTTCATTGTGGCTCTAGTGTTTTGAGATAGCTCAAATTTCCTCCCACAGCAGAGAATCGAATTAAACCTTCCCCCAGTACCCTGCTCCACCGCTCCTCTAACGACGCCCAAACCTGGAGGGGAAATGATGGTGGCTTGATGGGTTTCTTTACCCAGGCTTGGAGCTCAAACACAGGTCTACAGCGGTGACAGACCAATACCATTTACATTTGACATTTAAGTCATTTAGCAGATGCTCTTATCCAGAGCGACTTACAGTAAGTACAGGGACATTCCCCCCCAGGCAAGTAGGGTGAAGTGCCTTGCCGAAGGACACAACCGTCATTTTGCACAGTCGGGAATCGAACCGGCAACCTTCTGAGTAATAGCCGATTCCCTAACCGCTCAGCCATCTGACTCCTAAATATGCTCCAATACCAGTGGAGCATATTAAGCTGCCTGTCCACTCAGAAACTGCACCAGCAGCGCTACTATGAAGAGTGGATAATACTCGGTCATGCTTCCAACTTGCAGCACCAAACGATCAAAGCCTATCGGGAGCCGAGTACTCCACGGCATGTTAATCCTGACTTCTAATCAGCTGCCTAAGAACAAGGCTTGCCGACTCATAAAAGCATTTGTACAGACATTGAGGTTTGTACGTCGTGACTCACATAGGGTGATCGACAACGTAGTCACTCATCTTCAGACAGAGGACCAGAGAATATTCCCGGAAAGTTACCGAAGGTCTCACGGTCAACATGGTTGTCAGTGTTGGTGAGAGCAGTGTAAGGGAGGCCCTGTTTTGCCTTTAACCCTTGGTGAGGGCTTGGTGCTGCCTTCGGGTCACATGACCCAAAGGTTCACAACGAACCATCGTTGTGTTTACCCAATTTTACCCAATACAAAAACAAATAGCATTTTCTTTTAACCTTCGCAATGTGGGGGGTCTGAGACAGCCCAACGGTTAAAAGAAAATTCCTCACTTTGTTTTTGTATGCGGTAAAATTGTTGCAATACGACGGTGGGTCACAATGACTGATGGGTCAGAATGACCCGAAGATAACACAGGGGAGTGTGAGGAGTAACCACTGGGTATCTTTTAAATGGTAACCCAGTCCACATGAGCAGTGGGGGGTAAACACAGCTTATCTGCAGAGATGGAGCAAGCCTGAAGAGTCAGATATGCTGGCCTGCTCGTCTGGCCAGACGTCCACTGCCCCAGCTGTTCAGCTGACGCGACTGTGGTCGACTCGTGCGAGCCTCTAGGAGGCTGTGTGAGGTCGACTCGTGCGAGCCTCTAGGAGGCTGTGTGAGGTCGACTCGTGCGAGCCTCTAGGAGGCTGTGTGAGGTCGACTCGTGCGAGCCTCTAGGAGGCTGTGTGAGGTCGATTCGTGCGAGCCTCTAGGAGGTTGTGTGAGGTCGACTCGTGCCTGTAGCCTCTAGGAGGCTGTGTGAGGTCGACTCGTGCCTCTAGCCTCTAGGAGGCTGTGTACTCTGTGTGGTGTGTGGTGGACCGCCCAGCGCTGCATGCCAGATACGCAGTCTCCTCTGTGATCTTCTGGATAGCTGGAACTTTAAACCCGTGGTCTTCAAGCCATGGATAATGACCCATTCATTTGAAGCAGGTGTGCTGCAGCAGGGAAACATCTAGAACACGTAGAACACCGGGTCCCTAGGACCAGGGCTGAAGACCACCGTTTTAGACCATCTAGTTCTGACTTTCTGACTCTCACATTCAACTTCACTGAGCATAACTTTTAACATTGTTTTCACTTCTGGCGATCAAGTGTTGCAAATTCAACTTGGTGACGTTTGTGTAGCTGTAGCTGATCGATCCTGCCTGTACACAAACCCCAGAGGTAGCGAGCCATGCTACGTATCTGAGAGCTGTCTCTGCCTCTCCTTTGGGAATGCTCTCCTTCCAGAGCCCTCAGACAGAAACATCTGGCTCTTATTACCAGTCCTACACAGACCCAGTGTGTGTGTGTGTGTGTGTGTGTGTGTGTGTGTGTGTGTGGGGTGTGTGTGTGTGTGTGTGTGTGGGTGTGTGTGTAGTGGGAGGCATCTGTGAAACATCCCAAATTCTTGCTCTGTTCAGGCAAGTCAGCAGTGGTTATTCAGCATGACTACGGCAAGCAGGAGGGGTTTTGAGGGACACACCCTGCAGCTGCACACGCCTCACATCTGTCAAGCACAGCTGTGTAGGAAGGAGAGGGAGTTGGACTAGTGGTCGAGTGGTGAGCACCATTTGATATTACATGAGGTTAAAGAGTTTCCTTTAAACAAACATCACAGTAGGTTTCACTATTTGAAGTCCAAGACTGTTTAAATTAATTTGAATGTTTAAAAACGGGTCCCGGCCACACATAGAAAACTCATGTGGTAGGATCGGTGGCCGACATCCAGTTGACAAACTGTCAAACTGTCCACCCTGAAGCAGACGCAGACTCAGATTTAACTGTCTCTGGTCCACAGAAGAGAAGCTTTAACTCCCAGTAGCTTATCAGCAGCCCTGCAGGAGTCATGCTATTCTCTTATCTTCCACACCAGTAGATACAAGCCAGCACTGCTGAGGACGACTATTCTTCCCCTGCACTCATGGCGTGATTCGAGTAGCAGCTTTTTGTCAAGATAAAACTTTTCTGTTTCAAAGGAATGGCATGACTGGGGAGTTCAGATAAGAGTGGTGGACTGTTGCATCCACTGGGCATCTCAAGCTGAGGCTGGATGCTTGCCTTCTGATAAAGTATGTGTTTATATCTGCATGTGACAACAAGGTATCAAACAGAAACCTTGTTCAGTTTTGAAACAAGTCAGTGTCAATTTCAAAAGTGTCATTTTCTGAGGGGAAAAAACCCAAAGCCAAATGGGGAAGTCGTTTTAAACCTACTTCATCATTCTACTAACTGGAAAAAAGTAAACCCCCTAGTTTGTTGTATTGATAACATAGAGAACTTTACCTCCCAACGCTCGTAGGTCAGCAGGAACAGCGAGAAGGGAATGGCAGTTCCCGACATGGCGTGCGTAGACGGCATACTATACTCAGAGTTATAGAACATCTCCACCTTGACCACGGGCGGCGAAGCAGGTCTGGCCCACCGAATCACATCCTTGGTTGACTGACCAAGGTACATTACCCAAACCCATACAACTACAAGTCTCCGGCTAACATATGCATCCACGTTCCATATAAAGAACGGGAAAAAGGTGATATAAAACAGCTCGTTTCCCAACTCGGTTCCGAAGGTGAATAGGTAGTACAAAAACTTGTTCTCGATGATGAACTCCTGTCCCAGATCACCTGTTAGAGAATTCTTACGCAAGGGTTTAACTGTGCTCTCTGAGAGACCTGGGTTCCTTTCACCGACCCTCGGAGGTCCAATCTCCACCTCAGACGAATTAACATTATTTGAAACAATTTCCACGCTGTCCCGGGCTCCGGTTTCGCTCGTGCTATGCCCCGACCTTTCAGACCCCGGAGTGACCGCTGCTCCATTTTGAGGAACATTTCCAAGTCCCTCCGGTTTTAAAGAGTGTCCGCTCGAGATCCTCTGCCGAAGACCCTCTGTCTTCTCTCCTTCTCCACCACCACTGCGAGTGCATTTGTCACTTTCACTGGTGGGATGGATGGAGACGCCGTTGTTGTGCAAATGAGTCCGCTCAGTGTCTTTGATCTCCGCTGAGTTCTTAGAAAACGTCCCGCGCACCCCGCAGATCTGCTGAAACCGTGCGACATGGTGCGGATCTTGCAAATAATGGAACAGTTCTACGACCTGCGACGATGTGGTTTTTGCCATCATTGGTGGTGGTATGAAAGATCGAGCTTCTTTTTCGTCAGAAAATAGTGTAAGTCAGCACCAAAAGCTAGCCTGCCAAGCATTCATGAAACCCGTGCATCATGGCAGAAAGTGCTCAGTTGAGCGAGTTCCCATAACACACGTTCAACAAGAGTGGTATAATATAGCGTATGTTCCTTTCGAATCCAGCTATTTTCCGTTCCTTCAGATGATAACGTGTAAATTCCGTGTAAATTCTAACGTTAGGGTCCAACGTTACTTAGCTAACGAGATGCAATTTGTGTCCCCCGCTATCTTCAGTAACGTTAGTAGTATCCGGTTACTGACAGATCTATGAAATGCTCAGTGGCGCGCACGCTTGGTTGACGCATTTAGGATTCAAACGTGGCCGCGCTTGTGCATTGTTTTTGAAGGCTGTGTAAACACATAAATGTCTTACTAATAGGTAATGAAATATAGCATACATATACGAATTTCATTGCTTAACCGTTTCCTATTGTGAATTATAGTAGAAAATGAAGAGAACGCATGTTGGTTCCTCAGTACGACAACGGGTTTCATTATGAAACAGTATCCTGCTATATGATTTGAGATTCAAAACATGACAGGATCGACATCGTTTATTTATGAATTGTCAGCAAAGATAAACGGTGCTATCTTCTCCAGTTTTGACAAAATAGACATCCATGTATGTGGGACATGCCCATTTTTCTCAAAATATAATTTCTTGTAAAATATCCTCCTTTTAGATCAAAAGGTTATTTTACAGTAAGGATCTTTGTTATTACACATTAATCTGCAACAAAGAAACAATTCTCCCACTGAACATATTTCACTCAAATACAGAAAAATGAGACAAGATCTTGAATCCACATAGAAAATGAGCAATTATTCATCCTAGGATTCCATTTAGATTAAAACTTCAGTTGGGTCAGCGTTGACATAGTACGTCTTCTCCCAACCTAAACAAAGATATTTTTTTAACCAAATGAGATTTGGGCAATCATGCAAGCCTGCATGATAACTGGTTAGTGATGTTATCATTACAGGAGCACTGAGTCTTTGTAAATAAGGTAAATAAATAAGGTAAATAAGGTAGTTCAAAGCTACCGCACTGCATGCAATTAAAGTCTGAGCAACAACACTTGCAACTTTTTCTTAACACATGTTAATAAATCAGTAAAACACCCGTGAGGTTCAAACATATCTGTTCAGACGTGGTAACTAATGAATGAGATGAGCATCTCTAATGCAGTCAAATCTTCTTCTGGACCAGCAGAGGGCAGCAAAGGGTTATGAAGAGAGCGAAACACCACACACAAAAAAGCAAAATTGCACCGGCAGTACCTCTGCATATGTATGTTTCAAAATTGAGGGTTTTGTGATGACACTCTGAATTAGGACAGTTTAGAGAAACACATGTTATTCTATAAATATACAAGAAAATATCTGATAAAAGAAACATACCAGCAGATACAAACCTTCCGAAACAAGGCAAGGTGCATTATTTGTACTGTGAGTATCCCTGAATAGGCTCATTTTTTAATGAGCATCGACAATAAAAACGAAGTTCTGCACAGAGTCTCCTACATCAGCATATAAAGGCAGTGAAACTGTAATAAAATGTCCTTTGAGGACAACAGACCTTGATTTCGACTGTCTTGACCAAACCTGTGGAAAATCTTACAAGGGGAAGCCTTCAGGCTGTGGTTCATCTATGTGTGAAATTGAAGGTTAAATCACAGTAAACCACACTCTGCACTGATGAGCAGCTTCCTATTCAAGCAATAAAAAAAACAATTAAAAAAAACAGTCACCCATTGTCATCCAGTTTATAGATCAGAACTTGATGGCTGTGGTTGGGGGTGATGCTGGGGCAGGTGCCTAGACTGTAGAGGCAGGTTGAAGAAGGGTATGGCACCAGGTGATAGTGTGGCATCTCCTCCAACCCAAAGGATGGAGAACAGCAGTCTGCCACCACCACCTTCACCCGCTTCCTGTCTGGGTACAGAAGTCTCCTCCCCGCGGGGGGCCTGGTGCCAGCCCCCTGCTTCTTCTCCTCCTCCTCATGGTGGATCTTTCTCAGGAGGTTGTTGATGAGCACCGAGCGTCGCAGGTACGCCTCCGGGTCCTCCAGATACCTCAGCTTCTCCAGGGAGATTTTGAGGATGCAGCTGCGATCCTCTTGTAGTATCAGGTGCTGCGAAAGGAGGAGGGAGGGGACGTACAGTGTGGGGAGTCAGGTGGCTGAGCGGTGAGGGAATCGGGCTATTAATCTGAAGGTTGCCGGTTCAATTCCCGGACGTGAAAAAATGACGTTTTGTCCTTGGGCAAGGCACTTCACCCTACTTGCCTCGGGGAGAATGTCCCTGTACTTACTGTAAGTCGCTCTGGATAAGAGCGTCTACTAAATGACAACATGTCAAATGTAAATGTACAGGAGGGAAGACGTGTGTCAGAGAAGGAAACCTTGTCAGACACATTATCTCAGACATGACGACCTACTGAGGGACAGAACAATAGCATCGACTCATCTTAATCACAAAGCCATCGTCCGTACTTTTTGAAAATATCCATGTAGGTCTCCATGTAAATCCTCCTCTTCCGCATATTTCCTCTTGAAGTAGGCAACTTTCGACGTTGTTGAATGGTTTGATCTCTCTTAGTAGGAATGGACTGTTTGAAATGCACAGATCAGAAACATTGCAGTTACAATCTCTGTCATACAATTGCAACATGAGATGCGGTCAGTGGAATGACAAAATATTATGTAACTACCACAGCCAGTGGTGAAGTCGAATCCATGCTCCATTACCTGATGATGATTGTCCAAAGCCACAAAAGAGCTCTCTGTCTGGAGTCCTGATTGCTTGGGCTACTCCTTTCTGAGCCTCACACATTGCCCTCAGGGCCCCTACAGGATCATATAAGAGAGTACTTGAGCACACATTTGAATATTTTGAGAGTAAAATTGAACAGAACAATGGAGAGGGACGACCGACACAACCCAGATATGAGATAGAAATGTTGTGTCATGCCATACAGGAAACATTTAGGTTCATTCACAACTGTATTCCACAAATAGGCTTCCTGTAGTAGCTGCAGCATAAACCAAACTAGCTGTCATTTAAAAAAGAGCGCTCATCAAGGATGAAGATAAGATATCTTGGGATACAGCCAAATGCAGGCAGGTTTGGGGGATCTGAAAACGCTGAAAACTGGGTTAAGTGAGTGCGTGCGTGGGCAGCACATGCCTACTGTGCGTTGAATAGGGAATTCTCATCCCACACACACCTGTAACCAATAATCAATTACTCCTACAGTGAACAGTAGAGTTGCACGTCTTCAAAAATAACTGATAAGTTGGCTTTATTAGCGCACTTGTGTAATAAAGTGACACGCATTTTCTGATTAAAAAAAATCGTTATTTGGTTACATGTTTACAGTTCACACACTCAAATGCAAGCAATGTATATCGATCATGATAATTACCTTAAAGTAGTAATGTTCAACAGATGAAATGCGTTCCAAATTAGTATGTAAAAGATCTATTCAACATTGCCCGTGAGAATCGCTCTTTACTTGTCCAATGAGTGACCTTCCTTCTGTGCGACATTTACTGTCTGTGCCAATTATCCCCGCTCCAAGCTTTGCCTGAAGTTTGTGCTTCACACCCAGTCGCCGTATCTCCGTTTTAATAATCCCTTCAGACTCCTGGGTCTTAAAATATCCCTTTCTGTGCAACAAGCAACAACACCATTCATTCTGAAACCTCATTGGTCCTCACAGAAGCAGATGTTTCCTGTTGCTAGGAGAGTCACTAGGCAATGATGACGCCTCATCATCAAGCTCCATTATTCTTGCATCCTCTCAATGCCCTCCTTGGTTTCCAAACCTAACTATACGTTTGGCGCGGTGTTGGAGTCAAAACCTGTATCGACATCTTTCTGGACGAGTGGTGAATGCTATCAAATCAATTAAATCACCCACGTTTGTGTAAAGCAGTGGCACACACGATTTTATGTTGTTAAACATGAGCAGCTGCATCTCATATTTATTTCGCTAATACCCGGAATTAACCCAATCAAGCATATGTCAGATCTACTCATCCTTGGAATCACAGGATTGTATTCTTAATCGCCTCTAATCGTGTGTCTGTGATTTCCTTGGAGCATTTTGGCCAGCCTATTAGAACTAAAAATCCCACACTTGGCTGAAGCTGAGTGAGACTCAAAGAGCAAACGGTCACACATCTAACATAACAAGGATCATTTTATTGTCAAGAACAAACCTGTGTGCAAAAGTGATCTGTGCCTTTTTTTTTTTAAACATGCGTTTTCCAAGCACCATGTAGACATTAAAAGATCAAATGTTTATTCATGCAATTGCAATCCTACAACTGCATTCAGAGGAACACTAAAGTATACGCATCACATGCTAGATTTCCCTCCATAAATGGATAAGCATCATCCTTACATTACAGGCACTTAACTTCATCAGTCTCTCAGACTGGTAGTTTTAGATAAGCATGCAGTAAAACACACTGGTTTATTACATGTACACTGAGCTTTTCAAAAATATATAAGGATTATGTACAGCAACTCTCGACATGCACAAATACATGTAAATATGTGTATTAAATATAGTACATAACAATCAAATATATAAATTTAACTTGTGGATATGGGGAATAACTATTAACTATCAAGTCATTAAAACAACATCGGCTCTTCCTGTAAAAGCATGACATCTGTTACATACTGAGTCAGGTGGCTGAGCGGTTAGGGAATCGGGCTAGTAATCAGAAGGTCGCTGGTTCGATTCCCGGCCGTGTCAAATTACGTTGTGTCCTTGGGCAAGGCACTTCACCCTACTTGCCTCGGGGGGAATGTCCCTGTACTTACTGTAAGTCGCTCTGGATAAGAGCGTCTGCTAAATGACTAAATGTAAAACATACAGTGGTCTCACTCCAATGTACATTAGGGGCATAGTAAATCTCTGCACACTCAAAAAATTGTGGCATGTTGTTCTCACTTAGGAATGCTTGGCTGGTCCTGATGTTAATTTCCTCCAGGATCACAATGACTCGTATTGAGAGACTTGTTGCTCCTGTTGGTTAGTTGTGACGGTTTTAAATTCTTGTACTCGCTGTGAAATATTTTACTGTTGACTGTTGTTTTTGTCTTCTCCTTTACAGGTACACTCTTGCACTTTTTTGAGTTTCATGTTGTTTAATTGTAACTTGTTTAACTGCATGCTCTTATGGTTCTTCCCCTTGGCACTTATTTGGTTTTTCACAATGTATACTTCATGTTTTGGCTGCTTGCAATGTTTGTGTGGCTATCTTGTTGTTATTATCAGTGACCTATGCACTTTGTAAAGCTCTCTCTTGGAAGTCGCTTTGGATAAAAGCGTCTGCTAAATGCATAAATGTAAATGTAAGATGAATGAAGTGGTTTTAATCTTGGATAGGAATGTAAACACTGACAGGCATTTTCTCCCCCCTCTTTTCAAAGAAGGTTTCAGCAGTATCAAAGATAAACTAAGTATTTGTCAAAGCAATCACTGCCAATCACTTTGAGGTGGAGTGATAAATCGGTGGAAATGAACTTGGTAAGGGGTCACATGTGGTTCTATACGGGGGTCATTTCAAAGTAAATCGAGTCATTCGATTGACCTACTTCAGCCAAGCAATTCTAAAGGTTGCAGATTCAAGTCCTTAAAAAAGGGGCGGCTGACCTTGCCCCCCTCTGCTGTTCCAGTACAGAACCCTTCAGCATCCTCCTCCGTGTTAAACTGTGACGATAACCCTAGGGGGGTTGGAGGTTGACTAGCTACATAAACAAATGTAATCACTCAGTGCAGCAACTGCCTTATGATTCAATGAAGCCAAGAGAAGCTGGGCCAAGAGCAGAGGCATTAGCATCATCAGGGAGTCAGGTGGCTGAGCGGTGAGGGAGTCGGGCTAGTAACCTCAAGGTCGCCAGTTCGATTCCCCGGCCATGCCAAATGACGTTGTGTCCTTGGGCAAGGTGCTTCACCCTACTTGCCTTGGGGGGGAATGTCCCTGTACTTACTGTAAGTCGCTCTGGATAAGAGCGTCTGCTAAATGACTAAATGTAAATCATCAGGCTGGAGTCCAAGGACCGTAAGCACCAATTACCACCCAAAAATCACACACTGCCAGGGTAATTCATCGCATGTTATTAACAGCTGCACTGGGATATTTAAAGCTTCTTTTCAGCTCAGCATTGATGGGTGTTTCAATAAGCTTTGCCCAGAGAACACACTGCTTAGACGCTAAGAAAGGGCCTGCTGCTTCATCATTCCTCCTCTGATACACAGACTGTCAGGGAGGGCAGATGTTCTCGTCAAATGAGGGCAAGGTCTGCTGAGCAGCCAGTCCTTCTGGTGAGACAGAGGAGGAGGAGGGAAGCAGAGGATAGAGAACAGGGAGGTAGCAGGCCAGTATTTTAGGCATCTAACCCACCGAAAACATAAGAACCCTAAGGAGTGACTGAATGTGGGGAAGGTGAACGAGTCTTTGATTCCGAAATCTATAAAACCATCATTAAAATGTTTACATAACAGTACTTTTGCCCAAACAATCTTTGACATCTTCAAACTGTAGTCGGTGCAGACTACACTGTTCACAATAACTAGATATTTGACAGTGAAACGTAGATGAAACTAGTCCACTGTGATCATTTTTCATAATTCATTTCACAGGATAAACGTAAAGATCTGTCAAAACTGCATCATCATGACCGCATTATTTCTTTTTTGCACCTGATTGCTCTATCATGTCCGTTTTCCAAAACTTCGCTCACAGATAATGTAAACCAGCGTCTGGGGCAGCCGACTGAGAGGATGGAGCCCTGTAGCACCCAGAGACAGGTGTGAGAGCAAACCAACAGGGTTGTGGTGACTACATTCCTCCCTGTCCTCCTCTCCTGACCCAGCCCTGGTCGTCAGGCCTCCAGAAGCACGTGCCAGCGGCAGACCTGCTGGCCGCGACCCTCCTTCATGTCCTGCCAGTGCAGCTGTTCCTCCTCTCCGCTGCTGTTCTGGCCCAGGGCGATCCAGCCCACCATCTCCTTGCGCTTCATGCTGCGCCGGTTGTAGATGGACACCATGAGGGTGACGTCGGACAGCTGGAACAGAGCCACCTGGAAGACGAAGGTCTCCTTGTAGACGGGGTTGGGCTGGCCGCGGCGTACCGACGTCTTGCAGCGAGAGATCTCCTGGCCCACCGAGTTCAGCAGGGTCAGCTTCCCGTACGTGTCTGTCGGAAACCAGAGGGGAAGGAGACGCAATGTTGTGAAATATGACATGAGTGTTTATTTGCATGTGTGAGAGTGTTTCTGTGTGGTGTGTGTTTCTGTGTGTGTGGTGTGTTTCTGTGTGTGTGGTGTGTTTCTGTGTGTGTGTGTTTCTTTGTGTGTTTCTGTGTGTGTGGTGTGTTTCTGTGTGGTGTGTGTGTGGTGTGTGTGTGTTTCTGTGTGGTGTGTGTGTGTGTGTTTAAGGGGGCTTACCGGGTGGCCTGTTGATGGCCAGGTTGCGGAAGTGGCTGCCCTTGATGAGCTCCACAGACATGCGTCCTGTGGTGGCGTTGTAAGTCAGCCCCACCAGCAGCTCTGGGACCCCTCCGTGAGTCAGAGACTGAGTGGAGGAGGCGCTGTCGCTCTGGGACACCCCAGACAGGCTCAGCTGAGAGTCCACACTCTGACGGACACCATGACAACGTTAGAATGGCGTATGGGGCTCTCGTGATCTCATAAAGGTGATGTCACTATAAACCTTGTGATGCTCCAGTGAGCCTGTTGCTGTCATAGTATAACCGTAATAATAATAATAATGTATTCATTAAGCAGTTTTCTTTCATAAAAACAGGTCAGACACACAGGGGGAATCTGAACCTGTGACCTCTCGCTCCCTCTGCCATCGAATACTCTAACCGCTAAGCTACACCCACAAGCTGTTCTGGAGGTCTGTGGCTTTACCTTCATGTTGCTTCGAGGCTCCAGCACCAGGGTGGTCTCAGTCACGCCCCCTTCAGGGTTCAAACCCGCGAGACGAAGCACCCTCTCCCCCATCATCTTCTCCCGGGACATCCGCCCCCCCAGGGCGTAGAGCCGGAACCTCAGGGCCGACACCGCCAGGTCCGCCTGCTCCACGCGGGAGAAGCGGAAGGTTTCGTTGAAGTGGGGCAGCGCCCCTTTCTGGACGGAGGTTTTATGCCGCTGTTTCTTGGCCGGGAGGAGGACCACGTGCACCTGCCAGGAGTCCATCCCGCTGCGCTCCTTGTCGGGGATGTCCCGGGCCACCACCACGGTCACCAGCAGCTTCTCCACGTCTGCCTTGTGCTCCAGGGCGATGATGAGATCCCCGCATTTGGGGATTGGGGGGCGGGAGCGGGTGGCGGGGGTGGCGGAGAACACTTCCCCCGGGGGATGCTCTTGCTGAAGGAGGGAGAAAACATGAAGCTTAGCGGGTCAGAGCATTTGACTGCAGACTAAGAGGTTGCCGGTTCTAATCCCGACCTCCTGTACGACGCTTTGGATAAAAGCGTCTGCTGAACAAAAGGGATTTTTATTAACTCAACATAACACATATACCGGGATGGCAATGAGATAATCTAACTAGAAACGCCGCGCATTTTAATAGGGCATCATCATCATGTGATTACTGTAATCACATGAATGATAACATTTACCACATGGAACCTGAATAGAAGGAGATTAACGCAATGAAGCAGAAGTCTGACCCCCAGCCAAGTAGGGCCTCACACGGTCAACAAACACCACGGCGATTGTGTCACCGTGTTGACAGAGCGGGCGGAGTGTTGGCGTTGGCAGGGCAACCGCGGATAAGATAAGATAATCACAGCGTCGTCCGCACGGAGCGTACAGCACATGTCAGGTGAAGGGCTCCACTTCAAGCTACATCAGGCATCAAGCACCACAGATCTTTGTCTCCACAAATCTCTAAATGATGATCGCCATCTTCACATCACAATGACAGACGCCCCGCCTTTCCTATGTGAAGATAAAAGGAGTGGGATCCGCTCTAAGCACGGATTGCTCCCAATTCTATTGTGTGGATTGGCGGTTAAGAGGCACTTTTATGCTACCACACACATAAACACACACACACAAACAAATACACGCACACAAACAAACACGCACAATCGCACACCGACAAGCTGTTGCGGGCGTCTGTGCTCGGGTAAGCTCAGGGCCCAGTGCCGATGACGCCGGCCAACATCGCTCACCCACTCACTATCACCTCTCTCCAACTGGGCTGATAATCAATCATGACACATTAGTACTTTAGCACAGTAACACACTGACACCGCGCGTCGTCATTAGCAACACACACAGACACTTTGGTTTACTAACAGGCTGGGTTTTGCTATTCCAAACGTTAGATTCATATTCATGAGGTTTGTTACACGAGGCATGGGGAAGGAGTCGTGTATCGTACAGAAAGCCTGAGGGGGATTACGCCACGCTTGTCTTGGAGTGCCCAAATTCAGTTAGCGTTAGAAAACACAGCTGAAAAATATGTCTCATTAAAATTCCAAGCCTCTAACTGTCGGTTCTGACTCAACCCTGTCTTCCTTCTCTTTCCATCACAAAGCCCTCAACACTGTCTCCTGATGTAGCTCAGAGTCCCATGCAGATACAGGTCCTGTTAGTCTTCAGACATAACTTTTCTCTGGGCTTAGTGTTGGTGACTGGGCCTCCCATCTGCAGTACCTCAGGGCTCCATGTGGAGGAGCTGTCTGTGGCGTCGTTGTTGTCCGCATTGTCCTGGTCGTCTACGGCCGTCTCCATCTCCAGGCTTCCCTCCGTGGCCCGTCGGCTCATGCCGGGGGCCGGGCTGGCCTCTGTGACCCCCCTGCCCACCGAGCCTTCCCCCAGGGGGCCATCCAGAGCCTCGTCCACGACCTGGGAGCGCACGGAACAAGGCCTCTCGCCCTGCTGAGACAGCGGGTCTCGGAGACCCTGGGCGTCCAGGGGATCCTGGTCTCTGGGACCCTGGGCGTCCAGCGGGTCTTGGTAATTTAGCCTGCTCTGGGCATCCATGTCTGGGGAGGGACACAGATTGTGACATGGTGATTAGCAATGGATGCATCGATCCTGGATGTACACATCCAGGATCGATGGATTTTATGTCAGCCGGTTGCCTGGCGATGTACTGTACGTTTGCACGCAAGCACAAAGTAATTGAATCCCTATTCATCCACGGACCACGTGATCGGCCCACTTATGCACAGACAATTATATTGTTATGTAACTCTTTATGGTCCATTCAGGGCTGGGTTGGTACAAACTGTACCTCAGTCTGATCAATGACAATTAACTCCAATTCAGTATCATTATGTCATTGTTGTAAGTGAGTATTCACCATGGCAACATTGACTCATCAGAGCGTGTGTCCTGGGGTTTCGATTGGCTGTTTTGTCATACAGGCTCTCACATGCTGGGAGGGAGGAACATGCTTGAGACAACATGGGATAGCTGAGATCAAGCCGCTGTGAATCTCACGGCACCACAGGATCCAGAAGAGAGTCTAACTGTGAATATGTGTGCGTGTGTATGTGTGTGTGTGTGTGTGTGTGTGTGTGTATGTGTGTGTGAGAAGTGAGGATTCAGTAAGGATTGAGAAGATGTCTTAAGGATAAGTCTCTTTCCCTTTGGTTTCAGTATCCCCACCATATGTATAATGTTGCCTTGGTAGGTTGTCACTATAATCTGATCCTTCTAATACCATGTTTAAGACACCCAAAACCCATCTGAACACATTCCTAATGAATCAAAAGACCCAGGGGGCTATCTATCGGCCCTATGTTGATCTGGCAACAGAGTGGTCCAATCAAGCTAAGCTCTTTACAGACAGTAATCCGTGTTGAAAATGGTATTTGGGATTCAGGGCAGTAGGTTGAATCATCCTGCTGGATCACGACTATATACACACACACGTGTCCATATGTCTGTTTTGTGTTTTGTGGTGTAAAATTAATGTACAGTGGTTGCTCTTTGGTGCACTCTGAGTATGACATTAGGTATCTATGCTTATCTTTTAGTGACCACTGTGTGTTTGTGTGTGTGCGTATGTGTGTGGGGTGTGTGTGTGTGAGTGTGTGAGAGAGCGTGTGAGTGAGTGTTTGTGTGAGTGTGTGTGTGCATGTCTGTGTGCATGTGAGTGTTTGTGTGAGTGAGTGTGTGTGTGTGCATGTCTGTAAGCGTGTGAGTGTTTGTGTGAGTGAGTGAGTGTGTGTGTGCATGTCTGTGTGCATGTGAGTGTTTGTGTGAGTGAGTGAGTGTGTGTGTGCATGTCTGTGTGCATGTGAGTGTTTGTGTGAGTGAGGGTGTGTGTGTGCATGTCTGTAAGCGTGTGAGTGTTTGTGTGAGTGAGTGAGTGTGTGTGTGCATGTCTGTGAGCGTGTGAGTGAGTGTTTGTGTGCTTTCCGGTACCTTCAAAGTCGGAGGGCTCTGTGCTGCCCTCTTCCTGGTCCGACAGCAGGCGGGTGAAGGGCAGCTGGCACGGTGCAGGCTGGGACAGCGCCTCAGAGGTGGCCGTGCAGCGGAAGCTCTGGGATCGCGACACTGAGATCTCAAACTGCTTCACTATCTCCTCCTCACTGTCAGACGAGCTGGAGTCGTCCTCGTCATCCCCATAGCTGTTCACTGTAGGGGTCACACACACACACAGACATACAAGAGTTCATGCGGGGGAGGAGAGACTAGGGCAGGCAGAAGTTACTGAGGACTCAAACATAGAGGAGAGGATGTGAGGAGATGAGGGGAGGATTTGAGGAAAGGTGAGAAGAGCAGAGAGAGGAAAGAGAGGAGAGAGCAGAGGAAGGAAGGAAAGCAGAGAAAGGAGAACAGATAGAGGAGAGATGAGAGGAAAGAGGAGGGGAGAGGAGAAGAGAGGAGAAGAGAGGAGAAGAGGAGAGCAGAGAGGAGAGAAGGAAAGGAGAGCAGAGAGGAGAGAAGGAAAGGAGAGCAGAGAGGAGAGGTGATGGATGGAGTCTGCAAAGTAACAAGAGGGAAAGCAGAACACAAAAAAGAGAAAAGCAAATCAACACAAATAAAGCTCTCTGAACTCTGCCAAACGCAGTTGCTATGAAGGATCTGAAAGTGAGAGGAACCATGTTTAGATCATGAAGCCAATATAGAGTAACAGTTACTGTAATCTTCAAATCTTCAGCCTGGCTAGCAGACTGTGTCTTGAGTTTATAATTGGCTGACAACAGACTGACTGACGTTGTAATAGAGATCTGTGTCATATCGCCCCCGTCTCGTTGATCAGTGCAGGTCACCAAGCACGAAATGTACCTCTTTACCTGAGCCGTCACCATGGTTACGGGATAGCTCCGGTGAGTGGGCGAATGGCAGCTGATTGATTTACCACGATCCCCCCCCACCTCTGGTGTTTGACACGTCTCCAGGGCCGTAGTGTGTGTGTGCACATTTGAGGCGCTGTCTAACCTGCATTCGTCTGCTGATCCTCCTCCTACTAACTCCATTATTATCACTTGAATGCTAGTAATCAAAACGCTTCCCTCTCACATGAGCATCATTCAAAGACCTTGTCGTCTCACAAAAGACCACGCTGAACCCACACACGACGCCTTTATAACCACGCACACTGATGCACCCCTTATTTCGCCAGAATCTCAACCAAATCGCAGTGAGAGCGCATTCCAGATGAAATGAACTTCGATCGTACCGTACAGTGCGACGTGTTCGAGAAAAAAACGGTCCCTGGAACACACAGGCAGGCATCGAATGACTGGACTTCAATCTCCATAACTCTCCTGACTACAGGAAGCAGCACACGCCATGTCGTGGAGGTATATTACATTACATTACATTTAGTCATTTAGCAGACGCTCTTATCCAGAGCGACTTACAGTAAGTACAGGGACATTCCCCCCGAGGCAAGTAGGGTGAAGTGCCTTGCCCTTCCCACTGCTGGGAATCGAACTGGCAACCTTCAGATTACTAGCCCGACTCCCTCACCGCTCAGCCATCTGACAAGATGAATGCATATGTTGACCGTCAGGAACTGTCAGGCCTCTCTGTTCCTATGCAACCGTGGCAGTTCACACAGGAGGGCTTATCGAGACGGCCATTCTCAAAGCCCCGTGTTTAAAAGCTTGCTACACTCAAGTGACTAATGCAGGCACAATACTCTCTCAAGAATAGGTATGTGTGAAGTGGAGTGTTTCATTCAATCTTTCAGGAGCCGCTGTGCTGTGTCCGAGGCGAAGAGAAAGGTTGTCGAGACAACAGCCCAGATGTTATGTTCAGGGAGTCAGATGGCTGAGCGTTGAGGGAGTCGGGCTAGTAATCAGAAGGTCGCTGGTTCGATTCCCGGCCGTGTCAAATGACGTTGTGTCCTTGGGCAAGGCACTTCACCCTACTTGCTTCGGGGGGAATGTCCCTGTACTTACTGTAAGTCGCTCTGGATAAGAGCGTCTGCTAAATGACTAAATGTAATGTAAATGTAAATGTTCAGCAGCTGGCTGTCTCAGAAGAGGTTGGTCAATTTCCCCTGAATGAAATGGTCCTTCCAGACCGCAGACCTGACAGGTAACACCCAAAGAGCTAGTCATTTTACAGCTAATCGATAAACAGGGTAGCATTGTAAGGGGGACGTGTGTATGTGGGTGTGAACCTGTGAGCTTGTGTGTGTGAGAGTAATGTATGTGTGTGAGCGTGTGTGTGGGTAGTGCTAAGTGTGTGTGCGTGCATGCATGTATGTGTGTGTTTCCAAGCAGCCCTGAACACTGTTTACAGTAATGTTCCTATCCTGGAAGTATCCTGGATGGGTAGGATAACAGCTCTGGGTACACTATGTTTGTGTTTGAGAGAGAGCAAACATACAATTCCAAAACTGATACACATGAACATATAGTCAAACTACCTCAGAATCCGACCCGAGCTGTCATGCAATGGCTCAAATCTTCACTGAATTGAGTGTAACAAGGCATCCTAACACACTAATGTGTGTTGCTAAAAAAAAAGAGACTAAATGTAATGTCTCAGTGGAGATGTTTGCTTAAGGAACTATCTAGAAAAGCAAGAGTCCTAAGCAGCTACGATATCGCAGAGAGCGGGAGAGAGTGGTTTACCTTTAGCTTAAGGGAGGTGTTTGACAGGACAGATAAGGATGACGTGTGTCATATGTTGTACTGAGCATACCTTTCAAGGATATTATATTAGTCATGCCATTATAGTCCATTTCTCCAAGCTAAGTAAGCCTAGCAGGAAGCTGGTATATTGTGATGAGATATTGATATCGGTATAATAAAAGAGCACAGACTGGATCAATACCGATGAGCAGTGATGTTACATTAGTATCCTTCAATGGCAGTCCCAACCCAACCGCTCCTTAAAACCACCATCGCCCACAGTTGTCCAGAATCCCTACAACCTCCTCCTCCCTCCCCCCTCCTCCCTCCCACCCCTCCTCCTCCCTCCCCCCTCCTCCCCCCCACCCACCCCCTCCTCCTCCCTCTACACCCTCCTACCCTCCCTCCCTCCTCCCCTCCTCATCCCTCTACCCCTCCCACCCCCTCCTCCCTCCCCCTACCCCCTCCTCCTCCCTCCTCCCCCCCCACTCCCCTCTACCCCCTCCCCCTCCCCCCTCCTCCTCCCTCCCCCCTCCCCCCCTCCAGAGGCGTGTCCACTCACCCAGCCCCTGGCGGATCCCAGGCCGGCTACGAGAGCCCTTCTTGCGGCCGTGCTGCTCCAGGCAGGGCAGCCCTCCGACACGTGAGAAGCACAACTTCTTATTGATGAAGAGGAAGAGGACGGCCAGGACCACCACGAAGACCCCGACGGCAGACAGGAAGCCGATGGCCTCGGGGGTGACTGTGAGAGACAGAGGACACACGATGACACACTGATCAGACCACACAAACAGACAGTCTGGACACACACACGCAGGCACACACAAGGTACACACACAGACAGAAAGGGAAGTCTTTTATTATCAGAGCTACAAGATTCATTTGATAAATCTAAGGGAACAAAAATGGATGTTTGGGTTAACAAACATGCTTCTGGATACTGCATCAACTGTTTTGTTTTGATCTAAAACACTTGTTGGCTGAACTGTGTCAGCTAGTATTACATTCAGTGAACTTGGAAACAAACAAATCATATAAAATGTGATGGGATGAGTGATGTGACTATGCTTTAGTCAGTAACATAGAGACAATGCATAGTCCAACTCTTGTAACATCCCTTCTACTGAGAAGCCGCTGTGAAATGATTCTGCAGAGCTGTGGTCCTCCTCTTCACAATCCTACCCTTATTAGGCCTTGTTTCCTGCTCTGGGTAAAGGGTCTGGCCACTGTCCTATAAAGGCCATGAGTGGGACTTCTGTACACAGAGAAAGAAAAGAGAGAGAAGACTGAGAAGAGATAGCGAGAGGGAGAGAGAGGAGAGGAAGAGAGAGAGAGGAGTCAGTGAACAAGATAGGAGAAGAAGAAAGAGAGACAGAGAAGAGAGAGAGAGAGAGAGAGAGAGAGAGAGAGAGAGAGAGAGAGAGAGAGAGAGAGAGAGAGAGAGAGAGAGAGAGAGAGAGAGAAAGAAAGGGCGAGTCATGTAAGAGAGAGGAGGAGAGGAAGAGAACACTCCAGTCTGAATGAGCAGACAGACCCTTCTCCAGCACATGAATACACGAACAAGAGGGGGCCGTGTTTGGTCGTTTCCACGACAACCTCCAAAGTGGATTCGAATCAATGGAAAGAAAAAAAGCGTAGTTTACCATGACTCCATGCCCCGAGGAAACAACTGTCCCAACTGGCATCATGTCAACACTAAAGAACAGATTAGCGTAGGTGTGTGTGGGTGAATGCCCCTATTTGTGTGTTTCTGTGTATATTCTCATACGAAAGACACTGATGCATATTTTACAATCCCATTGTCAATGTCTTAAACCCATCATTCTCTCCTTGAAGTCTTTTGAATTCCCTGCAGCATTTCTCCTCCTCATCCTAAACCCCCAAGGTCCACATTTGTTATTCCACTGTGTCGTGTGTGGTTGGGTGGGCGTATTCATCTCTCTCTGTTGTGTTCATGTCTGTGTAGATCTTCAAGCTCTGTAGACGCCCGTTACTCCAGTATTCTCGCACTGACATCAACATGCACTGAGCAGAGCAGACACTGGTAGTGTGACCCAAAACAAGCTATCTGGGGATCCCAGTGGAGCTGCACACAGACAGACACCTCACTATCCCCCTCTCAGAGCCCCCTGTGTGTGCCTGCAGATGGGCAGGAAATGGTCCTGGGTCAGGGGTTGGCCTGACACCTGCTACTCCTACAGAGCCCGCAGCAGTGCAATCTGCCATCTAGCCGACACACACACACACACACACACACACGGGTGTGCGCCGAGCCCACACACAACCACAGAAACACACACACACACATACACACGTATCATATGAACTAACGCATCACAGCGGAGCTCACAGGCAGAGGTACCTTCACTGCCATGTGAGTCAGAAAGTGGTGGAACTTCAAAAGCCTGCCTTTGAAAGCGAGGGCATATGAGGGATGCCCAGAGGGGCAGGAGCAGCCCAGAGGAGAGGAGCTAATCAACCACATTAATGACTTTATAGCAGACAGACAGGTAGCACCAAGCCCCTTTGTTCTCTCACACCAATCACATCCCTTAAACGGCTCTGTGTTGTAATAACTTTCATGGGCTAATGAGCTGTCATTTGGACTGTTCTCTTGTACTGGACATTTCTTCTCCCCCCACCCCCCACCCACCCCTCCCCGCCGCCATGGAAACACATCAAAGTGTTATCAGTTCTCTACTCGCTAGTTTGACTTCAAAGCCGGGTAGAGAAGTCAACAGCATAATAATCAAGCTATTGTATTAATATTCACACATAAGCACGCTGACACCCTGGCAGTCATGCACATGATGAATACTAAAAAAAACGGGATCACGCACAAACATTACATTTAGTCATTTTAGCAGACGCTCTTATCCAGAGCGACTTACAGTAAGTACAGGGACATTCCCCCAGAGGCAAGTAGGGTGAAGTGCCTTGCCCAAGGACACAACGTCATTTGGTTGGCATAGCCGGGAATCGAACTAGCAACCTTCTGATTACAAGCCCGACTCCCTCACCGCTCAGCCACTTGACTCCTTAGCACATTAGCATTCCTAACGCCCGTCAACAGAAATCTCACATCCCCAGCCAACTCTCTGCCCCCTCGCTTCGAGCACACAGGGAGACACAGCAGAGACAGATCAACACTCACCTGTACGTGCCTGTAAGTCGAATCAAAACACTTCAGAACAAGAGTCCTTTTGATAGAGCAGTGAATTCTACTCATTAGCCAGGCTGTGGAGAGAGAAACCTCAGGCAAACACAGGTGTGTAACTGGTAGAGAGGCAGGGCCTGGAGAACTCTGGTATGTTGTGTGTTTGTTCAGTATGAGTGAGCCTGTTGTTTGAGGGCACAGGTGTGGCGCAAGCCAGGCACAGATACAGGTGTTTGTGTGCGTGTGTGTGTGTTGGTGAGAATATGAATGTACTGGACGTTTCCCCAAGTCTAATCCTTGTTACAAAAATGTACTGCTGATTATTTATCGTGGCACAATGGTGAGCGTTTGTGATGCATGAACAGGTGGATGTGTTTGAGTCAACAGAAACACAGGGGTCAAAGCGGCCAAACTGGACTTGGTTGTATGTGCTTTCATCTGTGTCCACAACCTCAAGCCCATTGGCCACCACACACACACACACCTGAGAATCACACTTGGTTTCCTTGGAAACTGCCCAACGTTTCTGTTAAGAGATAATAATGTGTGTTCCTTTGCCCACACACATAAAGGACCCATGTTACCATGGCGCTGTCAGTCCTGCCTTGATTGGACAGGAAGAGGAGGTTCTAGTGACAGAGGTGAGTCATTGTCCTGGGTTCACTGGGATTGACTCTCAGGAACAAGACACATATTCAGCCTGAGAGCACAACAATCTTGTCTCTATAGACACAAACTAATCACTATGAGATTATCAGTTGAGCTGCTGATGATGCAGTATTTCTTTTTACATTTGCCACTAATGATGACAGATTTTTTTTTTACAATCGGCATGTGAATTATGACTTTAGAGGCTAGATTGCATGCTATTTGCTTTAAGCTCATGAAGGTTTTCACTCCTGTTATAGTAATAAGGCCTAATCAGAGCTGCACCATCACAATGTTGATATCCAGATGCCCTCTGCTGGTTACCGTCAGTCGATGCACCCTCCACATAAACTGACGTGTAATGTGACCAGATGGAATGGCTCCACATGTTGGCTAATTTCAGTCATTGAAATCCAACAGATCTGATTCTCAATCTATAAACATGACAAAACCCTTCAGGCTAACAATCTTTCCATAATTAATCTACTGAGGTGTTGTTGACGAGTTTGTTGGTCAACTAACAAGATGGTAAGGGATGCTTGTTAAGAGAGAGTTCAAATGAAACAAAGGTTTTCTCTAAGGAAACTCTCTCGTTAAATTCTACTAAAGCGACCCCCAAAAAATCTAAAACTAAAGCAGTTCTTAATAAAAGCATAATAACACATCTTACGGATCCTAGGTGGAGTCTGTGTGGCCTGTGAGTCTGGATATCCTGTTCCTCTCTCCATGCTTTCCCTGCATCAGGATCCAGAAGCCTGGCTTCTGCTCTCCCATCCAGTTCTGGTCTCCTCTCAACTCCCCTTTCCTCTACGTCTGGCTCTGCCCTCTGACCGGGCACCGACTCTCTCAGTCGTTCTTAGTGTTCTTCCTGCTTCCTGTCTCGCTGGGCAAGATGGAACACCCTTCCTGAATGCCGCTTTGAGGCCCAGCAACATAAGAGGTGATGAAAGTAAAATGCCTGTCAGCCAGGACACAACAAAATGTGAAAAAACTGTCCAACTGTTAAATTATCAACTGTTATTCAGATTTCACATGTTACCCACAAGCAAGAACATCTTTGCTCACTTAAAACACAATCATCAAACTGTTTATTTCCATTAGATAATGTCTGCTTTTAGCAACTATACAGAGCGGATAAACAACATAGCAAATCAATCGACAGAAGAAAAAGAAGAGGGCTACACATTCGGCTAATTTGTTTGTACTGAAATGCACTCTCAATCTTCTCCACTAGATATTACTCATCAGTGCGCCTCAGTGGAAGTGGTAAAACACAAGCACTTTCCACCAGCCCCCCACCACACCCCCACCCCTCATCCTCTCCCTTCATCATCCTCACCCCCACCCCTCATCCTCTCCCTTCATCATCCTCACCCTACCCCCCACCCCTCCCTTCAACATCCTCACCCCACCCCTCCCTTCATCATCCTCACCCCACCCCTCACCCTTCATCCTCTCCCCTCCCTTCATCATCCTCACCCCACCCCTCCCTTCATCATCCTCACCCCCCCCCCCCATCCCCTACAGCCCAGCAGGGGGAAAGGAGAGCATGAATTAAGCATGGTCTTCTCTGTAACTAGGCCACAGTGAGCAGTAGACAGAGAATAACTAACCCTTTACTCAACAATCTCCATTGAGCCTTCTACTGAACCACAAAACTAAGGACCACATACAGAGATGAGACATTACACAGTATATATTCTGTTTATATTCTGATTCTGATATCTTCAGTCTCGCTCAGGGGCTAAACTTGAGAGAAGCAACTGAGGTTTCATTAACAGTATTGACACCGTTTAATGACTGGTGGTCCTTATCCTGGAACTTGGTTGAGTGCTATGCTGTGACATGATACTTGACAGTTCTAGACTAGTTGGCATGGGGATATTGGTAGATCCAAGTGACTATAATCACCACTGCATGTACTATACCTTACCACTAACAGGCCATTAAACACAGGCAATTGCTTAATTATAGTGTCCACTGAGGACACTATAATTGAACTTCTGGTCAGATAGGTATGGGTGTGATTCAATAAACTACAGACAGTGCTTCTTGGATTGTTAGCCTTAGATAGTCTGACACAATGTGTATAAATGCTTGTCAGCCAGATGAAAAGGGAATATCACACATATTCCAAATATTATACCTCTCCAGTAAAGAAAATATGTTATAGATATTTTATGTGTGATAACAGGCAACTAAACTACTGATTCTAATGGCCTTGATGGTATTTAAGGGTCCTCTTTGCATGCATATTTCTATTTAAAAAAAGTGATAATGTCTGAAGGGAGGATATTTGCATCACATATCCCAACACATGACAGCAGTCAGTCATAATAGTACAGTGAACTAGTATTTATACAGATTTAATTATTCCATGTAAGTGTAGAAATAAACCTGAATTGTTGTGAGAGACTGTTCTCACAATTTTCCTCGTCAACTTGTGGGTTTTAATGCAAAATTCAAAAACACGCCAAAGAAAACATTAAGGTGCGTCATAAATAATTGAACAACGTAAGTCAAAAGACAGCAATGTGTGTAAACTATTTATAGTATTTGACTATTGCTAAACCAAATGATCATCATACTGTAGCCTTTACTAAAGGTGGGCTCAATTGTCTGCATCGTCTTCTGTCGTTTGTAAACCAAACTTGTGCTTACCTATTTAGCCTCTGAAACCTATGTTGTCGTGGCTAATATTATTTTCATCGCATCATGAACAATGTAGGCTACCATAAGCAGCCGATTAATATGTTGTGGTGCACATTTATCGATCAGATAGCAGATAATCCACTCAAAGATCAATTATTAGCCTACATGTTTTGACAAAGTCAAATATAATGCCGTGCACAATTGGTAGAGGATATATTATTAAGTAAAAGATATGGCATCTCTGGTTGCAGCTTATGCGATAGGCTAGAACGGTTATTGTAAAATAGAAACACCATAGCCCGCTGCACTACAATGGATAATAATATACCCCCCGTTAGAAATATATAACTTTAGTGCTTCCAATACTTACTGTCTGAGGCCATGATTGAAAACAGATTTGGTCGGATTGCGTGGGTTAACTAACGCATCTTATGTTTCAACATTGTTCTTCCTGGATGCCGATCAAAATCGGTCGGATACGGTAGCGGGATGTTTCTCGCTCCCCTCCGACGTTGCCCCGTTCTTTCTATCCGCATGCGGTATGATGGACCCATCCATCCATCCTGACGCCTCTCCAATAAGCCATTCCTCGATATTGTTCCGGTGCTGGCCACTCTACCTATCACGTTGTCTCAACGGCTCCCACTGACCTCTCGGCGCACCAGGACCTAATACGCTATTTGGGTTTAGATCAATACAAAAGCGGGCTAGGGAGACCTCAAGAGGATTGCATTAGAAAACGATAAATGTGACACTTACCGCTCCTAGAAGTAACTATAATGATATATTTCTTAATTGTTAAAGAGCTATAGCCTTCTTGAGTAGTTCTTGATAACTTGGCGCCCTTCTTGCCTCGCCTTCACAGCCGCCTCTCCCAGTTCCAGATGCGTTCACAGACCCCAGTTTGCTGACGGCTTTGGAGTCAGTGGTACAAGTCATGAGTGAAGATCAATTCTAGTTAACTACACAAAGTTTAACGTAAAGGAAACCAATTTGTATTATTCAGATGTAAACAATTATTTTAGATAATGAGAATTAACTTATTTCCAGAAACTGCTTTCTGCTATTCGCAGTGTCCATTAATGACTGAAGACCCAGCGGGTCATGGAGAATGACCCTGGCTTGACACGTGTCACAGTCGAGGCGACACAAGATGATGACTTCCTTAGATTGATATGGCATCACTGGGGATTTGGCTGACATCAAAGAAACGGGAGGATAAAAGCATAGTAAAATTGAGAGCATAGATGAACCGATAAAAGATCTGATGAAACACTTAACCAGTAGGCCTATATTATGCCCCCAAACCAGATTCAGTGAAGTATGTGCAAATATCCTTTCCTTGTGACTTTATCTGATCAGCTGACAAGTAATACTGCCCTTGAAGGTCTACTTCCAAACATTTGACTGATATGTAGGTAAAAAAAAAGGTTTGGTACTTTGATACTGATATTTTAAAGGATTGTAAAAAGCCATGTTTACTAGTATGATAGATCCCTACAGTAACTGATCATAGAAATGATTTTTTTTTAAAGAATGGATGTCAAAACATACTTATTGCAAAATCAACATGTTTAAAGTCTGATGGTTTTGAAATATTATTACGAAACTGAACAATGAAAATATGACATTACCGAACATCTTTATCAACAATGAAAATAAGTACCAGTTAGTGCATGACACAATGATTCACAGCTATATACATGTCAAATCTTTCAGATATGTTCTCAAAGATTAACTTAGTTGAGTACAACACCCGGTGTGGAAACCCTCTCAACATGCTTGCCAGGTGCTACGGTTTAAAGATCAAACAAAAAATACATACTCTGCAATGGGCACACCCAATTAGGTGAATATGGCTAGCTGAAAACGATGACTTTGAGTAAACTTCTAGCAGAGTCCTGTGAAAGAGCTGCCAATAGATGATCTTCAGGCAAACCAAAACAAGCAAGCTGTATCTCTCTTCTCCGACGTCACCATCGGAATCGATTTCTATTTTTCGTGGCTGCAAGGAACAGTTAGAGGGAACATTGATAAGTATGTCAGAGAATAATACATCTACCGTAACAACGGATCCATTCAACACCTGACCAGATATGGGATATGTAGTGCAAGTGGTCGTCTACATTCACCGCTTGAACAATGTTTCTTACCTATAATAATTTTGGCTTCTGCTTCGGTCAGGCACCATGGTTTGGTGAGACTCAATTGGTCATCCTTATGTTCGTCTATTGGAAAGATGTTCATTAGTGATATTTCATGGAAACTAAACCGGTCCGGTGACTAAGTCTACAGGGGGAAAGGAAGGGGGAAGCTATTGGACCTTACCTGTGAGTTTCAGGGCGTTACAGGTCTTCTGTTTCAGTGTTCTAATCCTTCTTTTGAATTCCTTTTCCTTCCATGAGAAGGTCTTCCTGCTTTTCACCCTGGGCTCTGTCTCCCTGGCGTTCGTCACCGTCTCCACCTGACGATGTCTCCGAGACTTGGAGGCCTGAGAAGCAGGAAGTAGTGAGACCTCGTACACGGACGTCAACCTACTCTCGTTACAAACCACTCAGCAGAGGGCAAGAGTACACACATCTTTCACTCAAGAAGAACTACAGATACTCATGTTTAAAAAGACTCTGGTCTTCTTTCACTGCACTACTGACTGCACTTTTTCATTCAAGTTAAAGTAAAGTAGTATGGGCTCTGACATATACTTAAGTAAAAAGTTGTCACTATTACTACCTGTTTTAGTGTCATGCTGGGAACTGGACCTCACATCATATTAATTAAAAAAATGGATCCGAAAACTCACCTCCACCTGCTGTCCGTATGACTTAGACTTGATAGATGCTAAAAGCGAAGCTCTCCTAGAACACTGAGAAGGGAGAAAAAAACCGAGAACGGAAATTAAAACATTGCCATCAGCTGCCGAAATGTGTTGATACAAGCGGAACCAATAAAATGATCCGAGTTTTCGGACTGGCTCATCGAGCTTGTTGTGGACTAAAATCACCTGTTGCTGCTCTGACGGCCCCTCACCACCATCCTCGTAAACTTGATCATCTCTGTCTTGAGATCCCTAGTCACACAATGGCATAAAAGGATCAAAACATGTTCCTCTCACACACAAAAACACACCTGTACAGGTGCTGCCCAGGTATAGTGCTCTGACCCTTTTCTTCTGCCACTGGTAGTACTCCACCACTGCGTTGCGAAGATGTGGAACCAGGTCTTTGTTAACCAGACGCATTTCGGGGTCTGGCTGTCCAGGTGTGGATGAGATAGCCGTCTTTAACTGCTCATAGTGTTGGTGCACGTTTGACACCTCCTGAAGGACGCAAAACGACATCACAGCATGACATCATGCACTGCTAGGTAGGCAAACAGCAAAACCACTACCTACACAACTTCCGTGTTTACAAAAGTCACCCTTAAAAAACTGTCCACACAATCAATAAGCCACTAAAACAGCCAGACCCTACTCCCACTCACCTCCAGCATATCCATGCTGACCAGTTCCTGAGGCCGCATCGCTCGGTCCATGAATTCCTCACAAAGCTCCTGCCGTTTGGTCTTCTTCTTCACCTGGAAACACAGCTGCCGGGGGCAACACACAAGGAGAGTCTCTGAATCAGGAAGCACCGACGCCGAAACTGATGGTTCCGCTGCTGATGTGTTCAGCACAATCATTCCTATTTTTATGTTACCAGTCGACTAGGTGATAGGAACAGTAGGTGGTTATATCTTACAGGCACGGGAGTGGCAGTGAAGTGGAAAGCTTTCTCTGCAAGGAGCTTCCTGTAGATGTACACAACATCAAAGTGCTGAGCGTTGATTGCATCCTGTTCAAACTTCTTTATGTCCTCCCAATCTCTCAGTGCAAGCCTTATCTGCAGACAACCACAAACCATGACCTGGATTAGAATTCACCAAACTTTTGGCAGGAGGGCAGGGAATTTAAATTTGAATATTACACTCATGTGCAGCAGCAGCCTACAGCATAGATTCTAGAGAGCAAAATATAGCTATCTATATCCGATAGTATTTAACCTTTTCTCTCGGAGTAATCAGTTGGGAGTTGAACAACCCGTAGAGCAGGTAAAGTCCCCCAACTCTTATCTGAAAGGTGTACGGCGGAAGCAGGTAGCTGAAAGCTGTGGACAGTATTACGCGACTAAAACTTCTCGTTTCATTGACTTCCAGTCTGCCACTGTAACAAACGGATGAGAAAAGGAGGGAACACGTATGTATGACAACCAGTAAGCACGTGTAATACATTCAGCGACAAATTACCAATATTGATAAGAACAAAAATCTTACTAAAATATAGATGAGAATTTCATCTCTTTCCATATCGCCGAGAACTGCTCATATCGCACCGACTCCGTTTGCTGAAAGCGACTCAGAATGTCCTCAATGTCCGCATTTACCTGCTCTTTGCAATACTTTGTTGCCTCCATTCCTATAGATTATGTAGTTTATATAGATAATTTACGAATTGGTATTTAAGTAACGTTCTAGTTATGCTTAATACCAACGCCAGCACACGTTTACATTTAGCTAGCCAGCTAGCTTAGCTTGATCATCGAACGTCATCGCGACTACAGGACGGGCTTTCGGACAAACTTGTGACGTTCAAACCACAAAGGAAGTATGTTTTAAGATTCATTGTCCTGTCCACCAGTTTCTTGTTTGCATTCAGTAGTTGTTTCTTACCTTCTTCCTGTGTGTATGCTTTTGTGTTGATCCCTTCTTTTAGTTGTCTCGCAACACGCAGTCATGTAGTTTTGCTGCAGCATGCTTACGCGTTAACTGTATGTAGGCTTTGCAAGGTTGAGGAGGTTTACATGAGTAATGTATTAACGTCTATGAAGAAATGATTTTTTCTTCCAAAAGTAGCCGATTTCATTTACATTTCATTCATTTACGATTTCATTTACATTTAGTCGACTTGAAACTGAATAAACTACATGGCACATTTTTTATTACAGCAATTTATTGTTAGAGAGCAACAAGATGCACGTGAGAAACCCAACACTGAAGTACACAGACCAATAACATACAACTTACTAAAACCGAGAACATAGGTTTTCTTGAGCTACTCACACATCTACATACTATGAGATAATAAAGTAATCAATCTTCATGAATTACTCTTCACTTTAAGTGGAGTGCCTGATTCGGTAACAAAGTGACAAAACAGTTCAGTTTGATCAAATTAAGTGGCCAATCTTCCTTGATAAGAAACATAAATTGCATCTAGAATCTTTTACTCTCTCACGTCTATTGAATTTAGAGTGTAATAGTCCACTGAAAGTGTCTTAAAAGCCAATCACCTGGTCTCCACACAGTAACACACAGGTAGAATAATGTAATAAAGTGACAGATACCGACAGCTACACATTAAATGTATACGCATTAATCTCAAAGACTGGGAACCATTATATGAGATTAACATTCAAACTGTACGTTTAAGCAATGAATTAGAAATTCAGAACTACAGACTTTAGGAGATGTACTATAAACCAAGGAGGAGAAGAAAAACTAAAACGGTTAAAATCCCATTTAGACTACTTCATATATATATATTGCTGGTAATATTTATTCTTATTAAGAAAATATACATTGTGCGACTGAAGCTTACAATACACTGCTGGCAGTAGCGCCATGTTCTCAGAAGAACACCTGAACAGGTTTCCCCTCCTTCGAGGCGCTGCTCTGTGTGCCGTCTGGGAGGCCCCCCACAGAGAAACAGGGGAGCCAACACCTCTGGGCCTCCCACACCAGCTTCAAACTCATCTCTGGTGTTCTTCAGGGTGGAGAACCAGAGGAGGCCACAGCAGGGTGCGCACAGACGGTAGACAAACTTAACAGATCAAAACAGACGAGATATAAATAAAAGGGTTGTGAGGTTGGGGTGGAGGGGTTGGGTGTTCTAAGAGGGGTGAGTAAGGGGGGGTTGGGTGTTCTGAGAGGGGTGAGTACGGGGGGTTGGGTGTTTTAAGAGGGGTGAGTACGGGGGGGTTGGGTGTTCTGAGAGGGGTGAGTACGGGGGGTTGGGTGTTTTAAGAGGGGTGAGTACGGGGGGGGTTGGGTGTTCTGAGAGGGGTGAGTACGGGGGGTTGGGTGTTTTAAGAGGGGTGAGTACGGGGGGGGTTGGGTGTTTTGAGAGGGGTGAGTACGGGGGGTTGGGTGTTCTTAGAGGGGTGAGTACGGGGGGGTTGGGTGTTCTAAGAGGGGTGAGTACAGGGGGGGGGTTGGGTGTTCAAAGAGGGGTGAGTACGGGGGGGTTGGGTGTTCTAAGAGGGGTGAGTACGGGGGGGGGGGGGGGGGTTGGGTGTTCTTAGAGGGGTGAGTACGGGGGGGGGGGGGGGTTGGGTGTTCTTAGAGGGGTGAGTACGGGGGGTTGGGTGTTTTAAGAGGGGTGAGTACGGGGGGGTTGGGTGTTCTGAGAGGGGTGAGTACGGGGGGTTGGGTGTTCTAAGAGGGGTGAGGTTGGGTGTTCTGAGAGGGGTGAGGTTGGGTGTTCTGAGAGGGGTGAGTACGGGGGTTGGGTGTTCTGAGAGGGGTGAGGTTGGGTGTTCTTAGAGGGGTGAGTACGGGGGGTTGGGTGTTCTGAGAGGGGTGAGGTTGGGTGTTCTAAGAGGGGTGAGTACGGGGGGGGGTTGGGTGTTCTTAGAGGGGTGAGTACGGGGGGTTGGGTGTTCTTAGAGGGGTGAGTACGGGGGGGGGGTTGGGTGTTCTGAGAGGGGTGAGTACGGGGGTTGGGTGTTTTAAGAGGGGTGAGTACGGGGGGGGGGTTGTAGTGTCCGGTCTAGTCTAGCAGTGGGCAGGTGGAGGGTCGTCTCAGATGACTTGGTCCAGAGCTCGCAGCAGATCCTCCCCCTGTAGAAGGTGCTGGCGCTCCAGAACGGGGGCGTTGACCTCGCAGTCGTCACGGGTGAGCTCGGGGAGGGTTAAGGGGGAGGTGCTGCCCTCGGATGAGCTGCCAAGCAGACGGCTGGCAAGGTCTGGGAGAGAGAGAGGGGTTCGAAACCTGACCGAGCACACAGAATGTCTAGCTTTTTTTCCCTTTTCTTCTTTTTTTTTTAAGCGAACTAAAAATAAAACTTTTTAAAAGCTGACAATAATAATAATAATACAAATTATAAAAAGAATGAATTCCTTTATCAGATGCTTTTATCCAAAGCAACGTACAGGAGGATTTAAACCTGTGACCTTCTTGATCTGCGGTCAAATGCTCTACCCACTAAGCTGATCCCTGTCCTGCTGTACGCCACCTGTAGGCAGGAGCAGTATGGTCCTGTGGGACAGCCTCTCTGGCCTGCACGTTTCAGACACCTTGGGCTTCTTCCCCTGCTCAGCCGGGCCCGGGAGCACCATACCCTGGGGGAAACAGTTAGCTCACGTCAGCCCCGATCATGTGTGAGCCATGGTGAGGTGCTGCTGACGTTTCTCTGATGATCAGCCGTACTTACCAGCCCCATCATCTGTGACAGGGAGGTCACGGTCTCCAGCTTCCTCTTCCGCTGTGCGTTGTGGGTGGCCAGAGTTCTCAGGGAGATCTCACTGTCCAACTGGGGGGCCCTGGAACCAGGGAGGGAGAAGGGGGTTAGACACACTGTGAACCTAGGGCATAGGTTTGTTTGTTTATATGTGGGTGAGATAGCTTTTCTTAATAACTGAGGATGCGGCCGTTAAATGTATTTTTCTTAATAAAAAGTGATGGGGACAGATTTGCCGTTTTCAAAAAGTTTAAATATAATAAAACCTACGCCCCTGCTGTAAACACGTAATGGAAGCATTAAAATACTGAACGCGTGTGTGTTTGTGTGAAGACAGTCTTACCTCTGGGTTTTGGTGACAAGATGAAGATGTTCTGTTGTCTCTGGGGGTGGGGTTAAGGGGGGTGCGGGGGAGGCGGTGCGACTGGGAGCGCTGAAGGGAGAGCCGGGGTAGCTGACCTCGTGAGCCAGGCTCAGAGGGGAACCCTCCAGGGTCTGGGAGGGGCTGCAGCACATGGGCTCATCTGGGGACAAGGTGCGCAGCTGGAAGTCATCATCGAAGGGGATGTAGGGGGCCAGCATCTCCAGATCCAGGTCGTTCATGGCCTGGCGAAGGAGAGGAACATCCAAAAGGTCAGACTGACTTTCCTCTCTCCGTCAGGGGCTTGTGGGCGTGCGTTCATCTGAATATTTACCTGCGCGGTAAAAGGAGTCTTGGGCTCTGTGTCGATGGCGAACAGCTTCTCCACCAGGTCGAGCTTAAACGCAGAGTTGATATCGGAGTCCATGGAGAAGCAGAAGTCCAGCGGGGCTGGAGTCCAGTCGGGCTGGAGAGAAAGAACCACACGTCAGACCTGCGGGACCGAGAAGATCCAGGGAAGAACCACCGTTTCCAGATCATTCTGAAAGCACCGTCCCTCTCACCTCTGCAGGGCTGCGTTCCAAGCTGTGGCTGCCTGGCGAGCTGAAGGTCTCTGGAGCAGAGGACACTGGGAAGGGGAAGTCCTCCTGCCTGAGGACCACTAAGGAGGGGGGAGAGAGGGGCTCGCTGGGGCGCAGAGGGGACAGGGCCAGCTTCTCACTGGTGGAGGGCAGCATCACATCGTTGTAGAGGGGAACCTCCTGCAGATGGATGTCTGAGTTTGCAGGGCAGTAAGGAAGGGGTCAGAACCAGGGGTAAGTTAGGACCAGCTAGCATATCAATGAACAGAGAAACAGATGTTTATCTTTTTTTTTTACAAATTGATTTAGCAGATGCCTTTATCCCAAAGTGACATACAGGTGGGGTATTCGAACCTGCAACCTCTTAACCCTGAAGCCAAATGCTCTAACCACTGAGCTGTCCCTATGTTTGACTTCCCCCTGGTGAAGATGGGGTGTGTGAGTGTGCAGTACTGACCGGGGCAGCTGAAATCCAGGTGGATGATGGCGTCTCCAGCAGCCGGGGCCAGCTGGGTCAGGGCCTCGGGCTTCCCCTTCAGCCTGTCGTACAGGCTGGTCAGGGACGAGGTCTCCACAGTCTGGGTGAACATCTTGATCACGTCCAGCTCAGGGCTTTTGGGCTCCTCCAGAGACACATCTGTCTGGCTGCTGCTGTTCTCCTCCTCCTCCTCCTCCTCCTCCTCCTCCACCACCTCCTCAACGACAGCTGTCTCCTCCTCCTCCTCCTCCACCTCCTCCTCCTGCTCCTGAACGAGCTCCCGCTTCACAGGCCTGACGACACCTGTCTGCTCCAGAGACAAAATCAGCTGCTCCTCTTGGATGTCACTGTGGGTGATAAAGGCACATCAGCACCTAGACCAGCTCTTACACACACCCTGTTCCCACACACAGGTAATCATGTTCATCTAAAGACGCTTTTCCACCACACGGTACCGGCTAAACTCGATGAAAAATAAAACATGTTTGTAAAATGTTTTTTTTGTACATTATTAGTATTTTAATTTGTTTGCATCTATTAGCAATGTAGACTGCTGCTATAAAGTAGCAAGTCTCTTAATTAAAAAAATCACGGATTTGTGCAGGATGTCCGCTGGTGCTACTGTAAGCATGAAAACCCAGGCTGTGATCCTTGACTGTACCTGAGAACAAAGTTGACACAGACCACACACTGTGGCTGGGAGTTCTTGCTGCTGTAGATGACTGTGGCCTGTGTCTCCACCCACACAAAGCCTCCTTTCTTGGCCAGCATGCGATACTGGCCTGTGATGACCTGGCCCTTAGCAAACACTGGAGGCAGAGCAGAGAGCTGTCAGACTCCCTACCTCAGTGGTCGTTCTGAAATCTAGAATGTTATTAAAAAGGGCCTGTGTTGGTGTTAGGGTGCAGTAGGACAGGCTTACAGTTGTGTTGGGTCTTGGTGAGATGGTCTGAGTCCAGGGCGTGATAGTATTCGTACACTGAGCGGTTTAACAGGTCCTCGGGATCGTAGCCCATCAGCTCTGTGATCCTGGAGGGCAGACAACAGATTGCGTAAAATGGCAGCTTGACGTTAGTCACCTGCTGTTCCCCAGAGTGACCACTAGGTGGCTCTCGGGTGCAATATTCTGGGAGTTGAATATCACCTTTGTACCATTCATTATTTGCATACGTTTGCATCATTTCCTTACTACAGTGGAAGCAACACACACAACCCGACATCTAAAAGGAGACTCGTAAAAAGGTATTTTTAAACAAACTACTTGAAGCGTATGGGGGTTGGGTTAGTGTTACCTCTCGTCACAGTAGGTGAACTTCATGTCGAGAGTGTGGCGGCTCAGGAAGGTCTTGGTGTCCAGTGGGACCTCGATGTTGGAGGGGTGGGGGATGGGGTCGCAGATGAGCACCAGGAAGGGCACAGGGGGCTCCTTGTGCCCACACGAGCCTTGCTCCGCTGGGGTCTCGTACAGCTTCACGTGGCCCGAGCAGTGGAGCACCTGGAGGAGAGAGGACCGGCGGGGGGGAACACAGCTCTCTAAGTACGACGTAGCGTCAGCATGTAAACGTTTTCACAAAGCCAGTTTGAGCCACAGGATACGATCCAATTCCACGAAGGTCTTTAGTAAGAAAACTGCTACTCTGATTCTGCTCCTGGTCAGAATGTTCATGAGTAATAATTTGGGGGGGGTTTTCGGGCAGTATCTAAACTCACCTTCCATGTTGCTGATTTGACATTGACAGTGCGCCCCCTGCTGGTAAGGGTGCATTTCATGCGCAGGAAAAAGCTGCGCTCAGTGGTTTGTTCCTTGGACTTCTTAGAAGATCCTGTGGAAGGAAGAGGACAGAATGAGGAGGAGTTGAGATAAGGAGAGAGAGAGAGATAGAGAGCGGGTTCTAAAATATGTAGAGCCCTGTTGAGACCTGACTTTGTCGAGTCCTGCTAAAGTGGCAGTACCAGTTATGCAGAGCAAAGACTAGGGCAGAAAACACTACAAGCTTGACTGATTCTGGCAGCACTCAAAGGATTTGACTGTTTGGTTCCCGGCAGTGCTTATGTGGAACGTTAGGGGTGGGTTCTAGTTTTCCGTTGCGTGTTTCCGTCACCTGTTCGATGAACCAGCATCTCCCTCAGCTCCTCCTGGTCACATGGGTGTGTGTAGTCAAACACACTGTGTCCCGTCACGTCAAACTGCAACAGACCAGAGAAAGAGACCACAGTGAACACCACGCACCCCCAGCATGAGCCTCTCTCTCTGGGCCGGTGTGTCGGCGTATGGCCTGTCGTGGAGCGGTTCTCTCCCACAAGCTCGGCTACTCAGACTCACGGTGGAGGGCAGTACAGTACCTGTGCCAGGCCCAGGCACCTGTTGACACTGTCGGAGAGATAGATCATGTCTCCGTCGTCCGACAGCACCATGAGGAAGCCGTCCAGAGCCTTCAGGTAGGAGCCGTTCAGCTGGCAGTCCAGCTCTGACTCCTCCACTTCAGCCGGGTCGACTGTGAAGGGGAGGGAGGTTGGTGGAGGTGAGGAAGGTAAGGAGCCAAAGGAATGGAATACCAGACAATAGAAGATTTTAAAAAATCATGCTAGAAATCTAGAGCAGAGGATTGCAATTCACCGTGCAGCTTTAAGCACATACATGTTGGGCAGGGCACTGCGACACAAACAAGAGTAGCCACAGGCAAGAGATCTATATTCTCTAGCCTCCACGTTTAGCTATAGATCTGTCAGAGCTGCTGGCCCGATGTGTCCAACACACACCACAACCACCACAGCACACCCTCCACTCCATCTCCCCACCACCTCACACTGTCCCTGTCCCCTGTCCCAGGCTACTGTCCACACTCCCCTGTCCCCCCTGTCCCAGGCTACTGTCCCCCCCCGTCCCCCCTGTCCCAGGCTACTGTCCCCCCCCCGTCCCCCCTGTCCCAGGCTACTTTCCCCCCCTCTCCTGTCCCCCTGTCCCAGGCTACTGTCCCCGTCCCCGTCCCCCCTGTCCCAGGCTATTCCCGTCCCCCCCGTCCCCTCTGTCTCAGGCTACTCCCCCTCCCCCCTGCCCCCCCTGTCCCAGGCTACTGACCTATGTTGAGCATCTTCCTCATGCGCAGGTAGCTGATGGTGAGCCTCATGATGGAGGCCTTGTCCAGGTTGGAGCTGACGCTGTGAGGCAGGGGCAGCTCCTGGGCCAGCTCGTAGAACACCTCCGACTCCTTCCCCCGGCGGCATCGCGCCTGCGTCGCGAGACTTCTCCTTCCTGCGCTCGGAGCTCACCCTGCAGGAGACAGGAGGTCGGTCAGACGGGGTCTGGTCCCAGAGCTGGTCTTCAGACCCAGAGACACACACCAGCATCCTAACCCCCGCCGTGTCTGTAGTCTGGTCTATAGCGCTCTGCTGAGGGAAGACTGAGCAGGACTGCACGGGGGAGGAGGTCTGACTGGAACACACAAGGAGCCAACCGCCCTGCCACACCAAACTCATTTACATAAATAGCCTGGGTCTTTGCTCTTATTGGCTGCCGACCAGATGAAGTGCAGTAAACCCCCTTGGCGTGATTGGCTGGAGAAGGGGGCTTGGACCTGTGATGGGATTCCAGTCTGCCTGCCTGCTTGGTGCTCAGCCAAGCTTTTCCACCAATCATTCTGACATTTACTACCCAGGCTCTCAGCCAGCAGTCTGCTGGGAAGAGGCATTGGTAGAACACACATACAAGTCCCCTTCTGGAACACTTCCATAATTAAGAGCACTGGTCACTAGTTAAGAGGTTTTTTATTGAAAACCTAATTGTCTCCATTCTCAAGAATAATACAGTCGTCATTAGATAAGCCAAGGCATGTAACAAGACAATTGCCCCCCAAGGTAAGTACTACACTAAGTTATGTAAGTTATGAATTATAAACTTGGGATGCACCGAAATTGCGTCCGTCAAAAATTGCATTTTCGCGGTTTCGGACGAAAGAGAAAACAAGCCGAAAATATATGCCGCCCCAAAGTGCTCAGATTTCTCCTTCGATCTAGCCTTTATCAAGAGACCTGAAGTTATAATAGTTTTAGGTTGGATATTCGACAGATACTCCACATTAGTTTGCTTAATATATAACTAAAGTTATATATTAATACAATTTGGCCTATCCAAAAAAACAAACTATATAACTAGAAATGTTTTTCCGTTTTCAGCCAAGTGTATCCTACATTTTTGGTTTCGTCCCAGAATTTTCATTTGGGTGCATCATTAGTTAGAACTGCTAAATACGAAAATCCTTTGGTACAAAGAAAAGAAGGTTGAAAGGACACATTCATTGGAACATTCATCCAACACAAAGACTTTGATCCACCCTCATACATTCAGCATGTTCATTGCCCAATTCAAGCCTTTTGATTCTGATACTTGTATTTTAGTGGATATAATTTTTTATATGGAAGGGCACAAGAAGCAGTGATTTTGCCATTACTGGACCAACAACCCTACTAACTTCTCATAAGACAGTGAAGCTGTATGACATTTTATATAGCACAACAGTGTGGTATGAAAACAAAGATGCCATTATGTAAGCTTTCTAAACACAATCAACTGAACTCATTGAAGCCATTGATCTGTTCTACAGTTACAACAAAGCCTGGCCCCACCAAGGAACTGCACTAGAAAACTGCATTTGGTTCATGTTAATTCGATGAACTTTGATGTACTGAACTGACCTACCTACGTTCCAGCAATGTAATTATCAAAGGCTCTTTTGCTGTTGGAAGGACAAGCCATCTAAACATGTCCTCTCGAAAAAATAAAATAATGTTTGTCAGGCACAAAAGATCGATTCTCAAAACCAACAGACATTTAACAGCTCCAAAGCCTGACAGACAGAGAGCCACCAAGTCATATAGTCACTCTATCAAGATGACAGACAGCCAGTGGACTGGCTTAGTGGTGCCCAAATATTTACACTATCTTCTGTCAGGCTGAGCAGACCACATGAACGAGGGTCTCTCCAGGGTGTCTGAAAGCCGATCCTGACCCTTGCGTAATCACTTCTGAATAGCATCAACAGCGCACTTCCCAACCTGAAAACACTCCAGTGGCATAAATAACCATAGATATCTATGTAAATAACCACCCAGCCTCTACAACCCCTCTGATGAACATCAGGGATGAACCAAAGTCTCACTCGTGCATGCTGAGATTACTCCTCCTCCTTTATATTTCAATTCTACATTCGTCACTAAAGTGATTTCCTACCTTCACTCAGTGTCTCACAGTCTAGAGTCTGCGTAGAGCAGTTGCATCAGACTGGAAAGTCCTACATCCATTCTAGTGCTGCCTGTCTCCCAATACCTGTCTTCACTTTCAGTAAAAGTTACAAGGTGAAATGTGTCGATTGTACATTTCTTTCTACCAGACCTTCAAGGTCATTCCAAAGAGAACAAAACTGACCCCTGTCCTCCAAAGGACACCAAACAGAGGCCATACACACTGGTACAAAACATGGGAAAAGCTTGCTAGCATTTTACATTTCTTCATTTTGGCTTGAAGGCCTAGCACAGGGGTTGTGTTCTCAAACCCCCATGTTCTCAAAATGCATACAATTCATTATATATGTAAATTATTTTTCATTTAACATTCACTCCACGCCAATATGTGAACTTAAGTAGAAGAATTCTTAAGAAAAATAATTTGTGTGTAATCTCATTCCTTGAATGAATTACTAAATTACTAATTAAGGTAAGCCTGCTTTCTCCTGTAAGTATTTCAGGGGTTTTGTTGCTAGTGTTTGCTGAGACAGTAAACATTACCCAGCCTCCTGTGTTACATAACGTTAACTCGTTTCAGTCAGTAAATTGCCCCAGTGGAAAGTAGTGTACTGTTTGAACAACAAGCAGTATAAAAAACATTGACCTAAAAGTGACACACTTCATATCACTTTCTCTATTATATGAATAATTACATTTAGTCATTTAGCAGCAATTATATAACATATTGTTACATTTTGAATTAATTCTGCATTAAAATGCTACTATTGAAAATAGTAAAAATGCCATATTCAACCTAGAACACAAGTAAAGACTTGTACTCAAGCAGAGTAAAGTAAAGAACAAACTAATCAGGTAGTGAGTGACAAGGTCACCCACTGTCTGCCTAATGTAGCCATAGGTTACAGCTTGCTACATTATTACAAGGTATATTGTGAAGTGTGAGTGAGGCCAGTTAACTTGAAAATCCAGATGATAATTGACAAAAGCCCTGTAAAACAATGTAAATAGTTGTAGAAGTGTGCATTTGTGTGGGCCAGGGCTGTCATGTTCTTATGGTGTGTGTGTGGTGAGTAGCACATTAATGACACGTTGTCATATTTATGCTTTTTGAGGGAAATAGTTTAACTGAAGACATACTTTGTTCACGTAACTGAAATGCAACTAAATGACTTATCGATGTGTTTATTTTCAACACAGTTACATTGTGACTCTGGGAACAAATTTTCTGTGGCTTTGGTGAGAAGGCGACTTGGTGTTGTGTAAGTGTTAATTTTACAGTTAGGTTTGATCGGAGATGGTACTTTGAAAAGTTTTGAGAAGCACTGGTATAGCTTTTTCAACACATTGTTGATAACATCTCTATAAACTAGACGATGTTAAATATTAATGGACTTATGTGGATCTATGTGTCTGAAATAAAGATAAGGTTACATTGAATCCATCAACTCCATTTAAGTTCGGCTTTTCCTGAACTCGGTAGTTATTTCAGCATTACAAAAAATAAACTGACATTCATTACTGCATTCAACATTTTGCAAACATGCAGTTATTTTCGAACTTCATAGAAGAAAAATATATAATTAAAAAAGTGCAGATTTCCCATCAAACTTGTTTCCCATTAGTTAACCCCTTGAGGCTTGTGAATGGCCCCGTTCTGTTAAAAACACAAATGCGAATCGATCGATTGCCTTCAAATTCCTATTCATAACTATCTTCTTCGACACAAAGTAACGTTTTGCATTAAGACCTGTCAGTGTAAACAACATCGCCGAGAGTCTCCACGTCACACACCAAACGCTATCAATGCAATGATGCCGGACAAAATATTATAACCGCGTGGCCATCATACTTTTTACACATTACTTTTTTTATCAATTAGATCAATTAAATACCGCGTTACTATGTGAACAATAAAAAAGAAAAACGATGCTACTACAGTATAGCAGTGGTAAGAGATAGCTGGACTAACTGCGTTGGCTAATATTATAGTATTTAGCTAAGAGAGACTAAGAGCTAGCTAGCAGCAAACAGCATGTCGAACAGCCTGCCAAATGATTGTAAAGTATAAATACAAACCAAATACAAATATTATTAAATAATCAGGTTAGCTACCGTGATATAACGTCCACAAGGCTAGATAGCAGGATAGCTACCAACAAAATCACCCTACCTTTTCTTTTCGGGGACAATTCCTGTGTCCATTTCAGGACGAAGAACCTCTGTGAAGCCTCCTAAAAGCTGTCCTCCGCTCGCCGAAAGATAACCAAAATCCCACGTTTAAACGTGACAAATTCTTCGAATAGTCAATGTGTAATCACATAAGACTCTTTCATCAATGTATTTCAGGAGAGATCACGCGTCCATCGAAAGTGTGAGTAGAATCGATTTATTTCCTTTGAAAGTCTGCAGAGTGCCACAGTGTAGAGGTTAGCCTACTTGACGAAACAATGTTCTAGCTAGCTAGCAGATTAGCTATCCCCTCCCACTGCCTCCTCATGAACGAGCAATCACATGCCTTCTGGACGGGGACGGGCTTTTAATTTGACTTCTAGCCTAACTGTAACTGTACACAGCATTACTTAAATTTAAACAAGTATTTTCCATCCATTGGCTCTTCAATATTCCTGCTTTACTAACAACAAATACTATTATAAGGAACATTTCCATGTAGATTGTCCTTTCCTGGAATATGCTCCCTTTTTTTATATAGGCCGATATTCAGTCTTTTGTTTTTATAAAGTTGTGTGCTTTTGAACCATGATTTCATGATCTTTGGTGGTACCAGTTACTGGCAGACCAATAAACTGGTTACGGCCTGTCCAGTCAGTCTGACCACAGTGGAAATTATGAATTATGCATTGGAACAACTTCTTTCTGTGATTCAACATTGGAAAATGATTTTAGATTTCCAAAGGATTTATAATTCTTCAACGGGTTTTTATACAGCCTAATTTTAATCTCTGGTAAATACTGTTGTGTTTGTCTTTCTAAAATGCTGGCTGGGGGGGGGGGGGGGGGGTACAACCACAGTGAGAGAAAAGTGGCCAGCTCTCTGGATGACCGCCAGAAATCATCAGAGCAGAATAATTAGTTGTTTTGGGGGAAAAGTATTAATCTATTGTCTCTGAGCTGTAGGGGAGACATGACTAGGTAAACAAAGACAGAAAAGTCAAAGTCAAGTTGTAAGCCAATGTCCTGTGCTTACATTGCACAAGGCTTCCGTGTTGGTTAAAGCAAGATTAAACCGGATTAGTACACTGCTCTAATGCCCAAAGATCAGTGCACCTATTTAAACTCTGAACTGACTTTTAAGTAGACCTGAACCAATGACCATTGCACATTGTGTCCCATTTTAGATACACACATACTGTATATTCATTTTAGGTCATTAATGTCAACTAGAAATTCCACATCATAGTAAATAGAGTACTTAGAGGAGACTTAGAATTCCTGTGTAACTGTTTCCATATGATTACAGTGTATTGTTGCAGTCAAGGTTGTGCACAGGTATATAGGGTTAGGGTTATATTTAGGGCATTTGGGGTTAGGGTTATATTCAGGGCATATAGGGTTAGGGCTATATTTAGGGAATTTGGGGTTAGGTTAATATTCAGGTAATATTCGCTGCTCATTGTCGGCATACTTGGCAAAGCCCGGAGGCGCTTACAACAAGTTGTAATATCCTCTTTCTGTAACTTCCGGAGTACATCAAGAAAGTCTGTTGTTGACGCTGTGTGGTTTCCTGTTTATTCCCTTCTCACCCGTGACGACAGCAAGAAGACTTGATGGCTCCAGCAGATTCAACAGCGTTCTCTCTGAATAGCAGTGTCTAGTTTGTGTTTCCAAAATAAGGTGAAGGTCATGGTGTGCACTGGAATTAATTTGTAACGACTATGGTCTCCTGACAGCCACCTGACTAGTGGCTGAGCGGTTAGGGAATCGGGCTAGTAATCAGAAGGTTGCTGGTTCTATTCCCCGGCTGTGCCAAATGACGTTGTGTCCTTGGGCAAGGCACTTCACCCTACTTGTCTCGGGGGGAATGTCCCTGTACTTACTGTAAGTCACTCTGGATAAGAGGGTCTGCTAAATGACTAAAATGTAAATGTAAAATGTCTCACGTCGTTGACAAAGCGTGTCGATTGCAACACCCAGCTAACCTACGCATCATTTTAAGTTGTTACTCAACATTTGGTGTTTATTTGTATGCCAGGGCAAAACCAGATACAGTTACAGCATTTGTTGGAGAAGCCTTTTCCTGAGAAAGATGCAAGATACAACTTTTTGTTATTTCTCAATTTCTTGACTCAGTTCGATTGAAATGTTGCGTCATACCTTCATATGGTTTGTCAGCTTGTTTCATATGAGGAACTTATGACCCAGAGAAAAACCTAATTTTCTAGATTAAATAAGTATAAAATGAACAAATTCCGTGATAAATTGCTAAGCAAAGCAGACATTTTTCTATATGTGTGTGTGTGTTGTTGATCTTTAGAGAAGAGTGACAGTCGCATCACTGAAAAACTATTTCACAAACACACTCTCTTTCTCTCTCTGCAGTGTTTCCAGGACTCGAACCAACAGCTCAACATTTCTGGTAAATACTGGTAGTACTCACTATGAGAACCCTCATTCAGACACTCTTTGTATTGACTTGATAACATTGCAGCCACACTATACTTAGCCACAATCAAATAACTCACGCGAAACATTTCAAAACGCATTTTCAAAAAGTGCTTATATTCATTCCAAAGTTCCTAAAAGCTAAATCATATTGGGTGCATGAAAAGCGATGACTCCTTCTCCATGCAGTTGTAACAGTCTGTAAAAACACTGACCCTCTGAGGAAATTGCATCCTGTTTAAGTGGAAACAGGGAAGGGAATAACTCAATTAGATGATCCACCTCTGTCATCTCTCCAACTAGTCTGGGGGAGGTGTAGGGATTCAGTTGCCTGTTGGCAATGCCAACCTGTTCATTTTACATGTCCATGCTGGGTGTACTTGTCTGATACGCTCCATTTACAGACACTATGAAGTTCTGAAGTCAGTGAACAATTCTCATACAGTGGAATACCCATTCTTCATCAGAGCTGCAGGTGTTGCTGTTTTATGTTCTTAGTCCATATCATTTCCATCCCCAGTCATTTGTCTCTGAGATGGGCAGGAGTCACTCAAAACAGATGTAAAGACACAGAGAAAGTTAGCTGGAGGTCAGATAAAGGTCACATGGGCCGTAGCAGGGGATCCGGATCTGGCAGGGGAGGACTGGAGGGCGCCAGTGGGGTTCACGTCACACGGAGAACCCCCTAGTCTTCCAGCAGCTCCGGAGAAGTGAAGGAAAAGTCCTGGAAATCTTCCTGATTGATGGAGGGTATGAGGGGGTCGTCGATGGGAGTAAGGGTGGGCTCCTCCTGGGTGAAGTCCGGGTCAAAGTTGTTGACATCTTCAGATGTTTTCTGGAAGAAGACACAATGGGTTTACAAACAACATCCTCCACAGAGGGTTCTCCTATACGTCCTAGCCCGTGGGTCATAATCCGCATATTTACATTTAGTCATTTAGCAGACGTTCTTCTCCAGAGCGACTTACAGTAAGTACAGGGACATTCCCCCCGAGGCAAGTAGGGTGAAGTGCCTTTCCCAACGACACAACATCATTTACACGGCCAGGAATCAAACCGGCAACCTTCTGATAAATAGCCCGACTCCCTAACCGCTCAACCATCTGACTCCCTATTCCAGGCATATTCCAGATGAGGGTTACTCACGATCCGGGGTTTGAATGGGGGTTCCAGCTCTCTGCGGTTCAGCTTCTCCCAATCGATGTCGCTGAAGAAGGCGTGGCAAGTCACGGCGTTCTCTCCACCCTCTGCGGCCACGCAGCCCAAACGCCGGGCAGGGTTCTTGGTCAGGAACTGAAGAGACAGCAAAAGTATCAGATTAATACCAAGATTTATACCACGCATAACTCATGTATCCTTAGAAGGTTTATATTGTATAATTCTGCTGACACTCATGAGAGATGTGGTATTGGTTGGTTGGTTGGTTGGCCTGGATGGTACATCCCACATGTGTTAACACCAAAAAAAGCAAAGCTAGGGTATTATTTGGTTGTTATGGGTGTGTGGATGTCAAACGATAATAGGGAGGTAGGCAATGCAAGTCAGAAAAACAAATACACCATTTCCCAGACTGAAATCGTGAACATTTTTCTCTCAGATCAATACACAATGTTGGCAGGTGAGAAAGGCCTGAACATTAAGCCAAAACAAAATTAAAACCTGTGTCTCCAGACTACCTGGAGGGTGATTCCGGGGAGACAAACGAATGTGTGTCGTACTGCTTTCTCTTACCGGAGCAGTCTGAACATGCCTTTAGGCTCCCACTGACATTCAGTCAGCAATAACAAATTACAGGATCGCTTTTTCAGGATAAATTAGGCCAGATTCAGCAGCCAGTCCACCTTCAGATTAAACATCAAGTTTATTGAGGTCAAAGCAACGCCATTCCACTTTGCTGTGAATCGTGTTGTGGTTTTCTAATCAAAGAGAAAGAACCCAAGAGATTTGTTTTTTTTGAGAGATGGTCAATAGCAAAGAGGGAAGTGAAAGGCAGTGTAATGTTGTTGAGAAGAACTGTCAAATTTGCTGAATAAACTCAACATCCTGATAGTAATGAATGAAATAAAATAAAACAACCCCCTACAATGTGCGTTAAACACTCACATATGCGACCAAATTTCACGCTAGGTGACTAAAAAGTATCTTTTAATTAGCCAATGTCTAGTAAATTGTTCGATTTCACTCGCCTGTGATTGAGTTAGAGGCAAATAATAAGTTTAGCGCAGATTTCAATGACGCACCTCCGTTTGACTGAGAGCGCCCTCTGTCCAGTATTGCCGGGGGGGGGTGTTGGGGTCTGAGTCAACAGAAGTACAATTAGTTGTTTTTCTGCTGTTCTTAAACGAAAACAGAGATCGCCTAAGTAATGGAAAGCCGTCAGATTTGTCGTCAGATAAGATTTATTGGGTCGCTGAAGGTAAAATGTCGCTTTCTCAAGCTAAAATTGCTAGGTTTGCAAAACGTATCTATCCTGCCTTAAATATGCAGGACACCCACAGAAAAAGGGCCATCCAGTTCATGAAGCAAGAGAGAGATCCAATATATAATTTCCTCTACCTCTCCCGACCACATAGCTGAAACGTGGCAGTCCTGCTTGAGTTGACATCATCTTTCTTTCCATGATTCCATTCAGGCCTTGCCACCTAGTCTGGCAGGCTTGAGGTTGTAACGGTGAAACAAGACACAGCAACTGCCTCACTATGTCAGACACACATGCAAAGCAGTCACACAGTCATTTGCTTATCAAAGAGGCTGTCTACCTGGACAGCACCGTGCTTGCCAACCATAAAACAATTCATATCAACCGAAGAACAAATGACTATGAACGAATACTGAATGAATCTAATGTGCATCAGGTTTTCTGTGGAGAAGCAGTATCTCTGCATGAATATGTAGAGTAAACAATGCAACATGTTAAACCCACAATGCAACATGTTAAACCCACAATGCAACATGTTAAACCCACAATGCAACATTTAAACCCTCTCCACACGAGAGCCTTGGCATGTGACCTCATCACAGTCATCACGTAACAACCTAGAAGCAAACCAAGGGTTAAACCCTGTCCTATGTTTCCTGAGAACATGTGAGTGACAATACTGCATGTGTGTGTGTGGGTGTGTGAGAGAGAGAGAGTGTGTGTGTGTGTGCGGTGGGATAAGAGGATGGGGAGGAGTCTGTATTTATAGCCTCTTATGTGACTCGAGCTGGTCAGCAGAGCATGTCTTAAAATAGTTATGTAAGAGTGCACAGGCCCAACAGCTGTCTGACCGAGCTCTGTACATCTGCCAGTCACTGCATGCACACAGCACGGCCTTGGATTTGCTATCCTGCTTAGCAACACCGAACTCCTCTCCTGTATGTGCTGTATCTTCTGTACATCCTCATGCCACCAGTTCATTGTAGTACAGCGTGTAATGGCAGTGGCTAGTAGTACTTGCATGGGAACAAACCACTTAGTTGACCCATCTCATCCTGAAATGCAGATGTATGCTGGTAACAACAGTTGAACAGAAGCTGGCTGACGCTCGGAAATACTTATGTAACATTCTCAGTGATGTTTATTCTAATCCCAATCTTACAAAACAACCTGTGAAAACCCCCAGAAGGAATTTACACACGATAATAAGTCAAAGACCGTGGAACATGGAATGATCTTTAAACCTTCTTGTTTTGTACTGGTTCGTGTTACTTTATGGTGCGTTATCTAGGACTTAGTATGAACTTCAGACAGACTCAATATAGTGGATGGACTCACAGCTTTCAGGATGTTCACAGCATCGACACTCAGCCAAGATGCATAGATGATCTCTTCATTCAGGATGGACTCAAACAGGTCGTCCTCGTTCTCTGCCTCGAAGGGGGCGTGGCCTGACAACATCTCGTAGAGGAGCACGCCGAGAGCCCACCAATCAACGGACGGCCCGTACAGCAACTCCTGAAGGATCTGAGAATTCACATATTATATCAAATGACACATTTCCCTTTAAAGCAGTGATCTTATGTTAGGTCACAGCGGATACCAGATCTGTATTTTGGCACTATCCACAGAACTACAAGCCCAATTGGTCAGGGTGTTGATTTAGCTGTTCAACAGTGGGCTAGACTGAGTTGAAGTCAGCCACTAAGCCATGACTATATTCAGAAATGTGCAAGCACGCACATTTAGAAGAGAACCTAAAATATGTAATTCACTTGACAAAGAAGACCTGTCTGCGTGTGTGCTGTAAAAGAGGTTCACAGAGTCAGATGGGACTCTGCAAACAGAGCTCAAACAAGATGGCTGCTGGCCAGATCAACATAGGTATGCTACTCTGAGAGAGTCTGGAGTAATGAGCTGTGGTCACAGTGTTTGTAGAAGTGGCGTGATAGTTCAGAATGTGAACTCATTTGACCCATCATCGACTCACTGAAGGAAGGGTCTTCCTTAGTGTTTCTGAGGTAAAATGCCATCTTGGAGCACAGAGAGGCTTAATTGTGGGATAACTGGCAGTTGGATGAGATCGATTAAAATTCTATGGCATAACAAAAACATTAGTATTTCTCTCACCTCTGGAGCTATGTAATCAGGTGTGCCACAGAATGTTCCCGTAGCCAAACCGTCAAGCATGCCCTCCTTGCACATGCCAAAATCTGCCAGTTTACAGTGTCCATCTTTATCAAGGAGCACATTGTCCAGCTTCAGATCTCTTGGGGAGAGAACACACATGTTAGATACACACACAGATGCTCTAAGCTTAACGAGGAGGAACCTACTGACCGCTAACGTCGCTAACATCAAGAGGAACTCGATTTATTACGAGTTCTGAGAATCGTTTTACAGGGGTGAGGAGAAGTACTTGCTTCACACTTTTTCTATTGTGGCCAGATATTTCCTGTCTAGAGAAAATGGCGACTACAACAGTCAACTGTTCTGTAGGGCCTAACCAAAGAGACTGACTGATCACTTGCAGCTCAGACCAGTCTGTCATTCCCATAACTGAGCTCAAGTAGAGAGGGACTGGGCTTGTGCAAAACAGTCAATATTTACCTGTCAAAAAAGGAGATTCATGGAGGATTTCAAGCCGACCCACTAACCAGATCTTAGTGTTAGAACTCTACAGCTCTGATCAATCTTGTAGTGGTAAGAATTTAGCACAGTCACTAAGAAAACAAATATTTACAACAAGTTCATGTGAAAATTCAAAAATGAATTCCTGTGTTAGAAATCGGGCCCTTGTCAGTCTGGCTCACTAAGGCCGACATCTCCTCCATTCAGTCCCTCTGGTAAATCAGACAGATTACCCAGCCTTGTAAGTGCTTATCTAAGATTGGGGGACCAATACGGGATTACACGGTCACCAAGGTCATTCATGGGTGTGGTTGAAGCAACAGGGTAAAGGTGTGTCCTGCCAATGAAAGCTGTGGGTGGTGTTGAGACACAAGTGATTGCATCACTGCAGGCAGACACAAGCATGCAGAAACAGACCAACACACAAGGCGGTTTGCTCTCTGCCAGTAAAATGACTAATAGTGACTAAGTTCCTCATTGTGCCTCTACTTCATATGGTAAGACATGCCAAGCTGAGTGAGTCCGCTGTCCTGAGGTTCGATCAGGTTGGAACCCATGTCATGTGTATGAGTAATTCACATCATTTTGACACAAACATCAGAAAGGATTAAGGTAATTAGTCTTTACAGGTGAAAACATGGTGGTGTTTTTTTCCTTGTTTAAATTGATAGGCTTTTTTCAGCTTATCTTCTTGATGGGACAGCTGGAGAGAGAGAGTGGTGTAGACAAGACAGGAAATGACCTCAGATGGATTCAAACCACATTACTCTTATTGAGGTTTCATTGTGTTCAGGAGTTACCAAATACCCAGTTTTCACCAAGGTGATTTCGACAGTCTTTTCCTGCCATAGCGATACTACGTCAGCTGCTCTGACAGAGGACTTTCATTTCTCAGAAGTAGGTCAAGGTGTGGTGAGACACCAGACACCTGGAAGCCAGTCCTCAACCTTCACAATGACTGTCTCCTAATTGGCAGGGCTGAGGGTAACATGAGAAGGACTCGGAGCATTGATTAGTTGAGAGTTAAAACCTGTTGCATCCCAGCCTCAGGTCATAAGTGGAAATAGGAGCTTCCTTTAAATGAGAGGGTGAAGCTCGGTTTGAGAACGTCCGGCTGCAGATCAAGAGATCGCAGGTTCAATGTTGCGTCAGTTAAATCGGAAAGGTGAAAGAGCGCCGGACACAGATCAAGCTGTGAGAAAACTAGTACGTTACTACATAACCTACTTGGACTACATCTGTGGCCGTATGGTAAGTAGGTATACGGTCATCTCTACGGAGATTGGAGTCAAAGTTCAGGACTATTTCAGGGCTGGAGTATGTCGGCCGTGACAGGCACGTGGGATTAGCAGTCATGCTATGTATGTGGGGCTACCATGGAAGGCCTTTCTAATTATAACTCAACATTTACCCAGTCTCACATGATGCCCCTTTATCACGGTGGACTTTGGCAGAGATTTCAATGTGTTTTCCAGCACAGTCAGACAATAAGGGCACCGTACAAAACACCACCAAGGGACCACACGTTCTCACTCATCCTGCAGGACTCTGTCACCTTGGTATAAGCTCGTAGGTACGAGTATGGGCATCCGACCATGGATAATGCAATGCATTCAACAGCAGAGTGGAGTGAAACCACACAGCCTGCTGTTCAGAGCAGAAGGCAAGCTAGTGCTCTGCTACATGTGGGCCTACCACAGTACATCCTTAGTACTCCCTCTGAATTGTGCACAAGTCTAACATGTCTGTGTGAGTGGTACCTGTAGATGATGCCCTTGCTGTGCAGGAACATCAGAGCGGAGGTTATCTCGGCGGTGTAGAAGCGAGCTCGGACTTCCTCGAACTTCCTGGACTTCTGGATGTGGAACATGAGGTCCCCTCCGTTCACAAACTCCATCACGAAAAACAGGCGGTCCTAAAAACACACACACACACACACACACACATGTACAGAACCCCCCGTTACCTTGTACCAGACACACAGGAAGTGTGTGTGCGTGTTCGACAGGAACATTGTGTACTCTTACGCTGGCTGGCAGAGGACATGCTAACATCACTGCATCCAGGACACAAAGGGGTGATGTCGAACATGTTGTTTATTACTCATAAATTCCAGGAGCACATATAACAGATTCATGTGTGACTGTCACTGCTGGGTACAGGCCTAAGTAGAAATACGATCCACAAATCACTTTTCTCATTACAGGTCCTAGAAAAATCATGTTCCAGAACATGGGTACAAAATACAATAGTCCAGCAGGACATGATGTACAAAACCTGGCCTTAAATCACAGATTAGGAGATTTGCTTCGTTTACATTCGGTTCCAGAGAAGTGGTTTGGATTTATTTGGCCACACAATCTTACAATTTTGGCACGAGGAAAAAAAAAAGCAAAGCGTGAGAGAGTGGTGTGTGTGGTCTCAAGTTAGATCAGATATTGTTTACCCTGAGAATGACTCAGGAATAAACCTCCAGAAGGTAATCAGGCAGGGCTGTAGAGAAGCAGGAGTACCCTGAGAAAAAGGGTCTGGGTGAGACACGTGAGGGAGAGAGATGGTGAAGGAGCAGACGGTCTATGAAGTCTCATTTAACACGGCTTTGCTTTGATCCACTTTAACAGGCCAGTGGGAGGTCAAACTACTAAAGCCGATTAGTCTTGTGGCCTGGGAAATAACTGTGACGTGAGACTCATTCACTCTGACTCACACGCTCTCTAGCCTGCCATTCAGGGAGCCTGAAATCATGGGCCTGCTGCCACCAACAGGACAGTGTGCGTATTGCAGCAGGGAGGTCTGACATGGGAGCTGGGATTCTTAACGTGTGGATATGTGGCGTGTGTGAGGATGAGTAAATGCTAAACTGCATTTATCAAGCGCTTTTTTACCTGAACTCAAGTCAGGGACCAAACCACCAACCCTGCAATTAGTGGATGACCCTCTCAACCTCCTGACCCACACCCAACCCCAAGTGTGTGTGGGTGTGTGAGCGAGTGTGTGTGAGCGAGTGTGTGGGTATTACCGGGGTCTGGAAACAGCAGTGGAGCTGTGTGAGGTAGGGGTGGCAGCTGGCCAGAGACAGCACCCTCTTCTCAGTCATGGTACACTCCACATCATCGTCCTGCAGGATGATGTCCTTCTTCAGGACCTTCACAGCAAACACCCGCTCACCCCCGCTCATCCGCGCCAGCATCACCTCCAGGAAGAACACACACAAGCAGATAAACACACACAGACACAAGTACACACAGACACACACACACGTATTAGCCAACTGTTTAGGTCCAGATCAGTCGTCCCCACACCCTGATCCTGGAGAGATACGTCCCTGTGGAGTTTCACTCCAACCGTCAGCAAGCACACCTGAATCTAATAATTAGCAGGTCGACGTGTTGAATCAGGTTAGCTACAACAGAAGCCGGAGCAAACACCTAGTGGGAGGTTGGAGGTTTGAGTCCTCCTGGTTCAGATTATCCACAAGCCCTGGTCTGGGATGGGTGCGGAGTCTGGTGGGGTGTCTGGTGGGGTGTCTGGTGGGGTGTCTGGTGAGGTGTCTGGTGAGGTGTCTGGTGGGGTGTCTGGTGAGGTGTCTGGTGGGGTGTCTGGTGGGGTGTCTGGTGGGGTGTCTGGTGGGGTGTCTGCTGGGGTGTCTGCTGGGGTGTCTGCTGGGGTGTCTGCTGGGGTGTCTGCTGGGGTGTCTGCTGGGGTGTCTGCTGGGGTGTCTGGTGCCGTGTCTGGTGCCGTGTCTGGTTCGGCTCACCTTGCCGAAGCTGCCCTTGCCCAGGACCTGGAGGAACATGAAGTCGGAGATCCCCAGCCTCCTGGTGTGCTGCTGGGACTGGGTGCTCTCCCTCCTCACAGAGGAGGCCCGCGCATGGTCGCCGCACGCACTGTTAGTCTGCAGACAGCCAAGCACAGGGAGGCCTCAGAGCAGCTGTGTGTGGGGGTGTCTTAAAGACGGGATGTGTGAACAATGTGTGTGGGGGTGATGGTGTGTGTGTGTGTGGGTGACGGTATGTGTGTATGATGATGTGAGTGCGTGTATGATGGTGTGTGTGTGTGTGAGATAGTGTATGTATATGATGATGTGTGTGATGGTGTGTGTGAGATAGTGTATGTACACGATGATGTGTGTGTGTTGACTCGTCTTACAACCAGGGAGTTGCGTTTGGACATGCCCCCGGCCTGCAGACCCATCTCCGCCAGCTTGTTGGCCAGCTCCACACTGTTCACCCCACAGCTGGGCGCCACGTTGCCCTTGCAGCGGATGTGGACGTTCATCTTACAGACTTGAGAGAAACACAGATAGCGAGCCCTGCTTAGAGACGTAACTGTAGAGTGCCCGTCCTGTGACAGAGCATGCGCCGAAACACTACAAGACTTTTTGACTTAATAATAATAAATGGAATAAAAGCGGTTCGTACTCTTGCAGTGCAGTCCCTGTTTGACCAGGCCCCATAGCAGAGAACCACAGTGGTCACAGAAGGTGGGAGACTTGAAGTTGTGGATGTGGAACTTGTGAGGCACATTGATGCTGAAGCCTTGGTTGATAGTCTGGGTGTGAGAGAAGAAGAGAGCTACCGTCAGCAACAGATGATGTTTAACCCCCTGTAGCCAGCAGGGGGCATCCACGATCACACACGGAGCCTTTCAATGTCAAGAGGAACAGGTTGTTCTGACTTGTGTCAAAATGGTTAGTTCCTATTTCTCTTCAGTGATCACTTCATACTTCTGCGACAGTTATAAAACTATAATTGCTTCAGTGCTGCATTCAGCGAGGAGGCCACACCTCGTAAACAGTAGCCTGCACACCAGCCTCTATCGCCGTGTGTATTTCAGTATCTACATTACATATTGTGTATATATATATGTATACGTACAGGGCAAATGGAACACATAGTTCTGCCTGGTTGAACACCTGGACACAAACAGGAACCCATACATGGTTCCTGTTGCTCTTACATTTACATTTAGTCATTTAGCAGACGCTCTTATCCAGAGCGACTTACAGTAAGTACAGGGACATTCCCCCCGAGGCAAGTAGGGTGAAGTGCCTTGCCCAAGGACACAACATTATAGGCCTGGTGGGGAATCGAACCGGCAACCTTCTGATTACTAGACCGATTCCCTAACCGCTCAGCCACCTGACTCCCTCTACTCTCTTGATACACATTTGTTTGTCCTTCATGTGTGACTAGGCCCAGTCTGACTAGACAGACAGCTGTCGCCGCCGTTCAGAGAACACAACACTCCACAACGAATGACCTGCCCATCACCTCTAAAGTATCTGAAAAAGGCAGGGTTATGACGTAGTTCAAATACTTTAAATTTGTACTGTCGTTTGACTTGTTTTGAACAGTCTTTAACACTTCCAAATGGGAAATGCACTATAATAATTAAAAAAATTGCAGGCCTATATGTCAGAACAGAAATGTACAGTAGTGTTATGTTAAGTGTATGTCAGTGTAGGGTAAATACTGTTTGACGTCACAGTGCTCATGCCTAAGTGCTCTCACCGGTTCCCTGGCCGGCTTTTTCATCCGTGGACACTCTGTCACGACATGCTGGTGACAGCGCTTGTGCACCACACAGGTGCACACTGGAGAAGGAAAAGGATAAACATTAACAATCCTACTAACAAACATTCTTTCCATCGCCACCCCGTAGAGAGTGTGTGACTTGGGGTTGGGGTTGAATGTGTTTGCAATGTGTCGACGGTAAGTGACTGTGAAGAGGCGGCCAGGCTGCGGGAGATGGGAGAACACGTCTATTAGAGACAAGGCCAGGGTGTGTGAACGCTGCTCTGTCGCTGTTGAGGTGGGGCTATGACTTCCTGTCTGAACAGGGGCTTGTGGTCGCACAGTTTGAAACGAGAAACAATAGAGACAAAAAGAAGAGAATGGGGGGGGAGAGACAAAGAGTAAAACAGTCAGATGTAGGGGAGATGGTTCTTCCCTTTGGCACTTATTTGGTTTTTCACAATGTATGCTTCATGTTTTGGATGCTCGCAATGTTTGGGGCTATCTCGTTGTTATGATCAGTGACCTATGCTCTTTTGTAAAGCTCTCTCTTGGAAGTCGCTTTGGATAAAAGCGTCTGCTAAATGCATAAATGTAAATGTAATGTAAATGAGATGAGTGGGAAGGAGAAGAACAGAGTGAGAGGAGAGGAAATGAAGAGAGAGAGGAGAGGAAGAGAGGTGAGAGTGAGAGGAGAGGAAGAGAGAGGAGAGGAAGAGAGTGAGAGGAGAGGAGAAGAAGAGAGGAGAGGAAGAGAGGTGAGAGGAGAGGAGAAGAAGAGAGAGGAGAGGAAGAGAGTGAGAGAAGAAGAGAGGAGAGGAAGAGAGTGAGAGTGAGAGGAGAAGAAGAGACTGAGAGTGAGAGAAGAAGAGAGGAGAGGAAGAGAGTGAGAGTGAGAGTGAGAGGAGAAGAAGAGAGGAGAGGAGGAAAGGAAGAGAGTGAGAGAAGAAGAAGAGAGAGGAGATGAGAAGAAGAGAGAGGAACGAGAGGATGGTTGAAGTTTTAAGGTCACTGACCTTGACACTGGTACCCTGCTTTCCAAACACACCCCTAAAAGAGAAAGCATTTATTTATATTATTTACATACACATTATAGTCTTCACCAACACACTAATCTAAAACATGGAGTGCGTGTGTATAAATATACTGTGCATGACGTGTGTGCGTGTGTGCCGTACCATATGAACTCCTTGCAGTGAAAGCAGAAGGTGGGCTGCCGTAAGAAGGTGGACATGAACTTGTGTCCGTTGACCTGGTGGATCTTCCGTCTCACCGCTCCCTGGCGCTCCCTGGTGAACTGCTTGTAGGGCTTCTCCTTCGCTGTGGCGTCGTCTGGGAACCAGGGGACACGGAGAGGACACGGAGGGGACACGGAGGGGACACGGAGAGGACACGGAGGGGACACGGAGGGGACACGGAGAGGACACGGAGGGGACACGGAGGGGACACGGAGAGGACACAGTGAACCAGGGGACACAGAGAGGACACAGTGAAGTCACAGTGGCTCCACACACACGCATGCATGCATGCATGCATGACAATACAGCTGCACGTCTAATCCTTCCAACATTGTTAAGTTATCGGAAAATGTGTGTCTGTCTGTGAGTGTGATTTAGTGTGTTTGTATGTGTAAGAGGGAATGCTACTTAAACATAGCAAGGCTGCACATATTCTGTATGTTTCTACAGCACAGTTGAAATGTGCTAGCAGCATACGAGGGGCTACGCGAAGCGCTGAAAACCACAGACGGAGCGGAAACTGGTCTGTAGGGCCCCTCCACCCCCAGAGAACAGCACACAGATGGGAGGAGATCACACCAAGGCCTGGTGATCAGATAGCCTTGATAACCCACCAAAAGCGGTTTGGCTCACCAAAAGCACTGTCTGCACAGTGCACACCTGATAGCCTAGACTACATTGTTTAGTAGTCCCTGGTTGAGCTACCCTCATCTACTCACAGCAGGTAAAGGTCAAGTTTAGTCATGCGACTTGCCTTGTTTGCCATCTTCATCCAGCCACAAAAATCACTTAAGGCTGTGTGTAAAAACCAAACACAACACATAGACTGGCACCATGCAGGTCAGCGACGCAAAACGCATCAGCTGAAATAACAATGCATACAAATAGACATCAGCTGGCTAATTCTGAAAGAGCAGAACCCTTTGAAACTCAGTGAACTGTAATAGCGTACCAAAAGAGGAACTTGAGGGTGACACTAAGAAAGATGGAGGTGGGAGTCCAAACCCTACTTCCTGCTTCTTAATCACCACTTTAACACATCTCTGACAGGACACAGTTGCCACTTTGAAACTAAAAAGTATTCATGTTGGGGACACCCCCGTAGCTCACCTTTTCTCTTCTTTTTTTTTTTTAAAGGCAGGATAGGTACATTTTGCAAACCTAGCAATTTTGGCTCGAGTTTACATTTACATTTATTCATTAGAGTTTGAAAGTATTCAAATCAAAATATCCCACCCCTCCCTTGAAAGACACTACCTCAACACATATGAACTCGCTGCCTGACTACTGCCGGGAGGTAGACAGACAGACAAGTAGCCCGTCCAATCATTGCATTTGGTCCGAGTGTTGTCCAATCATTAGTGCAGGGTTTTATTGGTGCAGGGATTTATTGGTTGCTATCATGATGTGAAGTTATTTCAGCAAAATATGACAATAAGTGCTTCTCAACATTACCTACCCTGCCTTTAACTATGGATGTTGAAAATGGGGTAGAGGGTCTTATAAGAGAGAGGCTGGTGAGGAATGTGGCCTTGACTACAGCTATGTTATGCGTCTGGACAAGCCAGACAGACCAAGCCCCAGCCGTGAGGAAACCAGTACTCACGCCACACCACAACGGAAGTGACACCCAAAGTGACAGAAACAAGCTATGACCCATTTTTCTACAAAAAAAGACAAAACCATGACAACAGATTCCAACAGATACGACGCATATCTAACCTCTAGTCTCACACACACACATCAGATGATTATTAGACATTGTGTGTTGAGGGGTGTTTGTGTGTCAAGAGTGTGTGTGAGTGGTGGGAGGGCGTCTGAGGGCGGATGAGGGTCTGTGTGTTGCGTATGTATGTGTGATTATGAGTGTGGTTAAAACCATAGGGAGGTGTATAAACTGTAAAACATTACAAAGTATGCCGATATCTGTATTGCCTCTTGTATGCAATAATAAAAATAATTATAAAAAATATATATATTAGACATTGTGTATTAGACATTGACGCTTCTGGCTGATGTAATCTCAGGTGCATTGTTGGTCTTAGACAGCAGATGGACATTACTAGCGGCTGAACAATGGCAGCCTGTCTGAGAGTACAGAGAACTGAGGAGAAGGTGCTGAAGGCTGAGGACAGGGGTCCGGGTGGTTGGGGTACTGACCCATCAGCCTGGATGGAGCGTGTGTGAATCGGTGAAACTCACTCCTCAAGTATGTAAGAGGCCACCCGCGTCAACGAATAGCTAGCTTTTCTTTGGCGTAGCTGGTAGTGGTGGCTCTTGGGAAGTCAGAGATGGCGTGTTCGATCCTCGGTGAAGGATGGACACGGTCCGGAAAACTCTGACGGAACTTGCAAGACCACGTCTGTTACATACCCGTCACACATGTGAACTGTGACATGCGTTGGGGCCTTACCATCGATGAAGGATCCTGTGAGCGATATGTGGATGAACACCTTGCCTTCTGGCTCCAGGTCCACCTAGCCACAGAGAGAGAGAGAGAGAGAGAGAGAGAGAGAGAGAGAGAGAGAGAGAGAGAGAGAGAGAGAGAGAGAGAGAGAGACAGAGAGAGAGAGAGAGAGAGAGAGAGAGAGAGAGAGAGAGAGAGGAAGAGAGAGAGAGAGAGAGAGAGAGGAAGAGAAAGAGAAAGAGAGAGAGGGATTAGCTGGTCAGGAGGGCAGCGTTGTTGGAAAGCTTGCTGCTGTACGGACATTTGACTGTTAGTCTCTGCAGCTCCGTCAGCAAAGAATGTATCATGCCAACGTGTGTGTGTTCTGTGTTCAGTCGTCTTCACACTCTGTTCCCATGGTGGTGAAAGGTTGAGCACACTGTCTTTTAGATGTGATGCGGATCTGTAGGTGTGTGCTTGTGAATGCTCGAGTGGATGTGTGGCACGAGGGGAATCTGAAACATGCAAGACAGAATGGAGAGCTGGTCTGGCTGGTTGAGTCGGCTTGGTGTCAGCATGCCTCTCTGGAGAGGACTCCTTCTACACAGAAGTGGAGAAGTCAAACACAAATAGGGACATCCGAGGGGAGATAAAGTCTGGGTGTGAGAGAGAGAGAGAGAGAGAGAGAGAGAGAGAGAGAGAGAGAGAGAGAGAGAGGAAAGAGAGAGAGAGGAAACAGAGTGAGAGAGAGAGAGAGAGAGAGAGAGAGAGAGAGAGGAAAGAGAGAGAGAGAGAGAGAGAGAGAGAGAGAGAGAGAGAGAGAGAGAGAGACAGAGAGAGAGAGAGAGAGAGAGAGAGAGAGAGAGAGAGAGAGAGAGAGAGAGAGAGAGAGGAAACAGAGAGAGAGAGAGAGAGAGAGAGAGAGAGAGAGAGAGAGAGAGAGAGAGAGAGAGAGAGAGGAAACTAAAGAGAGAATGAAAGAAAACTAAAAGAGACAGAGAGAGAGATAATAAAAGGAATCCACCGTGTTTGATGCTACACTGTAACCACCAAATGGAGAATGTGGTAAGCCCAACTGACAGAAACATCGATGTCTCACGAATAACCAAATGGAAAGTTGGGATCCCACAACTCTAGTGACATCATACAATTGTCACCCGGTCACCCTTAAGGCACTTGTACATCCAGCAGTTTTGTTTGCGATCATTCAGCTCGTCAGACCGGTCAGGAAGAGAGTTTGCTGCATCTGTTGGGTCATCTCTCACTCCATCATCACGGCACCTTACTGAATCAAAGGTTTCCACAAGGCCAGCGATTCATCTTCATACAATGTCATATTCCACACCTATTAACTCATTATTTTACCATTATAATGTCCATAGCTCTGTCTCTTTCTCCATAACCAGTTCCCTCACACCCTCTCTCTCTGCTCGTGTCTAAAGACAGCTGAAGTCAGATGACTTCAGTTCAATTCTAAATCCGGCTTGGATGCTGACAAGACAAGATAAATATTAAACATTCAAATGGAAAAAAATCTAAAACCAACAGAGCTGACTGAAAGTGATACAGTGACAAAGGAAGCGTCTTTCTTCTTCTAGAAGGGGAAGGAGGGGTGTGAAAAACCAACTGCAAGAGTGAACCTATACAGTAATATCTGCTGTAGGTCACTAACAACACACTACACTGCATGTACATTTTAGAATTGTGTGCGAATACTTCAAATAAGGGTAGCGTATGTGTGGTAGTGGAAAGTGTCCCACAAAGGGGATGGTGTGGGTGGAGTGGGTGGCCAGCACAAGCGACTGAACCACATAGCCCCTGACACACAACAGGTCTTGTGCTATTCTGAGCTGCTAGCTCCCACTGTCTTGTGGTCGGAGACTTTGAGAAGCGACTTTGAGAAACTTTGAGATGCTAGTTTTGCTGAGCTACAGCGGGGTCAGTAGAGGCGTTCTACGAGGTCACATGACCCTTCTGAAGGCCTGCACGAGAACACATCAGCCTGTCATGGACTCCCGACTATTGCTGCTCCTTAAAAGAAGCAGGTGTATACCTCAGACAGAGAAGGGGACAGAGAAGGTAAAAAGCGACTGGCCTCACCAGGGTAATCTAATCAAAGAGCGAGAGAGGGAGAGAGAGACAGAAAGAGACAGACACAGAGAGACAGACACAGAGACAGAGAGACACGGAGAGAGACAGAGACAGAGAGAGAGAGAGGTAGACACAGAGAGGTAGACAGAGAGACAGAGAGACAGAGAGAGAGAGAGAGAGAGAGAGAGAGAGACAGACACAGAGACAGAGAGACACAGAGAGACAGACACACAGAGAGAGACAGACACACAGAGAGAGAGAGAGAGAGAGAGAGAGAGAGAGAGAGAGAGAGAGAGAGAGAGAGAGAGAGAGAGAGAGTGACATAGCCAAGGGGAGAGAGTTCACGTTGTTGTTTACAGTGTGGCTGCGAGTCAACACAGCCTGCTAACCTGAGAGGTGTTGGGGAGAGACAAGGAAGTCAGCTTCAGCCAGACAGTGAGAAAGTATCAGGAGCAGTTATGTGGGCGTGTGGAGACCTGTGTCTCTGCCTGGCAGCCCACAGCACCCACCGCAGGGCTTCTTCTGAAGAGCTAACGCAAGCACCTCCACGGTTCAGATCCACACAAACCCCCAGCCTGTATGGCCGAGGTGTGCACGCTAACCGTGTGTGCGATCTTCCTCCAGGCAACACTGCTGGTGCACGTATGCATGCACGCTGTCTAGGTAGCGACATGTGTATGTGAGGGTCAATCTGTGCAAGCAGGCTGAAACAAGTCTCTCGTTGATTTCCATACTCTGTTGCTGACGTGACACGTGCAGGAACTATACCTAAACACGTGGAAGTATATTAGTTTACAACTAAAGACAAAGAGAGAGAGAGAGAGAAAAAGAGAGAGAGAAACAGTGGTTTTAGGTGAAACACGAGCGTAAGGTAATTATGGGTACAGGTGCAGAGAGAACGGGCCTGTGTCTCGATACTCGTTCTGCCAGACCCAGGGCCTGAAAAGGTTCAGGTTACTCCCTGTAGACATTAACTGTTTCTTCCTCAACACAACCGAAAGTAAACTCTTTGGAGGAGTTTTTTTCCCCTCCGGAGACATACAGTGGAACGGGATTCCAGCCTGGCTAAATCCCTTGCAGAGTACATTTACATTTAGTCATTTAGCAGACGCTCTTATCCAGAGCGACTTACAGTAAGTACAGGGACATTCCCCCCGAAGCAAGTAGGGTGAAGTGCCTTGCCCAAGGACACAACGTCATTTGACACGGCCGGGAATCGAACCAGCGACCTTCTGATTACTAGCCCGACTCCCTCACCGCTCAGCCATCTGACTGAAGAGTAGGATTGCATGCCCTCAGAAAAAGGCTTTCAACACATGGACTAAAGTCACTAACTGTTCACTGTGATTTACTCAACCCATAGAAAGTCCATTTCCAGGACTGTGTTACTCTTGTAATCTGTCTTTCACTCTGGATTGGGTTGGTTAACAGTGTACTTTGACTACTGGGCAGACAAGCTCATAGGGAGGTGCTATGTGGTCACAGAGGAAAAAAACACACCTTGTTATTCTCTTTCTATGGTATTGTTTCACCTCTTATTTCATGAAACGTAGAGATGAGCTAGAGATAAAGCATTAGAAGCTTGTTTTTCTAAAGACAAGTCACAGGTCTATAGTCAACGTTTAGTGGTTTCGGGAGCACTTGCTTCTATCTTTGTGCAGGAACGTAACAGCTATTCTAGTAGCGGAGGTGTGTGCTTGGACCTGTCTGCTGTTTAATGTCTCTTCAAATGTAATATCCAACGGTTATATACAATTATAGGTAGCCTACGTACCCTGCTCGAGGGTAAAAACAATGAAGTCCGTTCTAGGTTAAGTGACCAATGTGAAGGGTGAGAAATAATGACCAGTGACAGACAAGTGACATATATTTTCTATTTCTGGGGGGAAATTGATCATTGTAAAGTGACAGGTTATTTCTCTACACGCTTTCCCACAGTGCATAGGATTTTCGTGCAAATGCCTACTTACCCATCCCTCGAAAGTCTCCGTGTTGGAAGTTTTAATCAGGTCTTCGAACTGGATAGTGCAGTTTGCAACAAAGTCATCGTATCCTATAGGAGCGTCGTGAAAGACAGCCAGCTCTATTAGTTTGCCATCGTTAACATTGAGAGAGAACTCTTCGTTGTAGGTTGGCATGTTGGTTTTTTGCTTTGTATGGGTTTGCCCAATCTTGAATTCGTCCACTTTTATCACAATGTAAGGGTCCAGTGTGGCAGGCGGCTTGTTAAAAATTATTGAGTGGCGAAGGGAGAACTTCGTGGGTTTGAGGTCCACAGCCTCTCCAATTCTGAGTTTCAAATACCCGTTGAACTTCATTTTTTTGCGTAGAAGATGACACACAACAAACCAAAAAAGTTATCAATATAAAAATATCTATATTTATAACAACAATATGCTAGAAGTAGCATAAATCAATGTTTCGGAGTCCAATCTTGTGTCCTTGAGAATTCATGCTGTTCATTTGCAGGTGATGTGTAGCCTACGTTCTAGTTTTGGAGCTACTGTCAAGTCCCTCATACAGCGAGCAGCTGGTCTGCTACGACTGTCGCAAAGTAACCGCACACTTGTGAACAACTTCTCTTCAAGGAAGCACTGTGCATGTTCGTTAAAAAAAAAAGGAAGTAAAAGACTGCGAATTAGTCAGATATTTCCCAAAGACTTTCCCACGTGTGTTAATCTGATCCGTGACAGCTAAATTTAGGTAGCCTATGCGTTGTCCTGTCAAGAAATTGGTGAGTCGGTCAATCATGTGTTGAACATTTTCTATAATTTGTTTTAAAATCTCACGACCGTACTGCACTGCTATGCGCATGCAGGTAGAACGATTTACCTTTGCTTAGCCAACACATAAGGAAATAGCGTCACCATGTGGTGTTTTGGGGGATAAAACCGGGCGATGTGGTGTTATACAGCCTGATTCTATTTGAACTTAAGCATTTTAGCCTATTCTGTTGCAAAGATATTCTGTTCATTAAGATACAAAAAGATAACTGTGAATGTTAGTCCTGCCATCAGATCAGTGATTTTGTCAGAATGTATCAACGAATTAACCTGGGCTTGTTTTCCGGCTTTGCAGGTATTGACATGAAAGATGAAAGATAATAGGCTATACACTTCCTTCTTGATATTAAGATTCAAAATATTAAATCAAGGATTAATTGACCAAACCAAACCAAATACAAAATGTAGTCATCAGACAAAATAATATAAATAGCTGTAAATCACCTACGCAAGGATGGCCATTCTCCCCCCTTCCATTCTCTTTGACCCTCCCTCTCCTCTCAGTATTTCTTCCTGACACACACACACACACTTAATGCGTAACCGTGGAGAGGGTCAGTGAAAAGACCCTCTTCAATCTGAAGTGAATCTCTTTCTCTGTGTGTTTGTGTGTGTCTCTGTCTCTCTCTCTGTCTCTCTTTCCCCCCCCTCTCTCTCTACCCTCCCTCTCTGTCTCGTCTCCCCCCCCCCTCTCTGTCTCTCCCCCCCCCCCCCTCTCAGACCTCCTTCCACACTCAGTGGTGTGCTGTTGGTGGGGTTTAGTCCATCCATAAATGCCACGATCAAAGTCTTGACGTTATTAGTGTTAGACTTGACCTCTCACCCCACTTCTGCCAAATGTCAGCAAACCACATCTCCCTCCCCACCTGGTTTGAATCAAAACTACAGATCCCAGTGTATAGAAGTGGTGATAAAAGCCAAAGCTTTTAACATGGTTCTGACACATCCTCTGGTTATGGTCTGTCCCATAAATAACAGCTTTAACCTGCCCTTATAAAAGAAGAGCGTGGATAAATGAATAAGAGATAAAAGACTTATGTTTATCTCATTTGTATACCCTTTTTTCAATCACACATACCATATTGCAGTCCCTTATACTGTTACAGACAGTACACAGAACAAAGTAAACAAAAGAATACAACCTCAAACACAAAATGCACAATGTTGGCATCTGGTAACTTCAGACAAGGAAGGAATATATATACACAAAGAAAAGCTAGATAGTGAAATTTTTGTTTTATTATGATGATCCAAATGGGTCAATTAGGAGGACAGTAACTAATTTAGTGCATTAATATATTCAGTTTATCTATCTTTGGACCTTAAACAGAGTTTACTGTGATTGTTGAAGTCTTGCCAGCAGAGGGCAGGATAGGACTACTAAATTCCTTTTATGATCTCATTGCCGTACAACGTTTGTAGTCTACATGTAAAATGCTTCTTGCCCCAATTCTTCATCATGACAGAGGTATTTCTTCTGAAGCTGTAAGTCGTTTTTTCCCCCTCACATCCACTTTACTGGTACCATGGATGGCACTTTTACGATCACGGACGATGATTTGTTTGGCTTCTCTGTTTTCCCAACTGTCATTCTCTCTTTCTTCCTCTCACTCCCTCGCGCTCTCCAGGGTTCACTGTCCTCCTACTTCAGCTGTTGTCAGAGGCAAATATTTCACGTTCTAACACACAATTAGACTCAAGTGTGGCACGAATGCGGTATGCCATTATGCATCATCATCATCATCATGAGACCTCACACACCTCACTGAACACACTGATGCGCACATACACACTCATACATTACATTTACATTACATTTAGTCATTTAGCATACGCTCTTATCCAGAGCGACTTACAGTAAGTACAGGGACATTCCCCCCCGAGGCAAGTAGGGTGAAGTGCCTTGCCCAAGGACACAACATAATTTGGCATGGCGGGGAATCAAACTGGCAACCTTCAGATTACTAGCCCGATTCCATAACCGCTCAGCCACCTGACGACCCCTCATACATCTACAAAAAAAACAGAGTATAAACTCTACAGTGACGCGTTAACGTCTGACGGCCGTGTCTTCCTCCCTAGACGTAGAGGGTCATAACATGCCTGCACACATTACATTTAGTCATTTAGCAGACGCTCTTATCCAGAGCGACTTACAGTAAATCCAGTAAGTACAGGGACATTCTCCCCGAGGCAAGTAGGGTGATGTGCCTTGCCCAAGGACACCACGTCAATTTTCCAAACCGGGAATCGAACCAACAACCTTCTGATTAATAGTCCGACTCCCTAACCGCTCAGCCATCTGACCTTACCAGAGAAGCAGCTACTGAGAACTCCTGGAACACAGTCCAGGTTATTCATTTGAATGAGTGAGTAACTGTCTGCCACCTGCAGCTTTTCCACATGCCTTCACAGTCCTCAGTCCAATTTATGCTCCTGAAACCCAGGACATCTCTATTATCTGGCTCTCTGCCCAGGCCCACTCTATAGCTGCAGCTAATGAACCATAGCATTGGTGCCAAACGGGGCAGTGGGGGCTAAGGGGAATATGGTCCAGGTATGAGAAGCCCCCGCCCAGCTCTCAAGAGTTGACCCCGGCGAGGGCAGACCCCAGGGGCTAGTATACCAACGCCTTGCCTCCTGCATCACCCCAAACCCAATTACCTCCATCACTCATCGGCCTGGCGCTACAACAGCTCCACCCCCTGTTGTGCCCCTCGCCTATGACCACGTTGGACCCCCAGTCCTTCCAGTTGGGGGCGAGAGCCCTCTAGTACTGTTCACCACCCGCCCGAGCGAGCCTCACAAAGTCCCTCACAGGAAAACAGACACACACACACACACGGCAGTTCAGAAAATGAAATGAAGGAACCCAGCCACATAAATAACTCTCGTAAAAGCTGATTTGGTGCTAAGTGTCCCTTTATTCGCAAGTCTGTGTTTATTACCGGCACTTGGCCACAGAGAAACGTAACACCGTAGTCGTGCAGGTTGAGGAGAAATGCGTGGAGATGAAAATGGCCCAGGTTGGAAGGAGAGAGACAGGGTGAGGAGAGAAGGAGGAGGAAGGAGGAGGCCAGTGGGGCAGAGAGCCTGAGAGGGGAGGGTGAGAGAGCTTTGACTAAGCTGTCTTGTAAGTTTGTTTGGGAGAAGAGAGCTTTTTTACTGGGAAGAACCAGGGGGAGGTGGAGCGGAGGGGATGGAGAAAGAGTCGGGTTGTGAAAAGGAGAGGAATGTGAATGTGAGGCCGGCCGTCCAGGACAGCAGAGCGAGGCGGAGGGTAATTGGCTCCAGATGTGAGGCAGTGTGGCCTCTGCGCCAGCGAGGCGTCAGGGCCGCATTAAGGGCTCAGCTCTGGCCTGATGGGATCTTGGGAGAGACGAGACCTCCTCCTCCCCTCCTCCCTCCTCCCTCCTTCCCTCCTCCCTCCACCCCTCCTCCCTCCTTCCCTCCTCCCCTCCACCCCTCCTCCCTCCTCCCCTCCTCCCTCCACCCCTGCTCCAAAGCAGAGCCTGCCAAGCCCCACACTGTGCGGGGTTGACCATCGCGCTCTCCCCCCTCCACCTCCCATCCCCCCCTGCTCCCTGTCCGGGGGGGGGGTTGTTCTAGTGGGGAAATTGTGTTCGGAAATTCCGCATCGCTTCGCTTTCTGCGTTGTTTGTTTGGCGGTGTTGACTTTGACGTACAGCACGATACATGCGCCGCATGTACAGCTCCTATATGTCCTTGGGTCTATTGTGCTGGTCTCTATGGCGACAGCAATGTTACCGTAGGCCTGTTTTGTGCTTTGTGTTGCTATTGTGCCGGCCCTAATTGCGGTGGGAGAACGAAGGGGCATAAACGTTCCCCTAACACCGTTCCAAGAATTGTTATTGAATCCAGCACAGAAATCAGTAGACATTGGTAAAGCACTTGAGAAGACAAATAAGGATGTTGCTCTATAAAGGACTACAACGAGTCCCAGCTCTCAAATCGAGACTTCTGGGGAGAGAAGCAACTGTCACTCAACACCTTAGTGTATTTGACAGCTCTCTATGCAGTCATTCAACTACGAGTCACCAACATGCTCAAGTAAAAGGAAATACCAGATGACAATAACACACTTTCAAGACATTGAACTACACTGACCAAACAGAGACTGCTATAACCACACAGAGTAGTAAAAATAGTTTGAAAACACTCCTATGGGCTTTGTGAGTTACCTACATCACACAGTTGCAACTATTTATTTTCAATCTCAGTGGTTGTGGGCATTCAATCAGGAGAGATCGACTCTACAAAAACGGCTTTTGCTAAGTGTTCACAAAAGAAGAAAAAGCTGCTTCTATGACTGGAACAGCGTAAGTGAACAGGCAACTGTGATCTTAAAAGAGACTTCAGAGTGAGGAATGTTCTTCCTCTGACATGGAAAGCACGGTTAGTGATAGACCGTGGAAATTGATTGGAAATGAAGAAGTAGTCGGGGGAGGGATGAAAGCCTTGGAGAGAGAAAGGAAGACAGGGCATTAAGACAGAGTTAGAGAAACACGTCATCTGGGGAGATCCCATTATCTACGATAATACATCGGGTGATATTAGCTGCAGCGCATTCCAGGATAGTTCAAGTCAACTGTAGCGACCCCTGCGAAAGAGCGAAGGTGAACGGGCCCGAACAAAACCGTCTCGTCCAGTCACAGTGACTTCCACGGGTTATAGCAGGTTGTAAACGTAAACAGTAACCAGATGCTGTCCAGACTTTTAGACGTGCTACAGTTGTAGAGCCTCGTCTGCCGCGCACACTCGGGGAACAGAAAGTGAGGCGTCTGCATCCTGCTCACGGTCGAGAGCGAGACCGCACTTCAGCAGCGGAGACGGAGATCTCCAGACCTGCGCATGCACTTTCACAAAGACCACCTGAGGCAACCAGCGGACGCCACCTGAGGTAAGCAGACAAGGATCTGGTTCATGCTGCTTGGAGAAATGGACACCACACATTCACAGGCATATACGTGTCTGTTATCCACACACACACACAAGGTCATAGTTGGGACAGGGGATAGGAACCAATGGTAGGCTACCATGTGTCCTGGATTTCAACAACACAAAACAATTTTCAAAGAACACAACCGACACCTCTTGAAATAATACAAGAGCCAGGGTAGTCGATGGGGGTTTAATTTGGGCCCTCTGCCCCTCTCCCCCTCTACCCTAGGACACAGTGTTGTCATACTGCTGGACCAAAGCCCGGGGGTGTGAGTGAGTTTAACTAAACAAAAACACTCCCTCCCTCAGCCTGGGACACAAGGCTGGGCCGGCCGTTTAAAACAACTCCGCACTGCATAAAAAACAGCTCAACCTCAATATGCTTTCGGAACACAATCTGCATTTTCTTATGCAGCTCCAGCAGTTTACGCAAAATCAAACACACCAAGTCAACAATTGGGGGGCCAGGAATTAGTTAGTTGAAAGGCTGGCCTTCACTTCCAGGGGATGTAAAACAGGTGTGACCGTAAGTATTTTCAAACACTAGGTGGCGATCTTGTGCAGTGGTTGAACCTTGCGGGTCGGTTCCCATGGGAACCAGAGCAGGGCTGTCATCAGTGTGTGGGTGTGTGTGTGGGGGTGGGGGTGTGCTGTGTTTATGATTAGCACCCTATCAGAGAGAACCTATGTTCGAACAGACAACAGTGGTGAACCACACAGGCCTTGATTTCTGTTACTGCTTAACAACTGTGCTTCTGTCACCACACTTTTCAGAAAACTCTTCTGCAACCACGGAAGATGAATCACACGAGCGGGAAAGCGATTTAATCTCTCTATGATCATTCAAACTCTCGAAATAAGACATTATTCACTCTTCAATCTCTAGCTAGCTAACATACTCCTACTCAGTCCACCCCTCTTGATGCTGGAAATGGTACATTCCATCTCTCCTGAACAGGAAAGTCCCTTAGAGTAACGGAGACAGGCTGGGGAGATTTCCAGGATTGGGGACCGTCCTTTGAGGTGGTGTAAGGATTGGGCGGTCCCCTGCTTTGGGGAGGGATACGGGGCCAGTCATCCTAATTCCTCAGATTAGAAGCAGCAGTCTGACGGCCCTGGGTTTCAGAAGGAGCACCAAGACAATGTAAACAGCATTGTGATTAGAAACGTACCGGCCATTTGGCTTTCATTAGCTAGAGAGGACCTCCAGCTCCACTCTGGAGTGACTGGACCAACGTCAATACCAAGCCTGTCAATCACTCTCAGACACACACACACACGTTTTAGCAATTATCATTCCTCAATAAATATAAAAAATCTGTAGCGCTCAATTAAAGAAACCAAAATTGGACATACAAATCAAAATGTTCCCCTTTCAGTCAAGTTTGGAACACATTTTTACAGGATAAAACAATTTTGATCTGTCAAACAAGCACTGAAGTCACGGGTGAAAAAATATGCCATTGTAACCAGCATTGTTTAAATGAATCTTTATAAAGATGTTGAGATGTATAATTCCTCTATACCACTGTACAGAGTGCCTTCAATCACAGGCAGATAATCACATTGGTGGAGCATAACTGCCAAGCAGAACATGACATTACACATCTTAAATCAAAATCTCACATTTTCAGCTCACACACACACACACGTGTATTCAAGGTAAGTGTGATGATTGTATTTAGCACTGAAACCAAATGATCAGTGAACATTGAATAATTTTACTCAAGATAACAAGTGCGTCTGTTTGAATGTAAACCAGTTTGCAAGAGAGAACTATCAGCAACACAGTTTCACCAGAATTTGTTTGTAATGTCAATGAGAATATGACTTGCATTGCGCACATCACTGAGTGTAATAAATGAGACAGTAATCATAACATTATTTGTGTCACCCACATGATCCGTTTGGCACTGTTACCAAGAGATGTCTCTGATCCCTGTGTGCATCCAGTCTCCCTTTAAGTATCCTTCCACGGTGGTGCTGCTCAGGGGTTCTGTGTCCAGGTGACAACAATCACACTCAGGCTGAGTACGCCCACAAACAGCCCAAAGACCAGCAGAGCCACAGCCTGGGAGGGGAGAGGAACAGAGATGTGTTCTTATAGAAGTACCACAGTAAAGCAGAGGGGTGATGGCAGCTATAGGCTTGAAAATCGGCCAGTGGACTGAGCGGCGATGACAGGCGATGACACGTACACCCACAGACCCCAGGGAGGTGAGAGGCTGGTTGCTGATCCGGAGGTAGAACATGCCGGGGTAGACGAACAGGAGGCAGGTGGAGGTGGTGGAGCCTGGAGCAGACAGATGATCAGTCAGACCCCTGCTGCTCACAGCAGTTCATCTAGCATACACCGACCCTCTTTTTCCGAATCAGTTTTCATTGCCATGTAAGTTTTCACAAACACAGAATTTACTGTGGCAGGAAGGTGCATACAATAAACATATACGGATCGTAATTGTTGTTGTTGTTGAATGTATGAATAAAAATGTAAAAGTCTAATACTAAGGAGTTTAACAATAACTAAAGAGCTAAACAGTACTGTACAGGACTTCCACAGAGAGCGCTGGCTGGGCTAGACACGTACCCACCACCCCGAACATGTTCCTGATGTCGGGGACGAACACAGCGAGCAGAAGCACGATGCCCAGCAGCAGGAAGGTGATGAGGATGTGGGTGAGCCAGGAGAAGGGCCTGACCCCACACAGCATCATGGTCACGGCCTTACGGGCCTGGGGGGGGGGGGGGGGGGGGGGCACAGCGACACAGCATCACATCTCAAGCAACTCACACACACACCCCGAGAGGAACCTGGTTTTCTGTCAAGGGTTTCACCTGGTGAGGTTTGGGTTAGGGCAAACCCTAGTTTAACTAGGGAATCGAGCAGGGAGGCCATGGTTGTTTGACTTACAGGGAAGTGAATGAGGGGCACTGTCAGGAGTACGGCTAGCAGGATGGCCAGGCGCACTGTCATCACCATGACGTCACGTGGTATGTACGCGTCGTAGCCTAGCAACAGCTCAGAGTTTACCTGGCCTATCAGAGAGAGACCCAGAACAAAGTAATCGGAGGTTTATTAAAGCCACGTCCCCAATTCAAAAGAGTCACGATTTTTACAGAAATACAGTAAGGTGTGTCCGTAGCCGCTTACCGTAGAAGGTGAGGTAGCCAAAGAGGGCGGAGATTAGGTAAACCAGGAAGCTCAGAGAGATGCTCACATTGGTCACATTCTGCATCCTCTTCTTACTGGGCCTGAAAACACACAATATGGGGGTGTGAAGGAATAATCCCTCTTACCATCAACATGTGAACAGCGAGGGGGACGATCCGCACTGACGCACTACATCGGAAATGTTCTTATTGTATCAGACGCTTTGATTCAAAGCTGCACTGACCGGTCCAGCTCGCAGTAGATGGGCAGCACGGCTGTGTGGCAGAGGAAGGAGAAGGCCATGGTGGGGATAGCGTACGCACTCTGCAACACACCACAGATGGCAAAAGTACTTATTTCTAAACCTTTTTTCGAAATCTTTTTTCGAAACAGGAAATTTAAAAAGGCAAGATGCAGGCACCATATACTGATTAAAACTAAAGTAACGAGTCTGGCTTTTAAATGTAATAAGTAGAAAGTACAGATATTTGTGTAAAAAATGTAAGGACTGAAAGTAAAAGTTGTCCGAAAAATAGTGAAGTAGTGATATCAGAAAAATCGACTTAAGTACTTAAGGCCAGTTCACACTGCTCAAACAAACACCAACAGTTGTGTTGGTTCGGTGTGATGTGCCTGTTGGTGTTTTATTGGGGGCAGTGTGAAAATGACAGTTATCTTTCCAAACATTCTAAACCCAACGACTAACAGTACAATGTTTGGTGTTTGTTGGGGCACTGTGAACCTAGCCAATTTTATACACACACGCGAACACTGCACATAGGCTGAAATCCTCATGAAGCAGTATCACAACAATTAATGCAGCAAGGGGTTTCTGAAACGAAGGCCCATGTGCTCGCTAACTCTGCCCGCCAGGGCACAGTCTGAGCGAACAGCTCGGGGGGTCGATGGAGCCAGCTGAGACATACATACCTTCGTGGAGAGGACTAACAGTTTGGGCGTACAGTCTGAGTCAGAGGAATTTGAGAACTGGGGGGGATGGGGGAGAGAGAGAGGAGAGAGTATTTATAAGTTCACAGACGAGGCAAGGTTTGACAGAGAAAATATACAGTCAGTATCTTATTTTCCCTAGTCTCGGCTGTGGAAGGACAGGTAAACAACAGTCTAATTTAACCCATTCCATGATTACACACAGGGAAGCCTTTGCTGCCTGTATATTCTACCAGGTCAAGGTTCACTTCCAGGTTTTGGTCGAGGTCACATGAACTTCCTCCCCCTCAGGAGTGGCACACATTTCAGGGAAGTGGGCTCTGGGACACTTCTGGTCTTCATCACGTCTAACCGACTGAGTCAGCTGCCAAAGCCTGGGGTTCAGGAACTCAATCTCCCGGATTTCACCTAAATCTCTCGACCGTGGCTCTGGGCTCAAACTTCCAGCCCTCAGGTTCAGCCAGAGCAGAGGTGAGGTGAGACTGGATCAGGGTGGGGTGGAGTGAGGTCGTACCTGAGTGTGGTCTGGATGATACAGCGACGCGTTGTGCGGGAGAGGACAGGGGATGGACCATTTCTTGATCACGACCTGAGAGCGGGAGGGCGTAGATTAGCCAGACGTACAGAGACGGACAACTTCTAGTTACATTACATTTAGTCATTTAGCAGATGCTCTTATCCATAGCGACTTACAGTAAGTACAGGGACATTCTCCCCCCCCCCCCCCCCGAGGCAAGTAGGGTGAAGTGCCTTGCCCAACAAAGGACAACTTCATTTAGCACGGTCAGAATCGAACCAGCAACCTACTGATTAATAGCCCGATTCCCTAACCGCTCAGCCATCTGACTCCCCATTAGATTAGGCAGACGTACAAAGAGTGGAGAAGGACAACTTCTAGTTGAGCGATAAGGAGCTTACCACTATTGCAAAGTACAGCATGAAGCTGAACGCAATGCTGCTGGTGTAGCCAAGGAAACCTGGGAGTGGGAAGAGACTGGGGGGTTTGTGATCCGTGTCCAATATCGATGACACTCTCCCTGTCCCCCAACCACCCCCTCTACTCACCGATCTTAGGCAGCAGAGCAAGAGGCAGAACCACAAACACCGTCACCAGAATCAGCAACGTCCTGCCATCTTCGTACCAGAGCTCCCTGGACGAGGAGGAGAAGAGACAAGGCTTGTAACAATGAACAAGTTGTTTTTCCCAGTAAACATCCCCACATCAGGCACGGTTCCCCTGTCTAGACGTGATGAGAAGTGCAGAAATGAATCTCTCTCCTCCAAAGCCCCGTTACACTGTCTGGAAATAAACCGGCCATGGAAATTTGTCCCCATTTTGTGCTCCAATTCAAAAAGACAGCCTTATCATGTGGTATAAATTAAAGGGCTTTAGCCCTCGCAAACCATAACAATTATGTAATTCGCATGCAAACTGTTCTGATGCTTAGTCAGACGGGGCTACATTTTACTCGTTCTTTTCTAGGGGCGAATAATATTTTCCTTTGCTGAGGGATAGCCTTGGTGGTTTGTTCAGGAGAGGGAAGTTAGGGAGAGGGGGGGGGATACAGGGGAAAGGGGGGACTCCAGAGTGACACATGTGGAAGGCATGCTGGCTCCAGCGAGGTTGAGCGTTGGCCGGGGGTGAGGGGTGCTGTAGGGGCGCCACTATGTGCCAAGGAGGGGAGGAGGAGGGGGGAGGAGGGGAACATTGCACAGGGTCACGGGGGGCCGGCTCCAGGCTTGTTTATGGGGCTCCCACAGCCAGCAGCACCTGCTCTGAACACATCAACACCCACTGGCCCTTCCTTGGCAGTTTCACAGCTCTGGGGTTAGCGTGGTAGCCGATGGCCTTGTCTCCCTGTCTGCATGGGGGCTGCTCTTTAACTGGTCGTGTCACGGCTCTCACGACCCCAAACTCTCACTCGGTCGCTGGCCTTAGCTCCAGAGCCACACCCTAACTTTAGCAGAGAAATCCCGTAAACCTACATTCACATTCAAGCAAACCTTCCTCTGGTTAAACCGAGGAGGTTTCGACTGTTATGTATGACCATGTTGAGATTCACAGAGGGAAGCTTAGGAGTGCTCGACTTAAGGGGAAAAAAATAAGATACTTGGAATACCCATGAAATGTCGAGCATTTCACGGTATAACAAGCTGCAGGATAGGACTCAGGACGTTCGACTGTGTCTCTGTCAATGAGTCAATCTCCACCAAGTGTTGGAGATTAGCATAAATCTGGCTGAAGCAGCACTAACCCAAGCCAGCTGTCCGTGACCTTGGCTTCATCACTGGCCTGTAACAAGGAGGAACCTCCCCAGGACTGACTACAACCATACACCTCAATCTGGGAAACCAAGACAAACGAGCCTTTAAAGAGAAAATGCTTTTTTAAATATAAATCAACCAAATCATTTAGCCTTTAATTGGGTTGAGTACAGTCTGCTAGCCATCCAAAAGCCACTCATTAACCGGCTGTTTTGTTTCCCTCCGCACGAGCGGTAATTAGAATGGCAGAACCGATATCCCGTTGTATCGCTCTGATTCTGGAGGAACATGTGTGAGAGATTTGAGGCGGAGGAGAACACTAACAGAAAGCAGCTGTGAGGGAAAGCTCGTCTTCTGACGGATCGGACCGAGACCAGACACAGCTCTCACTCCGCTCAGTGCAACTGATAATAAAGTGACAGAAGTTACATTCTTGGCCTCGGACGTCTTTCTGGCCCACTCAGGGGGTTTGAGGGGAGGGGTCGTCCCTGGCGTGGAGGAGGATGCTGGGTGATGATGACGGCTGATGAATGATCCTCTCTCGTACGCGTGTTTGCTTCTGGCCTGCTCACTGTTCCACTACGCTAAAACTACGTCTCCTTGCAGACAGTGCATTAGTGTACTGTGGTTCGGGGAGATCGCTTCCACCACATTTTTCATATGTTTTTTTGACCACTTGCCCATTTCCAGAAGCCTTGTGGTTAGGAAAGTCTTATATCAGTTAAAAGCCATGGCCAACGACATAGGATCTACACGCCATACTGACACAAATCAATCTATCCTCAGCTGGAGCATACAGAGAAGGGAATTGTATATGGTGTGTGGGTGAATGGAGAAGCTCGGAGGATTTCCCCTGAGCGTTATCCGACAGTGACTGAGAGTGGAGAACCAGGCACGTACTCTGAGGCGTCCGGACTGAGGAAGCTGGTGATGGCAGCTGGCAGCTCCTCCTTCAGGATGAACAAATAGGAGGCCATGGCTGGGGAGAGAACCACAAATACAAAATGGACGCCTGTACGATAAGCAACACAAGCACACTGAACACTGAAACATTGACATTGTCTGTGAAAATCTAACAAATAAAAAAACACACGTCAACGCTGTTGTAGGTAGGCCGGTGAAAACACAGACAGATGAGAGATTGAAGGTAACGTTGTTTGTAGGGGTAAGAGAGGGAACACAGGTTGGGGCTCTGTGAGTCCTCGTCTCCCTCCCTCCCTCTCCGAGGTGACCCAGGCGGGCAGCTAGCTGGAGGGATCGCCCGCTAAGCCCTCAGCGCCGAGACATTGTGCAGATGTTCCAAATGCAGAAGCCCTGAGGTGGCGGCCGGAGGAAAGCGGGAAAGAATGCTAACAATAATGATCCCTGACGCTAATCCCCCCCCCCTCCCCAGCTTCCTACGAAACAGGAAATCGCCAGAGTCTCCTGTGGGCCCCCTCACTCCAACTCACACTAAGACAGCCAATCAGACAGGGGTTTAGGTCACTTCCTGTGTGTCCGACTGGGCCCACCAATACCAGAGATATGGAGAGAGAGAGAGACACACACACAGAGGGAGCACATTAGAGGGGGCTAGTGTTGGGGTAAGGGAGAGGGAGATGGGTGGGATAAGCTGGGATGAGGGAGGCACAGTTATGGTGTGTGAGTCGAGGAAGAAGGGCGAGCCAAGGTTAGCTGCGACCAAACAGCCCTGGGGCTGGTCTTCCCGGCTCCTTTAAACTAACCCTGGCCCATAATCCCTCAGATCCAGTAATTGTTTTTGTTTAAAAATTCTTCCAATAACCCTCCTGCCCACACAGGCACAAGCATGGACACCCACTTAGTCACTGGAGAGGACACAAAGCCAAACACAAACACTGTATAATGTGATTATAACAGCATGAGGGGTGGTCACACTGTTGTATAAGGGGAACCCCAGCATCCTATGTGCAAGGGTTACAACTCTGAACAGCTGCTTCATTCAGAGGAGTTAATATTGGGACATCCTTACTCCCATTTACATTTACATTTAGTCATTTAGCAGACGCTCTTATCCAGAGCGACTTACAGTTACAGTACAGGGACATTCCCCCGAGGCAAGTAGAGTGAAGTGCCTTGCCCAAGGACAAAACGTCATCTTTCTCGTCCGGGAATCGAACCGGCAACCTTCTGATTACTATCCCAATTCCCTAACCGCTCAGCCACCTGACTCCCTTTACTGAGATCAATCTGCCCAGCGGTGCTAGTGACGTGCTCCCTCACACCATGCTGACCCCCAGTTCAGCTGCCCACACAGGGAATGTACACGACAGCCCCTGTAGCCTGTCGTTTGTCAACGTCTGCAGTCACCATGGAAACGTGGGCCTACTTATAGAACATGCGTTTGGACAGTTTCACAAGGGTCAAGTATGAAACTTGATGATATGGCCTTGGTGTCATGCACTAGGAGACTACAAGTTCACACACTGTACAAGTCTGCCACACACACACACACACTACCAAGCAGACTACCTTGCGCAAATATACTTACATTTGAACATAAGACCCCTGAAGTAAAGAAGATTGAAACAATCAATACACACCCTACTTGAAATAATAACATCAAAGAACATAGCGGGGGGGGGGGGGGGGGGACAGCATGTCAGAGTAGCCTCTCAGAGCATGCGGTCACCAGACACAGCAGGGAAGAGCATTTAACATAAGACAGAGCCACTTTCATTTCATTATGAGAGAGAGGGGAGGGGCCACAGTGTGTGGGAGAGCCAGGGGCTATACAGTAATTAAGGTCAATTGGCCCATCAGACTTTGGCAGAGCACAAGAGTGTTTACTCTGAGTGGGGCTAATTGCACTCTTATAAAAGGGACCAGGGGTGTGGACAGACACAGGGGGCACTGGTGGAGCACTGGCATTCACATTCTCACACACACACACACGACACACGACACACACAGTCCCATGCTGGGCAAAACCACCAACATACCAGAGGGTTGTGGCCGTAATCCACTCAGGACTACTGCCTAATGACTGTGGAGGACGTATCACCCCAGCCCCCATCTGGGGGAGAGGTACTGGGGGCTGGAGGAGGGAAGTTGGGGGCAGGGGACGGGGGAGGGGAAGGGGAGGGGGGGCTCTGATTAGGTCACTCAACACTTGGAGGCTTGAGGGTAGGTTTGGCATCAGTGATCAATTAGAGCAGAAGTGTAATTTCAGGCCCAGATGGAACGGGGCAGAGGGGACAGCAGCTAGGGGTCAGAGGTTATCAGTGACTCGGGGATATGCAGCCTGGCAGGCTGCTGCAGAGCCCTGTGGCCTCCAGCAGGAGGCTCTCCGTGACTGTTGTAAACTGGGGGGGGGGGGGGGGGTTGGGGTTGGAAGCAGGACGACAGCGAGTCCAGCCCAACCCTCCCCCACGCACCCCCCTCCTCTCTGCACTCCTGGGAACTGGCGTCAAAGAGACTGTACAAAGGTCAAGTCTGTCTCAGGACGGCAGGAATGACACCTCATAATGATGCCAGTGTTACTAAGAATCCAACATTGGCATCCACCGAAGAATATGGAATGCGGTTTATAACGATGGTGACCTTACCTCCAAGGTTTTGAATCAGAATAGTACATCCCACCAGAATCTATGGAAAGACAAAGGATGCTCTTTTACATTTAAAAAATATTATTTGAGGGAACCGTTTCTTGTCTGTCGTAAAAAAAAAAGGTAAAACATACTTTGCCTGGCTTTTGAAATGCCCTCTCTCCGAGTTCTTCATAGGTAGTGATACCTATGAGAAAGAATTAATAAAGCAGACACAAACTCCTCAGCTCAAACGAGGTAATCTCTGTCAGACAGCGCAAACAGTAGGGATGGGGGAAAAATCGATTTACATTTGAATCGTGATTCAGTCTTCTAGCGATTTACATTATTATTATTATTTATTTAATTAATTTATGGTTTTTAATTTTTATTATTAATATATATATATATTTTTTTTATATATTTCTTTTTATTATAAGAAATCGACCCCAAGAATTAATTAGAATCGTGAGGTACCAAAAGATTCCCACCCCTAGCAAACAGGACTCATACCGAGGAGCCGTACAATTCAAGATGGCGTCAAATCTTCCCTCGGGCCAAATCAAACTCCCCAAGTGAAACAATGCCGACTTAACCATAGATCCAGCACTGCTCACCTGTTAGGTCACACAGCTGGAGGAGAATGTGGATAGAGTAGGCTGCCAGGCAGGACACTGGCACCAGGAGGACACTGCAGAGAGACAGGAAGAACAATCACTACCTAATCACACACACGATAGCCGACTGACAAACAAGATTCACTACTGACAAACAAGATCCACTACTGACAAACACGATTCACTACTGACAAACAAGATTCACTACCGACAAACAACTTCAACGAAACACTGAAATCTACATTAGGTGCCGAAACCAGTCAAGAGAGAAGCAAGCCGACCTACGACGAAGATGTCTGCGTGCGACTGAACACCTGTTTTGCATTACTCACCAGAAGCCGACGATACCTGTGCTCGCCATGGCATAGGCGAGACCCAGAACCCCACTGCCCATGATGGCGTTCATCAGGTTGAAGACAGAGGACGTGAAGGAGGCTCCTTTAGGCCTGCTTTGCCCCGCCCCCTACAGCGAGAGACACGCAGACAACTGAGGTAAGTAATGGGGTGACTTCAAAAGGCTACAGACCAAGACTTTGAAAGTCAACAGACTTTGTAATGAAAGCGTACGCTGCACTGGACAACTGTGGTGATGACTTAAAGCTGATGGAGGAACACAGCAGTGGAATGCTCTTTGGGATCTGCCAACGGCACGGGAGAGGATGAGGTGGGATCTGAGGCCCTGGCTGTGGAGCAGCTGCCTGGGCTGGGGATAGCAGTGCTGCCTGGCTCTGCCTGAACCCTCTAATCGGGGATATCCTGAAGAGAACTGAGTCCAGCCCTGGTGTCAGTGTCACAGCAGAGTGGCAGGGCTTGGATTAACCTGGCCCTCCAGATCGGATGCAGACATATTTAAAAAGTCGAGGATGACAGAGACTACACTATGACAGAGCAGATGTATATATATAGATGCAGGGATACAGCAGGAACGGTATTGAAATAAGGCAACCTGGGGTCAGATCGCAGAACCAATGGGATTAAAGACGACAGCAATGTCCCATTTGCGCTTCCAATAAACCCAAGGGTGTAGGTTTGTTTTCAATCGTGACTGGGACAGATTTTTTTAATTACTGTGGATGCGGCCGTTAAATGTAATTTGTGTACACACATAATGTGAAGAACGAAACCTACGCCCCTGAATAAATCAGTAATCGTAAAAAAACACCTGATTAAAGATGAAAAAAAAATATATTGTTGAATGGGATGTGATTAGACAAAATAAGTGTATTATTGTATTTTGTAGAGGGCACAGCTAACCCTCCAACTATGGGAACGATTTGTTTTGCCAACAGTAGAAAACTAAGAATCATTTTTTGGTCTTGTATATTCATATTATTATGGAGTATTATCATTTGCCAGCACACTGGACATTAGGCTATATGCAAAGCGCTGATTGAGGCAAAATGAAAATAAGTTAGGGTGTCCTGTAGATTTCAGGGTTTGCATCTGGTGACGACGACGTCCAAAACGAGGGGGGGTGGTTGGTCAGTTATTTGAATGAACATTCGGATAAGAAAACATTCATAAAGATGCTGATAGATTGGTCAATCGTCGATTAATTAGGCTATAACTATTTGTGATCGAATGGTCACTTTATGAAAATTTTAAATATGTCCAAATGTCGACGATCTAAAAGCCGACCAACTGACATTCCGCAGCAGGATTCTCTGGGTCCTCACTCACATTTCCCAGTAAAGGGGTGGTCTCGCTCCCCTCGGCGTCCCCAGAGGTGCTGGTATCATCTCCATTGACATTCATTTCCCTCCAGTGTTCTGTCTCCGAGCGAGCTGTTGGAACTTCTGACTTAAAAGTGCGCAACGACACGCCTCAACACGTCTACGCCGTTTTAGATGCAAGCTACAGCATTTGTATAATTAAAGTTACCGGAGTTCCCGACTCTGGCAGTTTAAATACACTTTGTAATATCTGCAACTTCTCACCTTCTCAGCTGACTGTTTGTCATGTGATTTTAACACTCGTCGCACAATACAACGTAGTGAGACTTCTATCCAATCAAAGCCCGTGAAATCTATCCGACCAATAGGCTTAGCCTAAACGTCAATGACTGATTACGTATGAACATGTGCACTAGGAAGCGGTGGCAATGTTGAGGTGAGACGCTACAAGATCATCTGGTAGCTACAAATGCGATTTTAAATGTATTTTTTGTTATGATTCAAGTTGACGTAGGGAACGGAAAACATGTTTGTTGCATGATTAATTCTAAAAAGCTATTGAAACACGATAACCACGTCGGTAGCTTTTTCTTCTAGGTTACCCTCCAATGACAACACTACACACTAGCTAGCTAGATTCTGTTTGTAAAACGCATGTATGTCTTTGCAGGATTGTTTCCAGAATCTTTAACAGTCTACAAACTCGACAACGTGTGAGGTTCTTTCATCTACGTCACACCCTGTGTTCTGGCGTCTTTCATACAGAGCAAACGTGTTCTGTTAGTGTTCCCAGACACATACCCGAGCCCCAACCTTATGTCATGGAGTCTAGACTTTACACTGCCCCTCCAGAGGTCCGCGGCATGACCTGCCTCGATAAAGAGGCCTTTGCCCAGACCATAGTGGTCCCAGCTCTACGTGTCCCAAAGGAGGTCCTCAACAAACTGGTGAAGAGTCTCAAGAAGGTGGCTCTCCAGAGACCAGGTGTGACGAGAGTGGTGGAGGACACAGGAGAAGGCGGGGCCGATTACCGCCTCCTGCTGTTGGATCCTGCCAGCGTGTCGTCACCAAGCTCTTTCAGTGACGCTGAGGCGGAGGCGCTGAAGGGGTTAAACGTAGCTCCGGAGCTACAGCAGTACGAGCTACATCTTTCCTATGACAACCTGAAGACGGAGGAGGTGCTGAGAGCTGTGCTTCCCGAGGGACAGGATGTGACGTCGGGGTTCAGCCGGGTAGGACACATAGCTCACCTGAACCTGAGAGACCACCAGCTGCCATACAGAAACCTCATAGGTAATAATAACAATGTATTGATTTAGTATACTTTTTATTTATTTAATCCATGCTCCAACCACTGAGCTATTGCCTCATCAAGGCGTGACACATAATAGCTGTATCATTCTTCTAGACAAAACATGTTGTTGGCATAATCAATGTTCCATTATCAAAGGCACTTCTTACTCTTGACCACACATGAGATTGGGTTTCCTGGATGATCAATTAAGGATAAGTACACATGAAGTATAAGAGGGGATAAAGGGAGAGCTGATTCATCCGCTTTCAGTCGGTGTGTATAATTGTCTGCCGTCTTCCATTTGCAGGCCGAGTCATAATGGATAAGAACCCTGGGGTGACCTGTGTGGTCAATAAGACCAACATCATCGACTCCACCTACCGCAACTTTAAGATGGAGGTCATGGCCGGGGAAGAGAACATGGTGGCCAAAGTGAGTTGAATCAACGTAAATGAACTTCTATGATCTGTCTGTGTTTACCACCGTTCTATCAAACGAGCGCTTCCCGGACACTAGGACGTCCGTCTCTTACGAAGGAAGTGTTGTTTGTTGCAGGTGAAAGAGAACGGCGTGACCTACGAGTTCGACTTCTCCCGCGTGTACTGGAACCCTCGTCTAAGCACGGAGCACGAGCGCGTGGTGGCTCTCCTGAAGCGAGGCGACGTCGTCCTGGACGTGTTCGCCGGCGTGGGTCCCTTCGCCGTCCCAGCGGCCCGGCGAGGCTCCACAGTGCTGGCCAACGATCTCAACCCCGAGTCCTACCGCTGGCTGAAACACAACTGCAAGCTGAACAAGGTGGAGAGCAAGGTCAGGACGTTCAACCTGGACGGCCGGGCCTTCATCCAGGGCCCCCTGAAGCAGGAGCTGCCTGCCCTACTGAAGGGAGCAGCCGGCGTTCACATCGTCATGAATCTGCCCGCTCTAGCCTTGGAGTTCCTGGATGCTTTCAGAGGCCTGTTAGACCAGGACCTTTCCTGTGACGTAACCCTCCCTCAGGTGCACTGTTACGGGTTCTCTAAGGAGGACGACCCCCATAAAGACGTGTTGGAGAGGGCCTCTGCGAGCATCGGGTTCCCCCTCGAAGGAAGGTGCTCCGTGCATCTGGTGAGGAACGTAGCGCCCAATAAGGAGATGATGTGCGTGAGCTTTACCCTCCCTAAAGAGGTCCTCTTCAGCAACAAGAGCAGACAGACAGGTGAGAAGCACATTTGACACAAGCGTGGAGGATCAACACACAAGCACACACTGACATGCTGATTGACTGGCAGGATGAGTTCCCTAAACGACTTGTCCTCCTCTCCTCAGAGCCCCCAGAGGAACCAGCGCCGAAGAGGCAGAAGTGTGAGACTGCAGACTGAACGCCACAGAAGACAGAACTCGTGTTGTACATTTTTCCACGTAACTAAACACTGCTTGTTTTTCTTTTACAATAAAGTGTCATTGCTTGGTTTCATGGTGAATGATCATGAAGCCAAGAACACGTTATATACGTATGCTTGTGTTTGAATAATAACTGGCATAGACAAACAAATGTGTTTTAATGGTTTGTCTTTATATATAAAAAAAGAAAAAAAATACAAAACGATAATCTGTACATTCTGATCGTAGCCGTCACACCATGATGGCTGCCCTCTCTCCAGGCCAGAGCAGGGAGGCACTCTGAATCCAGCCCAGCCAGTTCATCCCCCCACCCCTGGTGGAGGTGCTCATCCCCCCCACCCCTGGTGGAGGTACTCATCCCCCCCACCCCTGGTGGAGGTACTCATCCCCCCCACCCCTGGTGGAGGTGTTCATCCCCCCACCCCTGGTGGAGGTGCTCCCTCTGCCCCAGTAGGGGGGGGGGGGGGGGGGGTCAGCCCAGTGCAGGAAACATCCCACTGAAGGCGTCCTGGATGGCTCGATGACACGCCAGCCCAGAGTTGTAGCCTCCGGCTGTATCCGCGGGCAGGGCGGCTCGCACGTGGTTCAGATACCTGCCAGGACCCAGAGAAACACCACTTTGTTAAAGGATCGTTCGTGTTTGGAGTGCTTGAATCTCCCTTTGTTTTTCCAAATACTTCATACATCAGACACAGTGACAATCCAGAAAGTCGCTGTACATTACAGACGTCTCAAAACATCGATTTAAATCTCCGCTTACATAGTACAAAGGCTGGTCAATAGCTGTCACCGTATAGGGTAGGGTTCTGGCCTGCCTCCTGGCTAAAAGGTTGCCATGCAGTTCGTAGAAGCGTTCCTGCAGCATTCGTTTGCTTTCCTTCAATTCCACACCCAAGATCTTTCCATCCACCCACACGTTCACAAACACCTTCCATCAAGCCTCTATTATAGTATTATAGGTGCCTTTTATTTGATAAGTGCTTCCAGATGTAGCCTGCCAAGACTTGCCTTTCAGGTTCCCAAGCACAGGCAAGAGGCACCGTGTTTATTTTCACTGGGAGCCAAAGATGGAATAACAGCCAAGCTGTCAGATACATGCAAGCCTGTCGTCTCCGTGGTGACGGCTGCTCATCCACTTGGAAAGGAGGAGACCAGGGGTGACCTATGGCCCCACCCACTCTAATCCTTCCTTCCTCACACACACACACACAATCTTGGGTTGTCAGAGTGAACACTAGGGAGAAACCTACACACACACACCTCACTGGGCTTCTACAGTCTCGGACTGCTAAGCTAACAAAGTCCTCAACCAACCACGATCCAAAGCAACTGAGACAGCAAGCAAGCCTCCCTCTCCCACCCCCATCCCTCTCCCCCTCAGCCCCATCCCTCTCCCACCCACCCCCATCCCTCTCCCCCTCAGCCCCATCCCTCTCCCACCCACCCCCATCCCTCTCCCACCCACCCCCATCCCTCTCCCACCCACCCCCATCCCTCTCCCCCTCAGCCCCATCCCTCTCCCCCCCACCCCCATCCCTCTCCCCACCCACCCCCATCCCCATCCCTCTCCCCCTCAGCCCCATCCCTCTTCCCCCCCCACCCCCATCCCTCTCCCCCCCACCCCCATCCCTCCAAGCCCCCCCAGCCCCTGCAGAGGGCTGGAGCCCCCACACCAGTTGGGCTTTGTGGCTCATGTCCCTGAGAGACAAGGAAACTTCAAAGTGAAATAGGAAGCGAGCCCACAGACAGCCCACTGTGATTTCTCCTCCGGTTTGGAGGAGTGAGAGAGAGAGAGAGAGAGAGAGAGAGAGGTTTGGGCCGTAACCCAACACCTGTGGGGAGGCTCGGGGAGTGAGAAGGATTGTGTGTGTGTGTGAGAGAGGGAGGGAGGGAGAGAGAGAGAGAGAGAGAGAGAGAGAGGGGAGAGAGAGAGAGTGTAAAAGAGTGGGCTACATGAGAGGTAGCCCACGTGATGTTAGTCTCTATGATGTGGTTCTTGGCACAAACAAATGTGTGCGTGCCTCTTCTCGCTGTATGTCCAAGTTGTCAATGCAGCTTATTTTATCTTAAAGTAGTAGTAGAAGGTGCTAAATTGCAGCATTGCAGCAAGCAAGACAAAAAGAATGACATTGAAATTACTAAGCAGGCTACCAGTACAAACACACAAATATGCAGGACACAGAATACAAAAATACATTTTTTGTGGCGCATGATGTAGACAGATCAGGAAGTGAAAGCAGAGCCAAGTGGCCTATCAGGTTGTGCACATAAAGACCACTCATCATCCACTAGAGAAACAACACACAAGTTCAAAACAGGAGGTCCAGTGATTAATAATAACTTCATTAGGGCCAGAGCTCCTGTAACCTGTCCTTCACAGAGCACTTGAGGGAGGCAGGCTCAGATGGCTTCCTGCTCCTCTCCCTCCATCAGAGGAGTGCTGTCTATTGATTATATTGTACCGGGCCTTTTTAACGGTGAAAAAGCGGGCTATTTACAGCCCAGCTAAGTCTGCTCTTCCTGCTAATCTAATCCCCAAGCTACTCATGTGGTCATTCCTTCCAAGAAAGCTGAGAGCACTGTGTAACTTTATACCTGCCCGCCCCTAAGGAGAGGGAGAGAGAGAGAGGGAGGGAGAGAGAGTCATAGAGGGAGGAATAGAATGAGGGGGAAAGGAGGGGGGGGAGAGAGAGGGATGTAGACGCTATGGAGTAAAATCACCTTTGGGTATCATCATCACCAATCCTCTTCCCCCGTCTTAAACCAACCCTGTCTGGCCTCTGCTCACCCCTAACACCATAGGTTAGTTCAGTTCTGCGCCATTAACTCTGGTCCTATAAGTGCATCTCCTCCCCCAGCTCTGCTGCCACACACACACACACACACGCTTCCGAAAGGTCACACACTCCCTCGCACGAACACACTCTTACAATCCATTATCTCAGCTTTTACTGTAGAGAGAATACAAATGTGTTTGCATGACTGTACTTGACAGGGCGCAGACTAGAGAACAGGAGATGCAGCACAGAGTTGTGTTACACCCCATCACATTAAGTCTACGCTAGACACACAAGCAGACGGACTCCTTTCAAGACGTGTTCAAAGAGGACCCAGACACTGACCGCAGCGTGGTGACTGAGTGACACCAGCAAGACACTCAACACGACTCTGCTTTGATCCAGCGCTGCTGCTACCGTTCCAACACTGTATGTGTGTGTGTGTGTGTGTGTGTACCGTCTGAAACAAAGTTAGGCTTACACTTCTCCCTTCCACCCCCCCCCCCCCCCCCCACCTTCTCCATCTCCTCCTCTCTGAGGACTGGGCTGCCTTTTGTTCACAGGGACCTGAAATCCAAGACGATTTGGCCGGTAACATCTTTCACTCTCCGGGCCTCACTGGAGCATTAACTGCAACCCGATACAGGCCTTTTCAAAGCCTCCTGTTATTGGGTAAATATGGGTCACTTTGGACTGGTCCATTATGTCGCTTGGGGGGGACGGGGGGGGGGGGACGGGTAGGCTGGTTTCACGTGAAGGAGACAACTGAATGACACAATGCCCGTGACTGTGTGAGACTGAGTTTGTCAGTGCGGGTGGACAACAGAGGCCTTGCTCAGTACAGAAACAATGTCCCACAGCCAACTCTGAGCCAGTTGAATCGCCGAAAATAAATAAATCGAGAGAACTCTGGGGGGAAAAAACTATAACTGGAAAAACGGACGATGGAGTAATCATAATGTTGTTTTTGAACCCCTCTCCTCAATATTTATGCGAGCATCCGCAGTCGGTGGAGCCGCTCAAACAGTCCGGAGGCTTTTGGCCGGCAAACGTTTTTCCACTTGGGGTTGAAAGTCTGAATACCTGGGCAGCATCTCCTGCTGAGGCTAATAACCGTCCTGGGTTTCCAGTAGGGCCCCCGGCTGTGTGCCCCTGCTCCTGATGTCTGGAAAACCACTGGGAGCCCCATCCCTAATTCAAAGTGAAAAGATAAGTGTCGAAAACGTTCCGGTGGGTTCCGTGTGGTTTCCAGCTGAGAACGAGCGGCTTGTCTTTGCGTTGGGGAGCGATGTGGCAGAGCTAAAGGCAGGTTTGGAGCAGGGATGTCAGAGATGAGGCGGGCCGGGCCAGAACCGTGTCAGGGCTCTGGTGGAGAAGATTACTACCCAGATCACTACCCAGACACCCTACACTGCGGAGAGTGACTCACTTCCTGTTCGTTGGCAGACACGTGACTAAGCAAAAGGGCGTTGTTTTGGCTGCGACGCACACACGGGCGCCCGTCCCTCTGTGCCCTGGCACCTCGCTCCAGGTCCGACCTGTAAGGCTCCTCACAGGGAACACGTACAAAGGCCTCCCTGTGTACGCATGAGGTCCTCTGTGACTGACAAGACACTCCTTCCCCACAACAGAAACCATGAATCACTGGAGCGCGGGGCCAGCTGCCATTCCAGTGAATCTCTGTGTCTGAGTGCTGCTCCTGCACTGACCCCAGACCAGTCTGCACCTCTGCACCTGTCTGCCCTCCCAGCAGCCTCTCTGATCCAGGGACAGTTGTTCACACGGAGGATCAAAGAGAGCCTCCTGGAAGGTTGTCAGGAGGATGACTGGAGACAGAGCCCAGGGCTCCCTCAGTCTCCTCGTTACAGGACTACTGGATCCCAGAACCCACACTGCTGAGTAATAACACTACATCAATCAGTCCAGTCTTACCTACGAGACAGGTTTCAAGGACGGAATCCTCGTTCCCTTCTGACAGAGGGTCAGACAGACAGGTCTTAGTGGACGTGAGACAGGGGGCTAGTTTTGAGGCCTGGGGGAGGGGACGGGGGGGGAGGGTGTGTGTCCACACAGCGCCTGGCGCCTGGTGCGTAGCTGTGCCACACCAGTCCAGAGCCTCTTGGACAGCAGTCGTCCTGTCCGGAAGTCTCCCTTTAGCGCTCCCAGCTTCAGTGGCGGTTGGGAATCCAGGCCTGAGAATGTTGTGGGGGTGGAGGGGGGGGGGGGGAGATAGAGCCACACACCTGCCGGATGATTTGTCATTATGGAGGGGTCAGTACTCAGCTGTCACCCCCTAATCACCCACCCCGCCCCCTCCGCCCACCCCTGCCCCGCTCCATCCTCCGAAAACACCCCCCGCATTCCTTAGGCGTCTCCGGTTACACACACCCACCGCTCTGCTGGCCCTGCCCCCACCTCCTCAACCCTGGCAGCACCAGGCCTGCTGTGCAGGGCCTGTGTGTGTGTGTGTGTGTGTGAGCACATGTGGAGGTGGTTGCGAGCCACGTGTGTGTTTTAGAGAACCGACCACTTGTTTCTCTGTCTTCAAACCATAAATGCAACAACAAAACACGACTGCCTGCATTTTGAGCGATTCCTCCGAAAGGTGCGTGTGCGTCAGAACTGTCCAAAAAGCAGAGGCAGCGCCCCCTTAACACAAACCAAACACCGAGCACTCTCACAGGTATACTCCATCTGTCAACGTCAGCCTTTCAGCGCACGGGGGTCGGAGGTCAGGCTCATTTCCATGGGATGTAGTTTCCTTCAGGACGCGAGAGTGTGAGAGATATCCCCCGCAGTGGAGCGAGAGGGGAGGGGGGGGGGGGGGGGGGCCTCCATGCTATGACATCATCCGCTCAGGAGGCCACAGAGCCCTCATCCGTTATCGTGTATCTTATCATCGCTGACGAGTCAGCGGCCCTTCCTCTGCTCCCAGACAGAGCAGGAGGAGGAGGGATATCAGTAACACTTAGTTGAGAGGGACCCCCTTTTAAAGTGTTAACACAAGCACTGCACGACACTTGACATTAACGCTTAGAGACGCATGGACCGGTCCGCAGTGACTTGACAACTCACGAGCAAGCGGTGTGCTGATGTCAGAGAAAAGGTTCCTAGCAGAAGTCTGTATTTACTGACGTACGATAAAAAAAAAAAAGAGAGGCGTTTATGTGGGTCTATCAAGGCCGTAACAGTGCTTCCCTACCGTGGCTCATCAGACAGTCACCTGCCATTGTTCGTCCTGGACACGCTTGTGAATCTCTCCCCTGCGCTTCCCCTGTCTGGCCTGCTGGGGGCAGTAGAGCCTGCCTGACCAGGCCACGAGGCCGTGTTCCCGCCAGCGCAGGGCACCCTGCCATCCACGCCGAGCGGTCACTCGATCCGGCAACGAGCGCTGCCAGCCGGCTAGCTACCTCCCAGGGCCGTCGCCCCAGGAGACCAAGCAGGAGGGGGAGGGGGGAGGGGGGATCATTAGGTAACATCAGTGTCGTCGTTAACCAAATGGGTCTGTAAACAATAGAGGGAGGCATACGCTCCTCAGAGGCGAGGGCCAGGGCGACCGGCCGCGCTCCACAGGCCCCGCCCCGTAGGCCCCGCCCCGCAGGCCCCGCCGGGGGACTCCTCGACGGTGCATCTCGGGAATAGAAGCCTGGTTCTCCGTGGCAGAACAGCAGAACAGCAGGGCCCCGCGAGAGCTCTTACGCTGCACAGGTATCAGTTACCAGATCACCTCGAGCCACAGGGAGAGGCTGGAGGATTTCAATTAGGGAGACAGAGGGAGGGGTAGTGAGAGCGGGAAGGGGTCTGTGTGTGTGTGTGTGTGTGTTTGGGGGGGGGGGGTTGGTAAACAAAGGCAGAAAGACAGAGAGAGGGGGAGGTGTAAGAGGGATAGGCATGCATCATGGTGGAGCAGCTAGCACGGTTAGCTGGGTGAGATGAGGCTGTGCCGGCCAGACCCACATGACAGCAGTTTGTTTTCCTTCTCCGGCTCTTAAGAGGGGTGTGTGAGACAGCTAATACCCCTGCAGATCACCCAACCCTCAGCCCTGGGGGGAAGGAGAGGCGCACACTTACACACACAAGCACACACACAAGCACACACACACAAGCACACACACAAATGAGCACACACACCTACAAAAGCGCAAACACCCACACACTTTTCCACTGTTCTATATGTGTGTGGGCACCAGCTATTTTTGGTTTTGGTACCTCTACTTACTACACAACTCTACATATATTGTTTGTGTGTGTACATATGTGTTTGTGTGTGTGTGTGTATATATATATATATATATATATATATATATATAGTGTCTGCTAAATGCATAAATGTAAATATATATTCACGTGTGTGTGTTCTTAAAGAATTGTCAGGAGACGTCTCATTCTACTGGGCTCGACCCTACAGCCTGTTACCAAGGACACACATAAACCTGGACAGAGGGCAGCATTATCTTCCCCTGGGGAGTTCTACCTGACGAACAGCCTTGCCGTGTGTGTGTGTGTAAGTGTGTGTGTGCGTGAGAGAGACTGTGTGTAGAGAGAGAGACTGCCTAGAGAAGGGTCTAGCCCTGGGGTCCCCTGAGGAAAAACAGTAACACTAAATACACCTCTCCTTTAAAACCTCAGACTCACTGACAAGACCAGAATACACACAGACTGATCTCATAACTCCCCTCTCTCTCCTTACCCCTTCTTCCTTCCCTCCCCTTCTTCCTTCCCTCCCCTTCCCCTTCTCCCTCCCTCCCTCCCTCCCTCACCCTTACTCTGGGTCTGACCGTCATTAACAACAAAGAGAAAGAGCCTTCTACCAGTCTGAGCACTCCCCGACAATTATTCCTGCTGCATGACTCATCAACAGAGAAGATCAATATTTGCACAGAAATATTTGAGAAGCAACAATGAGGCCCAGGGCAGACAGACCGTGTCTGTTAATGCCATGTTTACAGAGATGGAGCATAATAGCAGAAGAGGCTTTCAGCAGGGCTGGACTGTACAGTGTGATCCCCTCTATCAGGAGGGCTGGACCTCCTGGTGTCTACTCTGGGCTGGACCTCCTGGTGTCTACTCTGGGCTGGACCTCCTGGTGTCTACTCTGGGCTGGACCTCCTGGTGTCTACTCTGGGCTGGACCTCCTGGTGTCTACTCTGGGCTGGACCTCCTGGTGTCTACTCTGGGCTGGACCTCCTGGTATCTACTCTGGGCTGGACCTCCTGGTGTCTACTCTGGGCTGGACCTCCTGGTGTCTACTCTGGGCTGGACCTCCTGGTGTCTACTCTGGGCTGGACCTTCCTGGTGTCTACTCTGGGCTGGACCTCCTGATCTCTACTCTGGGCTGGACCTCCTGGTGTCTACTCTGGGCTGGACCTCCTGGTGTCTACTCTGGGCTGGACCTCCTGGTGTCTACTCTGGGCTGGACCTCCTGGTGTCTACTCTGGGCTGGACCTCCTGGTGTCTACTCTGGGCTGGACCTCCTGGTGTCTACTCTGGGCTGGACCTCCTGGTGTCTACTCTGGGCTGGACCTCCAGGTATCTGACCTGAGCCCTGCGATGCTGAGGCCCTGTGTGCAGTGCTGACACAGACTTGGTGTTTGCAAGTCAAATGGCCCCGGCCCCGCTGCCAAGCTCTGTCTTCCAAGCCCTCATCAGATCCTGTTGGCCTCTGAGCTCCCTGCATGCAAATGACCGCTCTGCCAGTCCAGGGTCTGGCTGCTAGGGAGGGAAATTACACATTTACAGAGGTGTAGATCTGTTCTCATTAAGCACACACACACACGCACTCTTAAATACACACACTCTCTCTCTTACACTCCCACACACTCTTATACACACTCTTAAATACACACACTCTCTCTCTTACACACCCACACACACTCTTAAATACACACACACACACACACTCTCTCTCTTACACACCCACACACACACTCTTACACACACACACACACACACTCTTAAATACACACACTCTCTCGTACACAACCACACACACTCTTACATACACACACATGCACACACTCTTACACACACACACACACGCACACACACTCTTATACACAGACTCTCACACAAAAACACACATTGAAAAGACCAAAGCCTGATCAGATGTCTCTCCAATTAAACATCGGCCACGAAGCCTACAGACTGAAGGGAGAATACAAAAACAGGCGGGAAGTTCTATTGTTGTTCAAGAGCCCGGCAGTCATGCCAAACCATGTCTCTCATAAATGCTATTTTACGGCATTGCCACTGAATATTCTAACTGACGCAGCGAAAGCGAGAGTGTCTGAGACGTTATCTAATGGTGGTAAAAGCAGATCAAAGACCTGTGCTCTCAGGGAGTTCATCTGAGGTCACACAGGAAGGTGCCTCCTTCTCCACCATACAGCCCATAACTCTAGCATCAAAGCTGTGTGCGGTGTGTGTGTGCGGTGTGTGTGTGTGATGTGTGCGTATGTGTGGTGTGTGTGTGTGTGGTGTGTGTGTGTGTGGTGTGTGTGTGTGTGGTGTGTATGGGTAAGTGTCTGCCTCTCCCTCGGAGGTAACATCACTCAGCTGACGCCAATCTCCTCTCATCACTCTGAAGTCCCAGGCTGTCTCTTCTCTTCCCCCTCTTCCTCCCCTCTCCTCCCCTCTCCTCCCCTCTCCTCCCTCTCTCCCCTCTCTCCCTCTTCTCCCCTCTCCTCACTCCTTGCCTCCCCCCCCCCCCCAACAACTCCTACTTCCCTCCCTCCCCCCTGCCGTCACCCCCCAACACCCTCCCCCTCCCCACACCCTTCAGCCCCCTCACAACCTCCCGGGCCCCGGCCGGTCATGTGGACACAGATCCCCTGCAGGGATCAGAGCACCAGGGCCGTATGGAAAAGCCATCTCAGGCCCAGCCTCTAGAACCACCCCCCCCCTCAGGCCCAGCCTCTAGAACCCCCCCCCCCCCCCCCCCCCCCCCAATCACAGCCCCTCTGGCTGTTGACCTCCTCTACCTGGCACACGCCCGCTCTCTCAGACACTCAGGAGGAGAGAGACAGGAGTCCCACGACTCTCTTCTCAACGCGTGGAGGGACTGGGGGAGAGGGAGGGGGGGCGAGGGACGGGGGGGGAGGGAGGGACGGTGGGGGGGGGACGGGGGGCGAGGGACAGGGGGGAGGGACGGTGGGGACGGTGGGGGGAGGGACGGTGGGGAGAGGGACGGGGGGGGGGAGAGAGGGACGGGGGAGAGGGAGGGGGGGCGAGGGACAGGGGGGAGGGACGGTGGGGACGGTGGGGGGAGGGACGGTGGGGAGAGGGACGGGGGGGGGGGGGGAGAGAGGGACGGGGGGAGAGGGACGGGGGGCGAGGGACGGGGGGCGAGGGACGGGGGGGCGAGGGAAGGGAGGGAGAGGGACGGGGGGGAGAGGGACGGGGGGGGGCGAGGGACGGACGGAGAAAGCCAGAGAGAGAAGAGGAGAGAGAGAGAGAGTTAGGTAGTGTGTCATCGGCAGAGCATGAGAGAGAGAGCAGGCCTGGGTACAGCTCGGTGGTTAGAGCCGTACGATCAAGAGATCGTAGGTTCAAATCCTCCCCCTGTGCTGTACGTCACTTTGGATAAAATACCATACCAGACAAACACACACTCCCATCTATCCACACACACACACACACCTGTCAAGTCTGGGGGCTGGGTGGAGAGCTAAGAACACAGGGAGGAGAACATCACTCAGACGGCCATTAATCTCTGGCTCTGAGCCAGACGGGGATGCAGGCCTCAAGTCCCTACACATCCAGCACATCAAGCCCCAGTGTGTGTGGGTGGGTGTGTGTGTGTGTTGGAGGGATAGAGGATGAAAGGTCTGTTTGTACAGGGAAAGACACACACACACACACACACACACACAAGTAGCTAGCTCCTTCTAGTAGTTTGATGATCCAACTTCCCCATCCATCTACAAGCCCAACCCCCCATCCTTCAGAGTTTTAACCCTTCAACCCCCAGTGACCTGGGGGCCAGGGCTGGGCTGGGGGATGGCGCTGGGGGGCTGATTTGGGGGGCTGAGTTGGGGGGCTGGGGGGATGGGGCTGGGGCTCGGGGGGGGGTGGGGGGCTGGGGGCTGGGGGGGGGGGGGGGGGGGCTGGGGGGGGCTGGAGGGCAGGACCACTTCCTGGTGTGCAGCTCAGGGTTCCCAGGAGAGGAGTTCCAGACTAAACACCCCCTCTCTCTCTCTCTCTCTCTCTCTCTCTCTCTCTCTCAGCTGCTCTCCCCATCACCATGGCGATGAGAGACGGACGCTTGACAACCAGCTCCCGACAGAAACCTCACTTTTTCCACCAATTAAAGATAGCTGGGAGAGGAGGGAGGGAGGGACGGGGGAGCTAAACTTCAAAATAGGATCCACATTGGCATTTAGCACAGCGCATTGAGCAACCCATGTCAGAGAGATGGACTCATTTCAGAGTGCCCTGGGCCAACACAAACAACCGCCCTCTCTAGCTTTCATTGTCAGCACTTGAGGTTTTAGTAGATATTTTTTTGAAGTGCTGCACTGCCAACGTCTCTTTTCCTCTATTCCCCCCCTCTACCACCCCCCACCCCCCACACACACACACACCCCACACACACACACAGTCCTTGTCCCTTCTTTCTTCTCATAACAGAGTACATTGCTTTGTCATCGCCTGCAGAACTTCTGAACAACCCCAGAACGCATCGAATCCTCGTGTGTAAGCACACACACACACACACACTGCAAAACTATCTCTCCAAAATACACACACACGTATCCAAATTATAATTCATGTACATGTAAACAATCTTCCTAACAAACAGGACCCAAACAGTAACATGTGTCGAGTATTCAAATGTCCCAACTCCCACTCACATTCTATCCTGCCCTGTGTGTGTGTGTGTGTGTGTGTGGTACTAAGTGTTACAGTTACAGGACCCACACCAAGCTCAGCTGAACCAATCCCCAGGGATGAAGCAGACCACTTGGCTCTCAAACCAAACCCACCTAAACCTTCCACTGGCCTCATCCAGCATGACTGGGCCTCATCCAGCATGACTGGGCCTCATCCAGGATGACTGGGCCTCATCTAGGATGACTGGGCCTCATCTAGGATGACTGGGCCTCATCACAACATACCTGCCAGCACTTCAACACACCCCTGGAGCTCTTCTGCAATGGAACATCAAACTGTATGGGTACAACAGGTCTCCAGCAACAGGTAAACTGTAAAACACACACACACACACACACACACTCACTCACTCACTCACTCACTCAGGGATGCTGTCAGGGACGAGGCTTGCCTTCTCGAAACCCTGACAGTGTGGGTCGCCTGTGTGTGTATGTGTGGCGAATCAGACACACGTACACACACCAGGGGAAGAGTGTTTTTAGGGATCTATGGAGTGGGGTTGGAGAGGGTGGGGGGGGGGGGGTGGAGGGGGAGGGGGGGGGTGAAAGCTGAATGGACACTTTCGGAGGCCCCTGTTGCCTGAACATGCAGCCTTTTCCCTGGACCAGTATTGCGGCAGCTGTCTTTAATAAGAGACCGGCTCAGCCCGTATTTATTCAGGTAGAGCAGAGAGAGAGAGAGAGAGACGGGGAGAGAGAGAGAGAGAGAGAGAGAGAGAGAGAGAGAGAGAGAGAGAGAGGGGAAACAAAGAGAGAGAAAGAGAGAGGCGTGGCCCCTTCTTTTTCCTGGCAGGCACACAGCGCTCCTGCGGTTTTTTTGGGGGGCAAAGGGACAAGGCGAAAGAGACAGACAGAGGGAGACACACACACACGCACAGAGGTCGAGAGAGAGAGATCGGGAGAGAGAAAGAAAGATGGAGAGAAAACAACTAGGGGAGAGGGGGGCGTAGATAAAGAGCCACTCCACTCTGCCCTCTGATGGCTGGACATCCTGTTCAGGACCCGGCCCGGGGCCACAGGGGGTGTGTCCCGTCCCCCCCCCAACCCCAACCCCCCCTCCACCCCGACGCCGCTATCTAAGACAAATCACCAGTGGTGCTGCTGTCACCATGGGCCCTGACCAAGACAAACAGCCCTGTTTAAAATGAGCCCCTAGCCCTACCCCCTTTTCCCCCCATACAAACGCACACACACACTCACAGGTCAGGAGACTGGGGCTACATCCCAGCTCTGTGTCACCCTCTCCACCCGGCTCCTGACCTCTCTGCGCTCCCTGAACGCCTCCCTGCCTCTCGCCACATCACACGGCCCTGGCGGGCCTGTGGCTTGGCTGAGGCGGGCCGCGTGGAAGTGTGTTCGACACCAGACGTGCGTTGCGTTTACGGGCAAGTGGGTGCTTGTGTGTGTGTGCATGCAAGTGTCAGACAGTGCGCGTCTGAAGCCTGATCTTAGCCAAATCACAAACTGCCAACGGCGCAGGAAGCGTCAGCAGTATTTAGGAGCGCTGCATCATGGGAGTTGTGGTTTGTTTTGCCAAGCGAGGCTGGTCTGTGTCCCTGGGCCAGGGGGACTGGAGTTCCTCGTAGAGCGGAGCCTCATTTATCTCACTGGCAGAGTCCTTCCTCTACAGCCGTGGGTCCTCCAGGACCCTTGAACTGCTGACACCAGCCTCCCCCCCCAGCCTCCCAGCCCAGCCTCCCCCCCCAGCCTCCTAGCACAGCCTCCCCCCCCAGCCTCCCAGCCTCCCAGCCTCTTCCCCCTCCCCCCCCCATCCCAGCCCAGCCTCCCCCAGTCAACTCTGGCATGCGGCAAACATTGTGAGCCGTGTTTCATCTGCATATTGATCAGCCCCGGCCAACAGAACCAGAACCTCAGCACTTCGCTGCATACATAATGTAAAGGGGCATCAGTTATTCTGCTAAAACACTGCCTGCACTCCTTTAAGAGACCCGCGCCTCCTTAATTAGGGTCCTCTGGAGGGAGTTATTTGAATGTGATGAAGAAATTTGAATCAATAGAGCTTTTGTTTTTATCTTGGGGATAATAAGATAAAAAGACACTGGAAAAACTATTGTCAACAATGTCCAGAGAAATTTCATCAGAGCATTGTGGCAAAACCACAGCTGTCGGTTGCTATGGTGAGTCTGAGCTGTTTATGAAAGTCACCTCTATCCAGTAATGAAAATTCCTGTAATTCACACAAACATGCTTCTGTGCTCCAACGAGAGGCCGTGTTGGTCTGTGGTTCCACTGCTCTGCAGACGTCCGGCGCTCTCTGATGGATAGGTCTGTGTTTGCGAGGGCTGGGCCAATGGCGTCGCGGATTGATTGGCCCGGGGGGGCTGTCGGGGAAAGCACTTCCTGTGTGTGTTAATGGACGCTCCTGCCCAGGGAGCCCGCGTGGCGGCTCATGGAAAACTCTTCCTCCCCTCCTCCCTCCAACCTCTGTCTTCTCCTCCCTCCTCCTCCTCCCCCCTCACAGCTAATCAGGACAGTGAGAGGAACCAGACTCTGCACAGCAGGCTGGAGGTTTCACCAAGCTCCCTCTCTCCACTCCCTTTCCTCTCCTCTCCTCTCCTCTCCTGTCTTCTCCTCTCCCTCTCCCTCTCCCTCTCCCTCTCACCTCTCCTCTGGTGTGTGGTGGTGTGGGTATGGGTGAGGGTAGAGGTGTAAGGGGGGTGTGGGTGGTAGTGTGTGTGTGGCTCACCCTAGCCTGCCCAGCTGTTCCAGCTCTGGTACCGGGGGTCCGTAGGTGAGGATGTGGAGGGTCTGGTAGTGGTACAGGGCCTCCTCTATCCGGACCACAGGCTGGAGACACACTGTCTGTCCCTGCACAGAGACACACAACACAGTCACAGGCTGGAGACACACTGTCTGTCCCTGCACAGAGACACACCACAGTCACAGGCTGGAGACACACTGTCTGTCCCTGCACAGAGACACACAACACAGTCACAGGCTGGAGACACACTGTCTGTCCCTGCACAGAGACACACCACAGTCACAGGCTGGAGACACACTGTCTGTCCCTGCACAGAGACACACCACAGTCACAGGCTGGAGACACACTGTCTGTCCCTGCACAGAGACACACCACAGTCACAGGCTGGAGACACACTGTCTGTCCCTGCACAGAGACACACCACAGTCACAGGCTGGAGACACACTGTCTGTCCCTGCACAGAGACACACCACAGTCACAGGCTGGAGACACACTGTCTGTCCCTGCACAGAGACACACAGTCACAGGCTGGAGACACACTGTCTGTCCCTGCACAGAGACACACAGTCACAGGCTGGAGACACACTGTCTGTCCCTGCACAGAGACACACAGTCACAGGCTGGAGACACACTGTCTGTCCCTGCACAGAGACACACCACAGTCACAGGCTGGAGACACACTGTCTGTCCCTGCACAGAGACACACCACAGTCACAGGCTGGAGACACACTGTCTGTCCCTGCACAGAGACACACCACAGTCACAGGCTGGAGACACACTGTCTGTCCCTGCACAGAGACACACCACAGTCACAGGCTGGAGACACACTGTGTGTCCCTGCACAGAGACACACCACAGTCACAGGCTGGAGACACACTGTCTGTCCCTGCACAGAGACACACAGTCACAGGCTGGAGACACACTGGTCTGTCCCTGCAACAGAGAACACACAACACAGTCACAGTCAGCGTCAACAGCTCAGGAACAAACACAATAGTCGTTTCTGGAAACAATGCCAGACACTACAATGCCTAGAGGGGGAAAAAACCGTGTGAAATGAGATTAATGTCAATCAAGGCCTCTCGGTATCTTCCCTCTGGTCCTGACAGACTGGTTTGGAAATGAAGGGTTAGTCAGACAGCATTTTTCCACCGTTTGTTTTCGGAGATGGAGGACTGTGATTAGGTAAGTTATTAAAAACCGTCCCACAGTACTGAATCAACAGTACAAAGGATTTACCAACTGCCCAAAACTGGACATCCGTCCATATTCTCAAAGTACGTTAAACCATCGTCTGCTAGGGTGTGGGTTATGGAAAACCCTGCCCTCCTGTAGAGGCTGAAATATCACTTAAAGAAAAAGAACTTCTTTTGAACACATACTGAGGTACTTCATAACCAAAGTAAACACCATAAATAGTCTACATAAACCCTATGCAAGACAAAGTAAGTAATGGAGCATAAATACAGAACCCAGACCGCCAGCCAGATCACCCTGATTCATGACAGAGATTAACTATACCGCATAGCCATAGTAGAACGTGGTGTGTGTGTGTGTGTGAGGGGGAGAGAGAGAGAGAGAGAGAGAGAGAGAGAGAGAGAGAGAGAGAGAGAGAGAGAGAGAGAGAGAGAGAGAGAGAAAGAGGAAGATGAGGCAAGACTGTGCTGCTGGGAAGTGTGTTGCACATGTGTGTGGAGGCAATCAGTTGCCAATCAACGGAACCCTTAAGCTGATTCACCTAAAATAAAAACAGCCCCCCCCTATCCTAGTGGGTGGCCGGCCAAATACCCCGATGACATCACTGGCATGAGGCAAGCACCTGAGCACGGCCAAACGATACACACATTCATCTGCAGAGTCTCCCCCAATCAGACGGGCCTCTCTGCCAGGCACCAGGCATCACCTGCAACTTCTCCTCCAATCAGCCGAAAGGCTTCAAACCTGCTCCAGCGCTAAATATATCCGATACACATCTGCATACTCTCCTCAAAATCCATACTGCTCCAGACCGGGGGGGCAGGTCTGTCTGCCGGGCCGGCCTATCGAAAACACGGACTTGGGTTTCCCACGTCCTTGACAGCGGGCCATGGAGAGAGTAAGGCGATCCTTCACCAGGAGGACTTTTGCTGCATCGTTCGATCCGATCTGATGTCTGTATTTGCCGTAGCAGTTTCCACTGTGAGACAGGCTGCTGTGCTCGATCTGTGAGACAGGCTGCTGTGCTCGATCTGTGAGACAGGCTGCTGTGCTGCATCTGTGAGACAGGCTGCTGTGCTGCATCTGTGAGACAGGCTGCTGTGCTCCATCTGTGAGACAGGCTGCTGTGCTCCATCTGTGAGACAGGCTGCTGTGCTCCATCTGTGAGACAGGCTGCTGTGCTCCATCTGTGAGACAGGCTGCTGTGCTCCATCTGTGAGACAGGCTGCTGTGCTGCATCTGTGAGACAGGCTGCTGTGCTCGATCTGTGAGACAGGCTGCTGTGCTCGATCTGTGAGACAGGCTGCTGTGCTGCATCTGTGAGACAGGCTGCTGTGCTGCATCTGTGAGACAGGCTGCTGTGCTGCATCTGTGAGACAGGCTGCTGTGCTCCATCTGTGAGACAGGCTGCTGTGCTGCATCTGTGAGACAGGCTGCTGTGCTCGATCTGTGAGACAGGCTGCTGTGCTCCATCTGTGAGACAGGCTGCTGTGCTGCATCTGTGAGACAGGCTGCTGTGCTGCATCTGTGAGACAGGCTGCTGTGCTCGATCCAGCATCAGGGAAGCTGGACTGGAAGGTTATGATGACACGCACAATCACAGTAAAGGAGAGGTCTGAACCAAAACAGACTATTGTAGAAAGATACTGAGAGAGAGACAGAGAGACAGAGAGAGAGAGACAGAGGAGAGGGGCAGAGAGCGACAGAGAGAGAGAGAGAGAGAGAGAGAGAGAGAGAGAGAGAGAGACACATAGAGAGAAGAGACAGAGACAGAGTAAACGAGAGTAACATACCCTTTGATCACACACGAGCACCACAAATGAAAGACCCAAATAACCTAAACTAAAACATTCATGTATCAGATGTATTTCCTACATACCTAAAAGCACGATGCTTATGTACAAAAGTACATTTTAAATAGCTAGGCCAAATCGTAACAGTCATCAACATTCAAGTGTGGAATCAAACTCATCCTCACAGCTCACACACGTGCTTCTCTGCTGCTACTGCTGACCTTTAACCCTGCGGTGCCAGCGACCCCTCCCCCCCTCCCTACCCCTCTCTCCCCCCCCTCCTCTCTCCCCTCCCCCCCTCCCTCCCTAACAGTGACTCTCCAGCACAAGCCTAATGAAAGCCAGACCAGTCACCCTCCCTCCCTCTCACTTTCACTATCCCTCTTTCATTCTCTCCATCCATCTTCTTTCAACACTACATTACACCCCACTGTGCCCATCAAGGAGACAGACTGGGATGAAAGGACGATGGAAGGAGAGGGAGCGAGAGAGAGAGAGAGAGAGAGAGAGAGAGGAGAGAGACGAGAGAGAGAGAGAGAGACAGAGAGCGTGATGAGAGAGAGGGAGAGGGAGAGCGAGACGAGCAGATCGAGAGAGACAGAGGAGAGAGAGAAGAGAGTGAGAGAGCGAGAGCGAGAGAGAAGAGAGAGAGAGAGAGAGAGAGAGAGAGAGAGGGAGAGCGAGAGACAGAGGGAGAGCGAGAGAGAGAGACAGCCAGTGAGCGACAGTGAGCGACAGACAGAGAAAGAATGATTACAGAAGGTGAAAGGGTTGTAAATCTCATTTTTTAACAGACAGACAGAGCCTAACCCAGCCGCCAGTCAACAGAAGTGTCTTTAGCTGCCCAGGGCACCTTGAACACTGGCACAGACACAGCCAGTCATACACACAGTCTACTGTACTGCAACACACACGCTACGGTCAAATAGGAGTTTACATTCCCAAAACATCCCCCACCCAAAGCCAACACTATACAGTGTACGGTACACTACAATGTAAAGGAGCTTGGTTGAGTTGGGGGGGGGGGGGAATATTGAATCTATATTCATTATAGAATTGGTGGTCTGACAAGCAGCAGTCTGTCTACCACCTTCCTGGTCCCAGGACACCGGTCCAGGACACCGGTCCAAGACACTGGACCAGGACACCGGTCCAGGACACTGGTCCAGGACACTGGTCCAGGACACTGGTCCAAGACACTGGACCAGGACACTGGTCCATGACACTGGTCCAAGACACTGGACCAGGACACTGGTCCATGACACCGGTCCAGGACACTGGTCCATCCTCGACCTCAGACAGCCAGAGCTGGACTCATCCTCGTCTATTTCCAGCCTGTGTGGATCAGAGGGTATGCTGGTGCAGAACACCCTGGAGATTACCCTGGTCAGCATGGAGGAACAACAGCAGCACTACTCCAGCAAAACCTGCCTGGACACGAGAGACACGAGAGGGGAGAGAGAGAGAGACAGGGAGCGTCAGAGAGAGTGTAAGAGAGAGAGAGAAAAATAAAGAAATACAGAGAGTGAGAAAGAGGGTAAGTGAGTGAGTGGGAGTGGAGAGAGAGAGAGAGAGAGAGAGAGAGAGAGAGACAGAGAGACAGAAGAGAGCTAGAGAGGGAGTGTTTGAGTGAGAGGGAGAGAGTGAGAGAGAGAGGGAGAGAGGTGGGAGAGAGGGAGAGAGAGAGAGAGAGAGTGTTTGAGTGAGAGGGAGAGATGTGAGAGAGAGAGGGAGAGAGGTGGGAGAGAGGGAGAGAGAGAGAGAGAGAGAGAGAGAGAGAGGACAGAGAGGACAGAGAGAGAGAGAGTGTTGAGTGTAGAGGGAGAGAGTGAGAGAGAGAGGGAGGAGAGAGAGAGAGGAGAGAGAGAGAGAGTGTTTGAGTGAGAGGGAGAGCGTGAGAGATGAGAGGGAGGAGAGAGGTGTGAGAGAGGGAGGGAGAGAGAGAGTGTTTGAGTGAGAGGGAGAGAGTGAGAGAGAGAGGGAGGGAGAGAGGTGTGAGAGAGAGAGAGAGAGAGGGAGGGAGAGAGTGTGAGAGAGGGAGGGAGAGAGGTGTGAGAGAGGGAGGGAGAGAGGTGAGAGAGAGGGAGAGAGTGAGAGAGGTGTGAGAGAGGGAGAGAGGTGTGAGAGAGGGAGGGAGAGAGGTGTGAGAGAGGGAGGACTCCCAGCTACCCAACAGAGCAGAGAGACTACGGGCCACTGCAGCTCTGCTTCATCAGGGCCAACACAAACATCTGCTTTCAACATCAGCGAGGCCTAACGTACAACCTACAGACTACGGGTGTAGATTTTGTGTGAGTGAGCCTGTGTCCATTCGAGTACTTCCCTACGAGCTAGTGTTTTAGACTGTGATAATGCCCGCTGTGATGCTAAAGCAGAGCTCTAGGGACCATCCATCTTAATAAAACCACAGGAGGGGAGATGTTGAGGAAATCACATGAAGTCTCGGTCCCTCCCGCCTCCCTGCTCCGCTCCTCCCTGCTCCCTCCCTGCCTCCCTCCCTGCTCCCTCCCTGCTCCCTCCCTGCTCCCTCCGCTCTCTGCTCCCTCCATGCTCCCTCCCTGCTCCCTCCCTGCTCCCTCCCTGCTCCCTCCCTGCTCCCTCCCTGCTCTCCTCCCTGCCTCTCCTCCCTGCTCCCTCCCTGCTCTCCTGCCCCCCTGCTCCCTCCTCCCTGCTCCCTCCCTGCTCTCCCTCCCTGCTCTCCTCCCTGCTCCTCCCTCCTCTGCTCCCTCCCTGCTCCCTCCCTGCTCCCTCCGCTCCCAGAAGCCCAGCACCAGCACCAGGCTACACCAGGGTTAGGACAACTCTGTACAGTAACTCCCTCTTCGGAACAGAATTACGGTCGCTACAGAGCACTTGACATATCGTTTTTTACGTTGGGTTCACAGTACCGCACACTCCGTGTAGGGGGAGAACCGTGATGTGCAGGACCACCTGTATCCACCAGGCCATGCTGGCCCCCTCCCCCTCCCCTCACCCCTCCCCTCACCCCCTCCCGCTATGCTGGTGCTGCGAGTGCTTCTGGCTGGATAAAAGGCTTTGTGGGCCACCCTGGCCCACGGTAGCAAGTGTAAAAGCTGCAGTCCTTCCAGCGCGGCCCCTTCCCCTCTCAGGGTTAAATATAACCGCCCTGCAGGCGACAGCTGCCCCGGCGCAAAGCCCTCAAAGCTGACAACTCCGTTTTTTTGTTTTTTTCGGCCGGCACGGACCGGGCAGCGCGCTACAAACCGGGGCCAACCGAGACAGGGCCAAACCAGGAGCCTGGGGGGGGCGCGGCGGGGTGCGAATGCCCACATGTGCTGGTGCCAATCAGGGAGGAGGGATCTCTCCTTTACTGTCCCCCCCCACCCACCCACCCCCTCCACCAGCACCCACCCTGGAGCTCCGAGCCTGCGTGCCAAGACTGGAACACAAGAGCAAAGGGCAAGGGTGAAAGGTCACGCTCTCTCCCTTACATGAAAGAGCCCCCGTCTTTGAGCTGTGAGTGACACGCCAAGTCCAAATGAATGTCAATCACATCGGCGTGTAAATGGAGGCAAGCATTCAGACGCATGCCTCCCAAGATACGCGAGAACGCCTTCAAACCTGTGTGCGTCTCCGCTTGTCAAGATGACAGATTCACCCCCGTCCAGACGAATTCATAACACACACCACAACTGAACAAGGAAGAGACGAAAGATGAAATTCTCCTGGGAAAGAGAGGAATTGTGCAAGTGTGAAAGTGAGTGAAACGGCCAGGGCAGACCGAGTTTGTTTCCCTGGGAGAACAGGTCGGGCCAGTCTGCTACAGTTTGGCCTGGAGAGAGAAGCACAACCACCAGGTAGAGGTCACTGCAGAGGACAACTCAACCAGGGAAAACAAGCCTGAGCAAACATCCAGTGTGTGTGTGTGTGTGTGTATATATATGTGTGTGTGTGTGCACGCATGTTTTGTGGCACTTAGATTCCACTGGCTAAGAGTAGAACAGAGCAGAGCCTAAAAGAACCGTGGGTATTTTCGCAAGCTACGCATCTGTGTTTGTGGATAAACTTTCCACCCGCATGTGTGTGTGTGTGTGTGTGCTTGCGATGACGTACTTCCCTGTGTGCCCCATGCATGTCTTTTCCTGCGCCCGTCTGTGTACATCTCTCTCTCTCCCCGCCCCCCTCTCTTATTAGGGGTGCGTTAGTCTCGTCAGGTATGTCAGCTGTTCAATGGGGGAGGGGGCCTGGGGGGGGGGGGGCCTGGGGGGGGGGGACCTGGGCCCCTGAGGGGTGGGGGGAAAGGGGGGGACCTGGGATGTTTTATTTAAGATGCAGCTGTAAGCTGGACCTAGGTGGCGAGATTCCCTGCAGGTCAGCCACCCCAGTAAAGACACACAGCAGCACAGACGTAACACACACTCACACACAGGCAGACACACGCACACACACGCAGACACACCCTCGATATGCACACAACAAACACCCCCCGTTCCAAATAAACAAACAAAACACGCCCAACCCACAGTCGACAACGAACATCCTGAACGCAGCGAAACTCACCCTAAAACAATAGTGACAGATTTGCTCCCAGGAGCGAACAAACAAGGAAATGTGTTCATGGACAAGCTGCTCACTGAGGCTGCGTTCAGGTGAGTGGCACTGCGCAGCAGAAAGGAGCAGACCATCACACACAGCTCCTGTCAGGGAGGGCTGCCTCCCACACAAACCCCAAAACCTTTTGATATCATTGGATGTCTACTCCACTTTGGTCTTCAAAGGATGTTTGCCAAGGCTAGGTAACATAGGCTACAGTATGTCTGTGTGTGTGTGTGCATGTGTGTGTGTGATACCAAGGGAGAGTGTCTATTTGTTCAGTGGAGTGTCTACAAAGTGAGGGATTACCCTGACGGATTCTGGACCATTCCTGAGGCAAGACCAGGCCCATCCCCACAGCCTCCCAGCCCCACAGCCTCCCAGCCCCACAGCCTCCCAGCCCCCACAGCCTCCCAGCCCCACAGCCTCCCAGCCCCACAGCCTCCCAGCCCCACAGCCCCACAGCCTCCCAGCCCCACAGCCCCACAGTCTCCCAGCCTCGCTCCTCCACAGCCTCCTTCAGGACTTCACTCCTGCTCTTCCAGGACCAGGATGAGGAGCAGGATGCTTCCAAGGCGCTCTGCCCCCCTGGCCCCTCCCCCCCCTTCTCACCTCTGGCCCCCTCCCCCCTTCTCACCTCTGGCCCCTTCTCCCTCTGGCCCCTCCCCCCTTCTCCCCTCTGGCCCCTCCCCCCTTCTCACCTCTGGCCCCTCCCCCCTTCTCCCTCTGGCCCCTTCCCCCCTTCTCCCTCCTGGCCCCTAACCTCCACCACCCACCCTCCTAAATCTAAAATACACCACCCTGATACACACTCACACCGCTTTTAATTCCCTCTGCAGGAGTTCCAGGTTATCTGGAGGGGGGGGGGGGGGGGGCGGAGGCTCCCTATCCACAGCTGCTAAATCACAGAGGACACAGGAGCCCCCTTCCCCCTCAGCTCCACCCCCCCTCCCCACCCCCCAGCATGGCTGAGATGTCCCCCGCATGGACAGTAAACACCACAACAGAACTACACATGGCGCTGGTTCACACTTTATAAAAAGACAAAGCGCCAGGAAGTAGGGGGGCCCCCGCCTCCCCCCAGCCCTCGCCTCCCCCCAGGCTCCCAAACAGCCAGATATGTCTTCCCCAGTGACAGCTCACCTTGGCCTGGGGAGCACAGCTGCCCTGGAACCACCACAAGCCCCCGTTACCACCACCCCCCCCCCACACACACACACACCCCAGAGGGAACATGACAACAGCTTTCACTCAGAATCCTCACTAAGCTTCACATATGGGTGGTTTTGTGTAGACAGTCCTCAGTATCATAAGGCGGCTGTTGCCGTGGCAGCCCAACCCATTAAGGGCATGCTGGCAGATTTGGATCGCAAGATACTTCTCAAGATAATTTCAGATCGTTTTGGTGTGTTAAAGTTGAGGAATGTTGAAGAGGCAGATGCAAAGCCGTACACAGTTAACAGCGAATGGTTCCGTTAGGAACGTAAACAGAATGGTCATGGTTGGATTCAGCTGTGGAGGTTGACGACACGTCAATCAAATAACCTTTTACCCTTCCGCTGCTGAGGACAATGTAAAACAGACAGACTGATCTAACTACAAGGCTTCTTCTCTGGTCTCAACAAGCATCTCAGTCCTGGCTCTGAAGACCAGCACACCACAGAAGAACATATCAAGAAAGAGACCAGATCTCCACAGGAGCCCGACCACACGCTGTTGAAGCCCCACCAACTCAAACACATCTCAGTCTGCTAGACTTCTGGAGGTGAGGGAAATCCAAAACCACAGGCCCCTCAGGAACAGCTCCAGCCCCAGCCTCAAAACCAGCCCCAGCCTCAGGAACAGCCCCAGCCTTAAAACCAGCCCCAGCCTTAAAACCAGCCCCAGCCTCAGGAACAGCCCCAGCCTTAAAACCAGCCCCAGCCTCAAAACCAGCCCCAGCCTCAGGAAGACCCCAAGCCTTTAAAACCAGCCCCAGCCTCAAAACCAGCCCCAGCCTCAGGAACAGCTCCCGCCCCAGCCTCAGCCTCAAAAACAGCCCCAACCCCGAATCCAGCCCCAGCCACAGGCTATGCCCTATACCACCTGCAACCCCAGCTCCAGCGTGGCAGTAGCAGGCTGTCCCCCCCCCCCACCCCCCCCCACCCCCCCCCCCCCCCGAGCCTGGAGGACGAGGAGAACAAGGGGGAGTGGGAGAAAAGACGGGAGGAAAGCCAGCCGGCGTCAGAGCCAAGAGCAACACCATCATCCAGCGCTCAGCTTCTCCATCAGCAGGCTGGACTCCAGTCAGTCACACAACCACATCCTTCACCAGGACACAGACGTTTCTGGACTGAATCTTTCCATCGCTGGTTCAAAGGGTTGGTCTCATCTTTGGGGTTTAAAGGAGTATCGGTCACGCTAGATCTGAGCTATTCTGAAGTCCAGTTCTAGGCGATCTATGTCCAAGGTTGTGGGATTTCCCCAGTGCCGAAACCACAAATGGAATCGCTGAATCCAAACATTAAAATGGAAATCTGAGTGAGAAGTGGTGAATTTTGTAATCCTAAATGTATGTGAATGCAAGGTATGACTGGAGGGAGGCTTTTGTCTGTCAGAGAGAAAATCTGCACATAAGTCTTTGATTGATAACTTACATGAGTTTGCAGGTTGACTAAGAATATCGAACCTGGAAACCACACTCTCCACAAAACTTTCATTAAATCTTACTTAATACTCTTAATACAAACAGAATCATTTCACATGGTAGTGAAAGAATTAAGAGTGGGGCCAATCCACCATTCAGTCTCCTGAACCATGAGCCAAAAAACATGACACAGAAGAACCAGAAATAATGCTGACTGTCTTTCTTTCCTCCTGGTCGGGACTGAGTGAGCTCTACACCAAGGTTTCTCCCACGGACCACTGCACTCTGGGAAGCCGACTGCACCTCCCATAGGGGCTGAGGGAGGAGGGGGGGGGAGGGGGAAGTGATGACATCGCTCTATCTCATCATGGCGAAATGAAAATAAACGAGTGAGAAATGAAAAAAAAGGAGGCGTTGCCAAAAACTATACTCTCCTGGAGTCTGGCCGAGGAGGACGGGGAGCTGGAGCCGATCTGGCTGAGCAGGACGGGGAGCTCGACCAGGGAGCTCTCACTGCTGACACTCCACATCCCAGTGTGATGATCGTGTTTTTACATTTTATATTTACATTTAGTCATTTAGCAGACGGTCTTATCCAGAGCGACTTACAGTAAGTACAGGGACATTCCCCCGAGGCAAGTAGGGTGAAGTGCCTTGCCAAGGACACAACGTCATTTGGTTGGCATAGCCGGGAATCGAACTAGCGACCTTCTGATTACTAGCCTGATTCCCTAACCACTCAGCCATCCTGACTCCTTATATCTAGTTGGACTTATTTCTAGTATAAATCTATATATGAGAAGCGTACCCCTGTGAGCTCTGTGGGGGGTCTGCTAACGAGCTAGCTGGGGGCGCCACGGTAACTCACCTGATAAGTGGACATGCCATGTAGGCTGAGGCTTCACCGCAGAGGCCTGGGTTTTAATCCGGCCTGAGCCCTTTGCTGCATGCCTCCCCCCCCCCTCACTCTCTCTCTCTCTCTCTGCCTTTCCTGTCACACTTCACTTTAAAAAAAAACGTCCAATAAAGCATGGAGTGGCTCTGAGGTTTCCGTGAGTCCACCTGGTGTTAGGGTGAGGGGGGTGAGGGGGCATGAGGCATCCAACCATCCAGACCTGCAGGGACAGACCGGGAGTCCGGGAGCAGCTGTACTCACCATGGGGATGCCGGTGGAGAAGATGGTGGACTTGACCACCTGTTTCTGCTTCTCGATCTGGCTCTCCAGCTGCACGGCCCGGTCCTTGTGCTGGGCCAGCAGGATGGCGGCAGGAACGTGGGAGCGCTCCTGGGAAACAACACTGGGAGTCAGGTGGCTGAGCGGTTAGGGAATCGAGCTATTAAATCAGAAGGTTGCCGGTTCGAATCCCGGCCGAAAACTACACATGATGTCCCTAGGCTTCCCTAAACGTGATCAACTAGCAGGCGAAGGTAGCCGGCAATTGTGGATGCCGGCCCAGTGTGGATGCCGGCCCAGTGTGGATGCCGGCCCAGTGTGGATGCCGGCCCAGTGTGGATGCCGGCCCAGTGTGGATGCCGGCCCAGTGTGGATGCCGGCCCAGTGTGGATGCCGGCCCAGTGTGGATGCCGGCCCAGTGTGGATGCCGGCCCAGTGTGGATGCCGGCCCAGTGTGGATGCCGGCCCAGTGTGGATGCCGGCCGTGCTGATGGAGATGAGCGGGCGGAGGAACACTGTGCCGTCTTCACCTCCATTAACTGAAGGTCGGACGCTTCAATCTCTGCCGTGGAGCGTTGCCAAGCGCAGAGGTCCGGGAACACGGGGCCCGGCACGCCTCTCAGAGCGGGGCGTTTCTGACGGGGCGGACTCATCACCAGAGCGGTGTGGAGCAGAATAATGAACAGCCATGATCCAATCATGGCTCCTCATTAGGATGTACAGAGCACTAGATACTTTGTGTGTGTGTGTGTGTGTGTGTTGTGTGCACGTGTGTGAGAGAGAGAGGCTTCCTAGCCTACACAAAATACGGTGTATGTAGATGTGTGTGTGCGCGCATCTGTGTGTGTGTCCCTGCGGGGACAGAGCAGCTCTGTCATTTGGTAACAGACAACAGAGCCAGTGCTAAAACAAACAAACACACATCTTAAACTGCTACCTGGAACTCCACAGCACTCCACAGCAGGCGGCTCAACAGGACAATCACTTCCAAAAGCCTGCAGCTAAACACAATGGAGCCAAGCAGGCTTTGAAATCACAGAATGACAACAATGCAGGGAGGGGAACTCGACAGCAGGCCCGAGGAGGGGAGTCGTAATAAGCTCTTAACGACTCCTCGTGTCTCCATATTTCATGTTTTTGTGGCCCGGCTCCTGAAGACCACTTCCAAGTAACATCATTTAACTTTTTGGCATCTTGTTGGACTGTTGCTCCTCTCTGTTGTGATGTGGGTGTGTGTGTATGTGACTGGATGTGTGTATGTGGCTGGTTGTGTGTGTGTGTGTGGCTGGATGTGTGTGTGTCTGGATGTGTGTGTGTGTCTGGATGTGTGTGTGTGTGTGTGTGTGGCTGGATGTGTGTGTGTGTGTGGCTGGATGTGTGTGTGTGTCTGGATGTGTGTGTGTGCGTGTGGCTGGTTGTGTGTGTGTCTGGATGTGTGTGTGTCTGGATGTGTGTGTGGCTGGATGTGTGTGTGTGTGTGGCTGGTTGTGTGTGTGTGTCTGGATGTGTGTGTGTGTGTCTGGATGTGTGTGTGTGTGTGTGTGTGTGGCTGGTTGTGTGTGTGTGTGGCTGGATGTGTGTGTGTGTGTGTGGCTGGATGTGTGTGTGGCTGGTTGTGTGTGTGTCTCACCAGCTCGTCCAGGAGAGCCTGCTTGTTCTTCCTCTTGCCTGCAGCTGTCTCTGCTCGTCCTGCAGGAGATCCAGACGCCTCTGCTCCCCCTCCTGCTTCTCCAGGAGCAGCATCTCCTTCCAGCTCCTCCTGCTCAACGGCTGCAGCCAGGAGGGAGGGAGGGAGGGAGGGAGGGAGGGAGGGAGGGAGGGAGGGAGGGAGGGAGGGGGAGGGAGGGGAGGGAGGGAGGGAGGGACGGGAGGGAGCGGAGAAAGGGAGGGGAGGGAGGGGAGGGAGGGAGGGAGGGAGGAAAGGGAGGGAGAAAGGGAGGGAGGAAAGGGAGGGAGGAAAGGGAGGGAGAACGGGAGGGAGGGAAAGGGAGGGAGAAAGGGAGGGTAGTGGGTGACTTGGGTTAGAACATTGACTGAGTGAATGGAGTGAGTGAATAAATGAACTCCCTTAAAGAGCAGTAGTGAGTGGATGTCAGCGAGTGAATGAATTGAGTTTGATGTGAATGAACTCAAACTCATTCATGTCTCCACGCGGTGTGACGTGGTGAGTACACACCAGCTTGGCCTGTGTTCCTCTGAATGATGTCCCGGTTTTCTCTCCTGGTATATGCTCTATGACCGTTTGGTGCCGTCAACATTCTATGTTGGTTGGTCCAGTTATAGACTAGACACAGGAGAAGAAGCACACAGGAGGAAGGTCTGCATAAACACAGCTCTTTCGTCCACGAAAAGGTTAACGATGCACTGGCCCAGAGTGAGGGCCCATCTTGTCCCACAGTTCAGCGTGTTGGATGTGAGGGGTATCTAGCGTATGGCAGGACATACAGTGGAAGCTACGGTAGCGGCTGAGCGGTGAGGAGTTCGGGGCTAGTACTCTGAAGGTTGCCAGTTCGATTCCCAACTGTGCCAAAAATGATGTTGTGTCCTTGGGCAAGGGCCACTGCACCCTCCTTGCTTCGGGGCGGAATGTCCCTGGTACTTACTTGTAAGTTGCTCTGGATAAGACGCGTCTGCTAAATTGACTAAATGTAATGTAATGTAAATGTAATACAGTCTGAACCCTGACCTGGCTGGCTCTGAAGGCTGTCGAACAGCTCTGTGTCTGCCAAGACCTGAAGAATCGATAGCCCTGAGAGCGTGTATCACTCTGTCTCTGAGCCCTGTCCAGTGCAGTGACCTGGCTCACCTATCTCCTCCACCTGCTCCAGGTAGTCATTGTAGTCTTTTAGGCTGGGGAAGTCAAATTCTCTCTTGTTGTAAACTGTGGAGAAGAAATTGGAGAAGGTGGAATTAAATGTCTTTTTTTGTTCTTCTTCAGGTCATTAAATCAAGTCTGACCATATCCAATATCAACAGAGATGGGAGGTAACGAGTACAAATACTTTGTTACTGCACTTGAGTATATTTTTCTGGCATCAGTACTTTACAATACATTTTTCGGACAACCTTTTACTTTTCTTCCTTAAATTTTTGACACAAATATCTGTACATTCTACTTCCTACATTTTAAAGCCAGGCTCGTTACTTTAGTTTGAATCTGTATTTGGTGGCATGATCAATGTTATTTATTGTCACCAAGCGCCTTTTTTCATTTCCTGGCTATCACGCACAACAAACGTAAGCTAGCCTACCAAGCTACAGCAAGGCAGTTTTGAAAGATTGAAGAAAAACAAAAACTTAAGCTGTGTGATTGTTTTTAACTAAAAAAAAAACACTAAAAAAAAAAACAGGTAGCAGTAATGACTAATGAATAAATGTCAGAGCCCATACTTCTTTAACATGAAAGTGCTGTCAGTACTTCAACTTTTACCAGTCTTTATCTGAGTATCTGTACTTCTACTTGGGCAAAGGATGTGTGTACTTTTGCCATCTCTGAATATCAACACATAACATTTTATATTAGGAACTTATTTATCTTAAAATAACTCAAAAGATGGAGGCCAGGGAGAGGAACAGTCAGAGGGCGTGAGGTGAGAAATGTGGCAGGGAAAGAGCCTTGCAATTTGAGCTCCCCTGGAGGGAGGTCTTTGTCTACAAAACAAACGTCATAATGACTAAGACAAAGACAGCTTAAGAATTGGGAGGGGTGATGTGAACACACACACACACACAAACACAGGCCAGAGCCCGCCCCCTCCGACTCTCTCTCTCTGTTTCTCTCTCTGTCTCTCTGTTTCTCTCTCTGTCTCTCTGTTCTCTCTCTGTCTCTCTGTCTCTCTGTTTCTCTCTCTGTCTCTCTCTCTGTCTCTCTGTCTCTCTGTTCTCTCTCTGTCTCTCTGTTTCTCTCTCTGTCTCTGTCTCTCTCTCTGTCTCTCTGTTTCTCTCTCTGTCTCTCTGTTTCTCTGTCTCTCTGTTTCTCTCTCTGTCTCTCTCCCGCTCCCCTTCTCCCCCTCTCTCTTTCTCTCTCCCTCTCCCTCTCCCTCTCTGTTTCTCTCTCTGTCTGTGTCTCTCTGTGTCTCTCTGTGTCTCTCTGTGTCTCTCTGTGTCTCTCTGTGTCTCTCTGTGTCTCTCTGTCTCTCCTCTCCCTCTCCCTCTCTCTCTCTCTCCTTACATCTTGAGGACCTTCTTGCGTATCTCCACTTCTTTGTCCACCGCAGGGTCCTCAAAGAGCTGAACCCGGAAGTTGCCCTTCCTCAGGGGCGTGTCGCACTGCACACAGTTCCCCGAGCCGCGCACAAACAGCATGTCCACGCAGCTCTCGCATCTGAGGAGGGTTAAGACACACCTTTACACACACACACGCTTACACAAACACACACTTACACAAACACACAGCCTTTGGACAACAGCAGTAACTATCACCACTGTCCATCTTCAACTGTGGCCAACTTCAGAGTTATTATTTATTTATTATTATTATTATAGTTTAGATGCAGTTTCAGTTATTAGTTTATAGGCCTTCTGTTTTGAGTCATTGCTGGCGTCCGATGTGTCGACTATTAAAAGTGCTGAACATTCATTTCAACTCCAAATAAGACTATCTGGCTGTCTGTTGGAGCTTGGTGTTGGATCTTTCTGAGACTCCTTTATATGGCTGGAAATGAACAGAATAATTACCCTGACCCACACACACACCTCTGCCAAAGAATGTCAGTCTGCCCTGGGGGGGGGGGGGGGGGGGGGGGGGGGGCGGGGGGGGGAGCACGTTTATTTGTAAAAATGTTCAGTCAGTTCGCCACGTAGCTCCCAGTGCTAAATGTCACCGACAGCTTGGATCAAGCCTCCTCCCATCAGCACCAGCTCATATGCAGCCTGTTCCACAGCAGAAGGAAGAGATTTATGATGGCAGGGGGATTAGGTTTACGTTCATCCCCAACTCCACCACAGGCCAGCGGCGTCCAGACCCACCTTGGGGACAACCAGTATTTACTCATCAATCACACCTTTAAGCAGGTAGGCGTTTACCCATCCATCACACTCAAGAGGGGAGGGAGCCCAGAAGACAATGGAAACAGCCCTAAATCTCCCCTAAGTAGGCGGCAGGCGGGGTGGAGGGGCAGGATAAACGTTTGCACAGTCCGGCCTTTTAATTAAGTCTCTGTGGAGCTTTATTCCACAGGAATTCACCTTCAGCGGGCTTCCTGCTCTTGTCCACCTTCAGGAGGAAGGAGAACATCTGGTTTCCAAATGTTGTCACTATTTTAAAGCACCAACAATAACAGCCATGTTGGGACACTGGGAAACAGGCTGGATCTTTTTTTTTTTTTTTTTTTTTTTTTTTGACCATCTGGATGATTTTGGGGGGATTTTTTTTTAATCATAGTTTCCAAAGTCAAAGAAGAGGGTGAAGACTGCACTGCTGTCACAAGCGCCTCCAGAGACAAGTCCATTAGATCTCTAATGAAAGGAACATCAAGCAGACGTTTTCACCCCCTCAGCAGAATTCAAAACAAAAAGACCATTAGGGAGGAAACTGCAGAGCCATGGCCTTTACCTGTTTATGCACAGTCTATCCGATTTGGGGCAAACTAACCAAACCGGACAAAAAAATGATGAATACAAGCATACCTTATGGATCACTCACCACACAATCCACCTCCAAACGTGAAGCTGCCTAACAAACATCTACATTTAGCAGCAACAAAAGACACTGGTCACTGGAAGCAATGAGACACCCCGCTCAAGTCCACCTCGGTAGGGGCAGATGTTCACTGTGGCCCCAGGCTATGGGAGATGTATAGGCCGCGCCATATGGAGGTGGAAGGAGGGCTTCTGCTTGTTTCCACAGGCCCACAAAGAAGCCATTCATCAACACAGGGCCAGGAGTGGGGTGCAGTTTGCCCCCTTGCCCCATAAATGGACCACACAACAGACCGTCCACAAGGGAAATCCTGTGTAATTCTAGAGCCCAACCCATAAGGATTGGAGGGAGGAGACTTTCGGAGTGAACTTGCCATCTTTCCTCCCTGGCGTACGTTACATGGGACAGTCCTTTAATTGTTACATGAAAGTGGTGTGTGTGTGTGGGGGTGGGGCACCATATGTGTCGATTCAATGTCACACACTGATAGTTTGCACTACCAGACCTTCTCCAGGGTCTGTTGTTGTCGCTGTGGCAGAGTAGCAACTGTTGAGCGAGAGTAGCAACTCCCTCCCTCTCTCCCTCTCTCCTTTCTCCCTCCCTCCCTTTATCCATCCATACCTCTCTCCTTTTCTCCCTCCCTCCCTCCCTTTATCCATCCATACCTCTCTCCTTTTCTCCCTCCCTCTCCAGCGTCCTCTCCCTCTATCTCACCTGTCCTGCTCGCTGCTCCTGGCTCTTATCTCTCCCATCTGCAGCTGTCAGCAGGTCAGTGGGGAGGTAAACAGGCCTGGCTCAGCAGAGATCCCACCCCCCATCCCCAACACACACACACACACATACTCTCTCTCACACACGCATACACACTCTTCCCTAAGGGCCAGTAACACTGCCTCCATTTCTCTGTCCCTATTCAAGAAAAGGTACAAACAATGCAGCTATAGGGGCTGGATCACCTGTCCAGGAAGCCCTGTTCATGCTGGGGTCTCCCACAGCAGCGCCTGGGTCCACACAACAGGCTGCTTTGTGTGGACACCACCAGGCCATCCCTCTGCTAACCTGCTGTGACTCCGCTTCTCTACCATGACACCCAATACCACAGCCGGCAAAAAAAAAAAAAAAAAAAAACACAAGGTTCTAAGAGAGGCTTCCAAGGCGAAGTCTGCTCATTCACGAGAACTGAAGCCCAAACCTCATCAAAACTAGAACAGGTTATTGGACAAGGTAGGTGATCTTTACACAGAAGCAGCCGTCTCCACGCAGCTGTGCCCACCCTGTCCTGGTGGCAGCCCTTCATCAACATACCCCACGCCAGCCATCTAATACCAAAGGACACTGGCCCTGCGTCATTGTGCGCAAGTCATAAATTACGAAAGAAGGGTGGGTGGGGGGGGGGGGGGGGAGCAGTTCTGGCACCAGTGACATTAAATGTACATCGTGGTGTATAAATTTAGACGTGGCAGAAGAGAGGTGGAGGGCCGCCATGTTGCCGCCCGCAGGACGGCCAAAACTGGAACGGCCTTCCAGCGTTGTCAGCTGTCAGCATGACTCTCCGCCAGAGCAGAGACCTTGCCGAGCGGTCTGACTGTCACACAGGTCACATTTACATTTACATTTACATTTAGTAATTTAGCAGACGCTCTTATCCAGAGCGACTTACAGTAAGTACAGGGACATTCCCCCCGAGGCAAGTAGGGTGAAGTGCCTTGCCCAAGGACACAACGTCATTTGGCATGGCCGGGGAATCGAACTTGCGACCTTCAGATTACTAGCCCGACTCCCTCACCGCTCAGCCACCTGACTCCGAGGTCACAGACTGATAGGGGCAGAAAGGTCCGTGCACAAAACTCAGGTAGAGTCAGGAAAAAAAAAGTATAAACACTCTGCATCCTGGTTTGCATCCTTATCCATTATGCAAACCATAAACAGAATGAAAGGTTTTTCACCCCCAAAAATTGACAGGCGAAATTCCATTTAGCCAAATGTGCGTTATAACTAACCGTGCAGTAAATAGTGACACTCAACAGTGGTGTGTGTGTGTGTGTGTGTGTGTGGAGCTTGCAGTTTCCTAGATCAGGCTACGTGGTAAACTGGCTCAGGAGAAGCCCCCCCCCTTCTCCGCCCCCCCAAGGTGACCTGAGCAAGGACGTCCCTCTAAATTGCTTCATCGCCAAATCATTTCAATTTTCTCCCCATGTGACCCTCGGCTGAGTACAGACAGATGCCGTGAGTTATGACTGTGCTGACTGCTGACCTGATGACGAAGCTTGGCCACTTCCTGATGGCTCGATCCATAAACATACAGGGTCAGACAGACATATTCCTGCATTTTCACTCCACGGTTACTGCATGAGGCTCATGCAGGGAAAGTAGTTTTGTGACACCCCACAAGGAGAACCCAGGGGCAGGTCCATACATTGTACAGTCAACAATATAGCTACATTTGCATATCCAAGGACATTCACAAATTCAACATTCAATGTCAACCAGTTAATTCATCAGTTCTTCATCCCGAAAATTTCAAAAGGCATATTTGAGGAATTCTTTACACAGAAATATGTATTAAAAAATCTCTGTAACCTTATCTTCTTCTCTCACAAATCATTGATTAAAAAGTAGGTTAGAGGTTAAATTTGGATGAATGGTTTATTTACTAGCTAGAAATCAATCAAGTCAGGTTAGGCTTGAGTTTTGACATGCTGGTTCATAGAATGTAGCCTATTCATATGAAATCTTGTTTTATATGGTTCCCTGAGACACGCCACTGTTTAGGGGTATACAGTGTCCCAAAGGAAACTCCAAGCTTTTCAAAATTTCTAATTAATTCATCATTAACTGTTACTGTAATTGATCGCTTACTAAACATAATCAAATGTATACTTCTGCAGCGGCGTAATCACCAGATTGGCACGTATTAAATTACATCGCAGTCCTACAAGTATATTAACGTATTTTCATCCAGAACTTAGGTAGACCTCATTAATGACTTAGGCACTGATAGAGCTAGCTAACGCTAACGAGCTAACTTTCCATGATGCTTTTGCATCTACTCACAATGTGTGTCCACAAACGTTCACCATCAGTTTCAGGGACGGGTTTCTGTATTTCGTTGTCTTGCATCTTGGACACCCTTGGTCATCCATTTCTTTCGACAAAACACAATACTTAGGTAAACAGACAACAACAAGGGTTTCCTATACTGTTCGCAGAAAGTAAACCGAGTCACTTTAATGTGCTCCGGGGGAGCACGTGAGTCATAAGAACAGTTCCTAGTTAATCGTTCCACTTACGCACCAAACGGACCTGAACAACATGTTATGATGACTTGGATGATTCAGCTATTAATTCAGTATGGTACAACGGACATGCCACATGTTAGAAGTAACGAACACAAATATAATTTTCGGCAAAGAAAAAGAGAGAACACTGTGGGCAGCAGTAGCCTACATAATGCTGAAGTTGCCTGTAAATTACAGGAATAAATATAAAAATGCAAGGCTATTAATTAAATGTGTTATGTTGGTGCTGTTTTGCTCTGACGGTTCCTAAACGGTCTCATTAATTTAATAGGCTACATTTAGTTGTAATTAGTAGTTAGTCTTATCAGAGGTAAGATAGTCTAGTAATTCGTCTAATAAGTAGCTGAAGAAATACTGTAATCCTTATCATCACAAATAGAAACACTTACGTTTTTACTGGGGGGGCTAGATATAAAAATAAATCTTAATCAGGTTGTTTCGAGATGTACTGATAATTGATTACATGATATAGGCTAAATTAAAAGAACGTTGGATTTTATGCGTGTACTTCATCTCCCATCATCTGCTTTCAAATCCAAGAAACTGACCATATCATATGCTGATTTTAAAGGTTCACAACAAGAATATCCCTCTTTGATAAAGGCAACACATTCACCTTGCACAGGTGAGCCTTTAAAATACAGTGCGTCATATTTGACTGACAGCTCGAAACCAAACAATCCTCTCTGAAGCGCCATCGCTCCTCCCTGGCCGAGCCAGTTTCGACCAATCGCGTTGCTTTCTTGCAGTTAGACCCCAATGCCCCTTCTTGCTACAGTTCCCGCAGAGTAAAAGTCACGTTGGAACGAAAGGGGAGAGCTATCCACTTACAGCTGCTGTCAGATATTCGATCGCGTTTGCATGGCGAGGAGGTAACCTGATCGGCTAAAGGCTTGCCGAAACCAGGGAGGAGTGACTTACCAGGAAGGCTTGAAAAATGTCTTCTTCCCTAGTAGAAGTCACAACAGCAAATGACATCAAGAAGGAAAATGTGAAGACGGACAAGCGAGAGTGCATCAAGCTTCTGGCGCTGGATACCGCGGAGTTGTCTATGGAGCGCGCCACTTCGAACACTGATGCGGTCCACACTGAACTTCTAGTGAGCGCGACTTCCTCGCTGGCATTTTCGCCGGAGCAAGTAGCGTGCGTCTGTGAGGCACTGCAGCAGGGAGGCAATGTGGACCGGCTGGCCAGGTTTCTATGGTCCTTACCGCAAAGTGACTTACTACGCGGCAACGAAAGCATCCTGAAAGCCCAAGCCCTTGTTGCTTTTCACCAGGCTCGGTACCAGGAGCTCTACAGTATTTTGGAAAACCACAGCTTCAGCCCGTCAAATCACTCGTCGTTGCAAGACCTGTGGTACAAGGCACGGTACACCGAGGCAGAGAAAGCGCGGGGGAGACCCCTGGGCGCAGTGGATAAGTATCGCCTGCGGAGAAAGTACCCTCTCCCTCGGACTATCTGGGACGGGGAAGAGACCGTTTACTGTTTCAAAGAGAGGTCTCGAAACGCGTTGAAGGATTTGTACAAGCAGAACAGGTACCCTTCTCCTGCTGAGAAAAGGAACCTCGCTAAGATCACAGGACTCTCTTTGACCCAAGTTAGCAACTGGTTCAAAAACAGAAGACAGAGGGACAGAAATCCTTCCGAAGCACAATCGAAAAGGTGAGAAAGAAAAGGACCGATCAGATTAAAAAATACTCCCGCATTACTAAATAGCTCAAGTATAGACTGATTGTCTGCATTTAAATTAAGCAAATCTGAAGTTGTTTGAACAAATAAGGCTTGCAAAGGAACGGCGTAAACATAGCTTAGTGCCTACTGACACCTTCTGCTGTTACCCGTCCTCTTATTATTACACACAGCTCACTTTTTGCGTAGCTTGACAGCGTTAATTATTATCTTAGCTTAATTACGAAACTAAGTGTGCGTAAAAGCACGCTGCTAATGTTTTGAAATATGAGGCGGTTGTCATTCAGATCGGGTTTCACACGACTAGTGTAGCTAGGGCATGAGACCATAAGCAACAAAAATGACTCTTCCAAAAATGCTAAGCTTATTTAAATTGGTTTCTATTTTTTAATTAGTTCTTGATTATATGTCTTTTATTTACTTGGAATTCCCATAAATATTTAGACTTCACTGTGTCACTGAACCCACTATTTTTGTTTTTGTTTTACCACAGCACATAGGCTAAATAATTTGCGTATTTACTTTTTCTCTTGAGGCAAAGGGAATCGGGAAAGCTTCCTTTGAGCTTTTCATTTGGTAATCCCCCACCCCCAGACTGATATTCTTCTTTTATGTTGTCTTCTCTGTGAACAAAGCACGCGCGCACCTGGTGGAGGTGACCTCTCTCTCTCTCTTTCTTTATGTCTGTCTCTCTCTCTCTCCTTTACACACATACACTAACACACACACACACACACACTGAAAGATGATGTCAGGAATTGCTACGCATTAAAGGACTTTTGCAATTCATTGTCACGGCTTGTCCCTCGTTTAATCTAAGTAGTCTACTTTGAGGACAATGGGCTTAAACTGAAATATCTGGAAGTTAAACAAACTTTATTTCAGGAACAGACTTCTTTTCTATTTTTGAAGGAGGGGCAGCTGTTTCGTTTTCTCGTGAAATATTGCTGCAATTTAAACTTAACCCCCCATTTTAACATAGTATAACCGGTCAGTTTAGTTAAAAAGCATGTAGGACAGATAGTCGCGGAACTCGTTACAAATAAAAGTCTTTGACCATTTGTGTTGTCACGCTGAGACCGTTGGCATTTGTCACCCCGATATTTATAGCGCCAAATGGTACGCCTGTCTTGGCTGGTAGTTGAATGGTTGACGTTATGGTTGAAGAAGAATTATTTTAGGAACAAATGTTCCTTTTAGAACATTGGTGAAAGCGCATAACAGTAGGCTAATTCAAAAACGGAAAATTAATAATCATAGTAAATTATTGAATTAAGTTCTTTCAGAAGTATTATGTTTGAAATGATCTATGAATGCAAGCAAAAGCTGTTCACTTGTTAGTGAATAATTATTGAAATTAATGTGAAACAGCTTTGGACTCAATACAATTTGAATGCTATAAAATGTGCTACACAATTGTAAGTCTCCACCAAAAACCTCCAGTCAAATATCCTCCTCACTCCAAACAGTTTTCTTTGAAACCATTTCTCACTTTGTCTTTCTTTCTCAATCGTTCCCTCTAGTGAATCTGATGGCAACCACAGCACAGAGGATGAGTCTAGCAAAGGGCAGGAGGAGCTTTCTCCCAGGCCCCTCTCAAACTCCTCCGACGGAACCATCTCCCATGGAGGACTCCCCCTTCAGACCAGCTCTCTGGACAGTGGGGTCATCATCCAACAAATAGGAGACATCAAGATGCCCCCTGGATCCAGCACCGGGGGGGTGCTCTTCAACGGGAACCTGGTGACAAGCAACAACTCCACCGTGTTCCACAACGGCGGCTCGTCTTACCTCCAGACCCCCAGCAACATCCTCTTCAACGGGCTGAATCTTGGTGTCCAGCCCCTGGCCTTCAATCCGCTGCGGCCCTCTGGAGGGGTGCAGCTGGGGGGCTCTGGTGTGGACATGCAGATGCAGGCAGCCCAGGAGAAGGGTCTGGGAGGGCCTGGCGTGGACTCGGGCCTGCAGTACGCCTCCTACCCAGGCTGTGTGAACGGGTCGGAGGTGAAGCTGGAGGGGGTGCACAGCATGGGGGCCCAGAACGGGGGTTCCTCAGTCTTGACGTTCAGCTCCTCCTCGGGGGCTCTGCAGCTGGGAGGTTACAGCCTGGTTCAGGTTCCCGGTGGGGTCGCTGACAGCTCCTCGCTTCTTAACAGCACGGTGGGCCTGCCCTCCCTGCAGCTCTCCACTGGAATCCTCCTCTGTTCTTTCACAAGGTGGGTTCACAACACCTTGAAGTCAATATACTGCTTTGTCCAAGCGTGCTTTGGCCCCTTTATTTCTTTAATTCTTTCAGGACTATTTTAGGAGCACATTCGATTTCTTTTCTTTTTTTATTGAACTTGTGTCATTTTATGTCCATCACTCATTCAGTGTCTATATTTTATATTCTAACAATTCAATACAAACAAAATATATTCTCCGTCCAGTCCTATACTACAAGCCTACATGATATCATGACAACAACCCCATTTCCCCTTCTTAATAATGTATGAGTAGGCAGAAGCTTAGTCATCCAGACTCCAGTACACTTAATATGATTGAGATGAGTTTAGATTTAACATGACTGACTCTGGGTTTGAGCCCAGAAGATTGTTACTAAACACAATGTTGAAGGAGGGTCTCTCTTGCTTTCTTTCTTTCTTTCTTTCTTTCTGTATCTGTCTCTCTCAGACACACACACACACATTTAACGGGGGGGGGGGGGGGGGGGGGGTTTGGTGGTCCTCAAACTCCAGAGCACGTTCTGAAGTCATCATCACTCATCATCATTACACACTCTCTAGTTCTCAGGGGAGAGAGGAGGAGAACATGTTTCAGACAATCACATGGCTCCAAATATGCACTAACAAGGAAGAAGTCGTTATGGTACTTTAGTAGCTAGCAGTTAGTAGTTTGACATAAGGCAGACAATCCATACCACGGCAACAAAAGAAAAAAAACACCTTCCTATTGGCCGTAGCAGGCTCTACATCAAACCTCTGCTCTCCCGAGGCTCTCAGGGTCAACTCTGAGAACTATGAAGTGTGTGAGAGATACAGCAGAGGTTTCAAGTCGATTCCAGTCAAAACATAGTAAAGTCCGAATGAGACCAGAGGTTTTGAAAACGCCACAGAGGATGAACGGAGGGGCGGGGCCACGAGACGACACAAAACCACACGTCTGTAGATCAAGAAATTCAAAAAAGCCATGTGCTGACCTCTTATGTGTTTACCCCAGGTACCCTCCAAATGAACAACATAGCGGTTAGCTCCTCCAACGAGGACTCCTACCAGCAGCAGACACAGCATCAGGACAAAATGACCTTGACCCCCCTGCATCCCAGCACGGTGCTCTACATGGGCCCCACGGGTCAGACCTCCATCAAGAAGGAGCCCCTGGAGGGTGGAGGTGGAGTGTACTCCTACCACCATGGGCTTCACCTGGACTCCATTGGCCAGCTCAGCTACACCTCCAGCTCTGAGGAGATCCCCTCCAGCCGGGGAAGGCCCCCCACCACCGATGTCTCCACTGTCAGCTCGTCCAGAGCGGACCCTGAGGTCTACACCACTCTGACTGTCAGCACCCCACTCATGGCCCACACAGACCCAGCCGGCCACCACCTGCATCCCACTGAGTACATCAGGGGCCACAACCAACAGGCTTCCGCACACCTACTGGGCTCCGGCATGAACAGCAGCTACATGGAGGTGTCGGAGGACAAGGGAGATGGCACGGGCCAGGCTGGGGTGAACCACATGGCGCGGGTCATGTGTGGGGAGATGGAGCCCGCGGAGGAGAAAGAGCTGGCCAAATTACAGACAGTGCAGATGGATGAGGACATGGCTGACCTTTAACCTGTGACCTATGACCCTACATAAGCACTCGTATCTGCTCAAACAGTGATGTGGTGAATCTTTTTACTTTCGTGTGTGTGTTTTTTTTTTTTTACCATTCATTTCCTATAAATGTTAAGTTATTTGCTAATGTTGCGTTCGGTTACTTTACAGTGCACTCAAACATAACCCCCTTTACCCCACCCCAAGACTGGTAACATGAATTCATACACATCTTGTTTTTTAAAGCCCCTTAATCTTTCCTTAACATCTAACAGATGTAAGAACCAACTCTTATTTTCATATTGCAGAGGTCATTTGCATGCTTTTAAACCATGTTTTATGTGTGCATTTTATATAGACAACACCTGCTACTTCCTGTTGAGAGGATTTGATCCACTGAGGCAGGTGTTGGAATGTCAAGTCATGTGACCAGGATGTTCCTCCAAACTAAATGCGTCATCTGGGTCAAACCAAAAAGGTCATTTGGTAGGGGGGGAAGGGTGAGAGCTATGTGGAAATGTTCACTAAAAAACCACTTCAGCTGCACTGCACAACTGCATACAAATAAAGCTGTGTGGGGTTGTCATGGAATTATGCAAGTACGCTCTCCAACAAGCACCTACAATCCTTGGAACTCTTTCCAAACCTTCTCGGTATCATCATCCTGGCTTTCACGATGTGTATTGTATCAAGTAGGCTGAGTGATTCAAAATGAATGTGCCTTTCTGCCCTACACTGTAGAATGTCAGAATGTGTTGACCCGCGTCCGGATTTGCACTACCAAGGTCCCAACACTACCAGAGAATACTGTACTGGGAATGTGAGAATGAGAGAGCGAACCTCATCAAATAAAGCGCCACTCGTTAGGTATTAATAAACCAATTTCAAGCTTTAACAGGTGCTGAAGAAAATACTCAAAAGCAGTGTAATAGACCTAGTATCTCTCATAAACTGCTGCATTTCATGGACATTTCTAATCTAATTGCCATTGTTTTATCCCATCAATCTTCCCATTTTAAAGTGTTTCTCCGAATCAAATTGTATTTTTCTACTGACTTAAATGCAAGCACATGTCAGCGTAGCAGCGGTTAGTGTCTGTATGGACACAGCTGGAGACGACCTGTCGAAGCAGAGCCGAGCATCTCATCCTCACCAGAGTGCTGCTCGTGTACAGAAGAAGACTTCGGCTGTGTCCTTTATTCGAAAAAGAAGATCACGGTCACCTGTGCCTTTTCATTTTGAATGTTCTTAGTAACAAAGACTGTGACTGCAGAAGTGCTGTCACACCTTTTTTGACTGATGTGGAGACGGTGACATCACAGGTCCTTTGATGAAGACTACTCCATCTTCCCTGTCAGGAGAAATGTCCCTTACTTTTTTGTGGTCATGGGTAAAGAAATATATTTTGAGATCTTCACAACAGATTACGCGAATGCAACAGAGATTTACTCTATATTCAATTTGCCCATCTCTAAACCTCATGTATCGAAAAGAAAAGAATGAGTGTATACATCTTCACCTCCTTTGTAAACCTTCCTAACCCGAGGCCCCATTCAGTAGGAGGATGCTACCAAGGGCATGTCTTCTATTTGCTCTGACATCATATACCAAAAATGAGCCATGGACATTTGGTAACAGAGATTGTTTTTGCAGTTTTTTTATATCTTAGCTTGAACTGTATGTTTGTAATCTGAAATGATGTGAATGTATTTTTCTAAATCTCCATACCACATTAAAAGTTTATATTTATAAAAATACAAGTCAGCTCTGTTGTATTATGCTTCCATTACACACATATAACCTAATTTGGAGATAATATCTGGAGACATATCTATGATATCTGGTGTATATAGTCCTGTGCGTCTAAAGTGAATCATTTACTAGACAGAATACATACCTCTAAAAAATCTTAAATAGCCGAACTAAGAGGATGAGGAAATAACAAGCACGGAGCAATTCATCCAGCCGAGAATTGCTCTCTGCAAACCGGTAGTGATCGTTTGCACATGCCTGGCAACCTGGAGTTCATTAGCCCTCCTTTTCTCATCTCAGCCCCCGTAATTCAAATAAACAGCAATGAGATTTCCAGAGGTACTGCTCTGAGGGGTGGGGGGTCCTGTGTTCCCCACAGCCCTGTCCAAGGGCCTTCTCCCTGGGCCTCGCTGAGCAAGCCCTCCCTGTCTCCCTCACCCAACATATGGAAGAACTAATCTGAAGTGCTGTCACTCACAAGCACTGGGTCTCTGTCCAGAGAAGGTCTGAATGCCACTCATAGCTTTGGGGGATTGTCTATGATTTTTCCGTCCAGTTCTGACTCGAGTCTACAGGCTCGCAAGAATAAAACGAGGTAGATGAGATGAAGAGATGGACAAACGGTTGGATGGAACGGATTTCTGGGAACACTGTGTCTGGGACCGGACTGCAGACCATGTCTTAGTACTGTGTGTATCCTTGTTAGAGGAATTATGTGATCTGCCGATGACCCAAATAAACAGAAGGTGTTTGTCCCGGCTCACTCAATAGTTGAGGATCGGGGAGAGAAAGAGGGAGGGCAGGAACGAGAGAGAGGCAGCAACCGGTGTAAAGTTACCTGTGCACAGGTGACCTTGTCGCCATGGGCATTGGATTAGCTGATTGTTAGGTATCAGGTGACGCCTCCTGTAATATTGAAGAGGGTGAAAACGTCTTTGTTGGAGCTCAGTACAATGGCCCATTGGCAACGGGAGCCCATGTTCTGCAGGTCTCACGGGGAGGGGGCTACAGAAAACTCCAAATTCCACCTTTTCATTGTGCCTGTAGATTAGAGAGGAAAAGAGCAGCTATTCAGTACCTGTTATAAACTATTAAACCCAACATAGTCCTGTTTTTGTATGTGGAGACTAAAAATATATATGTGTATCATAATTATATAGACATTTTAAAGTGATTCAAATTTATACTTTTATACTACCGGATTTTTAATTTAGATGAAATTATTCAAGAGTTACTATTTGCCATGTTGTTATGTTTAGTGCAATACCATACCAAAAAGAGGAGCAAGTCAAATACTGTAAACGGATCATTTTATCGACAATTCAAAACGTGCACTGTAAAGCATGCACGGACGAGCAGTAAAAACAGGGAACCCCCCAGAACCGAGGCCTTATTAAAAACGGTGACCTCTGATCTTTTGGATGGTTTCAAAGCTGACATTTAATGCGGCGCAGCAGACTGCAAGCCATATGTAACATGACCTGGGGAGCGCAGTACTCTTCTGCTCCACGTTCCACTAATGAGAGGGCAGGGGTCGCAAAGAGCTGTACCGCTCCACCAGACCTACCACTACCAGTCTATGGGCTGCTTACGTTTATATACCTTCAAAATTAAATAGCTTTTCGGTTATTAACACTCTAAAAAGTCCCATATAGGCTAAAGCTATTTAAATATAAAATAATAATAATATTTTTTTTTTAAGGAATAATTTTTGTTTGTGCCTTTTTTAAGGTTCCAACCGTCACTCATACCCTTTTCAGGTCAGAGAGAAAAATGTAGGGATCAGTACAGCACTTGACGGACCTGAAAATGGTTCTATAAGTAACCGATTTTCAGATGGTTCTTGTTATAAAAACCTTTTTTGAATTTAGCTACGGAAAGAGTGGTATAGGCCTCTCGGTCGTCATATCAAATATATCGCCATGTTCTCACGATGATTTCCAACCTAATAGTGTTTGGCAATACGAATCTATAGTTTTTCAGTTTCGGCTACCTATATGAGGTGATATGGAGCGTGAGAAATATCTGTAGGCCCTATACCTGCTTCATAGTCTAGTCCATCATCCACTTTAGAACGGAAAGGTGGGACCTTGTAAGATTCAATTGGTGATTCTGGACTATAGGGCAACGTCTAACATGTGTTGGATAATGGTGTAAATGTGCTCTTGCGGACCTGCCCCAAATGTGCCATAACGTGTGGGTGTGTGTGTGTGTGTGTGAGTGTGTGAGTGTTTGTGTGTGCGTGCGTGTGAGTGAGTGTGAGAGTGTTTGTGTGTGCGTGTGTGGGTGTGTGTGTGTGGGCGTGCGTGTGTGTGTGTGTGTGTGTGTGGGCGTGCGTGCGTGTATGCGTGTGTTCCCCGCTGAAATGGGATATGGTGAGAGAGACGCACCAGCTGGGAGGCTACATCATGTCCACAGCACACTGGTCAAATGTATTTCCCTGCGAAACACTTTGTAGCAGCAGCAACGCAGATAAGACTATTGAGAAGTTTTACTTTCAGAGTGGCATAAGACCGTGACAGTTATTTTCGACGTTCCAAGTTGCACTTTCAAAATCAGGGAGGAGTCATTCTGCATTCTGTAATACAGTCAACATGAAGCTTTTTATTTATTTTTACTCGATTGAAAATGTAAATCCACGATTTGTAAAAGGACTGAAATAAATGGGCATAGCACTGAGTATCAAGTCATCCTATTCAACGGTTCGACGTTGTTAATAAGCTGGCGCCCCCTCCCTGCCAATGGGCACAAAAAATAGGCTATGTTAAGACAACACCTGTATCGTCAACTGAAATGCTAAATCATCATTTCGTCATAAATGTGTATGTTGTTCTATCTCTAAACTAAGTATCTGAATACGCCTAATCATTCAAAAATATTATCCAACAAATTATCCTACAAAATCTTAGCAAAAAAAGGATATTGGCTAGTCTAGTAGCCTTTGCAGGCAGAGATTATGCTACAGCATAGGCTCGTTGGTCTGTGTTGGTGTGGACCTCTGAGAAAAGTAAGCCATAATGATTTTGATGGGGGGTGACCGCAGTGCTCTTGTACAAGGTCTAATTTTCCAACATGACAGGAAACTCTGTTAAGCTGATAATTGCGGCTCCAATTTCATTTAACTCACTCATGTCAACAGTTGTGTTGTGTTTTGTGCATGCGTGGAGCAACCGTTTCAGTGTATTTCACGAATGTGTCACTTAAGTTCAAGAGATCTGTCTTGGGAAAATTAATAAATGTGATGTAGCCTAATTCCCGCCAAGGAAAATGTGCAGGCCGTCTAAAGGAAGGCCTATACCGGCCATTTTTTTTGTGTGTGGGGGGGGGGTTCTGAAAGACTTCTCTGATTATGCCTAAAATCATTGTTAATATACAAAGCTCATACAGCCTTCTAGGCATTACCCCAACTCTATAAAAACGCGCTAAAAACTACACTGATATGATAGACGGACTATATGGTTTTCTTGAATGGGTGAGAAATTTCAAGCTGTCTTTTAACTGAAAAAACAACATTATGATATTGGTTGATTCAATTTACCAGGTCAAAAATCCTGAAACGCCGCTGGACTGCAAAGCATACATTCCACATTTTCAGTCAAATTGAACAGTATAGGCATTGTTCCAGTCAACAGCTGAAATAGCACTTTTGATTTAGTCCTAGCCGAAACCATCTGCTATAACTTGTGTGAACTGGCCTTCTTGGACTTTCATTTTTCTTTTTCCTTAAGAAAAAAGGCTCACAAAACGAAACAGACTGTTTGATATAAGATATGGTGACATTTTTATAAAGTGCTTTCTCGGGATGTATTTGTATGTTTTTTTTCTTTCTTTACCCCTTCCCCATCCACACAGCAGTGCGGTGTGCAGTTGCAGAGAAGTCGACAGTCGTCATCGTTGCCCGGGGGCAGAGTGGAGGGGAGTCCACATCTTGAAATAATCACGACCTGAGATCGGGCACGTCCCCCTGGCTTCTCGGGTTAAAGGAGGAGGCGCGGCGCAATGTGGTAGAGATATTAGAGAAACTCGAGAGCGGCTCATCAGACAGCTCATTTGAAGCACTGGGCTTTACAGAACTGAGCGGAGCGAGACCCATATAGGCCCAATGTGCGGCAGAAGGAGAGAGAGCTCACAATATTTACTTTCTATGATTTCCTGGTTTTTACTTTCTATAGATTGTAACGTTATTATAAGATTATAAAGACTGTGTTAACGACATATGAAGCATGGCACTCTTAAAGTTCTGGATCCATGTATTTCAATTCCGAATGGCCTTTAAATAACATAAAATGCATTGTTAGATGTGAACTTGTTAGGCCTACACACATTTCAGACATCACGGTTCCTTGTTCTTAGTTAAACAGCCATATGCATCTTCATTTTAAAAATAGGTTTTCATCATGAATTTATATCAAAATGTCATTTGTCTGTCGACTATATTTGCTCCATCTGATGAGAGATGTAGCTAGTTTATTTTCCTCTGACAGCACAAAACAATTGTTCAGAGCATACAGCGCTCCTATAGTGGCATAAAATACCAAATTAACCCTATACGATATATATAGAACATTTTTCAAATACTTTGTAAAGAAATTTTTCACGTAGGCTACCTATTGCATCGAATCAAGTTACAAATCTTGGTAAAGATAAGGAAATATGATCAGTCCCACAAAACAACAACTCAACAACCAAGAACCCGTGACACACAGAACTCATTTACTAATGGATTGGTTTTACGTTTCACCCCACAACATGGAGACAGTACGGAGCCTACTAAGCCTTGCAAAGGTCTGAAATATAAATGTAGGTCTGCATGACCTAGTCCTAAATACTACAATAATTCGCAAATAGCCTATACAATTTTATTGTATTCGTGTTGGCATTTTGAAAATGTTAAACAGTTAGGACGTAGGCCTATGCCCTAAATCTAAATGATGACACAATCTGCTTTTGTCTAGCTATTTATTATGCAGATAATAAAGTCAGGCTGGTTTGTAAATTCAACCAGTCTTCCAGTCAATATTTACATTGACTTTAGTGGCAAAGGTAGCTATAGGCTAAACATAAAACATCTAATTAAATTTCATACGTTTATTAGGCCTAAATGTTTTGTCAATAGGCCTTTGTATATGACAGAGCTTCGGTATAGTCTACAAATGCATTATTGGGATGCCATATTTAGTTTGTATTCTTTTAGCTGAAGTTTAATTTCACATACTGAAGCTATTCATTTATTTTCAGTCTGAAATGCAGTGGCATCTAGAGTGAGGCATGTAACTGTCATAGGAAGTTATTAAATTATATCACCTCATAAAATTAACTACTTGATAATTATTAGACTATGAATATAGGAGGGAAATGTATACAATGTGCATGCAATTAAAGTGGTGGTGAGATGAGGCATGTTAACTGCGATAATTGATAATGCATGGCATCCAATAAATTAGGCCAACCCTGTATCGACCACAGGTCGGGAGAATCAAGGTTTTTTTTCTGACTCTCACTAAGAAACAATGATAGGTCTAGGTGACATGGTAAAAATGCCTTTATGAGGTCTGTAATAATTGATTAGCATTTAGGTGTATACCTCTGGTCCCTCAGCTAACGCAGAGTGATTGGGGGTGGGGGCGCTCCGATTTCAGCCCCTGACGTACTCCCTCTAGGGAGGAAACGGAGCTGCAAACTCAGTTCTGCTCGGCTGCCAGGGTATAGGGCAGAAGGAGAGCCAATCAACGAATCGCGTAGCTCTCTCTTTAAGCCTGACATATCTCCAACAGGAACAAATTGTCCCAACAATCAACATCCGAATCTCCCGTACGCATCAGGGGTGGAGTGGATATTCCACGAACGGATAGCAGTGGATTCTGGAACACAATAACAAACCAGTAAAAAAAGTAGCCTAGTCAAGAAAGCGCGTGGCATCATTTTGGATACCAGCCTTGGTCGGAGGAGACACCATGTCAATATTACCGTCGTTTGGGTTTACTCAAGAGCAGGTCGCCTGCGTATGCGAGGTGCTGCAACAGGGAGGGAACCTGGAGAGACTAGGACGCTTCCTCTGGTCTCTACCCGCTTGCGACCACCTCCACAAGAACGAGAGCGTACTCAAAGCAAAGGCAGTGGTCGCATTCCACCGAGGGAACTTCAGGGAGCTCTATAAGATCCTGGAGAGCCACCAGTTTTCGCCCCACAACCATCCCAAGCTACAGCAGCTGTGGCTGAAAGCGCACTACGTGGAAGCGGAGAAATTGCGCGGCCGACCACTCGGAGCCGTGGGGAAGTATAGGGTCCGGAGGAAATTCCCTTTGCCCCGCACGATATGGGACGGCGAGGAGACAAGTTACTGCTTTAAGGAGAAGTCCAGGGGTGTTCTGAGAGAGTGGTACACGCATAACCCATATCCCTCCCCAAGGGAAAAAAGAGAATTGGCCGAAGCCACGGGATTGACCACTACACAAGTCAGCAACTGGTTCAAAAACAGACGGCAGAGAGACAGAGCGGCTGAGGCTAAAGAAAGGTGGGTTAAAAGTCTAAGGGTCATACATTGTGACATATTGTGATGTATTGTGATATATGGATTTAAAAAACGAATAGAACGTGATCATGTGGTTGTAGTAGATTCATATTAATCTAAAACCGCTAATCTGTAAATGTGTTTGGTGACATGCTTCTGGGATGTATGTTGTTATACTTAATGTTAACGTGAATTTATGAGAATTGTATTTACACACCTAATGTAAAAGATTTGGACTTGTTGAAAAATGCTATAAGTTAACTTGAAACATAAGCCTCATAACTCAACACACTGGCGATGTAGGCAATAGTCACTATAATAACCTTTATAAATCTAAAATATGATTTAAACTAACGGCCTGTTGTCACATAAAATTGGCCATAGTTTGTGTGTGCTTCTACAGGAGATATCAAATGAAAACTAACCGATTCGTTTTGTTTATTTAGACAAAAATAATAGAATAGAATTTGAATATCGACCAAGCTGTGGATTGCTGAATTTATTTTAAAATAGGCCTACCTCAAAGTCCTGCCTTGTTTTTCCAGGTGGGTTTAAAATGTCTGATGCAAGCATCTTTCAACAATAAAATGTAGTGCTATTGTATCTGAGATAACTCCACCATGACCCCTAAAACATAAAAAAGTAAACTTAACAACAAGCTAGGCCTATACAAATTAACAGCAACATTGTCAAATGGGTCGGCCTTGATCTCGTGAGAACGTAGGCTTCTCGATGTTGTTGACAACTTTTAACATACGTCCTCACAGCACCCCCGGCGTTACCAGGTACAATATTTTACAATTTTCCCCATTTCTTTCTCCTCAGAGAGAACAGTGAAAACAACAACGCCGGTAACAACAAACAGAACCAGCTGTCTCCCCTCGACGGCGGCAAGTCGCTGATGTCCAGCTCGGAGGATGAATTCTCTCCACCGCAAAGCCCCGATCAGAACTCTGTGCTTTTGCTCCAGGGAAACATGAGTCACCCCAGCGCCTCCTCTTATCCTATGACGGGCCTCGGTGGAGCACAGTCGGTGCATGGAATGCACGGACACCCGCACCAACTTCAAGACTCGTTGTTGGGACCGCTAACATCTAGTCTTGTGGATCTAGGGTCCTAAAGACTACCTAATCTCTTCTAAAAGACTGATAACATGATCAGATTAAGTACATATATGAAATTACACTATGGTACCTTATAACTATAGACTGACTTGTCTGTCGTTAAATTTGGTTAGAGCTTTAACGCAATTCTTTTACGCGCTTATTCTATAGCCACTAGGAGCCTACCCTCCTGTCCGTGAAAACAGTATCATCAGAGGCCCCGTTCTAGAACTCTTAACTCAACGAAACACTTAGGCTAACTGGACTGCCAATTTGCTTAATTTATGATATTTGTTAAGATAAAAAATTTATAGCAACTTCCTGCTATGGAAACTTAGAAGCAAAGTTTTCCTTAGCCTAGAGTCATAATTATAAGTTTCCAATAAAACAAAAATCGTCATTTGTCTCATGTGTGTTATTTGTAGGTCTGTATAGGCTAGATAAAACACGGACCTGGCTTGAAATGTAGGCTTTAGGCTAGTTAGAACTCAAAATGAATGTCATTATAGCTCCGTTTTAATGATCCCAATCTAGGCTATTTAATTAGTCCTATACAAAACCAGGCCAACTATACTGCAGAGAGCACATATACTATGATAATATTCTAACATCTAAGCAAATGGTCCATATAGCCTAAATATTTGCGTACATTTAGAAATTACGAAGGATTTCAAATATTTAAATTAACCCAAATCACCTATCTTATCATGCTCGGCCAATCTGAAGTGACAATTTTGGACAAATCTGACAAGTCAATGTGGTGTGGGCTACATGACACAAAAAAAGCGAATGCTTGGCGACATTTGGGCGCACAGCGTTTCGTTAGCGATATCTATTAAGTGTGTGTATTGCTCAAGGCAAAGCTAGCTCCCTCGTGCTCCAAAGGCGCTGCGGATCATTAGGTCTGTGTTGCCGTGTTTACTTTTCTCTCTCCGAGTGTTTGTTCTGTCGGTTCTGGGCCACGGAAAAGCGACACCATCTGCAGAAGGCTCGCTCACGTGTCTTCATACAACCTCATTTAAGGCCTAATAGAAAAAGGTATTTACTTAAGATGTATTTATAACCTATTTTTAAAAATCCTCTCAAGAAAACAAATTGATAAAAAGGTAAAGACCAAAACGTCAAGTCAACGATTTCAGTTAGGCTAATTGTAATTTTCCTCTTTAATAGATAGAGATCTGCAATCTGAGGTCATCCCATCCTCACCTTGAACACGGCTATGTAGCTACTTCTCCAGTTGTGAACTACAATATAAAATAGATAAAAAATAAGGACATAATACTGATAAATAGCCTATTACATTTTCATTAATAATATTAACACTTATGACAATTATGCTATCTGAATAATTAGAAGAATAGGCCTACAAAAGACTAAAAAAGGACAAAGTGAAAACACAGATGAAAACAAATTTAACGAAATCTATTTCATCACTTGCATAAACAAAAAAAATAGAAATAATAAATAGAGGACACCTACTACAGAACGTCATCAATTCACTAGGTTTTCGGCTCATGTCAGAGTAAATTGTTTTGAACAGAGAGCACCGAGGATTTCCTGAGCATAATCTGAACCAGTTGCTGCTAGCATTAGAGCCTGATTGCGAAGATTGCTAGGCTATACCAGAAAAACCCCGGGGCAGTCTGCGTCCCGGAGGCATTTTTCATGGCTTTCAAATGCAGTACAGACTAAAGTATGTTCTACCAGGAATATTCACTACCTAGCTACTACCATGTGGGCTTTGAGGGACCCTTCCAGTATTCTCAAGATAGGATTCCACTAGGCCACACCATGTAGCAACTCAACTGTATTTCCGCCTCGGAATTCGCTTTATAATCCTTCGTTTAATCTAATGTAGATAGGGGGCATTTAGACTGCATACTGTATACACTCTGGCTATCAACGAAATTCATACACGATAAGCAACAATATGACTTAAGACTTGCTGCAAAAAAAATGACAGTCATATACTTTGTTTAGCCTATATTGTGCCTGCAACAACTGACAGCAAATTTAAAATGTTATTCTAAATTAAAAGTAAAACTTTAGACGAAAAATGTCCCATGAATTTGGCAGAGGGAGAATCCATTATTACACATTAGCAAATGGCTTAACAAAGTCCCACCGAAGCGGAGCTTCATACCTGTTAATCTAAGGACAACATCTCCCCAAAGGACACCACACCCCCAAGATTAAACAGACTATGTGTCACATGTAAGGGAAGCCACCAAAGTCACCTTTACAGGATGTATAAACAGACTACCTATTCAATCCACAGCGGAAACTCAACCACAGCTTTTAATCACGCCTGAATCGTACACTTTCATTCTCTCAGGGAAGTTAATGCCCATAATTTTCTGGCCCTTCGCCAATTCCTCCTATCAGGTCCATCCAGCAGGATGAGGAGTAGGATGGCATGCTTTACTAAAGCTGGAGGTGGCATCAGATCTGCGGAAAGGGAGCCAGTAACAACAGCTGGTTACATCTAAACACATCCAACACAGAGGCATTTTGTGTGTTCATGACTAGCAGTGATTCTAAAACAGGCAGGATAGGTCCTCTCCTGTGTGAAGAAATAGGGACAGCTCATTTCAGTGACATAGTTTCTCTGAATCTATGGGACAGGGGGTTGTGTTTGGTCTCCCAGGGCGAGTATAAGTATCCATCTACACAGAGGACAAAAGCCAAAGGTAAGGAACTTGCTCTCGGAGCAGGTCTGGTGCCTGCAGGTAGCTTTACCCCACATGGGAGTCTCGTATGAGACAATCCCAGGTATCCATATCCACGGTCTGCATGGGGGGTGTGGGTTTTGGTAGGCGGGGGGGGGGGGGGGGCGGGGGGGCGGTGAGAGACAAAAGGATCTTTTCAGGTCTGCCGCAGGGAAGGGGGAGGAGGGTGGGGGGGGTGGGTTAGAGGAGAGATTTCCTTACCAATGATGCATGGATCTGACAAAGCTCCAGTCTGGCCAACCCCAGAGGCAGACTTATGGTGTGTGTGTATGTGTGTGTGTCAGTGTGTGTGTGTGAGTATACGTGTCTGTGTGTGTGTGTATGTGTGTATGAGCACTTTACCTACAAAGAGTCTGATGCGTGTTTCAGCTTAAATTCACAGTAAGAACATACATCAAACCACAACCAAGATCCCAGAAGCTCAGTCAATATTTCTGTGCTGTGCGATACGCAACACATCTGCTGCCTGCTCCGTCTCTGTTAGTAAATGATGGGTGTGTTTGTTAAATGTAAATACAGAAACAAAGACAGGCTTTCTTCAGACAAGTGCACCAGTAAGAAGCTTCTGGTACAACAGGAAGCTCATAGTGGCACAGCTGAAAGAAATATTTATCTATCTCTGAGTACGCTGAGTGATGCCTGACCCAGAGTTCAAAGACGAGGTGGGGCACAGACTCTGGTTGTCCCCGGCTATCAGGGTGTAAGATACCATGTTGTGTGTCAAATTGAAGGGCGTCGTATCCATACCGTGATGAATGTATTTTCTGTCTTTTTCATATCTGTACAAATAGAAAAGGCAAAGAACAAGATGCAACTTGATTCGGATGTCTTTAAAAGGCCTGTAAGAAGAAAAATGCCTGGAAGGGTCAGGCTCAAGTAACCAACCCTCCCACGGACAAAGCTCCTCTCTGGTTTCATAGAATCAGATAGCGGTATTTTGGGAGCTTAGCAGGGAAAGCGATATCAAGGTTTTTTTTAAGCAGTGATTTTTGAACACAGGAAAGTGACTTCATGACATTCAAGACCAGTATGAAAATTAATTAAGTCCTTAGAATCATTCTTTAACGACTTTCACTTCATCCTTTAAGTCGACATGCACTCAAACATGCACACACATGCATTACACACAATTATTTTTCTCCCTGTACATATTTGTACTTTTTAGCATGGTATATTTATTTTTCAAGTAAAAAAAAAAAAAAAAGTGCAATTAATAAACAGTTAACCATTTAAATGATCACTTTTTGTAGTGTATCAACCACCTTAGTGAACCCACCCAAGAGTGGACCCATGGAGTTGATATCACCAGTCCGTGGCCTCAGGGGCATTGGGGCAAAGGCAGACACAACAAGAGGAAGTGGTATGGGGATATGGGATAATGAAATCTACCTCACAGTCCCACGGGACATCACCTCACCCCCCCTCTCCCCCCCCCCCCCCCCCCCCAGGGGGTTCACCAACAGCTCATGTGACACCCCATCCCAAAACCAAACCCCTTACACGGCCCAGACTCCACTTCTAAATGGACTTTGTATTTGTTTGGCGACATTGGAGTGGCAGGCCCGAGAACTCAAGCTGCCATCCTGCTCCCTTGGCCCCTCTCCCTCACTTCTCTCTGCCCCTCTCCCTCACTTCTCTCTGCCCCTCTTCCTCACTTCTCTCTGCCCCTCTTCCTCATGCTCCGGCACGGGATGAAATACCCTTGTTGGTTCTCCACAAAAAAAAAATATTTCAGGAAATGAAAGTTGTAACACGATCCTCTGTGTGCCAAACGTCTCCCTGAGCAGGGACAAACGGTCGAGAGAAAACCACTCAGGCTATTTTAGCCTGCAGATGATAGCAGCACAGAGCGAAAGGACGAGAAAAAGAGAAGAGAGGGATTGTGTGTGTGTGTGTGTTTGTGCGTGTGCGTGTGTGTGTGTGTGTGTGTGTGCGTGTGTGCGTGTGTGTGTGTGTGTGTGTGTGTGTGTGTGTGTGTGTGTGTGTGTGTGTGTGTGTGTGTGTGTAGGAGACAAAGAGTAAGACAGACAGACAAAATGAAGGATGTTTAAAAGACATAAAAAGTCAGCGAGAAAGTTAAAAAAAAAAGTTTTTAGCGGTAATCAGAAACCAAACTCTGGGAACACAGAAAGCACAATGAAAAAAACCGAGTGAGAAAAATGTGATCAGTTGAGAAAAGGGTTAGGGTGAAGGAAAGAACGTAAAGAAGAAAGGAAAAGACACTACTAAAAGTTTTAAACCAACCATTAATTTTCTTCAAGAACTAAGCTACTGATCCAGCCCTTTAAATCCAGGACCCCTATCCCAGAGATACACATACACTAAGGAAAATAAACTTCCCGTTCCGGTTCTTATGTTTCCAGAAAGCGTCTCCTGAGGGAAGGCCTTTGTGGCTAGTCATTCTGATGGATTTCATTGCCAAGAGTCAGTGCAACTAGTCCAGGAGCCAGAAGGAGAGGAAAAGAGAAAATAGGAGCAGAACAGCCTTTGTGTGAACTGGATATATTTCCATAATCTCCGAAGCAATGAATCATTCTTCAACGACTTCTACTGTACCTAATCATACGGCTCTTCTCACAAACCCTCCACTCATCCACACATAAACATTCTCAGTCCAGGCCTGCAGCAGTCAGTGGCCACCCCGTGCCATTTGGGGGTCAGATGGCAGAGCGGTTAGGGAATCGGGCTATTAATCAGAAGGTTGCTGGTTCGATTACTGGCCGTGCCGAATGACGTTGTGTCCTTGGGCAAGGCACTTCACCCTACTTGCCTCGGGGGGGAATGACCCTGTACTTACTGTAAGTCGCTCTGGATAAGAGCGTCTGCTAAATGACTAAATGTACATTTCTAAAGCCTGAGAAAACAGAGGGACGTAATCCCTGGTGTTGACGACATGCAACCTCGGGTGAAGGGATGGATCACGGGTGCACTGGCCTAGTGTACAATCAAGAGGCAATACAGGACACTGATAATATACTGCAAATGCAGAGCTCTGTTTGTGTGACTTCACTGTCTATTAATTTGTTGTTCTGTTATTTGCCATCTTCTACTTGTGTAACTGTATCCTGCCTCTGGTGTCTGCACCTCTCTGCGTCACCCCACACCCCCGGTGATCCCCTCCTCCGTCTCTGGAGGAGGGGATCCCTCACTGAATTGCTCCTCCCCAGAAATTTCCCCTTTTTTTTTCTCTCTGAGAGTTTTGGGGAGTTTTTCCTTGTTTTCATTGAGGGGTTTAGGTTGGTTATAGGTGCCGATCTGTGGGCCTCTACGAAGCCCTCTGTGACACTTTTAGTAAAAAAAAAGGACCAAACAAACACATTTGGATTTGAAGAACATCCTACCTGTTCCAATTGATATCTAGTAGCAATGGGTAAAGGGTCTAAAGTCCTGGTTGGCCTGTATCGGCTGAGCTGTACATTCGCTACATGGTGACAGTGGCCCTGGGCAATTACCAGGCTCTCCCTAGGTTACTGCTACTCCCAAGTGCTGCTGGGTGTGGAATGACAGCTAAGCTCTGTTATTAGGGACGGGACTGCCACTGGACAGACCAGGCCTGCACCAGCCTTCTCACTACCACCACATAGAGAGCCACTGCAGTGAATTACTATAAATTAGCTTTATGGAGCACTGGTTCGCCATGTAGTAATGTAAATGTAAATGTAGTAAAACGTCTAAACCTTTTTGCATACAAGCCTAGTTTCAGAGCAGGTATTTCTCTGCTATGTTGAGTATAGGCCTACTGACACTGAAAGGACCAGTAAATAAGACCTGGAACTTAACTGTTATGTAGAATATGCTTATCTTGGACCAGTAGCTGATAGATTAAGGTGAATGTGTTTGCACATGAGTAATGAGAAGTCGGTGGTTAAAATGTATCACTGTCCAACGGTATTGTTTGAGATTAAGCTACAACCCTGCTTGGTGTTTAATGTAACACACAATCTAATTCAACAGATTTGTATTTATTTTGACCTCATTAACAACCAAATTTTGCAAAAGCACCTGAGTATGAGACTGTCCCAAAGTAGGAAAGAGCAGGAAGGAAGTGTTTCGTACCTTCGCATTTGTAGAATGATTCCAGTAGGTCTTTCTAAACGCTAGAATAAGTTCACCTTGACATGTCTTGTACAGTTGACGTAAAATGTTTTTATTTCCTATCTTCTATATATTTGTTTGTTACAAACAATAAATCTACAAATTCAGCGATAACAAAACGGATCGGGCCCAGTAAGCTACTTTAAGTGCGCAATTTGCTTCTCGGTGATGTGAAATACTATAAACAAGTTACATTTCATACAACTAAGAACACTTGCTATAAACTTCGCAACTTAGGCCTAGAGTTGACTGAAATGCCCGATAGGAGCAGCTGTGTGTAGACCTGTCACCAGCGCTCAGGACTGGGATATGTTGAGCACTGAGCAGGGATGTTCTGCTGATGAAACACTTCGCAGATTCTGTAGCTCAAGAGACGCCGCCTCAAGGGTAAGTTACGAGTCCCTCTCCCTCACTCTCTCTTAAGGTTTGGCAGGTTTAAAACTATGACCCAAGAGCAGTCTGAGAAAAGGTGCTGAACTTAAACTTGGTGACAGCTGCAGAAACTAGAGACCAAGGAGTTTAAATATAGACCCTTCAAATACCAACTGGTGCACTTGCACTGCCAACACACTTTTCTTACACATTAATTTCAACCATGCAATGACTCAGCGATGCACTTATTCATTCACATACATGTTATTATGAAAACCTGTTTGGTACATGCAAAATCTGGCTGTACATGCAATTCAATAGTTAACACTAAAATATTTACCATAAAATCCATACATAACACATATGCATGCACGAATACCCTACTTGCTGTTCTAAGCTATTTAACACCTTCACACACTTGCTTGAAAATAGTACATATAGTGGTATATATGTTGGTGTAAGAAGATTCTTAATGTACATGCAAATAGGTATTTTAGGACTAATTTACTGTAATGATTCACAGGTTAAATTGTTATTTGTAATTATTGTAAAATAACTAAGCTAAACCAATACATTAATTTTTCCAATCTATTCTGCTATATTGGATTGGGGCAGTTATAGATAGACAGGAAACGCATGGAGAGAGGGGGGGGTGACATAGAGGAAATAGCCTGGGCCGGAATCGAACCCAGGCCCCTGCATTAAGGCCTCAGCCCGTATTGTATGTGCTCCCGTTGAGCCACCTAGACCGAGTTACTTAACAAGATCTATGTCCGATTTTTACAGGACTGGAACAAATGTTTTTTGTTTTGTTTTGTTTTTGTCCTTCAGTACCAAGCTCTCAAGTTTGGAATTTGTCATTTATGTGAACGTGTTGCATGCACCACTGGCGCCATCTTGTGGTTTAAATGATTTACTGCTGGAGATAATAGTGCAGGCAAGAAACGTGGGGAAAAGGCACACACTTTTTTATAAAATGATTAATTATAAAAGATCTGTAAATGCTGCAGTCTTAATCTGGTGTGGCACTGTAGCTCAAATCGTCTATAAATACTTTAATTCTAAAACCAACACTATAATATTAATGGCCAATAAAAAAAATATTTAAGAATGAAGGAACTCCAACCCACATTCATATGAGAATATTTATTCTGAAACATTTTATAGCATCAATGATAATGTGTGAGAGGAGTATTGCTGTCCAATACTGTTAATAATTAATTATTTTAAAACCATAAACCATGATGGTGCTAAAATGCAAGTTGATGCTTGATAAATCGCTTCTAAGTAACACAGAAATAGAAAGATTGAGAATAATTTTCTTCTGAAATAAACTGTGTTCTTGGTAAACCATTGCACCTAATCAGAAAGTGTAGTATTTGGTCTTACGAATCCCATCAACTAAGGATAATATGTGTGGTTTATATATCAGACGTTTACATTTAACAGGTGCTCCTTTTTTCGTCTGTCATTTGATTGTGATTGTCTGCTTGGTCCTCAAGCAAAACGAGTCTTGTCACATTGTCAGACCTTCATGTTTTTAGAACAAAGAGAGGAAACGTCTCATGTCGATGATTTACCATCGCCATCTAGTGGCCAACAGTATTTCTGCTCAGTCCGTCAGTACATCTAATGATGTATTCTCCCGTTTCAATATAGTACAAAACAATGTTAGCATCCAAAAATCTATTGATGCTACGTTAGGAAGGGGTCTGCCAAAGAAAAGGACGTCAAACAGGATGAATAAGGAAAAAAACATGAATATAAAAAAACTGGGAAAATGGATGAAGGACTGCACTGTGGTGTGTTGGCCTGGCAACACATTTACATTACATTCAGCAGACGCTCTTATCCAGAGCAACTTACAGTAAGTACAGGGACATTCCCCCAAGGCCTTGCCCAAGGACACAACGTCATTTTTCACGGCCGGGGAATCAAACCAGCAACCTTCTGAGTAATAGCCCAATTCCCTGACCGCTCAGCCATCTGACTCCCCAACAGAGCAAACAGGTTTCACAAAAGGAATTGTTATTCTCATTGCATTTGTATTTTGTGCTGTTGATATTTTTTCATATATCTTCATTTGTGCTGTTGTAAAGAGTCTGTATCCAGAGTTTACTCACGTGTTCTGTATCAACACCTAAAGATTCAAACAGCAGTTACACAGAAAAAGTAGTTGACTTTGCTGGAGGCAAACTGACCTCAATCATCCTGTGCCTTGTGAATCCTCTGCTGTGTCAATAGAAACCCCACAATGCAACACATTCATCGGTGAAATCCAGCATTCTGTAGCACGCGTGTTGTTTTCTCATAATTTTCCTTTCATATTCCTCACCTCATTTTTCAACAGAACTTTTACCAGCGCCTGTCAGAACAATGTCCACTTATTGCTAATAATTGTTTGAGTCAGGGGAATTGGCAGAGGATCCAAGTTCACATTAGTCCCTTTTGTGTGCATAGAACAGTTGATGATATGCACATTGATTGACTTCACTACATTTGCACCAGTCAGATAATTGCCTCATATTATCTGCATTGTATCTTGTAACAAATGAGAGATTGCGAGCAGAGCAGACACATAGTATTGATCTGTCTGGAGCACTGTAGAAAGCCCAATGTTCAGCATGAAGAGAGGATGATTGAGACCAGTGGGATAGGGCATTTAGCTATTTCAGACAAACTTCTATAATACTCACCAACTGGAGTCAATGCGCCGCAGAAGTTTATAAAGAAATAATAGCAACTGATGGCGTCGATACAATCCAAGAATCGGATGACGTCACTAAGGCAATGCAGTATTCAGGTACAGACAAACAGACAAACAGAAGACAGGAAGTCTCAATGGGAGTGATCATGTGTAATGTGTGTGTGTGTTGTGTGTTTGTGTGTTTGTGCTTTCAGCGCAGCTGTGTTTGTGCCTCAGACTAGAGGAATTGTAACTTTTCAAAATTCAACCTTTGGTAATGGAACTTCATGAAACTATAACTCAGTTATCTGTCTCTTTTGTTATTTGTGAGAGAGAGTTTGTAAGAGTGGAGGTCATGTTAGTAGGAGTGGAGGTCATGTTAGTAGGAGTGGAGGTCATGTTAGTAGGAGTGGAGGTCATGTTAGTAGGAGTGGAGGTCATGTTAGTAGGAGTGGAGGTCATGTTAGTAGGAGTGGAGGTCATGTTAGTAGGAGTGGAGGTCAGTGTTAGTAGGAGTGGAGGTCATGTTAGTAGGAGTGGAGGTCATGTTAGTAGGAGTGGAGGTCATGTTAGTAGGAGTGGAGGTCATGTTAGTAGGAGTGGAGGTAGTGTTAGTAGGGAGTCAGGTGGCTGAGCGGTTCGGGAATCGGGCTATTAATCAGAAGGTTGCCGGTGCGATTCCAGGCCGTGAAAAATGACGTTGTGTCCTTGGGAAAGGCATTTCACCCTACTTGCCTCGGTGGGGGGAATGTCCCTGTACTTACTGCAAGTCGCTCTGGATAAGAGCGTCTGCTAAATGTAAATGTAATGTAGTAAGAGTGGAGGTCGTGTTAGTATTGGTTGTGTTATTATAGTAGGGTAATAAGAGGGGTAGTAGTATGAATTGTTTGAATAGGATAGTGGTAGTATGGTATTAGTAGGATTGTAGTAGTAGTGGTAATTGGGTAGTAGTACTAGGAATGTTAGTAGGATAGTAGTAATGGAATTAGTAGGATATAATTAGTAGGATTGGTAGGATAGTAGTAGCAGAATAGTATTATCAGGATAGGCATAGTACAATAGTATTAGAATGATAGTCGTTGTATTAGAAATGGTGGTCGTAGATGTGGACACTGGTTGGCCAAAAGATGCAAAATAAGACATGTCATGTCGACATGGTTCATCCTGTCAAATAAATATGCTGCTGCCTCAATTTGACATCCACAGAAAACTACCCAGCCCACACAGACAACTTTAACATAACTGTCAAAGTCAACAAAAGCAAAGGTAATACAATATATAGCCTACATTATATGTGTATATCTACAGTATATAACAGTAGCCCACATGTTACAGCTTGCAACAGCAAATACCTCGTGGTGGTTACGCTCTGTCGCTGTCCGAGGTTCTGAAAGACTGGTCTCGTGCCGCCGAATAAGCCTCTCGGCTGAACATAGCCTACCTGTGATCGTTGACTTGACCCGTGCGCTAATGCCGAGAAATACGGTGAAACGACTCAACAATACTACAGTGGCGTATGGTCACGTTTAAACAACCTAGAAAACGTAGACAGTGAACAATCAAATTTTCGCTACCAAGGACTCAATATTAGGCTATTAAGGAAACACAGTACGTCGAGGAGAATATTTAAATAAATGGAAAATACCTGTCTTTATTTAATGTAAGACTAATCATTGACAGTTGGCTGAGAATGAACAGACCATTTGTAAAAAAGAATCAGGTGTAGCCTTGGCTAGGAGCACATGTTCAGGCCAGGCCATTCAGCGTTGCCACCAGAGGGCATCGTCAGCATAGTAATCTGCGGTGAATGGTTGAGGCCTGTAATGCAAGCTATATTATCTACAATGTATGTTGACCATAGGAACACAGCATAAAGCATACAATAAACCTGCCCTGCGAAATTAGTTAGGGATACAGAGAACCACATAGGATATTGAGACTCTTGATACAAACACAAATAACTATACCAATCATAACGAGCATTATGAGATATCATTATGATAAACATAAGGCTACATTCTGCACCCATTCATTATGAAGTCAATACAATGCGTTTGCTACCATGGTCTCCGGGGCACAAGGTCGGACTACGTGGCATTTATGCTCTTCAAGACCAGTATAACAGGATGTCAAACAGGATAGATCTGTATTACTACAACTGTAGAATTAATTATTATCAGTTCGAATAGCCTAAATAAACGTCATGTTTCTGGGAAACAGTGAGTGAAAAAAGGTGGGCATGGATGCGCCTCTGATTAACAGCTTCGTTTGACGAATTAAGAGGGCGGAGGAGAAGACTCTTAAAATGCATTCAAGTTTCTTAATTTAATGACCTCATCCGCTTAAACAGAGGCTTTGCTGATTTTTTACTGTTTTGAGTTTCGTTGTCTTTTCTGAAAAACATAAAACACTTGAAAAAATAAAGAGCTATAATAATCCACCATGTTTATAATGGGGAAAATGGCTACACAGTCATATTCTATTATTATGTTTTCATTTTTATTTTCAGTATAGTAGAAGTTGAAGAAGTGGTTGTAAGTGTTGGTAGTGGTGTTATATAGTACTAGGCTATACATGACTATTCAATATAATTTTATACATTATTTATGTCGATATATTTTACACAGATTCCCTATACACCTATAGGGTTATATCAATCCCAATACATTAATTGTAACTGTAGTTTTCTAATGTATATGCTTATTAGAAAATTAGTAGGCCAATGACAAATTTACATGCTTCTAAGAATAATGGGATATTGTTCATGGGGCTTTATTTGGCTGTATTATAGACAAAGGCTGAAACACTACCCTTTCAAACGAGGCTATGTTATAAATTGCCGCTTCAATAAATTCAGACAAAAGGCTGGAATATAAGTCACATTATAATGTGCAACGTGGTCTGGTATAGAGTGTGCAGTGCACGCATACATCTGGTAGTTCTGCGTGTGATTCCTAAGCTAAGTATTGCCAGACACTATCATGGTTCCGCTGCGGGAGACAGGCCCAATGTGCTGACACCGGCAGCTCACCATCACAATGTCTCTTCATACTAATCTTCTCTGACGGATTCGATCATAATAAAGACACAAAAGTCGTAACCCGTAACAGAATAGGCAACATATTCATGTGGACGCTATTTAGCTTGTTAAACAAAAAGCAGTTGTGTTCCACCTGTATAGGATTCGAAATAAAAACGCACAAAACGGTGATATTAGCTGCCTATATGGAGGCAAAAAGTTTTTGAAAATGATGAAAATATTTATATCTGTATTGTTTTATATCGTCCTAAAATTTACATTGATAAAACTAATAGTCCTGATTGCCATTGACAATAAGGAATAATTAAACTTTTTTAACGACACAAATCATAATACAATAATTAAATCTTAATCGCCTGCTTATACTAGTAAGCAGCTGTGCACACACACACACACACACTTTACAAAAGTTTTGGTGTCCGTGCCCCTGATAGTCTACCCTGACAGCAGTTCTTTCTTTTGAGGGAGACCCGCGATTGCTTCCCTTCACAAAACATTAGCAGGGCCCCTTTGTTAACGCGGGGACCCTAGACCCCATCATTAGCGCTGATTACCGCTGACCAGTTTGACAACCTTATTGACTGCTAAAAAGACTTTTTCATGTATCCCACTGGTCGCTCTTGTTTTCAATAGAAACGGAAATATTCAGCCATTTTGTTCCTATAATCTGAAAGAAACTCAAAGCCCCCTTTCCTTCCCCTCCAACTTGCTTCCTCTCTTTACATACCCCCCAAAAACGACATTGGCTTCTGTGTTGTTGCAGCTGAAAGGCGTTTTGAAAATACAGCTTGTCCCTTTCACTGGTTACTGTAGCTTCATTATTTGCAAATAGAAGGAAACCAGGTGGTGGTCCCAGACCACAACTTAATAGCCGTTGGAGTATATTTGTATCACTTCTGGTTTAGGCTGCTCATTAGGGCTGACATTAGAGCGCGCGAAACAATGAATTCAAATTGGTAATCATGTCAGTGAATCCTAGGGATTTCAAATGTAGGTTATGCCTAAACTTTCAAGAACTAGGCTATTTAATTTAGGTTCATATGATACAGAGTTGTGTTCTCTGATTTTACAACTTGCTAATGTTTCTGCCAGACCGTGAATAAAACGTTAGCTGCACAACATTTTGCAGTCACCATATTTAGGTAATCAAACATTCCGGTTATAGGCCTACACGTTTTGCTGTTTTTAACAGCAATATTGAACAGTGAATTACAAACTTGTAATGACCAGTTAGTCATGACTCAAATGCATTTTGAAATTATACCCATGCATGGCTTGCTGTTATTAAACCAATGCATATGGCTTAAATGTTAAAATGCATCTTGGTGTAAAATAAAGACAAGGTCTGACACATATGAAAAATCGAAATATGCGTCGTTTTCAATTCCTTGACAATTCTGGTGTTCGTGTGTTTGTTTCTACTCATGGAGACTATCTCGTTTAGTGAGCCTGGCGGCCTCTCTTTGACCTCTCGCTGTCATGCCGCATAACATGATGGGAAGCATGTTGGCCAATTATGATGAAAACGTGTCAGGGCAGATAGTGTGGCATTATAAACATGAAACATTTTTTTCTCACAATCAGTCTATAGGCCTATCAAGTATTAGTGATGTGACTAAATATCTAAATTACATTTACCTAAATTCACAGCTTTATGAAACCGATAGTCGGAGCATTGAATTGGCCAGCATAATTTAAATAAGATTGCAGACCTTGTCAAAGATTAGGACAATACTTCACAATCATATTTAAAGACTATGAAGCCTCACACATAAAATTATAAAAACAATTAGCTTTATCATGGTTAATTACTCCATAATAACACCATGCAGCACTCCCAACATGGCTGCTTTTTAAGAATGAAAAAAGACTTTGGTTGTATTCTCTTGATCAACAATTATTTTATTAAGTTATCTTTACTTTTTTCTTTTATACTGAAACACGTTCACTAAAGCGCACATGCTCAACTGGTTCACCTGTGCACAAGGTAAATATTAAAAACACCAAGCAAATTAATATCAAATTCTAACAGACAGAGCCAATCGTTTAAATAGGTAAATAAACATTATTTATAAAACTTTGAAAGTAAAAATATTACAGCGTCTTTTCAACATGAAATACCCACAGAAAACAGCAGGTCAGGCGCTAATGTCTCGTCCTCTTTTTTCATCTTGAGGCATTGGTTTATTAGTCCTCCCTTTAGAGGGATCGTGAATATGAATATGATCTTTTTTATTCCCTCTTGTATTAGGTTTCAGTCGTCATCCATTGTGGCAAAATGAAAACAAAATGAAAATATAGCTTTAAGACAGGGCTTTCTGTCAGAGCACTGGTGTTTTGGCAGCCATCAAAGAAGAACAGTTTCTTTAAAATTCAAACGCAGGCACTGTGACTGTTTGTATCAGATTGTCTTTCAGGTTCTCCTTCATTTATCTCCTGTTCATGTATTATCTTCCTCTGGACTTCCTCTCATGCCGTCAGATGTCACATTCGCTGTCGCTGGAAGTGATAGAAATAGCCGAGGTGGCGGCTTTGCTTGACAAACTTGCCTCGGGACTAGAGGCGGTACCGAGTCGATCAGCGGTTCCATCTTCATCCGCTAAAGACCGAACCGAGCCCTGGGACATACCTTGCTGTTGTAACCTGAATAAAATAAAATACAAATGTAAAAAATCTAACACTATTTTTGACACAATGCTGCATAAACAGATGAAGGCGTTCTTGCAATCATGGCCGCAGACCTTATGAATAGCCTATTTACATTGGCTAAAGTTTAACTGTTTTATAATTTTTACATGGATATGATCAGTTAATCAATCCATGAACCATGTGCATAAGCATAACAAAATGATAACACACTCTGGATTTTTTGTAGGCTACTGGCCCTATATGGGAAACTTTGAGAGGATGTATTTAAGAATATCAAAATGGTGTTTGAGTAATATTTTAAAACAAACATAGGCCTATCAGGACTATGACGATTAATCGTACGCTGTCATTCATGCGTAAAAGGTGGTCGTCTTGTGCAAAAATATTATTTAGTAAGATTCTGATTGGTTCTTTGCAATCTGTCATAGGCCTATTTAGTCCATTCATGTTCTACACAAATAGGTCTATAGGTTTAAAGATTTAAATATAAAACAACATTGCAGAATAGGATACTGGAGGGACAATGCCTTCGAGTTAGGTGACATTGCTTTTTGCCTTTTGGGATTTCACTTGTTTTAAAATTTCACAGAATAGAGACTTGTTTATTTTCGTTTCGATTTGTTCAACACCGTCTTTTAAAGTTGACTAATTTGGAAATATTTGATGCAGTAGCCTTTAGATTGCAGATACTTATATTGACATGACAAATGCATTTGTTTATAACCGTTACAACCCGTTTCTCTAAATAATTGAAACCATCAATTCTATAACAGACTATAGAATCATGCACAAAGGGGAGCTAGGCAACAACATACCTATTTTTCGCCGCCGCTGCTCTATCCCTTTGTCTACGATTTTTGAACCAGTTTCCTACTTGTGTGGGGGTAAGTCCAGTGGCCTGTGCAAGCTCTCTTTTTTTGCTAGGGTTCGGGTAAGGGTCTTGCAAGTACCATTCCCTTAAGAGATGCCGGGTTCTCTCCTTGAAGCAATGGGTTTTTTGCTCTCCATCCCATATTGTTCTGGGTAATGGGAACTTCTTCCGCACCCTGTATTTGTCCACTGGCCCTAGCGGGCGTCCCCGCAGCTTCTCCGCCTCCTGGTAGTGAGCCTCCAGCCACAAGGCCTGCAGTTTTGTATGTGACTCTTTGGTGAACTTGTGGTTCTCCAAGATATGGTAGAGTTCTCTAAAATTCCCGGTATGAAATGCCACGATGGCCCGCGCCCTAAGCACCGACTCATTCTTGTTGAGGACCTCGCAGGCTGCGGGGGCGACGGGCAGAGACCAGAGGAAGCGACCGAGGCGCTCGATGTCCCCGCTCTCTTCCAGAGTCTCGCAAACCCCCGCAACCTGCTGAGGGCTAAAATTCAAGATAGGCAGCTGAAACATGGAGGCTTCTCTTTTCTCCTCCGTCTCTCTCTCTCTCTCTCCTCTTGCTTACCCGTCTCTCCGTCTCGCTCTCTGTGTATCGAATCCAAGGCAATCCCAAAGTTAACAGATCAACCGTTAAAACCACTGAGGAACGCTGCCCTCTGGCTGGCTACTGCAGCCTCGGCTGGTGAACTTGGTAGGTTGAACGTGCAAGAGTATAAAAACTGGACCCGAGATGTATTTTGAAGGGGAAAAAGACAGTCAGCCCCTCTGCTGATTTTCTATTGGACTTGGCAGATTGGTTGCGTGGTTGCCATGGATGCCCGTCAATCACTGTCAAGTTTACCAATCACGCGGAAAGGAGCACCAAGAGATTTCAGCACCTCCCAGTGCTCGACAGCGCCTTTTCAGAATTCAAACATTTTGACCTTTGCTTTTTGTCTTAAAACGTTTCATTGCCTTCCATGTTTTTCAACATCCTTTTCTTTGTAAGTCATGGCTCTGAAGAAGAAATGCAACGATTCAATTAAAACGCAGTTGGCATAGGCTACACACGTTTAGCCTACGTCTTTCAAGGGGGGGAAAAACAAACAAGCCAACCAACAGACTCGACCGAAATCCACAGACTATGCTTGAAAAATACTAGGTTTCAGAAAAAATCTAATTTCCAGAGTTATAATATCACCGCATGGTTGTTGAGTTAACACAAAAAAGAAAGAAAAAAATCCATGCTCCGCGAATTGTTCGGTTCCCATTTTAGAATGTTATGACACTACTGCGCAACGTTCAGACAGACGACATAACAACTGCGCTGTCTCGGATGTATCAGTGATAAGAGATTACGACGTAGCTTTAAATAGTACAGTTGGTAGTCGGTAATACAAGATCTGTGACAGTCCTAAATATATTATCTATATTTTGAATTGGCCTAAAATTTTACGCACAAAAGCATTCCAAAGAGGCGAATGCACCACCGCTGGGTAAACAAATGTAGTCTAATGTTTGTGTATAGAATCTATCATGCCACTGCCGGAATACTCGGGTTTAGTATCAGACACACTCCGTTTTGTGCACGGGCTGATTTAGTAAATAAGAAGGCGGATAGATAACGCAGATGGTTTGAAGTGTCGGGTCAGATTATTTCATGGCTGGCTACAGTGGTGAAGTTCATTCTGACGGAAAAGCCTGATATTATTTTCACACACACATACACACACACACAGTGAGTTGTACTGAATCCCTTCGGGCTCTTTTTGCATGAATTATGGGGAGGCTCATGATGCGGAGTTATGAAACTGCCTGCCTTCTGCGCGAGAAGCTGTTCATTTTCATGCTTTATTATGAACGTCATACTTTTTAAAGGTAACATTTTCTCCATAAGCATGCAACCTACGTGCACATGCTTAAGCTGTGCTAACCAATGTGCGATATAAAAAAACGAATGAAAGTGACGGTCGTAATAAATTGCTGGTTTTACAAAATGAATAAAGACGCAAGCACATTTTATCTAGGCTACAAAACCTGCAGAAATGCGAGTAGGCTATAGGTTTAACCAGATGGAGGTAGGCCTACACAGATTAATACGATTAAAGTTCTTACTAGTGGGGTCAGTAGGCCTATTTATAATTCCCTATTATTATAGGTTTATCACTGATCGGTAAATAAATGTAACTAACCGTAAATAAAGGATAAACCTTCCTGCGAAACCATGGCAGCAATTGCGAGGGTGACTGACACCATTTTTTTCAAAAGGTTCTAAATATTTCATCCTGTTGGCCTATCACGACCCAAATGTAGGTTATACAAGAACAGCTTCTTTTTCAAGAAAGAATGCATCAATAAAATATGTTGAAATTTTGGATATCAAAAAGAGAGAGCAGTCGATAAACAATTAGGACGTGTCCGGGTGAATAACCGCCTCAGCAGTGGGCATATCGTTGTTAGACTTGCTAGATAAAAAACCCATGCTGTAGCCTACATATGATAATGTAGTAGGCCGTATTGTAGGCTATATTAAATAAAACACTGTAGGCTCAAATACGTGTTGTTGTTGTTGCCAGTTGTTGTTGTTGTGCCCTGTGAGCTAAACAAAATAGGCTACCAGTTGAAAAGGTAGACTACTGAATAGGCCTAACCAACAAGTCTATTATAGGCCTAGTACCTACTTTCAGCGAATTGTCTGCATTGTTTTACATTTTAATATATAGTTTACATAATTCTTCATAAAATAATAGGGCCTACATTCATAGGCCTATCGTAGGCTACGCTGTCCGCAGTCGTTTTATAAAAAGGTTAGGTTTAAATCTAAAGTTTGACATGACACAATATTACATTTTAAACCGTTAAAAACACATCAGTCAAAGTTACGTATCGGAACTCTAAAGTCTGAAAACAGAACTATGAAAAATTCATATCACAATCACTAACAAACCGTGCCAGGGACCCTGACACCGATATCCCGGACATTCACGAACTCAACACAAACAGTGAATCTCGTACAAAGACGTCTGTTTTTTCTTTGTTAGTTTGCCTTATAGATCCCCTAACCACTCACTCACTACCAAATTCAACCGGGGTTGTAGGCAACTGTATGCCTATATTTCTTACATAAAGTTACACAAGACATGTATAGGCCCCTATACAGCTCTACAATGTAACATAAATCTCTTACACATGCACGAGCTTATGTCTGTATTCTGTATGAACTTGCCATTGCTATTTTACCATTAATCAACAACAAAGATTGACGTGATTAGCTTAGATTTTAGACAAAAATAGCATACAGCCACAATATATCCCAATGTCGTTTCATTGAGGGCAGGGATACATTCAAAACAAGGTGCTCCTGGACCTGTGCATTGTATGCCTTAGGCTACATAGCCAAGAGTAAAGAGCAACTACAGACAAGAAAATACCTCAGACGCTAGCCAGCAGTCAAGAACAAAAACACGAACAAAATAGGCATGACTGAATGAACGAACAGAGAGAATCGAGACACCAGAGAGGGAGACTACTTTTCTCTCAATTTGCCATAAGAGATGAGTACATTTACTTTGAGTCATCAGCGCCGAGCTGGGTCGTAGCTCGCCCACGGCAGAGGGGAGGAAAGGAGAACAGTTAGGCTACATGTGAACAGGCTGGAAATGACCCAGATTCCCCCGGATCAGTCAAGCAGACGAGACGGTACAAGAGCCTGTCACCAACACCCATCCTGGCACTATCCCACCCAGACCTACCTCTCTCATACCCCAGGCTTTAGCTGCCTACCCCCAACACCCTACCCGCTCACCCACCCAACCCTGCCTTACCCATATCACCGCTATGTAGCCTACATATTCACAAACACAAGCACTTACATGTAGGCTAGTCTATACATGAACATCTCACTCAAAATTGTACGTAGAGACGTTTAACAAACAGAATCATCATAAACACTTACAGTGGTTACTACTACGGCTCATCACTGTATTTTATTAAACTGTCTGTGAGGCCGCGGAGGCGTAGGATTTACGCTTCATGGTGAGACCGCAAACGCACAGCATAATGACGTGGAGGGCTATAGCCGCCACACACACGAGAGAACACCGGCGCGCTCAGCGTTCCTGAAGTTGCCTGCACGGTGTGTCGTCACTCTTTTCCAAACACTGCGGACGCAGGAAGAATTGTGCCGTTATTTTCACAGGATGACTGTTTTGTTTTATTCTGGTTGACAGACTGTTTTAACCCAGACTCAGCTGTCATAGGACAGGATTAACTTTCCATTTAAGATATCATGTCGGGAGCACTGGTCATGACCTTTTGACGGCCTGGATTTGTTTAAAATCCATCATGGAGGACTAGCCTATAGAATCAGTTTTTCAGTCCATACATTGTCCTGTCACTTTACAGACAAGGTTTAAGCCAAATATGGAGACCTTTGAATGCTATGTTTTCAGACCCATTTGCCCTCAGGAAATCTCCAGTGCTCAACGCTGCATTTAATCTGTGGATTTGCGGTAACAGAGAAGACTTCTTATCCTCTGACCCATTGGCCCCCAGTGTACGTAATCCACCAACTCTCAGTCACCCTGCTGACATGGATAGAGAAGGCAATGCAGAGCTGCCATCAGCGAGGCAGACCAGCCTGCCCTGACTCACATACTCCTCCCCCCAGCCTCCGTGTGACAGGCCGAGCACAGCACAGTCATAACATTGTTATAATCAGCACATGACACTTGACCTTACATTTGTTAAGCCGGTTCATAGTGGCACAGTAATCTAGAGGAATAATTCTACGGGGTTTAGCCAATTGAAATCGCAGACTAAAATGCTGCTGAATATTCAGAGATGGTGCTGTTGAATATTCCTTTAAGGTTATCACAATGCTTTATGTGCTATAAATGCATGTGTGTCTATTTGTACGTTTGAATGTACAACTACTGTACCTGTTAAAATAGAATTATGTCAGAATAGCAGTTTAACAATTTCATTTAGTAAACATACATGTTACGTTATGTCCACCATCTGGGTCTTTAATAGCATCTTAATTGTATTTCATGGAACGCTGCTGTTTCACCATGCAGAAGGTAGAGAGGTCTTATCCATACTCCCTCTCAGGATATGTAGTAAATGAGAGAACTATGTTTAGCACACACACCACTGAAAGCCTTTCAGAATATCTTTTGAATACACACACAAAAAAACATCCTTCCACTGTCGAGCAAAGTCAATTTCCTGAAAGGTTGGATAAATGGAAGCAGGAAAGAGTGTAGATAAGATGCATGTGGCTTGAATTCATTACCTACCTATAGATAAAGTGTGTGTGTGTGTGTGTGAAAGTGGGTGTAGGAGTGCGCAAATCCATTTCCTGTCCCTATATAACTCATTGCCTCATGCTATATGCAGTGCACGTGTCATCTCTCTAAAACACTCAGACTGCAGAGACAATCATCTTCTGTCCTGTTTATTCCCTTCAGTTCGCCATTCTTATTAAAAGTTAAACTAATGCAACGTAATTCTTGCGTGGAGAGAAAAAACATCTGGCGAGCCTCTCCTTCTTTTCTTTTCCATATCTGAAATTCAGTCAGGTGGCTGAGCGGTTAGGGGATCGGGCTAGTAATCTGAAGGTTGCCAGTTCGATTCCCGGCCGTGTGCAAAATGACGTTGTGTCCTTGGGCAAGGCACTTCACCCTACTTGCCTCGGGGGAATGTCCCTGTACTTACTGTAAGTCGCTCTGGATAAGAGCGTCTGCTAAATGTAAATGTACCCACAACTCTCGGTGCCCTCAGACCAGATAAGGACGTTCTCTTCTCACACCACCACCCTTTGACCTTTGACCTTCCTCCTACATCTCTCCTCGCTCATCATCCAGCAACAGTTTCTGCTTTCACGCCTGCCAACCGATCTCCATTTCTCTCTTTTTGCAAGTCCTCCAGTCACAGCCCTGAGGAGTGCTAAAGCTTCACTTGAATAAACCTCTAAACATTTATCATTGTTTTCACCATTACTGTCTTCCTGAACTTCGATTGCATTTGAATGAGGGCTGATGTTGTTTTGTTACATCTTGTAGAGTATGTTTCGGAATAAAATGTTCACATTCATTCTTGTCTGCTGGTGGGGACAGCGTTCACCAGCCGATGGTTTTACATTGAGTGAGTGTCCCTCCCACCATGCCCGTGTCATAGGGTCTTGACAACACCCAAAGATGACAGGAGTCAAAACTCATCATGGCCAGGAGCTTGGTCCTTGAAACCCACATGAAGTGTGAATAAAGGCACAGGTCACAGTACTGCCTTCCTAAACCTTCAGTTCGTGGTGTGTTTCTGCAAAACACAATCAAACACACTTTACACACTAGCCTGTCAATATGCCTCAATCTCAAATATAGGCACTGCTCTTTTGCTCTCCTGTTTTAAGATAACATTTCCGAAAATATCCACAGCCATAATGGGAGTGATACATTCTACAAAAATATAAATCGTGTTTGTGAGATTTAGCAGACTAAAATAACTTTGATGCCAGTATTAAGGAGGGGAACAACTGAATAATGATGTCGTACCTTAAGGCTATTCAAGAGAGGGGCTTGCATCATTAAACCATCGTAAGTGGATATGCTTCTTATGACTGATAACTGTCAAAAAAGGAACCAAGGGGATGACACGTGCATTAGGTCTGGTAGGTGACTCACCCAGACCCCCTGGTAAAATAGCGAGTTCACTCCAGGCTCAGGAGGATACAGTCATGGAACTCCGCACTCTCTTTAGTACAGGACTAAAAGCCCATTTTAATAAGATTAGATAAAAATAGACCTGTTTTGTAAAGGTATTTGGTAGCCACGGAACATGGAGACACTGGGAACTGTCTGTCGGGCTGCTGTCTGTCTGTCTGGCTGTCTGTCGGGCTGTCTGTCTGGCTGTCTGTCGGGCTGCTGGCTGGCTGTCTGTCTGGCTGTCTGGCTGTCTGTCTGGCTGTCTGTCGGGCTGCTGGCTGGCTGTCTGTCTGGCTGTCTGTCGGGCTGTCTGTCTGGCTGTCTGTCGGGCTGCTGGCTGGCTGTCTGTCTGGCTGTCTGTCTGGCTGTCTGTCGGGCTGCTGGCTGGCTGGCTGTCTGTCTGTCTGGCTGCTGGCTGGCTGGGGTGTACCAACGTCTAAGGGATACAGGCAGACTGGCAGGGGGGCTCAGTACGGCACACAAGCACCAACACAGAACGACATGATCAGACATTTACCTGGAAGAGTGAGTATGGAACATGTTTAATCGATTACAAAATCAATAACAAATTAAAATAATTAAGTGATTAATCGACACATCATAATGTCATTAGAAATGTTTCAATTACAAAATCGATGCTGAATATAAACATGGGTTGACGTAATAAATGTAAATTCAAATACTGTCAGATTAGCAGATTATAATTTTTTATTATGCCATTGCAGTCCAATTGTGTGTGTGATATGATGTTAAACAGCTCTGATCAGGATTCACATTCACATTGTGTCAAATGCACACTCTGTCAGGACAACCCTAGCTGACAGCACAAAGACAATATCTCGCCTTCAGATCCCAACCAGATTACAAGGTCAGCATTGTAGTCTGTCTCTCCTCTCTTCTGGGGGGCAGAGGTCAGGAATATCCTGGATTTTTCAGAGTCTTAATGTCTGTCAACTGTGCTTTATGGATGGCTTATGTCAAATGCCATTCTGACAGAGCTCATTAAGATGAAGTGGCCCTGGTAGGTAGGGGCAGGGGAAGGCAGAGCTGGCTGGCTGCCTGATCAGTGTCTGTCTGGGCAAACCCCACCACTGTACCTAGGGGCTGACAACTCTGACAGAACATTGCTGACAGGTCTGTGTGTATGTGTGTGTCTGTGTGTGTGTGTGTACGTGTGTGTGTGGGACGGGTGCATGTTGTATGTGTGTGTGTGTGTGTTGGGTAGGTGCACACCCACACACACACTCACCGGGTGTGCTTGTGTCACGACTTGAGTCACCCGGTGCCACAGAGCAGGTCGTCGCTAGATGCCATTGCTCCGATCACAAGTGACAGGCTGGGAGTCGTGACGATTTCGTCCCTCACACATACTCAAATATTTATCTCTGCTTCACATCAGCAGTCCTGTGCTGCTAGGACGCTGCAGAGGCATCCGAGACCTTGAGAGGGTGAGTCAAATGATTTCTCACTGATCCTCCTATTCCTCTCTGTACCATAACAAAAAGCCTTTTTCAATTGACAATATCCAAGCCAATTCCATGCTCCATAACTAGGGGCCATTTACACCTATTCTATAACCACTGGCAGACAACCTTGATGCCACAATGTTAACTGTGGTAAATAGGTAGGACCATGGACTAACCTTACATGAACAGCATACGTGGTGTTTATTGTGTTATAGCTGCTGGCCAAGGTCAGGTGGTAATGTAAATAGCTTTAATCCATGTCTGCCATGGCTAAGGGCTCTGAGCTTGGACTGTTAGCTGACATCTTAAGGTGGTTTTCTAATATGCTGATTAAAAATTTATGTTCAGAGGCAAGATGAGAGCCTCACTGGGAAGTCCTGCCAAGGCAGATTAAATCATTTTACTTAATAGATATTCCAAGGATTAGGGTCAGTGTAAATGAGCAAACTGTTGAAAACAGTTTGTCAAGTCAGCAAATGCACTGCTAACCCCTTTTCTTGAAGACAACACAATCAAGCAGGAAGTCATCGAAACACCGAACAGTCGAAGGGAAATTATGTCATTTTGGTGTCGGAGCATTTAACACCACTTAAATAGGTTCTGTCTGGTAGGTTGGTTGTAGGCATCATGGTCCTCTAATTTGAAGGCAAGGTTTGCCAAATAGTTTATAGAGACACAGACAGAGGCAGGACTGGACCCATGGCAGTGTCAATGCCGTAATCTTAAAGTCCTTTCTAGGTACAAAGGGAGGCCAAGGGGATATGCCTTCTAATCCAATCAGATAACAGACAAGCCCATAAGCTTTGAACTTAGCCAATCAATAATCATTGCTCACTTGTCCTGTAGATCTGGTTTGTCTGGGACATCCAACATACTGATGGTATCCCTGATAAACGATACATCCATGCAGGGATGTTATACACACACAGGCTGGTAAATGTGAGGTATATACTGTAGACCCATGTATTCTGAGACCATAGGAAAGGTATGTATAGTCTAGTACTGCCTTGACAAATTTATTGAACACATTCTTGCGATTCTTCTATGATACACCAGTGATTTGCCCTCATAAAATAATACCTGCAGCATCCTTTGAGATTGACTTCAATCAATGCAAGCGTTTCAAAGAACACATAGAGACGGAAATAAATGTGTCACAGCGTTTATATTCATCTCTGAATTAACAGCTCTCCAGAGGTTAAAGTGGAATAGATCCATTCTTGACACGATAAAAGATGCAGAGGGATCAAGATATGCGGGACCCGTGGAAAAAAACGGATGTGGTTGTCGGTATTTTTCGAAGGTGAATGTGGAAGCCTATTGACACAGCACAGAGAGGTTGAGAGTATAATGGGGATGCGGGATAAAACTAATAAGGTCAGACGAAAACTCGGATGGATTCATTTTATTATATCCGAGACTGTGAGTGTTTCTGCACTTCCTGATACCAGCGTCAAAGGAGCGTTCCTTGTCCGACAACCAAACAAAGCTTGTTTACTTCTAGATGTTTCCAGTGAAATCATATGGTCATACAGTCGAGTCAGTCAACAGTGCGAGTATTATTTTTCGAAAGGAATTATTCCTTCTTCGACTTAAGTAATATCCTGAGAGCTTTTAGAAACACTTTCACAGCCTTGCACTGTATAATACGTCTTTAGAACGCGCAGGGGAATTTTCCCGAGGGCACAGGTGTGCCCTGCCTGTCCCTGAAACCTCAAGCTGCAACAAAGACAGCTTCCTCTGTGAAGAGGAAGAGGGCAGTTTGAGGTGAAGGAACACTCCTACAAAAGGTTTTTTCTTCATGGTGTATTCGGTTGTGACCTTCAGGCAAAGCTCCAAATAAATGAAACACTAAGGGGTTGAATCAAAAATCTTGTTGGCCCTGAATCTTTACACCACGCAGGGATGTGGGGTGAATAAGTGATAGTTTTTTTTTTTTTTTTTTGTACTTCCAATTCGGGAATGTCTGATTTTAAATGAATGCATGGGTAAGAGTTGCACCGGGCTGCTCTCCTCACTTAATCTAGCTCTTGCACCATCGTATTTCTATGCTATTATATAGGCATTATATTATATATTCAGGGGTGGGGAGAAGGATACGGTGAACCCCCGACCCTCGCGGGTCCGGGGGCTTGCTCCCCCTGAAGGAAATTTAATACATTTTAAAGTTAAACGCATCAATCTGGTGCACTTTGAGAGCAAAATTAAGAAGCTAAAAATTAACACAGAAACATAATTATAATCAACTTTACAGCCCACTATATGTCTTTTTAATCTTACAGTTGGAAAATGGATATATTAATCTAACCAATATTGATTTGTATTTCGAGAGAGCAAAAACACTTTGGTTGAAAATCTCTCCACATCTTTACCTTACATTTACATTATACATATCATCCAACTGCTTGGATCTCGTAAGAGACTACACAGGTAAATCCCTTTAATTTCACAATACACCGTGCAGTATAACTCCCTAGGTTATGATCTTGGAGATCACTGATGATTATGGTCAATTGAAAGCTTCCCATCCCATCAACTGCTTGTCCTTCACGTCCGTCCTACATCTCTACCTTTCATTTGACCCTCCCTCAGCCTCTCTGCCTGCCTGCAGACTCCCCAGAGAGGACTATCAGTGCTCTGGCGCTGGCATGCTTGACAGGCTGTGATGAGGGTGACAAGGTGAGTGGCCAGACTGCTGATTCAGGTGGTAGGTAGACACACACACCTACATACTCATTCACACACACACACAAACCTACATACTCATTCACACACACACACACACACACACACACACACACACACACACACACACACACACACACACACACACACACAGAGTGCAGTGTGTGGAACTACACACAAACCAGCTCAGCCCCTTTGTACTGTTTTAGGAATCTAAGGTTGTATCCAGAGATAAGTTCAAATGAATATTAATAGGGGAGAGATTTATCCTTGGACCACACCAGACACAATGCATAGAGATCAACAGCTACTCTATGTGATACATGGGACACTTTCCAGTAGCTGTGCCTTAGAGGAGAGAAAGGGGGGAGGAAGACAAGCTTGTCCATGTGCCTTGGAAACGTCCCGAAAAAAAATATTTTTTTGTTGCTGATGTTGCAAAGTGCCCCGATGCAGCTAACAACTTGTGTCAGATTCTATACTACCTACTGCATTAGAGAGAGGGAATTAATATCTGCTCTCTCACCTCACTTGCTCTTTTCCCACAATTCTTAAAAAGATGATGACAAGGTTAAAAGCAACTGTCAAAAATGTCACAGCTTATGCTTATCTCTTCCTCGCTCCCGTTTATTTTTTATACATTTTTTTACTATCAACACTTCTACAATAAGTATTGGCAGACAACTAAATTGAAAGGAAGTGTGGGGGGTGGGCAACGTTTAAAACAACACGAAAAGGAAAACAAACAGAAGTGCCAGGCGCTAAGAAGGGGGCATACTGCAGTTGTGTATCAGTCACCTAGCAACAAGTCCTCCCCATCACTTACCCCCCCCCCCCCCCCCCCCTCTCCCCATCTCCTGCTGTGCTCTCTAATTCAACAAATCTGCTCAGAATGTATGGCTGCTCTCCTGACAAAAACACATTCTGTGCTGGGGGCTAAGGACCTGGGCCTCTGCTGAGCATGCCACTCAGCTGCTCATTGACCACCGGGGCCTTTCTCCGCACACACTAAGGAGCCAGGAACAAAGCCACTGAAAGCAGGGGCAGCTCCACAGAGAAAACATTTGCTTGTAATTGTGTTTGACTGCATAATGAAAATGATGTTCTTTTTTAATTTGGGCTTGTTGAGGCCACCCTTATTTCCCTCTGGTCACCTGATTATTGTAAAGAAGCCCCCCCTTTTCCCCGCCCTGTGGAACACTGGAGGAAAATATTGAATATGGTCCCAAAGGCCTACCCACTCTCTACTATAACCCCTCTTGTGTTTCAAGTGTTCTGTTGCAGCAACATAAATATGGAGATCCTGTTCATTACAGGATGGAGAGTGCGCCAGAATTAGTGTTTTCAGAGAGGAGAACGGCACTCACACACACACACACGCACACACACACACACACATCTACACAGACAGAGCGAGAGAGAGAGAGCGCTCTGTTCATGCAGTTCGAAAACTTGCCCTGAGTTGTTAAGCATTGAGTAGGTAGCATTCCTGGTGCTACTCCAGCTAAACAGGCCATTAGTGAAAGCATCAGGATACTGCAGGAATACCGCCTCAATGGACACATTCACATCCAGTGATGATTTGGAGCCTTTAGCATCCAATTTCCTGTGCCATTAACTGGACATTTTGACATTCCTCATCCTTTTCGCTTCTCCTCCCATTCTTCTCCACTCCTCTGGACGGTGAAGGTGGCAAGTGTACAGGTAAATGTCCGGATAAATAAATAAAATAAATGTTTTTCTTTTAATTCTTTAATTAAAAAGAAAATTAGCACAAAAAAAAAAAAAAAATCTCTGGACCAGTCGGTTGATTTTGGAAGTTTGTTTTATGCTTTAGCTATTCAAAAATCCCAACCTTACAATTTCTCAAGGGTCAGGAGCCCTTTCTCCCAAAAAATGGTCAGGCATTTCTTCGATGACTACTACAAACACATTACATATGACTTGATTGAGAGCAGAGGAGTTTGTTGCGCTCAAGGTTACTCTCTACCACTCATATGGATAGCTATTGAGTGACTTCATATCAAATCAAATATTATTTGTATAGACTTTTTTTTACAAGCAATGTCACAGAGAGTTTCACATTGGCCTATAGAACTGCACCTAAACCAACCTAAACCCCTCAAAGAAGACAAGGTAAAACTGGAAACAGGAAAGCTCAAGAGACAAAATGGAAGAGACCTTGGTGGGGGGGGCAATAGAATGAGGGACCCAGAGGATTAGTGATACACAGAGGTTCTGACCATCGGGCTGAACACATTTATAAAATAAGAAATAAAGTTGAAAGTAAAACATTTTCAAGTGAATGGATGGTTCAGAGACGTAGATATACTTAATTGAGTCAGTATAAAAAATCTGTCCTAGTTTCTGCCTTTATTGCTAAGCTCCTCTTTCAAAAGGTATGAGACCTATTCATGCTCTCCCAGTCACTAGGAGATTTTTATTTTTTAAAGGCCAAATTTGTGATTGAGTCATTTTTGTGATTGAGACGCTTTACACTTTTATTCAAGTTCATGTGTCCCTCGAACAAACCAGTAGTGTATGTGTGCTAGTGAGCCCCTCTGGATAAACCTATTACTACCTGAAACATTCACATCGTTGCTCATGTAATACCAGGAACAGATAAGCCGACAGTTGTTAAAGGACTGTTTTTCAGTGAAACAGTGTCATGGATGTGTCATGGAGAGTCATCTGACTATAAGGTGTCTGATATGAAAGCACATTTAACAGCATCAGCTTAAAACACTTTACAGTGACATAGCCTCTCAGCAGACCCCTGAATGTCAAAGGGAACATGATGTTATGGCAGTATGGCAGTAGCGTAGCTACTAGGGGCCTGAGGGCCTAGGCCCATTCATTTACATGTCTGGCACCCCCCAGATTTCTGATTGCTTACAAAAAAAGAATGAATTGTCGATATAAATATATATAAATTTTTTATGGAACCCCTCATTTTAAGATGAGACCCCCCCCCCCCCCAACCCAGAAAAGTCGGCCTACACCCCTGATATATGGGACATAATATCTTAGATGATTAGTCAATAGAAGATTGTATCTTACAGGTTTTAGAGCTTATGTTTACCGAATCACAAGAACAGCACAGTTACTGTGGACCAACAGGTGTGTAAAGAAAGGTCTGCGAGGTCAGATATGAGTGTCCGAAGTTTTAGGACTTAATCCCACTTAAGTGGCTCGATGGTTTGCAGTGAAACCCTTCACTATATTAACGAGTTCCACAACGTTGACAAGGCCCTTTTTTTGTTTGTTGAAAGTGTCAACAAGTGAGAGCATCTGTCTTAGTGCGATTTTGGAACTCTCTTTTCACCATCAAGACCCCAACTCTGACACCAATTAAAAAGATTATGTCTTCAGTTGAGAGGAAAACTATAGCTGTGTGATTTCTTTTGACAAGGTCACAGGGGTGCCGTGCCATAGTGCATGACCTTAACAGAAATTTACTTTGGTGCACGTTTGACTAATATCTCTCTTTGCACTGGACAATCTGCCGTTCTTGAAATGGGAACACAGAAAAAGGACTTTCCTGTCCATGAGGGTGCACATAGTCTGGAACTGGGAACTGTTCCTGGGTGTCTGATCCTGTACCAAAAGAAAAGGCCTTGAACACCAACCCCAAAAAGTCCTTGGAATTGTATGAGCGTTTGCTTTTTTATGTCTTGACATCTTCTTGTCCCACAACAAACTGTTTTGACCTCCAACAAATATGTTTCAGCCTTGTTGCTGACCTTCTTCCACCTTCACTGGGGGAGATATTGTGAAGAATAGCCTTGCTCAAAGATGGTTTGACTTTGGAACCTCTGCAGACGGTGACGTGGCAACCTTCTTGAAGCAAAAGTAGGCCAGACAAGGACACTCGATATACGTGTGACTTTTGGTGTCAAGTCATATTTATCGAGGATCAAGTCATTCGATAAATATTTGTAGATAGGCTATATTAGCCAATGGGCGCAAGTAATCGTTTGACTCTCCACAGTAGAGATTTTTGTATTATTCGTTGGCCTATTTATTTATTTTCGAAAATAATTTGACTGACGGTTTCATTATGCTTTCAAGAGGACTTTTGCGCAATTTGTGTGCAGACCTATCTTTAAAAAACGAATCATAGTTTTGTATGACAGCACCACAGATTGGTTTATAATTTTATTGCTTTAATGCTGGGCCTGTAACTTGAAAATCTCAAACTTCTTTTGTATTTAAATTAGGCTGCGATTAACAACCTACACTAAGGTAAGAGTAGGCTACTTGCATCAATTCAATACAAATACTTTTTAGTTTTATAATATGTTTAGAAGTCTACGAAATAAATAAATCACAAATAACATAGGCTAATATTACCATTAAAACAGTGCACTTGGTCGACAAGAGTTTTAAACTAATATGAGGGAGTTGTCATTTTGATGCCAAATTTGATGGCCACACTTTCGGTCTTTTGCTAGGCAGCACCGACATGCTCCTTGAAGTGGACACCCGCATGCTAGGCTACCGCTACGCACGCGCAAACGAATATTTAGTGATCCAATTGTCCAATGGTGAAAGAAAATTAAGATTAATATATGATTGCGATAGCAAAAATAACAATTAGAATACAGAATAAGCTACTTGAACTGAAAACATTCAAAACAACAGTCCATTTAATAGTCTTTATACTTGACAAAATTTCAATGCCGATAGGCACTGTTTCTGCAATGTTTGACTTTAGATTCTGACTCGCCTGAATCCTTTTGAGAATTTTTGAAACATTTTGGAAAAAGGCAATCCACAACAGTATATCATGCCGTTGTCCATGGGCTTATGTACATGTTTTAATAATGGCTACTTTAAAAACAAAATATTTATGATGTCCTACCTTAACGCTGAGGATTCGATTCAATCTGATTTAGTTAACCAATGTAGCCTATGCAACAGAGGGAAACAGACCAGGGTTCCCCCTCATAGCAATTCTCTTTTTGTCAATTTGTTACTTAATTGGCAGCGGTTGAACTGGGAGCCGTAAATCAAGCACTACGGAGTGTATTAATGAGTTGGACCACCCAGGACACTATTTTCCGTGGTTTCTTGACGGACAATGTAGGAATACTCGAGCCACGCTCTGAAAACCATGAATGGACATTCACAAGAGCAGTGGTCCCCTGCTGTCTAGTTTCCAGAAGGCTAATGACTGGATGTGACTGGTTCGGACTGAAAAGTATTTTTTAAAGCTTAGAAAAGCGTCTTGTACACAAAATAGATATTTGGTGTGAATAATTTCGTAAGAATTGATGCCATGTTTGTCCATCTCAGGTTTGAACGGTTGAATGGCTGAATGAATGACAACGTTTTCGTTCAAAATAAACTACCAGTAAAAACCTAGGTCTAATATTACGTTTTGACGTTATATTACTATAACTTAACGGCGTTAAGTCCTTTGACCTCTTTAGATGCAACCGGCACCATATGGCTGTAAAATTAGACTATTTGCTTAGGCCTACAGATCTACGGTAGGCCTACTGCTTATATTCCCATAACTATATTTTCCTAATTTCCCACAGGCTTTTACCACTGGCTGCCCACCATAATAACAGGTGAACTAAAACCAGAAAGGTAACAAATGTGTATGAAGCGTTGAGTCTCCTTGCAGTTGCAAGCAAAAAGGCCTATTTTATCAATATTACAGGTTCAGTGCAGGTACAGGTTCATGACTGGCCTATGTACCTGTTTTCGATACAGGAGAATCGACGTCAACTCTAAGACCAAGTTTCCCATAAATGGATAAAAAAGTTTTCGATGAAGATCTTCATTGAATTGATCTTCCTTTAGGACTATAGGCTTAATCCATGTCTGGGAAACTGGGCCAAAGACATAGAAATAAAGCTACATTTGTCTAATTAAACATTATGATTATCTGTGATTGTTGACCAAAGTTACCTCAATATTTCTCTGCCTCGACAAGGTTGTCCATTTTTGGCAATTGAACTTCTTTCCTCGATGTGCTCTTCACTGTCATGACTAAGCTCAATGAATCCATGAAAGGAAATACTCTTACAAGGACCAGTTGTTCTCTCCGTGTCTGGTGAACTGACGTTAACCTTCTGAAAATCTCTCCATTCTGTAAGTCCTCTGCTCACATCTGTCGATATACTTTCCTTGTGTGCCTCTACTTAAGAAAGTAAGTTAATCGTCCGACCGTAGGCTACACAAGCACTGAACGCAAACAGGTCTATTTTCGTTATCTCATTTTAAGTTGTCTACAGAAACCACTCCAAGGTTTAATAACCCCTTTTAGAAAAACATTTGAATTTGTATTTGTCATCCTTGAAAGGACCTCTCCAAATGTATGACATGACCAAATGTCTATCATAATATGCAGTGTATGTGTGTGAATCAGTATGTACACAATCAGGACTCTTGACCCCTTGGGTGTTTTCTGAAAGGGTGAAATATAACCTTTTCTCAGTCTACTACTACTCACCCACAAATGAATATAAATGACACCAACAACTCTGGAGGTCACACCACATAAAAGCACCTGAGGGTGCTTGCATAAGTCTTACACTGGTGGCCATGTTGTAAGGAATCAGAATTAGGACGACTTCAGGAAGAAGAAAAAAAAACAAGGCTTTCAGTTTAATCAATCCATTTTAGATTAATTCTGAAAGGCTTGGTTGTCAAAGAGAATAAGTTCAGAAAAGAGCTCATTAAACTGTAAATCATGCTGCTGACTGCATTTATTGGAAGAACATTTAGAGCCTAAGATTCTCATCCGATTTTAATGTTCAAGGTCAAACGTACGGCAGTATATCTCACCTGCTTTCAAACACAAGACAGTAGGAACAGGTTTACAATACAGACTGGGATTTGGAACATAAGCGGTTATAGCTGGTAGTGGTTTTGGAAATGACTATAGTCAGGAACACATGCGTAGAGTCCCTGTTTGGTTGGTAGTACAGGCCTCTCACACCCACAACACTGTATCCTCACTTCACAGCCTAAACGTTGGACTAATATTCTGTCGAGATCAGAGAATCAGGGAAAAGCAAGCATGTCGACATTACTGTCTTACTGGAGTCATGAATATGAAGCACCATGGTGACATTATTAGTGAGCCGGTATCTGATTAGACCTACTAAATACACAGTATACTTGAACCTCAATCCTGCTTCAGTCAAACACACATTTCCAGTGGCAAGGCTTCAAGTGTTTAAGCTCATGGCCTTGATCTCTGCCCTTCAGAAAGCATGAAGGGAGTAAAAACATGTATTTTCGTGAAGTGGTTTGACACATTATTTCAGAATCTGGACAATCCCTCGGAATGCTGATGTTTCATTTACGCTCCAAGTAAAAAGGCTTACACACTTTGACAGCTAATGATACAGCATTTGATCAGCTATACAAATGATCAGGTCAAGACAAAATAGCACACTTCCAGTTCCACTGTTAAGAGTCTAAAACAAACAGCAGGTGTCTAAATGAGGACACGAGTGCTTGAGAGAATACAATATGCAAGAAAGAGCAAAAACAAAAAAAACAGGAAAAACATGTGAGGTCCTCGTGTGTTTAGTTGATTTGTTTTTATTTTAGCTGAAACCACGGAAGAAGAGGATGTCGGGGGCCTGGGGAGAAGAAGAGGAAGGTGAAGGAAGTGAAGACTGGATCTCAGCTGACAGCATAGAGAAGAAGACATTTACATTTTACATTTAGCAGACGCTCTTATCCAGAGCGACTTACAGTAAGTACAGGGACATTCCCCCCGAAGGAAGTAGGGTGAAGTGCCTTGCCCAACGACACAACATCATTTGGCACGGCCGGGAATCGGCCGGGAATCGATCCGGCAACCTTCTGATTACTAGGCCGATTCCCTAACCGCTCAGCCACCTGACTCCCAAGACGACATCAACACCACCACATGCTGCTCAGAGACCACAGGCCACATGCAGGACTGAAGTCACGCACTGGGAAGGAAACATAAACAACTTGCTACGTGGACTAAAGGCCAAGCAGAGAGATGGAGGAAAATAACAATATAATTAACACAGAGACAAAACGTTTTCACCTCAACACAGCCCACAGAAACAGCACAGTAGTTTGGACAGGCAGGTCATGCTTCCTAAGTCAGTAAAAGAGAGGTTCTGGTACAGTAAAAAAACAAACAACAACAAAACACCTAATGAGCCATGAAGTCTTAACAATAAGATAAACAATAGTTGATATAAGATGAGTGAAAACCATAACAAATGTGTTGACAGTGCAAAGAACAAACAAGCCTTTGGCAGAGAACACATAACGCATCAGTGATCCCCAAAGGAGAACAAACAGATGGGATGAATATTCATGTGGCCATTGGCAGTAAGAAAGTTAATGATACCACTTTATTATTCCGTTCATCTTGACAAATACGACTCCTCCACTGGAGGGGTGGCAAATAGGAGGGCCAGTACGACCCAGAACACAATCATTCCAGTCACTTCCAGTATCAAAACACAATGGCTTTATTTCTCTACAAAGCAATATTGGAAGGGGTGGTGGGCAGTTATCAACAGCACCAAAGTTTTGCCCTGTCATTAATCCACGACTCCCATATCTTGACAAAAACAACAGGGCTGACCCGTGGGCCATGGCTGACATTCATCCTAAATCTTCCAGTCAGTGCAGAGGAATGACAGGACACAATGTGGTGAGAGTGAATACTGATACAGGCCCTAACGAGGAAAGGTGCTGATGGTAATGAGAGCATCCGTGGGGCCTTAACAAGGCCGCCTCGTTTGGTGTCCTAATTCACAGTGAGCTTCGTCTCAGGGGTGCAGGATAATGAGCTGGCCTGGGATTCCCAGGGCAGGGGGTTGTGTAACCCACCTCACGCAGGGGACATGAACTCTCACATTGTGTGTGTGTCTGTGTGTGTAAAGTGTGTGTTGGAGTGTGAGCGAGTGTGACAAAGGGGGGAAGAGAGAGTGTGTGTATGGATATGCGTGGTTCGTGTAAAGTGTGTGTTGGAGTTTGAGTGAGCGTGACAAAGGGGAGTGTGTGCGTGGGTATGAATGTGTGTGAGAGAGATACAGTGTGTCTGTGTCTGGGGGAGGGGAAGGGCGAGCGAGCAAGGGGGGGGAGGGGAGCGGGATGTCATCCCTGCCTGATACGCTTGTTTGTACACTCCCATCATTGAATCGCTGCGACCAAGTGAGAAAAGCTTGTGCTCTCTGTGACAAAGTGACCCCGGGCAACACATACACTTACGGCGAGAGGAAACACAGAGAGTGAGAGAGAGAAAGAGGGGGAGGGGAGGGAGGGACGGATGACAGATCATAGACATCACAAGACACAGGAAAAAAATTAGAAGTACAGCGATATGTGTTGATTCAATGCGATATTTTGGATTGACGGTGTATCTTTAGTAATTTAACGAGCTCAGGTCAGACAGTCATGACCCTGATTCTCTAGCTCCTCCTCTGTCCAGGGAGATGGCTTCTTCTTTCGAGACATCTCTCCTTCCCAGGACCGAACCGATCGGCTCAGACCCTTCCGACCTCAACATGCAACCCTACACAACATTTTTTTTCTCTTGCATTCATAAGCAATTTGGCGAACCCTGAGCTCGGTACCCTGAGTGTCTACCAACCACCCGGAGCATGCACTGAGCCGCTTCTTTTCTGCTGCGTCTGCATGGCTGCATTAGTGAAGCTCAAATGGGTTTCCGCCATGAGAAACAGAGCATGACATGCGCCCAACAAAGCCAGGCGGATGACAGGCCAGCTCCATTTGATGATGGCCGCTGCTGATGCGGACCCTTTTTTGACGTGGAGGAATATCAGGGCAGCGTGATTCATTACGGGGCGCAGGTGGCCGCGGATCTAATGAGTCAGCCATCTTAGTGAGGTTACGCATACTGCGGAGGAAAAAAGCGAAATAGCATGCAGCTTTTTCTTTGCGGATGTAAGCGTTTGTATAAGCTCCCATAGAATCAACCTATGTGACTCTGATGACGAACAACCCATTAGAGGCCTGGTGTTAGCTCATAGGAAACTATCCCTGACTGCGTCTAATTCAGACGTCAACAACCCTTTAATGATTCGTGTAGGCATTCTAAAACCCTTGCCTTAAGGAGCAGGGTTTACTCGTGTTTTAGAGGATGTTTTCATGGGTGGTTCAACAAAGCTCTAATTGACTCAGTTATTAACACTGCCCCCCTCTGGCAGACTGGCTGTAAGGCTCACTGGCTGGTCTGAAAGCGAACTGGAAAACTGGTCAAATCTCTGGTCAGACATGAAGTCACACGGAGGACACAGAGGGGGGGGGGGGCGGGCGGGGGGGGGGGGCTGGTGACAGGAAACATGAATGAAATAATACCACCAATATTAACACCTGATGGCAGAAGACTAAAACCAACAAATAGTGACAAGTATTCTCACTATTGGGCCAACCACAGATAAGCAGATAAAGAAGTAAAAAAACATTACAATTGTTATAAAATGATCAAAAAGTATCTGCCTGCCAGCGAAACCACTTACCACAGGACTAACAACAATCCAAATAATACTTGATCTATCAACTGTTTGCTACTGAGCCCTGCTTGAACGTTTGACCTTCTACCATAGCTCATGACATTATGCTGACATTTAGACTAATCCCTCCCACGGTTCCTAATCTCACTTGCTGTGGACTGGCCTGGACCCTCCTCAAAGACAAGCCCACAAACAGATGGGAAAACACACAAAGACCCAAGCAGGTAGGAAGGGTCATGCGTTGGAGGAGCACAAGTGGAGTTGGATAGCACCATCACTTACTCACACCCAGTATGATTTAGCTGAGCACTGTAGTTGTAAACATTACTTATCCATATTACAACATTAGCATATTAGACTGCAAGACCCCCCCCCCCCCCTCTCTCTCTCTCTCCATGCCTTAGTGACACAAAATAGTTAACAAACATGGCTGCTTTACTTTATATAAATCAGTGAGATGCAGGGGTCAGGGTAATATAAGGTATGCTGAAGAATTTCTTAGGTATACTCAAATAAATCCAGTAGCCTGAATACACCCACGAATAAGTGCAGATTGATTTTTTGTGTACAGATCCTAACTCTTGCATAACAGTTAACTCTTGTTATGAAGAACATTATTCCTCACGACGTGCTGAAGATTTGCCAAGAGATTCAATAAAAACTTAAGGCTACAAGGTAACAACCCATTTATTTAGTGATACATTCTGCAAACTAGAAATTTTATTTCAAACTTTAAAAGCTAAAAAAAATGAAATAAAGAAGGAAAAGGAGGGTAGGAAAATGGAAAATTCAGAGAGGAAGGAAAGAAATGCATCAATTCACAAGCAAGGAATGCAATTTGTTCAATCAACTCAACACAAATAGTACAATTTAGTTCAGGGAACAAAGCTTTTTTAACATTTTCTCTTTTTCTGTCGTCCTTTGGAGCTAGAACATAATACAAAATATACAATTATTGAACTTTGTCAATCACAGATGCCTCGGAGAAGCAGTTGAATCAACACTACAATACTTATCTACAGCAGTCTAAAGCTATTCTTGAATGTATTCATAAATATAGCAGACATTAATGTATGTACGCACATTTTGAATGCTTACAGGGTTACCAATTAAACACTTGCATTTGTTAAAAGAATGACATCATCTGCAGGAGTGAGAAATGAAATAAGCTTTCAAGATTCAACGAGGTAACATGGGGGGAGGGGGGGGAGAGAGAAATAAAGTGTACAAACCAGAAATGATTGAGAAGTACCATATGACAACCAATGTTACATGTCACAATGTAGATACAGGAAGTACCGTAACCTGGAAACACTTCTTGATCTATTCCTTGCTAGAAGAACATAATATCACATCCTTTCACTCTTTAAAAGTGTTCCATTTAACAAGTACTTTAGGGGGTAGCGTTAGACTGGGTAAGGCAAATCGGTGAGCTTATTAATGAGCTGAAAAGGTCAGCAACATGGTGTGTTTCAGTCTCTCCTTTCACACAACCCGTCACTGCCCTTCACGCTGTGACGTCACAACTGAGGTACATCATTACGTAGGAGGATAAGAGGGCGCAAACATTAAAATGTATTTTACTTCAACCAGCTTTACGCTCTGCATGTCAACACACAAAACTGGTCCCAGCCAAGTAGAGGAGACCCTGTCGATAGCTTGATATCTTTTCCAAGAATAACATAATATTTGATGAAAAGCTGATTATATAGACGATCAGTGCAAATGACTATTGTCATTTAAGTACACCTAATATCTCTCACGCACCTCACATATCTAGAACCCTGAACTTTGATACAATTCTAGATCTCTGAAGTAATGGAATACATCCTACCAAGAAAAGAACATGGGGGGGGGGGGGGGGGTTTAAAACAACACAAGCAAGATCATTGGGGCATCGTTTTAGTATAAGGGAAGGACAATAATTTTCCTAGTTTCTAAAATAAGCTAACAATTGCAGTGGTCACTTAATAGATATCAATATTTCAAATTTGCACACTTCAGCCAACTACTGTACATAAACATGACTTCTATTCAGCTTGGAGAGAAACGGGTGAAAAGAGAAGAGATTCTGACGGACAGAATAGACACAACAAACCAACTGACAACCGCTGTCAGTACCAGTCAAAACTACCAAGATGGGTGCGAGGAGGGTACTATCTACTGCTTCTAAAAAGGTCTAGAACAACAACTAGGTACGCCAAAGAGATGTTTTCCTATAAACTTTATGAGGTATTGTCGTTTTATGGACATTGTTAAAGACACAACATCTGCTTGCTTTGCGCAGACCATCTTTGTAGGATACTCAACGGGGCCTCAAGTCAGAAGGGTACAATATTACAATGAAATCATAGCCACTGCCACGTCACTGCAAATAACCATGACTATTCCCGTTTCAACAACTAATATCAAGTTAGTCAATCACCCCCTTAACCAACTTAAGGTAACAATATGTTTTCTAGCCATTTCAAATTTGTATGAAAAGCATGAGTACATATTAAACAACATGTCGGGCCAATTCCCACAGTGTAAAATAACCTATGGGAAGCAGAAAGTTATTGGAAAAGTGAAGCACTGTGTGGATGTACAATCAGAATATGGCCCTTTACATGCAGAAGAGAACCTGCACATGAATTGCATGGCATGTTCATCTAAATGTCACAAACACTATCTTTACGCAAGTTTACAGTACATGCAAGTAGTTGATTGACAATTGTGACCTTTTTGTTACCAAACAAAAGCACTGTGGCAAAAATCTACAGCTAGGCAGTTGGAATAGAATTTCTCTTACCTACAGAAAAATGATAAGAATTATAAAAAATAGGTTCATTTCCAGTTTTTAGATATCAAAAAGGAAAAATTACAGTCAAAGTAGTCTGAAGATTGAAAGTTATGAGAAAGATTTTCCTTGTTAACTTCATTAACTACTTAAGTAGGTACTTGATGGAAGAAAAAAAAAAATATTAACACACCATAGTACTCTTGTCACAAAAATACTTTAGCTTATGAGGTTGACAAAGCATCAAGGGAATATCCAAGCCACTGCAACTGATAAAGGCCTTCTGTATCTTGAGCTTTGGTGCCTCCATGTTTTGAAATTGTAGTCTCTTTACACAAGTATGGGGGGAGGGGGGGGGGAGGAGCGGAGCATGGAAATTAAATAGCCTTAGTGGCTTTGCTACCAGCTTAACTATCTCATTTCTCAATTTGAGATCAACAAGGACACCTGTAACTATCTATTGAACACACATTAATCTCTTCCTCCACATTGCCTCCATCAGTGGCACCAAGCACTATGATAGTGTAGTAATTTAAGCTGTTCTGGGCTACATCAATTGTCAAAATGACAAATTCACAAAACATCAACTCAGTCTGAAACACACCCTTCAGCATCATACCTCCAAAAGTCAATTTTATAGGTTCTTCATACTTTGTTAAAAAATATTTAAATTTAGCATAAACATTATGATTGATCGTCACTTTAAACCTTACCATAGAGAATAGCCATGGCAACTGGCCACTAATTAGAGTATTAAAATGGATCTAACATTTCTGAGGGACGTAAATGCTAATAACTACTAACCATTAGGGATCCAGATTCAGGAGACAACATAGAATTAGCTTGTTGCCGATGTTAAATTATTAGATTGTCAGTTGGTTATATTCAGTATATTACCCTGTGTGTTACATAAATAAGACAAACTTTGAAAATAGTTAATGACAATCAGAGGGACACCTGTGTATACTGTCTCTACAGTGGTCAAGCTAACTGGAAGATTTTTTTTTTTGTGAAAAATAAAAATTAACAAAAGTTATCTTGCCCACTGCATTTCTAACTCAAGCAACATTATATATTCCTTGAAAATGTAGGTCAAAAATATATACATACATCAATTTGCTACAAAGCATTCTTGACAATCAAAAAACAAAACTAAAATAAAACAATTTCTCTCTATAGCCAAGTGTTAAATACAGATTTAGTCAAGAGACAATTAATTATTTAAAAGAAGGGGTGGGGGGAAAGGGATCGCATATCAACCCAACAATCAACCACTATAGCAGCAAATCGTATTGTGCTCTGGATTCTACAGCAGTGAGTCTGTCTCTGCACCGACAGAGCACCACAACAACACTAAGGGAATCGAAGGTGCTATACAACCAGGACAGCTCAACTGCATTTAGTGGATTTGTTCTCGGTTTGACAACTAGATAAAAAAAAGGAGGAATCAGCTAGAAGTTCAAAGTAAATCCAAGTTTCTTCAGCGCGATCAGAGTGGTAGTCACTGTTTTAACTATCAGTGTTAAAACCGCACAATGCAAAATCAGATTAGCTGATGCATGCACGTACAATATATCACTTGAACTGTGTACCAAATCTGTAAAATACAAAATGCACTAAATCTCATGAAAACGGCTTGGCATGGGAGGTCATAAAGCTGAAATATGCTGTCATATGGCACCCATCACGGGCATTTGTGACAATTGACATTTGCCTAAATTCAATATAATTATCATGACACAAGTGAGTCGTCGTCATGGCTGTGACTAACTAGCATCAACCGCTACGCACTGTGCGCAGATCCGAGTCTTCAGTGACATTACAAGGTGGGCATGGCTGATGAGGCAGCATTAAGCCAACTCCCATCATTCCACTGCAGAGTAGTTGTGTTATCCAAAGCTTTCTGAAGGCCAGTGAGAAGCCGTGTTGTCTCGATATGGAAAAGACAGAATGGAGGGCAAGAGAGAAATATGGAGGGTGTGTGTCCCTTAGTCCCTAGGGATTCATCATCTGCACCACCACAGCAAACAGAAGCTACCAAGCTGCACACTGAACTACCACACTGTAGGGTTAGCTACCTACACTTGTGCACGCACGCACACACACACACACACACGCATACACACACACACACAAGCACCCACGCACGTTTGCAAGCACATACTAACGCCCGCATGCAGACAAACACAGCAAGTCTTAACAGGTGTCTGGTGTATTTTCTCTTCATGCAGTGTTTCTGATAACTACTATGTTGAAATCTACTTACAGGAGATGAAAGGGATACTTTCACTCCCAAGTTTCCATGAGAACAAAGACACCCTTTACAATAGTTACTGCAACGTGCACAGAAATCCATATAAAGACAACAAAAATAAAAGGATCAACAAAAATAAAAAAGCGGATAAAAATGACAATGAATTAGGATTTAAATGGTTTGATTTAGAGAGCTTACTGTGCTGTGAACCTATACAATTTACCCGTTTCTTCAAGGAGCAAAGACAAACAAAAAAATAGCAGGATCGGAAAGACAAATAGCCTGGAGGACAAACAGTAATATTCACTGAATAGACATTTGTTGGAACTCCAGAAGAACAGGAAAAGGCAGATAGTGCATAAAGGTTCTCTTTTTCATTTCTTTCATGTTTTAACTTAAATTCAAGCTGCATTAAATACAGGCTGTTTGTACAGGACAATTGCACTTCACAAAAACACAAATATACAAACACACAAGGAAATGTGAATCAAATTAATTACAGCAAACAAGAAAATATTATTGTTTTAGCCTTTTTTTTTTTTTGTTCTTTTTTTTTTTTAAGAAAAGAAAACCTGCTGGATTTGCTAGTTGTGGATTAGGTTAAAGCAGTTGGATGAAAACAAAGGTGAGACAAAATGGAGGGGGATCTTGAACTCCATAACAGACCGGTGCTGCACTATCCAGATGTGTGTAGGGGTTTGTGTGTGTGTGTGCATCTCCTCCTCGTCCTCCTCCCATCATATTCCCTTCTTAAAAATGGAACGCCCAGAGTGCTGCTTGACAGACTGCTGAGGTCAGCTGCTGTGGGTCTTGAGAGGGTGTCGGTTTGTAAACTCTGTGCTGTGTTAGTGGGGGCTGTATTACCACATGTCGTCTGTGGATGCCGAGTCCTTGACAGAAGGAGGAAAGGAAGGAGAAAACCCTTCAGACTCCAGCTCTACATCCAATGGGCTCTCAACGTCAACTCCAGAAATGCAGAACTTTGCTCACCATACACACGTAAACAGTTGAATAATTATACGGGCTTATGGAATAGTGTCAAGGCCTTCCAGGAAGTGAGATTGAGATCACACCTTTTTTTTTGTCTGGCAAACCATCCTGATCTCACAAGCTCATATCCCCTGTTCCAATGACAAGTCTTGGACCTTCAATATATATATAGGAATCGCAATACGCTGATTGTCATACTTTAAAAATATATCCAACAGTGTGAGATTGGTGTCGATGGTAATTGATCTCTGCTACTAGCTGTTGTGATTGTGATGTGATTCTACTATTGGTCAAGCCTCTGGCCCATGTGGATACTATCACAGAGATATCACCCGACTGCATAATAAAGTGAAAATTGATTGTGAGCTTGGCAAATCAGTGTGGTTTCCCTGGCAAACTTAGTATGCTAATGTGTAGAGGTGTACACTCAATCTTGTAATACCCTTGTTTCCTACTGTTTAGTGATCATTACAGTTGAAACTAAATCTTTATACAGTAGCAAGTAGTCAAATTATTTAGACTACCCAATCCTTCAGAAAACTCAAGTTGTGGCTGGTCATTTGTTAAATAGAGGTTGGTACTTGAAACCCAATTCTGTCCATTCCGAAGACTAAATGTACACAAATGCCATATTCGCTTTGTTAAATGCAACTTAATACTGTTACTATTGCCCAGGTAAATATGAAAATAAAAACAGGGAACTAAGAATAAAGGGTTTGAAATCAATCATGATTTAGTGAGAATATGTCTCATGAATGAAAAATGTATTAATGAAATTGTTATAAATGATTCGGCTGTTTGGTACGATCATGACACTTTGCTGAGTTGATTAACAACTCATACGACATTTCTACCGTTTGTTCAGACATACGATATGACATGAGTCAAGTGAATTTAGAAAAATGAAGTGGCACATTGAAACTACAAATGCGGATAATAAAGGGATGAACGAGTGTTAGGAAACATAACAGACACGTGCAAACGTTTTGTGAGATGCACACGCACACAGGTAGCACAAACATAAGCTTAAAAAAGAGCATCAAAGCGATACTTACTGTGTCATCACTTCGGTAAGGGTTGAGTTTGTTGTACATTGCTTCAATAACACTCCGTCTAGGTTTAAACAAGCAACAGTTTTGTTTAGATGTTGAACTAAAAGTAAATACTAGCACAACTGGAAAGTCAATAATAGTGCAACAGACAAACAGACACCTGTATAGTAATTCTCAAAGGTTTGTTAGCTAACAAAGCCAGCTACCCGAGGCTGCATGGCATTATTTAACCAACCAAAGATTTAGGCTTTTACAACCCTGAGGAACCCTTAAAGAATAGTGACGTACCGAATTGAAATCTGGGCCTTTTTACCCCCCCCCTTTTATTCATATTTCACTTTGTAATCGGCACCTTTTCTGCATTTCTTCTGTACCAGCACTGCAGACTGCAAATGTAATGTTCTTATCAGAAACTTTGAAAAGGTTTTGTTAAGTAGGCCTATTTCTACCCCGCTGACATGATCGCCCTTGTTTGAAATTTGTATGTAAAACCACCTGATATCAAAATGTCCTAACTGCTGAGAGCGGGCATAAGGAAAACTAATCGAGTATAGCTGTCGAAGATCCAACCTGAAACTATGTTTACTTCGGTTCCGTAATAATGGCTAAGCCGAACAAGACCGAAATTTGAGCACTTACGGGCGGCAAATTTGCTGCCTATTTTAGACCTCTTACGGGCGAAAATATTTTTGCCGGCCAAACTTTCCGTACATCCCTACTAACAAATGTATATATTCAGTTTGAGGTCATTACCATCAACCTTTATTCTATCCCAAATAAAATATTTTACTTCAAATCATCACAATAACACCTGCTGATTATTAACATAATGGGAAGAAAACTCACTTGCTGGCAAGCTCTCCCCCTGGAGGAAGATTAGGGATGCTTTCTGATGCTAATGTCCGCATCACGTGAACCAAATCAGGAACACCTTCATCTCCCTGCTTCTTTATGATCTCTGTCGGTAAAAAAAGAACAAAATGAGAACGGCAGCCACATAGACAGTTGATTTGAATTTTGGTCTTGTGAGCCTGACCATCTAAATTCATCATAAAGTTTTCTTGTTTTCTGGGACTATCTAAGCCCATTCAGTAGCTCCACCTTCTACTCTGTTCTCCAGGTATTTATCCAGCTCCGCCTCCCTTTTCACAGCATCTGGAGATACCTTTGGGGCCCCTGGGAAGCAGATCAGCACAACACTCATATTGTCCCGACTTCCCTGCTCAAAGAAAGAGAAGAGAACAGAAAACAACTGAATTATACACTTGGGTCACAGCATCCCACATCTACACACTCATGCAGTTAACATAATGTGGTTTTATAAAAATGTACAAGCCTCACCTTGTACAAGCACGTGTCAACTATTTCATTGCAGACTCTTTCAAGATCATCCGTCACCTCCAGCCTGGACCTGACAAAGTCACACAGTTCCTCGTTGGCCATGACATCCCAGATCCCGTCGCAAGCCAAGACGATGAACTCGTCTTCCGCCTCGGATCTCTCGATGGCGTACACCTCGGGTTCCGGGGACACCAGCTGCTCCGTGGGACCTTTGCCGTGCACACACTTGTAGTCGAAGTCTCCCAGGGCCCGTGACACCGCCAGGGAGCCGTTGACTCGCTGGATCATGACGGAGCCTCCGGCGTTCTGGATCCTCTCCTTCTCCAGGGGGTTGCTAGGCTTGTGGTCCTGTGTGAAGAAGTGCACCGCGCCACCGCGACTGAGGAGGCCCCGCGAGTCTCCACAGTTGATGAAGTAGATGTGACCGGGGGATAACATCACCCCGACCGCGGTGGACCCGCTCCTGTCCACTCCGTGCTTCTTTTCAGAGATGGTGCGCATGTGTTCGTCGATCTGGAGGAAGCCTGTACGGATGCCGTTCTTCACACTTTCCACGTTGGGCTCCGGCTCCAGTGCGCTCAGGAAGTCTGGATTGCTGGTGATGTGCTCAAGCAGGTGCTCACAGCAGTACTTGGCCACCTGAGAGCCAGCATGCCCATCGTAGACAGCAAAGAAGGACCAGGGGTCCAACCCACGAGACAGGCCAATGACAGCTGTGTGTGCATCCTCCATTTCCACCCTCCAACCTTGCATACTGCTCAGGCCATAGCTCAGGTTGTTACCCTCGCCGTGGGCATTGTGCTTCTCCATCTTTGGCTTGTCCAAAAACGCCCCCATTGCGAACCCTTTCTCACCTTAAAAACTGAAATGAAAACAAACAACAGATTGAGTAGTGTATTTTAGGTCAATAAACTGTACAGTACATAAATATAATTAACTTCAGTGATGAAAAACGGATGAATGGAAGGCAGATGAAACATTCGCCACCCTTTTATGGCAAAAAGATTAGCACCTTGAAGCCGAGTTCAAGCACCTCGCACTAGTCTAAAAATAGGCGGGTTGGATTCAGTAGCTAGCTACATATATGGATCACTAAAACATTCACAGATGAACCCGATAAATATGATTTTTTTCTTTATTTTTTAAACAGCTATAAACAATCGTGTAACGTTAAGTATTATCGACCTAAAAAGAAACACTACATTCAATTGTATGTTAGCTCAACACCAGCTTATCGGGACATGTACACTAAACCCAGGCTGTCATAACATAAGCACTGTAATAGGGCAATGTAACTCCTACAAATTGACGAATTACTATACCAATAGCAAACTAACTGTGATTAATTTTATTTACACATTTGGATACAATTCAACTTGGAAGGGTAAAATGTCGAGCTAGCAAGTTAGCGTTAACTTGTTGTGCTTGCTAATCATTGTAGCCATTTTGGCTAGCAGGTTTAGCCTGTATTACAACCTCACCTGGAGCGCCTTAACGCTAGCATAGCTGCGTTAGTCTAGGTTAGCAGCAGTCAGGGACACGAACTGGTCAGTTCAAATTCAAAGCTACCGCTAACGACACTATGCTAGTGCTGGCTAACGTAACGGTGAATTAAGATCTAACTTTAACTAAATATGCTATCTTAAGGTTACATTTACTACGAAGTTTTTTCACCAATTTTACCTAGCTAGCCAGATAACTAGCTGTCCGTGACAAGCACAACCAAAATAAACAAACACTGCGTCGTTGTGGGCCTTACAGTAGGTCTTGAACCTCAATTTCAGCATTTACGGGCCCTGATCACTCAGTAAGTGCCCACGGCCTATCCATCGCTTACACGAGCATTGCAGCTAACCAGCTAGCTAGGTTTCTTCTACACGGTCGGTCAGTAGTGTCTAACTAGCTAGAGCTAGCGACCCATGTTAGATATCCTCCCACACCCACTGTAACTTACCTAAATCGGAAAGGTTGGTTTTGTAGATGTAGTTAACAGCAAAGAAGCCGTGAACGCGACAGAGACTGGTCGAAGAGGCACCGACGAACTGGATGGAGTTTGCTGCTCTTAACGTTAGCTAGCTAGCTTTAGCTTTCAGACTCTCAGTGCATACAATCAGTGAAAGTGCGGAACTCCCTGTTGTGGATAAACCAGGGATGCATTACTTTATCTAAGCTAGCGACGTTAAGTGTTTTAGAAAGGCTGTTCCCTGAAATCTGAGGCCGGAGCTGTTATGGCCAAATATTGTCAAGCCGAGACGTTTAGCCCCAGCCTTCACTGGACAGCTTCAGCTTGACAGCCTAACAGCGTCCACCTAGCTAGCTGGTGAGAGCCAAACAGAATTCAAGTAGAACCCGGATGTTGCAGGTTGCGTACTTAAAAGCATGACATCATCTCTACGAGGGCTTTGGCGATGGTCAGATTTGATGCAGATGGCAGGGATACGCACACAACATACAATGTGTAATTGCTTCAGTTTTACAGATACAAATATTTGTGATGTATACAAGGATGACTTTGGCACACATTTACAGGGCGCACGGATCTTCTGGGATTCTGCGTCAAAAAATAAATGCAGATGCTGTCACACAAGCAGCATTGACAATGTACATAATGTATATGATGTATTGTGTACGCCATATTCTACAGTAGCCTACATGTATAAGAAATGTGTATTAAATTACTAAATGCTATTATTATTAATAATAATAAATGGGGCTAAAATAAATAAAACCATAGCCATTTTAACTCATTCGGTAAAACCTTGTACTAGTAACCATAGATATATATATCTATGCTAGTAACCTCCTTGGTTACAGATATTAACTGAAACCAGAGAATGTCTGCTGAAACCATTAGATGACCTGAGGTTTGTGACGCCTCGTGACATTTCAGTTCCGGGTCAAACGGAAAATCAACAAAAGTTGCGCAAGAATTACGAAAAAATAAACTCCGTCAACCAGCCACCAAGTCAAATAAGACAAATAAAAGTATAAGAAGCCAAAGAAATGTCGCAAGCGTTATCACGGAGGTTATAATATTAATTGTGTTGGCAGATCACTAACTGTTATTTTACTGTTTCCCGTTGCACTGATTCTCGAAATAACTGGGAAAGCTAGAGGTAAACATGGAGTTTTGTGTGACTTCAGCACTCATAGGTATATCACTTTATATGGTGATACAGGGAGTGCGCTTTATATTTGCGGATGCTGACTTTACTTTGCTTTGGGCGAGCATGATGGGGCGTAAACCAGGTAACCCATATTCTCTTGACCTCAGCTATATTGAACTGTCTATGTCTGCTAGTTGCAAATACAAATAGACTAACAATATTAAACTATTTCCCCTTAGCACTAGGGAGCATATCACACAATCCTGTTGATCAGTCGGTTAATTTAGAACATTATTGATTGGTTTTATATGAAATGTTGTAGTGACAGTAATAATCTCAAGGCAGTTGTATGTAAGGTAAAGTTCACTGAAATGTAGACTGTTCCACTACATCAGGTGTATGTAGGGTAAAGTTCACTGAAATGTAGACTGTTCCACTACATCAGGTGTATGTAGGGTAAAGTTCACCAAGACTATCATGTAGAGGTCTCTGACCCTTACCTCCGAGTTTTCTGTTACTTTTTAATCTTAGCATGTAAGCAAAATATCCTTGACCTCAGTCATGTTTCCTTTAGGGGTCAATTGAGGACATGGCTCCAAACGCAAAGCCTAATTTGTGTGTAATGTCATAAGCGTGAAATAGGCACTGTGATTTCCTGTAGAGACTGAGCTGAAGGGGCTGGTGGTGTGGATTACCGGAGCCTCAAGTGGTATTGGAGAGGAATTGGCGTACCAGCTGGCTGGATGTGGCTCTTCCTTGATCCTCTCTGCTCGCCGCCCTGAGGAGCTAAATAGGGTGAAACTTGGCTGCTTGAGTGAGTTCATGTTTCAGGGTTTTTTTTTATTGGGGCCTATGTATTGTGAACACGTTGTATATTTTATCTCGATTCTTTTAAATTAAACACAAAAACAATGCTTTCACTCAAACATACCACGACTAGCTGTTATTTGCGTAGACATTATGTTTTTGCCACATACCATTATGTAGATTATTTCTCCTGGTGAAGAATATGCGCCTATTTTTTGTAAAATTAATTTTTCTTCTAGAATGTTCCGATTTACAAGATGAGGATATTCTTGTTCTTCCGCTTGATTTGTTGGAGAGGGAATCTCATGATGCCAAAACCAAAGCAGCATTCCAGCACTTTGGCAGAGTAAGGCAAGCAGCCTGTGGTTATTAACGATAACCCTTCTTTCACCCCCTATTAAGAATGAGCTCATATCAATTACTAAAGGGTTGAGTACATTTCCAGACATTTGTATGCTAGGACACTTTTAGCATTCACATCATAGTTTTGTCTTACTTGTATCGGATAGACAAGACATTGTATTCTATAGACATTACTACCAACCTAATCCCAATGACAGAGATAACGGAACCACAGTGTAACGCAATGGTATGTGAGCACGATATGTTGCCTCAGTTGCGACATGGTTTGCTTTATAATTACCCAGACATCCTCTTTTTCAAAAGGACTATACTACAAAAGACGGAAAGAGAATTTCCCCTCAGAACCCTTTGTTTTGTTCCCATGGTCTCCTCTGCATGCTCGTTTAGATCGACATCCTGATTAATAATGGAGGACGGAGCCAGCGTTCCCTGTTCGTAGAGACCAGTGTGGATGTTTACCAGGCCTTGATGGACCTTAACTTCCTGGGAACAGTGTCGCTCACCAAGCAGGTGTTGCTCCACATGACACAGAGAGGCACTGGCAGCATCGTGACCATCAGCAGTGTGGCTGGCCTTATCGGGGTACCACTGTCAACGGGGTACTCTGCCAGCAAACATGCTCTACAGGTAAGGAGAAAACAACCCCCTTCTGCTTTGTGCATCATAACACTAACCACCCACAAGAACTAAAGGGTACAAAGCTAACTTGATCCACACTCCGAGTTTGTCTTGAAAGCATTTTTGTGTTTTGTTCAGTTTACAATTTTCTGCAAATGTCGGGAGTCAGATGGCTGAGCGGTGAGGGAGTCGGACTAGTAATCTGAAGGTTGCCAGTTCGATTCCCGGCTGTGTCAAATGACGTTGTGTCCTTGGGCAAGGCACTTCACCCTACTTGCTTCGGGGGGAATGTCCCTGTACTTACTGGAAGTCGCTCTGGATAAGAGTGTCTGCTAAATGACTAAATGTAAATGTCTGTAGGCTGGAATTCATGGCTTTATGCTGCGTCATGGCCACTGAAGTGATGCATTCGAAGTGATGCATTCCCTGACTTATTTCTACCCTGCTATCCACAGGGCTTCTTCAACTCTCTCCGCACAGAGCTGTCTGACCACCCAAAGATACTCATTAGCACAGTGTGTCCAGGGCCTGTTCAGTCACAGGTAGTCCAGAACGCTTTCACACATGCATTAGAAAAGGTAAGTTTTGCTTTCAGATTGTGCTTTTTTTTGTTGGTCACAGATGAATGCGTTGTGTTATGTATTCTGCGAAGAAATGTCAACAAATTAATTCATGGGTGCATAATGTATACTATTATACCTCTATCTTAATTTCATGTGTGTGTACTTAGATTCAAATGTTGATGTAGGCTGTGGACTGAATGCAGTTAAAGCTAGGTAATTAGTCCTGCGCCCCTTCTGCTGGGTGAAGCAGTCACACTCTTTTCAGCTAAGAACATCAGATTGCACTGGAGGTGTTAATCGAGCTCTCACTCTACTCACGGTTGCTTCAGTCGATCAGATCTCCTTCTTCTTCTTATGTCGTCACCCCAGTCAGTGTCCACAGCAGCAGGGGACCAGCAACACAAGATGCCCACCAGTCGATGTGTGCGTCTTATCCTGGTGGGCATGGCCAACGGCATCAAGGAGATGTGGATAGCCCAGCAGCCCTTTCTCCTGGTGTACTACGTGTGGCAGTACATGCCCACCCTTGCCTGGTACCTCACAAACCACCTGGGCAAGAAGAGGGTGGAGAACTTTAAAGCTGGTCTGGTAGGTACCTGCCCTTTATCAACATGGGGCATAGGGATGTCAGATGGCTGAACGGTGAGGGAGTCGGGCTAGTAATCTGAAGGTTGCCAGTTCGATTCCCAGCCGTGCCAAATGACGTTGTGTCCTTGGGCAAGGCACTTCACCCTACTTGCTTCGGGGGCAATGTCCCTCCCTGTACTTACTGTAAGTCGCTCTGGATAAGAGCGTCTGCTAAATGACTAAATGTAACATGGTGAGACGCTCTCCTGGGCACAGACAGGACTAGTCCTTCACTAGGATTCGTTGGAGGATCGTTATTGTCATGTCTGTGTCGGTGTGGCCTTGCCGACGCAGGTTGACCTTGCCTTTCCAGACCTGGGACAGACAGGGAGAGGCAAACTGAAAAACAGCCTGGAAATATCAGAGTAAAGCTGAGTGTGGAGGCCACTATTTAGAGCTGTCTCTTAACAGCTGGGGGGGTTCAGTTGGTACTGACCTTGCTGCTGTCTGATAGAGCAGGGGGGGGGCAAGGGTCTGACAGTGAGCAAGACTGCTGCCCGGCAGCACTGACGGACAGACTGACTGACCAGTGGGTCTGCTGGCCTCTGCTGGACAGTGACAGCTGAGGGCCACTCAGAAAGGTCACATTTCAACTGGCCAGACATCTTACTGTCACAGGATTGAGACAATGTCACCCTCAGCACTGTGAAAGACTCGTGGGGGGAAGAGGCCGTCTGCCGTTTCTGTTTTCTGAGAACAGGCTTTTGTATAGATTATGAAATCCTTATGACACATTTACATATTTAGTCATAGTAAGTCCCTCTTATCCAGAGCGACTTACAGTAAGTACAGGGACATTCTCCCTGAGGCAAGTAGGCCTTGCCCAAGGACACAACGTCATTTTGCACGGCTGGGAATCGAACCAGCGATTCCCTAACCCGCTCAGCCACCTGACTCCCCTTATGAATGTCATTGTCATTGCCCTTGGTCTGTGACTAAGGTTATGAAGATAATATAGTACAATAGTGGAAACACAATGGTGACAAGACTGAATGCATTATTAGGTTTACTATTGCTGAATTTCACTTGACTAGACATGCGTGATACTGTATTCCGAGTGCTGTGTGTTGGCTATTGTGCTAAACGAATCCTGACGTTTGACGTCTTTTCTTTCCAGGATGCAGACTCTGCTTACTTCACAAAGCCCAAGGTCAAAACCCCATGAATAGCACATTTTGAAGAGGTAAAATATTTTGTTGCATTCGTAATTGTTGAATTAGAAATGGAGTCTGTTAATAGCCCCGGCAGCTACGGGGCCTTGCTTTTAAGCTGAAAGGAAAGGGCTTTAGGATAGCTTGAAAGGAGGACAGAAGTGGATGGAAGGGTTGAAATGGAAGCACTTACAGCCTGTGCAACTTCCCATCTAACACACGGTCATGGTTTTGAAAATTGGATTTGTACCTCATCGTTTTGACATGACTAGTCTCTTTCAAATAATTTTATTATGTATATACAGTTACATATATAAAATCAACAATATATACAGGAGACTATGGCAAATTCAATTCATTTGACTGTCTTCAACTGTAAACATGTTAACTGTAAACAAAGGATAGCAAACATGTACTAACCACATAACATATACTACAAGACAAACCCAAAGCACATCCTTGAATTGTACTTTCTAACAAAACAGGTAGTCCCTTTTGTTGCATTTGGGGGAAATTTCAGATCTACACTGGTAAGAAAACATCTGCAAAATAAGTCATGAAGTTGAAAGCACTGTGCAGCTTGGCTTTCTCTGAGGAGGAGATGGGGAGAGGAACTGATCACATGACAAAAACACATCTGCCCTGCAGGGGAAACACCTGAATCTGTGTTGCAAGCGTTGTGACTGCTCCATGTGTAAAGATGATTAAAAATCGAATCATTCCAATCAAGCGTGTCCCCTTGTCGTGGTACTTTTGAAATGTTCAGATGTCAAAGATTGGATCAAAGAAACTAGCAAACTTTAACCGAATCATCATTGACATTTTAGTAGTGTGCTCTGGGGTTCCAGCATTTGGATTTGATCTGTCATACAAATGGCTCGTAGGAGTTAGTGAGTTAGTGACGCAGCCCCAGTCCTGTTCTGGAGGCTCCTCCCCCCTCCCCTGTTCTGGAGGCTCCACCCCCCTCCCCTGTTCTGGAGGCTCCTCCCCCCCCCCCCCCCATCACCAGGCTGGGGAGACGGGAGGCAGGTGTGGAGAAGGAGCCCAGGGAGCCAGGAGTGTGGTGGTGGGGGGCTGGGGGTCATAGGCAGGGGAGGTGCAGGGGGGTGGAGGAGTAGATGGGGTACCCCAGGGGCGGGTCGGCAGCCTGGACGGTGAGGTTCCTCAGCATGATGGGGTGGGCCTGGATGCTGTAACGTTCCTCGTCGTCGTTGGTGGCGTACAGCAGCTCCCAGGACAGGTTGGCCCACTGCCCTCGCACCCCCTCCCCGTTCAGGCTCCCCACCTGCACCAGCTGCTCCTGCAGGGACAGCACGCGGCCCGTGTACGTGCCCTGCGGACAGGAGGACACCAAAAAGGGTCAAACTTCACTTTCACACACACACAAAAAAAAAAGAAGCTTTCACTGCATCATCATGATAGGAGATCAAATATCACGAGGAGATCAACTATGTGAAAGGTTAATTGTGTACGTTTGTTTGTGTGCATGTTACCATAGCTGTGTGGTGGACTGGTTACCATGGTAGCTAACCGACTCATGTGATAAGACCGACACGGGGGTAAGGGTGTGCTTGTTTGGTTACCATGGTGAGGTCATGGCCCAGTGAAAAGAGGAAGGGCTTCTCCTGCAGGATGCTGTCCTGCCAGCCTCGCTCTGCCACCAGGCCGATGTACCAGTCCCTCTCGTACTCCTCCAGGGTGCTGAACAGCTCCTCCGGGCCCTCCATGGGCCCCAGACTGGCTTGGTCGAACAGCAGCTTAAAACTGAACCTGCAGACAGAAGCACCACGATGACACTTGAGGTGAAACTAAAGCCCTGACTCCTGAAGATTCCCACAACAAATACAAAGCACTGTGTGTCTGTGTGTGTTTTATATTACTCTCGGCTTCATATCATTACCTGAAAGCCTTTAGTGCAAGCTGGTAGAGTTCTTTACTACTGGACAGCCAGTCCAGCCCCTCTGTCCAGGGCACGTCTCCGCAGTAGAGCCTGTAGACGTAGCTGGGGCTGGTGAAGGAGGATTCTGCTCCCAGGGAAATGAGGCAGGACAAGGCCACCTGCGCATGAAGCTCCCTCAGCCCCTCGTCCTCCTTCAGGGCCTTGGTCATGTCCTCCGAGGCCTCGCCCTGGAGGAGCAGGCCGAAGCGGCCCAGCGCGAACCTGAACCAGTCCTCCGGGAACAGGGGCCTGAGCCCCAGCAGACGGGAGGGCAGCAGGGGGGCCGTCCTCCAGCCTGAGGGCAGGCTGAACAGCTCGGAGTGGGGGCAGCTGAAGCTGAGATGCGTGGTGGGGCCGAGGCCGGGGCCGTCTGAGAGGCCCCCGGGGTTCCGGCCCTTGTCCACGGCCGGGAGGCCGAGACCCAGCCCCAGAGGCTGCAGAGGCTGCAGGGCAGACAAGGCCATGTTCTCAAACAAGCTGTCCATCTCCACAGAGCCGGGCAGGGAGGGGCCCATCTGCATGACTGTGTGTCCCAACTGGGCCTCCGTACTCACCAGCGCCACCGTCCGCCTGGCCGGCTGAGGCCCGAACAGATCATCCTCGTCGGACCAGTCGCCAAACGAAGTGAGGCTGGAGCTGTCGCGCCTGAACTTGAGAGACGAGACGTTCGACTCGACCACGACCGCCTCGGCCGGCTGGGTGCACGTGGACTGGGCCGGCTGGGAGGACTGGGACCTCCTGCCCCCGGCCCCCGCCCCGGCCCCCTCCTCAGGGCCCCAGGTGAAGCCCTGGCGGCCCCTCTGGACGCAGTGCCTCAGCAGCAGCCAGATCAGGGTTTTCAGGAAGTCGTCCTGGAGCGTCCGTAAGTTGTCATGCGAGTCGATGATGCCGGAGAGCACGTTGCGGGCGTCGGAGTACACCCGCACGGGCAGCACGGCGCAGGGCGTGAGGGCGTTGCCCCAGTGCATGTTCAGACCCTGGGTGAGCCCAAAGCGCTCCGGGCGCTCGAAGGCCCCCTCGAAGACTTCGTCCACCCTGCGTGCCTCCACCGTGTGGCAGGACGTCTCCTGCAGTTCCAGTCCCTGGAACACAACAGCACCTCTCCTGAAACCTCACACCGCATCTCAGCAAGACTTCAAACCACACCTTTTAAAATCGTGGGTGTAGCAAGGGGGGAGGGGTGGGGGTGTCGTACCTTGATGTTGACCGTGAGGTAGCCGTACCCTCGTTCGAGGATCACGATCCACACGACGCGGTCCTGGAAGCGCCCCAGGAAGTGAGAGCCAGGGGACAGGGACCCTGCGGGGGGACGGCAGACAAACCTGTCAGCTGTGGGAACAGCCCCGCCGCTGTCTGTTGCTGGGGCAACTCCACAAAGCCCTGGCTCAAACTGTAGCCAATCACAGCAGATTATTGTTGTGGCCTTGATGTAGACACACAAATCCATAAGTTATGCTATCACAGGACGAACAGTCAAAAAGATGTTGCGGACTGCGAGGAGCGGGGAGGCACATGGCCTATACATAAGTAAGAGCCCTCTGGTCACACAAACCTTTCATTTTGCATCAGTAGCGAGTCTGAAGACTCTGAGGATAACTGTGCTGGATGAGCTGTAGGGTGACGCTTCCCATTTCCGTTGTACAGGAAGGTCATGATACAGTTTAAACCGGCTGACTGCACAGAGATCTAAATATTGAATTCCTTCTTTTCTGCCTCGGTTTTCCATTAGACTCTAAATATTAATTCCTCTTATGGGATTAGACTTCGGGAATTTCTACAGGGGGAAGGTTTCATCTCTGGGTGACAAGGGATAAGGGACAGACGTTTTTTGGGGGGTGAAATGGAAGTGACAGTAGGATGGTAGCTTCTGGTTTAAAGTTTGAGTAGTGTTCTCAGGGCTCAGGGATGATGTCATGTCCCGTAGCGATATCTGGGAATAGTCCCAGACAGCGCCCTGTGAAGGGAAGTGACACGCTGTGTGTTCTGCAGTCCTGCTCCGTGATCACTGACGCAGATCTCCCAATGTCACAGAGGGGGAACAGGAGATAACTACACCCTCCCTCCTCCCCTCCTTCCTTCCTCCCTCCCTCCTCACTCCATCCCTCCTTCCCTCCTCCTCACTCCTTCCTCCTCACTCCTTCATCCCTCCTCCCCTCCTTCCTCCTCACTCCTTCCCTTCCTCACTCCTCCCCTCCTCCTCACTCCCTCCTCCCCAGACTGCGAGCATTAGAAGACCCAACAAGCCCTCGGCTTGAATTATATATCAGAGCCAAGGCACCCCCAGCTAGCCAAGAAAACAATACGATTGTGCGATGACATCATTGACCACAGCTGCCTCATCCTTTTGTTTGTATTCATCAAGCCATAAATAATTAAACTAGTATGGTTCTTGACCCCCCCACCCCCCCCCGACAGCAAATAGAACGCTGTGCTGAATTTTTTTGTAGCGGCTCCAGTTGGCTTGGGAATATTACGCGGTTAATTGCGTGGAAATGTTTGGATGTAATGAATACAGATCAGAGCGGTTTCGTTCGGGTCACTTCACAGGAAGCACAACTGGATCCTGCAAGCTTGCGTTCCCGCCGGCGGCTGCAGTCAGCGCCCCACAACAACAACATTCATCCCAGTATGAAACCAGAAGCAGCACCCGGTCCCTTCATCTGCATAGCTTCCCTGTTCGACCCATCTGAAAGTTCATGGTGTCGCTGCGATTATGAGTCAACATGCGGAGGAAGAATACAAGCAACCTTGAGTGGAAAACTCTTAACACCTCGAGTGCAATCCGATGTTCTTACTGCTGTTGGCTGCAAAACAGTGTGACTTCCATAATCAGCAGAAGAAAAGGCAGGACTAATCACCTATCTTCTACTGCATTCAGGCCACAGACTAAATCATATTTTTAATCTATGAAGACAGTCACCTGAAATTATGATGGAGGAGGTGTAATAATGTTGTAGGTGTAGACCTCACAAATTACACTATGCACCAGTGAAACTAAGTACAGTTATTCAGAATATCATATTTTCCGTCATATATTAATAATATCCTACATGAGACAGGTTCTGAATATTCGACCAAACAACATCACTAACTTAAAACTCTCAAGTGACAAACTAAAGAAGTTAAGCGAGTTGTGTTGACTAACCCAGCGATCCTGCGGCAAAGCCAGTCCTCAGAGCACCAGCCAAGCTCCTGCTCATCTGCTGGTAGTAGACCGAGTCGGGACAGGGGCAGGCGGTGCCCACGGGGCCCGGCCAGCTGCGCTGAGGCCGGGGGAAGCCCACCAGGAAGATGGGCAGGGTGAAGAGGGGCAGGAGGGGCGCGGACAGCAGGGCCGACAGGGCCACCACCGAGAGCAGCAGTGGGCACAGGGATGCGTTCAGGGCCAGGAGGGCGCCGGCTGACTGCCGACGCTGTTTCTTCTCCGTCCAGGACGTCACCAGCACCGTCAGCGTGAACTTCAGCTTGGCCAGAAACTGCACCAGCCTGTCACTCAGTAGGCCCACCTGGTCACACACACACACAAGGACACCGTAAAGCTTCAGGATTGTTCCAGGGACTACAACCGTTTTTTTTTTTTTTTTAAGGTTGTAGTCCCTACAGTCCCTGAGGTTGGGATTGGTCGTTTCAGATCTCATGACATGCAGAACGTGTTACCAGGAGGAGCTGGACGCCTGTACCCAGGAAGTCCCAGCCTGGCAGCTTGCTGTCCCCAGCAGCCAGCCTCACAGACACCACCACCGCCATCTGCAGCAGGGCCTCCTCAGAGCTCTGCCACACCTGCAGAAAGGGGAGGTCAGAAAACCCTTGTTCGATGAACCTTTCAGTGGACCATGTCCCAGTCATTAGTCATGTTGTGTATCGAGAAGGCGCTGTGTACCACTCGGAAGGCCCGGGTGAATCCCACACTGAGGGAAGCTGTGTGGAGCTTCAGCAGAGAGCTGTCCATCGCCAGGAAAGCAATCATTGCGAAAGGAGACACTGCAAGTTGAACATGGGATAGGATTAGCTCCTCATACGTGTAATAACATGCAAACATTTGTTTCACATTTTCCTTTCTAAGGACCCAGAACAATCAGTTATATATATATAAAGAAAATGTTAGGCATTTTTCTTGCTTTATTGGACAGTTTTAATTGAAGTGTGACAGTAAAGGCAACTGGAGAGAGGGGAAGACATGGAGCAAAGGGCCCAGTCCACTGCCCCAGTCTACATGGTACGCACACTTACCAGTTACATATGAAAAGAGAAAGATTCACCTAGATTGAGCAGAACTCTCCTGATGGTCCCGGCCACATGAAGGCCTTTGCTCCTCTGCCTGAACACCTGCACACTGGCCATCCCTCTGGGGTACAGGGGGTTGAGGAACATCCCTCCACACACGTACGCTCCCTGGATCTCTCGGAGGGCCCAGCACAGTACGAAGAGGAGGATAAGGAGGTAGCTCACAGCAGCCTGAGGCGCCCACACCAGAATCTGGGTCTGGTTCTGGAACTGGGCGGGATTCAGGAAATGATGTAAGAGTCCTGCCTCTGTCATGGCCGCCAGCAGCAGGCCCAGGTAGAGGAGCAGTTCTTTCACTCCTAGACGCCATCCAAAGGAGCAGGGAGGGGTGGGTGAAGACTCCCTAGGCCATCCATCTTTACCACGGGCTGCCCTGGATCCCACACACAGGGTCCCCAGCTGGCTGAAGTCTAGACTCAGCAGGAACCCCATGGAGATGGTGAACAGGACCACCCCCAGAGTGGACGGGATAAAAAAAGTACAAACTGCTACGATGATAGAAACAGCAAACATCAGCAACAACCTGCAGAACACAGACAGCAAAGAATAAGAGAGGCTGGCCAAAGCCAGAAAACAATCAGCAGTTTTAAAAACGAGGTTTTAATAAATGCAAAGACTACAAGGCCAATGTCACTGTTGAAAAAATCCACTGGATCCAAGATCCAAAAGGGGTGGAATATGGAACTGATTTACTATGACAAAAGTGTACGACATTTGGGGTTGACCAGCGTTGTACCTTAGGTTGCTAGACATGGGAGAACCACCAAGACCAAACACCAGGGACTGCTCCATGGCCCAGAGGAGGAGAGCGTCCAGGGGAGACAGCATGCCCAGGGCCCACAGCAGAGGCAGCAGGAGGAACAACACATGGAGGACCTGACTAATCAGCTGCAGCTCTGGTACTGGACCTACAAACCTTCATGGATGAGAGAGTCATGAGTGAGAGCCGCAAAACAACAGAGCATTACCACATACTTTCTCAAATATATAGATATATACATAGTAGGGTCCAAAAGTCTGAGACGATTAGTCAGCTACTTCTATTTTGCATTTCATTAGTTTTGACTGTAATGCTTTAAAAAAAATCATATGATAATGTCAGCTTTAACAAATTGAGTGAAAAGTTGAATCTCTGAGTCTACATACATTTCAGAATATCTAAGTGTTTGATATGACAATTTGCTTGACAGTGTGCATTGATTCCACAAATGTGTGCAAAACCCGATGACCCATTATGTTCCAGAGAGATTCTTGTGACCTAAATTCCCTCATTACATGTTCAAAGTGATCTCACAATGTTTGGACCCTATCGTATAAATATATATTTTACAGTGTTTGGATGTGGGCATAAGAATCTGCTAAGTGAACCAATGTAAATGTAAATGTTTAAATCGCCTCTGACCTATCAGCCAGATCCACTGCGATGAAAGTCAAGATGTAGAGGGGTCGGGTGAGAGGGGAGATCTCGTAGGTGTCCTGTGCCTGGAATGTGGCCTGTCTCTGTGGCTGTGTTGACAATAAGCGAGTACTCTGCTATGCACAAGGTGACCCAGCTCAGGACGAACACCACCAGGGCTACACCCACGCTGCCATACAGGGCGGTCAGCCTGCCCAGGAGCACGTACCACGTCCCGAAGCCGCACAAGGCCCCGGCCAGGACGGTGTGGAAGCACCACGTTCAGCCCGAACCTTTTCCCAGGGGCGATGAACCTGACCGTCTCTGGGCCCACACAGTGGATGAACTCCACCTCCTCCTCGTCAGCCAGGATGTTGGGCGCTCCCAGACGCTCCACTGTGCCTGTTCTCCTGGCGGCGTTCAGTGCCAGGGACTGGACCACCACCGCAGCCCCGAGCATCAGCATGCCAGACAGCACTGCCGCGTGGAGCTCGGCGAGCAGGTGCAGCTGGCACAGAAGCGTCCCGATGCCACCAAACAGCCATGGCGTCAGGAACAACACCGCCTGGTTGACGTAGACATAAGGTGGGGCGCAGTAGCCCAACTTGAAACGAGGACCCCCCAATATGGTCTGAGGGAACCGCTTCCAGAAAAACTCCTGTTTGTATTCGTTGAGCAAGGGCACATCTGGCCCCATCCTGACCATGCCCTGGGCGGGTGCAGCCAGGTCATCTCCCCGGAGCTGCAGGTAGCGTCAGAGTCATCCTACTGGTCCGGAAACAAAGAATATTAATCTAAACGGTCCTTGAATCAACACACCCATGTCTGGTAACCATTGTTGACTTTCACCATGGTAGCCTTTGCAACATTGTCGAAGTTAATCATTTATCTCTTCCTAGTGTTTTGTCGTTACATTGCTAACGTGATGAGGGATGGTGACAGCGAAGTATCGTTGCAAGCTGCCTGGATACTGAGAAAACCAGCATTGCAGCCGTTGCAGCAACAAGCATTGTTGAAGACTAAAAGGCTTTTAGTCAACAACAATAGGGTCCTCGGCTTGACAGGGGTAACCAACACTGACTATCTACACTGACAATAATTGCACCATTGTTTAGCCGTCAGACACACATCGAAGCGAACCTGTATGACTTTCTTACGTGTTCACATGGCAACTAACATTCCAACCGTAATCTGCCTAGCTAGACAGGCTACAGCAAGCAAGATAAAGCAGTTGTTTTAATGTTTATTTAAGGCATCTCATTCATAGAATATTAGCGATCTAGTGCTGCTTGGCTAGCTAGCTACTGTCATGAGTGGGTTGCCATGAAAACCCAAGCAGCGGAGCACTAGCAGTAACGTATCTTTAAGACGTTAGACAAGCTACTGTGTACTGTCTGTATCTACAAACTTACCTAGCTAGCTACGAAAGCACGGCCATTTTTCCAACCGAGTGTCTTTTCATGTGAAATATGAATATACATACATAAAGTTGGACTAGCTAACAAAGCGACGGTGACAGTCACAGCTGGTATTTAAAACGTTAGCTAGCTAGCTAACGTTATCTTAAAAGCTTGCTAGCTAGGCGAACAACAACAAAATGAAGCACAATTTGGTCATCAGTGGGCGGGCCTGGTAGCTATGTTGCGACCAATCAATGGGTAGGGAGGACAGACCTGTTTTATACTCAAATTCCAGAAATAATGTTTTAATAGCTACCCTCTAGCAAAGTATGTATTTTTTTTATAGGGGGGTAACTAAAATGCACATACATTTTTTTATGTATGTGTATTATGCATACAGTTTAATGGTTGTTCATTTTACCTGGCATTATGTGACTTCCGCTTAACGCGACTTCCGTTATGTGGATTGGTTAGATATTGAATGTATTAAATAAAACGCGGCATATTTCATACATATTTGTAGTAGTTTCAAAAGAGCTGAATCCCGTTGCGATACTGATTTGAAAACGGATACGTGAAGTTTGTGTATGTAACAAAACATTCTATATTAGATCACCTTGGACTATTCAGATGATACAAAAAGTATGAATTGGTCACACTATGGTCAGTGTGGTTTAGACTGGCCCAGTAAGCATCGCCTTGGGACATCTGGACTTATTTACACTGTTCAACTACCAAGTCTTCGATCTTGGTATTTCAGTTTTATGTACAGCATAATGGTTTACTCACACTTCAAACACAACTTTTTGCTCCACTAAATTAACAACAGTATGCAAAGTATTGAAGATCATATCAGCTGTTTTGCTTATTAATTGTTGAAATAAAATAAACGATATTGCTTTTGATGGTGTTTGGAACTCCATTCTGGTTTGCCGCCATATTTCTGTCACAAACACATTCACGTGCATCCTTACAGTAGCTGCAACAGCAATCATGACAGCAGATCAGCAAGAGTAGGATGGTGAGAAGTGAGGTAATGTATTTTAACCTGTCTTGTTTTCCGTTTGTGCATTATACTGAATCTACTGAATTCGATCTCTCTCCCAGGGTTGGGTACGTGTTGTACGTGCATGGAAATGTTAATCCGTGCAAACATTTCAATATCATGGTTACAGTATGACTCATTGACTCAAATTACATTTAAATCAATTGTATTTGATCAGTTTATACGAAACCTACTTTGATCCATCATCATGGACATCTAGACTTGAATTAATCTAGTTCACTGATATCTCAAACAAGGCATCACTAGTAAACAAGTCTCTCAGATACAACGAGATTGAAAAGACAACTCCTGGTATTTTTGTTGAAAAAAAGAAAAGAAAAAAAGCAATATTAGTATACAAGATCAAATGAAACATTATATAGTTTTTTGTTGTTGTGGTAAAACCATCCACATAACAAAGGGATTTAGAGCCCCACCTTATCCCTTTCCCACAAAGCAATGAAAAGCACATCCGTCTGTGTATCCATAATTACACCAACAATGCACTTGTCTGTGGCCCTCATCCCAAATATTTTTTACCTTGGCACTGGTGACTGTTTACATCCTTAAGATTATGTGCTTACCCCAAAAAACACAAAGGATTACCAATGTTGATATTAGATTTTAACTCCCAAGTTATCGTCTTTTTAATACAAAGCTAACAAATTCCTCTGTGTCTTTTATTATTTCAATATATTGAAAGTGATTGTATTTGAGGAAATCCCGCTGCCATCAGATGTCTGTTTTGGGGAGACAGAGCAAAGAGCAGGCCGGAAAGGAGGAGGATGGGATCAAGGAAGAGGACTATAACTTCAACACTGTAATCTTATGTAAAGGAGATTAGAATTGTTTTTGGTAAAGGCTCAGGAATAGGGTTGGACCATACAGTTTCGTCATCCCACAATATACAATTTACTCCCCATGTAGAGTACAGAAATATCCTCAGCAGTCATAACAACCAATATGACTCACTGTAATCCTACATCATCATACAGTCTGTCCCTCACTGTCCGGTTGTGTATCTGGCTGGTATCCCGATGTTCAGAGTATGGACTTAAACATAAATATCATTTTTTTTAAAGCAGCACTAATGCAAATAATAAAGCTGTTTCACGGCAAAGAAAAGATAAAGAAAGGGGAAGTTAGTGCCCAAAAAATCTATTCACGATTGCATGTCTGAGCAATGCTCGATCTTATTTGTTGACTAGATTTAAAGTGGGACATAGAAGCCATTTTGAACATGTATATACTTGTGTTATTGAATATTTGGCGTCTCTATGTGAACAACTGTGGATGTTTGAAGATACAGTGAAGATCACTTCGCTCTAAAGACCAGGCAGCAGCAGCTTTTCACCCTTGAAGAGCCGACATTTTTTTCTGATGAATATCAACACAGAGCCCAAGCATTTTCCATCTCAGTTCGTTTGTCAACGTCGCTCCTCCTTTTGTGTGCATTTTCTTCCTCTCACTTTCCTCAATTCAGGGATTCAGAGGGAAATGAATTACTGTGAACTGACAAGCCACAACAATAACTAAATGACACATTTGTTGAGAGGGCATTATGTCAAGATTGTGTTTGAATGGGGTATACTTGTGGAGCAGAAAAATGAATACGGAACATAATATGCGCCTTTAGAACATAAATCCATTCAGATTTCAATCACATGTGCTTTGATAAAACTCCCTTGGTTGCCATAGTAAAATACAATTTCATTACTGCCATTCCGGAAAAGAAAACAGATTGAGACGACAGTAATTGTAGTGTGTACCGCCTATTCCGACGTTACCTGAAGCTTCAAAATGTGTCTGGGATATGGGGTCTGTTGTTCACACATAAGACTACTGAATGGGCGTTATGGTGAACAGACATTGTTCTTCTGTGATCGTTTTGTCGGTAAAAAAAAGAGAGAAAAAAAGCTTGAATAAACAATAGCATGTCAATACCTGTATTGTGTACTCAATGTTGGTGACTGGCTTTAAGCATCTATTGACATCCTCAACCATCTCACTTCACTCCCAACCCCCAACTCCCAGCATAGGAACCTGAGTAGATAGCACAGAAAACATGGTCCATTCAGCAATTATTCACAGAGTCTTGGACTAATGGCACTCTGAATGCACAGCCACAGCAGAATGTAGGGAGTCAGTGGACCAGAAGTAATGGCCCCTTACAGAGCATGTGTGTGGGTGCACTTGTGTGTGTTTGTGTGTGTGTCTGTGTGCGTGTATGTGTTAGTGTGGTGGCAAGGTTGGAGTATAAAGCTTCATCTCCAACTGATTCACGACAAGCGCAAACATGTCTAATGACAAGCCTAGACTATGTGGAGCTCCACTCACTCATCCTCCCTCCATCCCTCCCTCCCTTTCTACCTCCCTCCCAGGCTAGGCTCCATATCAGGCAGATGAAAACATAACCTGTCACATTCCATCCCATTAAACCAGCTATGAACCATGTGCTCCACACACACAGAGAGAGAGAGAGAGAGAGAGAAAGAGAGAGAGACAGAAAGACAGAGGAGTGAAATGACGGCCAAGTGCATCTCAGCTCACTCAAGACTAATGAATAATTCACAATTTTTATGCTAATGCCATTTTAATGCTAAAAATACCGACAGATATGCAAGAGACAAACAGATAAAATCCTAGGTAAAATCCTTATTGTACCATTTTTTAAATCCTAATAATACTATACGTACAGATAAACTAAAAAACAAAAAATAGCAGTATACTGATTACATAAACAGATTACATACAGAGCACAGTGTAAACAAATGTAAGATACATAATTATCTGTTGCAATATCTCGTGCATTACTGCACTTTCATAAAGCCTCCAAATTGTGCATTACTGTGTTTTTTCAGTGCGGCCCCATCAGCTGCCATTTGATGTGAAGCAGAGCAAGGTAATGACAGTGCACTCACTCGCTCAGTCATTAGCCCTGCTTAATGCTGGGAGTTAACACAAATTAAGTGAAGTTAAGTACATGCATTAGAGGGGGTCTTTAGAGGCAGGCCATTTACTTTTGGCTGCCTGGAACTAGTTGTTGCACTATTCGTTCAGAGCAGGCTGTGATAGTTTGGAGCGTTACTGCATATCGACTGATCTTGGCCTTGAATCAATGCATTACTCAGTGGATAAGAGCAGGGTTCATGGAGAACTGGCTGTAGGGAATCGAACAGTGGATCACTAGGGACCCCTACTGGTCAGAATTATATGACCACACTTGTTTCCTGTTGGTTTACCATGAACCAGGGGCACAAAACAGTGGTACTCCTCCCAATGCCACGATTCAGTCTCTGATAAGAAACATATTACATCTTCAGTACTCAGGGACTTGGACAGTACTGAGGCAACGGCTGCTGGAGGTTTAGATCAGAGTGAACAGGGTTGTTTTTATGTCTTATTCTCATTTTGTCTATACTAACACTGCCCAAAAACTGAACTGTAAAAGATGATTTATTTCCTGCAGCAGCATATGAGATTTTCCTATTAGAGAAGATACTGTGGTGGGCTTTCAAAATAGAGGCTGACATTATAAAACGGACAGATCTCCGCAATCCATTTGGACCACATTCAAGATTATGACTCCATCTGAGTGACTGCAGATTATTGTCCACAGAGAGGTGTGCTAAAGCTGGATTATCCACTTGTTGGGGATCCATTTGCCCCGATGGACACAACATGCCCGCCTCACGCGCTCTTACATCTGTGGGTGTTTTTTTATACGCTGATGGTGAGAGAGGATCACTGTGGTCATGACTTCTAAACCTCTCTGTTTAAAATAGATTACCAGGGTTAGAAAACCATAGATGTGGATGGGAAATGGCAGTCAATCATGTCACACTATCACCAGGGAATCTCTCTCTTTTTCTCTCTCTTAAAAAAACCCATCAAGTCTTACACCTAAAAGTATTGAGTCAAGATATAATTACAAATAGCAGCAATGTCAAAAAGTGTAGACTTGTTTCATATACCAGATAAGATCTTTATAGAGGTGCACATTTCAGAACTCTTGAGGTACCCAGACCGTTGACCACTTCCTGTGTTATTAATGACCCACACAGGTCCTTGTCTGGTGACAACAGAGACAGTCCCTCTTCCTCTCTCACTTCATTCTGCACAACTACAAGGGTGGAGGTTTGGGGCCAGTAGAACTCTGGAACCTGTATTAGAATCGAAAATAAATACAAGTGGTCTCCTTAGCATGTCCCCAGGAACACTCGTTTCCATGGTGCATCAGTGACAGTGGGTGATAATGGCCATAGGCAAACATATATACGACGAGAGCAAAGAACAAGCGTTAAATCCACAAGGTCCAGACATAAAAGTATTAATTATTAAGAACATGATCTCAGTTGAGGGTTTTCCAACCTGCATTCCTGGTCCTGGTTCTGGTTGTGGTTCTGGTAAGTGATCAGGACCCTGTGTCCATTCGGCAGGAGGCCAGAGGTGGCCAGGCCACTTCCTGTTCCTCTGATCCTAAAGATCATCTCTGTCTGGGGATTGCGGGCACTGCTGTGCTTCTGCTTCTTGTCTGAGGAGGTGAATGGAAACGGTCGTGTTACACAGAGTGCCAGGTATGAGATGTTAGTAGCAGTGAGAGAGAGAGAGAGAGAGAGAGAGAGAGAGAGAGAGAGAGAGTGAGTGAGAGACAGACAGAGAGCGAGAGAGAACTAACGTTTGGGTGTATCATGAGGTCCCTCGTCCAGGTTGCAGGGCAGCAGGATCTCATGACCCAGGAAGTGCTGCAGTCCAGTCAGGCTTGTTCCTCTGAGAGGTGCCATGCGGGACATCAGGGGCATCAGGCCAGGCAGGTTCATGTCCATGCCAGTCGCTTGGACTCCAGGGCACTGGGCAGAGGAAGGGCAAGGGAGACGGTCACTGGAGGGAAGTCAGGCCAACTGCAGACCACACACTACAGTCGTAGCTATGTTTGGAGTCAGGTGGCTGAGTGGTTAGGGAATCGGGCTAGTAATCTGAAGGTTGCTGGTTTGATTCCCGGCCATGTCAAATGACGTTGTGTCCTTAGGGCAAGGCACTTCACCCTACTTGCCTCGGGAGGCAAGTACTGTACTAACTGTAAGTCGCTCTGGATAAGAGCGTCTGCTAAATGACTAAATGTAATGTTCGGGCGACATTAGGCTTGATCGTACAGGTGCACATGGGGACATGTTGGGGGTGCCTTCTCCTCTAATTACACATCCCTGTCCCCCAAATCCCTCTCAGCTAGTCAATCCTCCGCCGTCCAACACGCTACAGTATGGATGACCAAATTGCCGTTGTCCCTCATGTGTAAACGTCTAATAGGAGAACGATCACTGAATAACAACGGCGGCTGAATGAACTAAAAACAAAAACAAAAGGCAGGTGAGAGTGGATGAGGGGGAGGGGTCAAGGGGGAGAGCTGACGCAAGCCTGACAGGATGAGGGGGAGGGGTCAAGGGGGAGAGCTGACGCAAGCCTGACAGGATGAGGATGAGGGGTCAAGGGGGAGAGCTTTACGTGTTTATGCTTTTTAATGAGAGAGCCCGGGATCCCCCCGCTGTCCCCCCCCCCCCTTACCCTCTCGTTCCCACATCCTCTCTTAACGAACAGAGGGGGTCTGGTTGACCCAGCTAATAGGGGGCAAATCCACTGGTGCACTATCGGCCAGGCACATTTCATCTAATCAGCAGGATGAAACAAGCAGGCTTAGGCTGCTTTTAATTCAGCTCTGGAGGAGCATTACTGCCCCTCTCTCTCTCGTTATGTGGAGATCAAATCAGCGAGACAGACTGATGGTTTTATCCTTATTTATTTATTTATTTAATGTAGATCCTGTTGGTTGTTGTCTTTTCATTCGCTGTTTGAATTTCAAGTTGGATTGTAGTAGACATGATACAGCCCTTTATCTGCGGGGTTTACATAAATGAGGCTTTTTTAGGTCAGTCTCAGATGAGTATGGAGATAAAGGCAGCAAGAGAAATCCTCCTGTGGCTTTCTCACCCAACATCATCCAGCTTTCATATCGATCCACTCCTTTCAGATCCTTTTGACTACCAAATGTATCTGTTTTCAGGGTCTGGGTGTGTAGCTGTGAGGGTGTGGATGAGAGTGCATGAATCCCAACTGTCACCTGTGCTTCTGTACAGAGGAGCTCTGCCCTGGTCCTCTCCTCCAGAGTGACGGCCATCCCATCCAGAACCTGCAGCCTGGAGAGGCGCAGCACCACAGCCGGCCTGTGGAGGGCTCGTCTGGCCACCTAGGGACAACCGAAAAACACCCGACATCTCACACAAACCCTCTCACTAACTATCTACCCTCAAAGTGAAGGCAGTCCTGAGAATTCTTGTTTCTCAGAAACACTCAAATATCATCTCTTCCAGTGGCCCAGCTGATCCCCCGCCTGGCCCTGGCCCTGGTCCTGCCGAGGGCATCCTCGGCCAGGCTGGCTAGGGGACAAAGCCCTGCTCCAGGGGCGGCCAGACCCCTGTCTGCTCCTGCAGGACACCGCTGTGGGTCGGGGCAGGCGAGGAGAGAAAGGGAAGAGAGAGATTCTGGCAGGGGAACATGGGTAGAGCAGTGATCTCATGCGGCTGACAGCAGGAGGTATTGTCTCTAGGGCAACTGTTGGCTCTCCCTCCCCCCCCTGGCAGGATTAAGCCCCTTGTGGGAAGGGGCCGTGGGGGCCATGGGGTAAACAGGCTGGGCCAGCTGAGCAAGGCCCCACGGGTATCAGGGCCCTCTGCACCGGCCACTGCAGAGGCCTGATCCATGGACTCCAGATGGGTGCTGAACCAGATCCAATAGTGTCTGATAACGGCACTGCCATTTGGCCAACGGATTTGTCTCTGATGCCGGCCAGTTTGAGGAACAGCAGACGGTCCATCATGTAATCGCTTCATTTAGAACCACAATGTAGTTCTGGGTGAGCGCTGTCAGATGTGTGCAGCATGTATGTGAGGAGAAGGGAATTCTGTCTAACCAGTGACGTTAAGCTCATACACAACAACACATATTGAATATATCTCGTCAGGAACCCAGGATATGAACCGATGAACAAGGCCTTGTTTTTTTTGTCCAGTAGTGTTGTTTGGGTTAGGCACTGGTCAACAACAATACTTACAGGATTCCCGATGACCGACAGCTCAATAATGGAGGGAAGGACCTCCAGTTTCTCCAGCTCTGAAATGTCCTGCAGAGGAGAAAGCAGAGCAATGTGAAACATGTCAAACCTCAAAGACATTTACATTTAGTCATTTAGCAGACGCTCTTATCCAGAGCGACTTACAGTAAGTACAGGGACATTCCCCCCGAGGAAAGTAGGGTGAAGTGCCTTGCCCAAGGACACAACGTCATTTTTGCACGGCCGGGAATCGAACCGTCAACCTTCTGATTACTAGCCCGATTCTCTAACCGCTCAGCCACCTGACTCCCCAAAGACCTCAAAGACATAGATGTGTTTACTCTTGATTTATTGCTACTTATTGAATTAGTATTCGTTCACGATTAGCTGTAATAAGAAAGATGAACAGTGCTTATGATTCACAAATCATGTATGATGCACTGTGGTGTGGACAGCATGCTGCTTAATAACCATGGAGACACGTCCATTTGAGGCCAAACCTCATCCTTTCTGTGCTGTGAGGGTGGAGGCAGCTGATGATGGAGATTACACGTGTGATCTCTCATTAATCTCATGAGAGTTTGGGCACGCAAGGGGTTTGGGGGAGGGGGGGGAGGGAACTCCACCACCTTCGTGACCGAGCTAGGACGACTCGCACGAACCCCCGTTGTGAGGTTGTGGTGCGCTGGAATGATTGCTGCTGCATTTGATGTTTTAATTGAAAGCATGAAAACATTAAGGAAGGGTGTGTGTGTGGGGGGCGGGGGGAGAACCGGCGACAAAGTGCAAATCACTCGCCTGGGGTGAGAATAAGCTGTGGGCTGAGAACCTGATTACACGTTGTGTTGATTGTTCCTCTCTGTCCTCAGACATATGTGGTTGACCTTCAATCAATGTCGATTCTTTTGAATACCACCCCACGTGTATCCCACTGGGGTGGGAACCGTGCATGATTACTGTTTTTCACCCCCTGCTTTGCAAACACATCGAAAACTAATACGGCGCAGTTCAAAAGACATTCTAATACGCAGTCGTTTAAATGGGACGAGTGATTTAGAATTATTCATCAGGGAATCAACCCGGGGCTGTTGTAGTCAATTTGACCTTGAGCGCATACTTGTACAGAAAATCAGTACAAGACCACACTGTGAATTCCTCGTTTGTGTTGATAGAAATGCTCAGCTCAGTACTTTTAGAAGAGGCGTGGAGGTGTAGTGGCAAGATGTGGTGTAGGAGGGGGGAGGGGGGGTACCTGCAGCTTGTTATTGCCCAAAAACAGCCTCCGTAGCTCGGTGAGGTGTTGGAGGTAGTTGAGTTCCCGGATGCGGTTCTCCGCAAGGTGCAGCTCTAGCAGGACTCCCTGGCCATAGAAGGAGTTCTCCCCCAGGACCTTGATCCGGTTCCTGTCCAGAACCAGCTCCCTCAGACGGAACAGGCCCTCGAGACCTTCCACCTGGCTGATCTCGTTTCCTGAAGGGGGAGAGTAGTCCAGTCATCAGGAGTGTTCCATGATTGGGAATGCTAAACACCAAGCTTCTAACTGTTAACTAAACACCAGCAGTGCTTCTTCCACCGAGTGTTGATATAGGTCCACTCACAAGACAAAACCCTCCTGATGTTAAATAACCACCTAGAAATGTTCTATTGCTTTGTACTGTTTCATTATTTGATGGGAGATAACATTTTGCTCTCTCCCATGCAAATGTTACAATTAATTGGATCTATTTGTGAAAAATATATTATAATACGATCTAACCCTAACCCACAATACACTCGTCTCGTATGGGGGTGAGTACAACAAAGAGAGTGACTCTGCAACACAAAGCAACACAATCAAATGTGATGGAAGTAGCAACTACTGCTCTGCAAGGCCCTTCGCCGTCTCCTTTCCGGTGGTTTCCTCGCCCACCCGGACAGATGTGAGTGGAGCTCTGCTGTTACGCGCTGTACTTTTCACAGGCTTTTGAATCCTGTGGGGGAGGAATGAGGGGACAACACACAAACACACAAGCGTACCTTGGAGGAAGAGTGCTTTAAGATTGGGGAGCCTGCTGAGTTGCAGATTGGCCATATTGGAGATGCCATTGTAGCTCAAATGCAGCACCTCCAGGCTGCCCATCAGTGGCTCCAGGTTGTCCCCAGGCCCCGCTTCCCTTCAAAACACACACAGAATAGGAGCTTTAGGAGCTGAGAGTGCCCATTTCAGGCCAAACCACACAGGTATACAGCAACTCACACAGGCAATCACAGGAGAGACCCATTCAATAGCTTCACCCCCCTCTGCACTTTCTACTTCTATTCATACCTATTTTCGGGCCTAAGTTTTTATTTGTAGGAAAACTTGTGAAAAACAGGAAATGCGTTTTTTGATGGGTATCCGACGGCTTTAGTGGCAGACATGGACTAATGCTGCCCCCAAATGGCTACAACTGTCAACGAATCTTTGTACAGTATAATTTTGTTTAAATGTGGGCTAGTTCAGTATAATATATAAACTTGATATATATATTGTTTATATATAAAATATACAAACAATAAAATACAATCCAGTGTGATGTATGGGGTTGGTACCTGCTGCCTCTGGACGGCCCTTGTTGACCGTACCCACTGGAGTTGACCTTGTGGTACAGGATCTGCCTGTTCGTCAGGTGGGCCTGAGTCTTCTGTCTGGGCAGGATGGACTCAATGTGGTTGTGGTTCAAACACAGAGCCTACAAAAAGGGGGACAATCACAGAATCTGTGTGTTTTAAATGTTTACCTCTTCTACTGTACCTTGACGCAAGCATGTGTCAAAATAATCCACATGTTCCTTATAAGGGCTGGCAAAAGCACTATGTCTAATGTCCACACACAGAGAATAAGCAGTCCTGTTGTGGAGCAGTCCTCTCACCTTGACGCTGGGCAGGTAGACCAGCCCGCTGAAGGAGGTGAGGTTGTTGTGCTCCAGGTTGACACTGTGCAGGTTGTGGAACAGTTCCACAGGAGCCAGGTCCACTATCCTGCAGAGAGACGGAGAACATCTTTTTTCAACCTTTCAAATGTTTTTTTTTTTTTAAGTTTACTTTTGAAAATTGATGCAAACCTATTTTTCCTTTCCAAAGTTTTTTTTCGAAAATATTTGTTCAACCTTTCCAAAATATATTTTTCGGAAAGAATTGTAAAATTACTTTAGAAACGTCCTCTCTGTATTACCAAGGTGATACACTGAACTGCTCATTGGGAGGGTGTGGGTGGAAGGATTGGTGGTCTTGTGCGGGGTTTACAGGTGGTAGGAGCCTGTTTACCTGATGCCACTGGACTGCAGGTGGAGGTCGGCTATGGCAGAGTAGTTGGAGTGGCCCAGCTTCTCAGCCACCATGTCAGGGTTCAGACGTCCACCAAACACGTCTTTGGCGTTCTCACACTCCAACACTTCCTGCACAACACACTGGCCTTGTCACCTCCGCCTGGGAGCCCAGTAAACAGCAGCCTCTAACAATCAAACTGGTTGTGCGTGTTCCTTCATACCACTGCGATCCCATCCAGCGCCTTCAGAGAGGGCAGGTGAAACACCACGTAGATTCGATAGTGTTCCAACTTCTCCACCAACGGATTCCCAAACAGATCCAGAATTATTAGGTTTGTCAATGCCTGGAAAATTGCAAAAAAAATAAAAAATATATAAAATAAAAGGACATTGAAAACATTGAAATAAACACAGCGTATATCATATACAGTGTCTGAAATTGCGTATCCATCGACAGCAGAAAGGGGACTAAAGCATCAGAGAGCAGTAGAAACCTGTAGCTGCACAGTGCCCACACGTCTCTCCTCACACCTTCAGATGGTAGATGTCACGTGTGGTGGAAATGTTGTTGTTGCCAACGTAGAGCTCAAACAGCGAGCGGACTCTCTGCATGCCAGACAGGGAGCCTATCAGGTTGTTCTCCACGGACAGGAAATGCAGGTTGGGCAGCCGGTCCAGGACTGACCCATCCAGAAAGGACAGCTGGTTCCCATTCAGACTGAGTCTGGTCAGGCAGTGCAGCTTGGACACCCCTGAGACAACAGAGAAACACATCCAGGATATGACATGGTTGTCTTGGTACAAAAGAGGTTAGGGTATATGACTATATAGACCAGGGTTCTCCAATCCTGGTCCTCGAGGGCCGCTGTCCTGCATGTTTTAGATGTTTCCCTGCTCCAGCACACCTGATTCAAATGAATGGTCATTACCCGGCTTCCACAGAGCTTGATAACAACCCATTCATTTGAAACAGGTGTGCTGGAGCAGGGAAACATCTAAAACATGCAGGACAGCGGCCCTCGAGGACCAGGATTGGAGAACCCTGATATAGACTATATGAGTTTAGGGTATATCACTTTTGCTAGACCTATATTCTGTAGGGAATTATTGTCTGTTTTAGCCAAACTGGTCAACTCAGGGTCATGTTGGTTTGACAGTTTGAGATGGACCTTCTAGTCTGGATATGCAGTTGTGGTTCAGGGACAGCTCCTCAAGGTGCTGGCAGGGCTCCAGACCGTCCATCTTGGAGATGTCGTTGTTGTTGAAGGAGGCCCAGCGCAGGTTGACCAGTTTGTCCAGGTTGATCAGCCGGGAGAGTCGCTGGCTGTCAAGGTTGAGGGTGGTGATCTGGTCACCAGAGGGGCAGAAGTCAATAAATCAGTAAAAAAAATAAAAAGTCAGTAAATCCTTTAGAAACTTTTTTTCTTCAAAACGTTCAAATCTTGTTTCGAAAATATTTGTGCAACCTTTCCAATTAAAAATAAAATAAAAATGTACACAGTGTTTGATGTGGTTCACCTTAGTGGTCCAGCCAGGCTCGAGGTCTGTGCTGAGGTCCCAGGGCGCCGGGCTGAGCTGGCACAGCAGCTGGGCAACTGACAGCAGGCTGAGGCTTCGAGGACGCTCGCTGTGGGTGCGGGAGTGTGCCAGTAGCGAGGCCTGTTAACATCCACCCCACCCATGAGGAGAGACACAGAGTAGAGCAGGCCCCTATCAGATTATCCACTGATTCACAGATGATCTGATAGCCTCGAACGCAATATGAGGAGAGGAGAGAGCATAAAATGGACAGAGCAGATGAGAGGAAAGGGAAGAAGGAGGAGGGAGAGAGAGAGAGAGAGAGAGAGGGAGGGAGGGAGGGAGGGAGGGAAGTTGCTGGAAGTGTAGGAGGGAGGAAGAAGAAGAGAGAGAAGAGATGAGGAAGAAGGGAGCGGGGAGAGAGGGAGGCAGGAAGAGTAGCCTGCCTTGAATGAATGTACGTGTGTGCTGTGCTGTGCTGCGCTGGTTGACTGGAGGTCAGACCTACCTGGTTGATCCTGCATCCGGCTGCCATCTGAACAGCGGCCGCAGCCTCCTCCTCCGTCAGCAGGACGTCGTCGAGGTGTGTCAGGTTGACCAGCCGGCCCAGGATGGTCATTCTCACCTCCTCCGGCTGGAACACACACACTTCTGTTCACATCACATGCTGTGCTTTTATATGTCTGTCAGTCATTCTAAGCCTGTGCAGATCAAAAGAATAGGAGCCCTTTATAGAGAGATCCCGCAAAACTGCCTAATAGAAGACCCGTTGTTAAGCCGGCTTGGTTTGTTTACACAGAACCAAACAAAGCCACCGTAACACCACCCCCCGTGTGATTTTAGATTGAGTGCCGGCTTTACAGAATCCGAGGCTCCCGCAGTGCCGGCTCTTCCTTTCACACAGACATCGATTCGGCTCCCTCCGCCAATTCCGTGTCCGAACCTTTCAGACAGAACTGACCCTCCCGGCGCTGACAGGCCATGTAAGAGGGGCTGGTGTTTACCCGGTGCCAGGGGTTGTGGCGCGTGTCCAGTCTGAGCAGGCCGTGGGCGTGCTTCCTCAGCACGGCCGTCTCGTCCCGGGCCCTGGTCAGACGGTTCCAGCGCAGATCCAGCTGCTTCAGCCGGCCCAGCCCTCTCAGCCCCTCCAGGGTCCGCAGGCGGTTGAAGCTGGCGTCGACATACTCCAGGTTTGGCTGGAAGGCCAGGGGAAATGCAGGGGGAAATGAACGTGAGGTCGTTCCGAGGTTCACTCTCGCCGTGTGTCGGGGGACTCACCATGTGCGAGATGTCCTCCAGGTGTGTGAACTCGTTGAAGCTGATGGTGAGATTACGCAGCGAGGTCAGGCGGGAGATCTCCTTCAGCTTACTCAGACTGTTGCCATGGAGATTTAGTACCTGAGCCCAAGGAGAGACAAACGAAGAAAAGGAAAAAGGTTCAAAAAGAGAAGATGGTTTTACGAGTGCTGACGCCACTGTGCCTGTTGAAACGTTAGCAGTTAAGTGTCTTCTGGAAGAGAAGACAGCTTTTACAGTACAGAATACGCCTTGTTGGGAAGATTTAATGTGTGGCTTCCTAAACTACCGTAGGCGGTATCAAAACAGTCCAGATCAGTTCGAAAACTGATGAAATCACATTGGCTGTTGTGTCTCACAGTGATCTGGCTGAGAACGTTGGCTCTGGCCACATTCAGCAACGTCTTGTCATCGAGACTGAGCATCTTGGGTCGTGGTTTAAGGACCGGCTCCATGTTCAGAACCTCCTCGTCAAGCTGGATATGGTTGGGTGGGGTAGAGCTTGGAACCTGCTCTGGGAACAGGGCCTGGCCTCTGTCCTGGTGAAGGGGAACATCATTAGTGGGTTAGCAAAATATATAGATCTGGTAATCTGCGACTGGGTGAAGGTTGGTTTCTGGATACCTGGGTGATGTACTCAAAATCAATGATGTACTCTGGAAGGACAAGCTCATGATCGAACACAAAACACTGGCTGTGCCTTAGACTGCACTCACAGCCCCTCTGCACTTTGGAGCAGCAGGTTTTCTCTGTAAGGGAAACATTCGATAGGAAATAAGTCCACCAGAAAAAGGAAATGGAAGAACGTTTACCTTTGATGCAGTAATGTGTTTGTGGTTCTCGCTTTTACCTCCTTTTGTTTTGATTCCATTTTCTGGGTTTGAGCTGCGATGGACTGAGTGGGCTTTAGGGTAGTTACAAGCATCCACAGCCTCCCCTTCACGGATTGGCAGGCTACGACCCAGGAACACTTTGGACACAATAATCTGACCTGTTGACAAGATTCACATGTATCAAAATAGAACATATTTAATTCATCCGAACTATCTTTTCCCCTTGAATTGAAACTACAGTCATTTAGGTCAGCCTCTCTCAGTCCTGTCCTCAGGACCACGTGCCCTGCATGTTTTAGGTGTTTCCCTGCTCCAGCACACCTGAATCAACTGATTGGTTGTTATCAGGCTTCTGCTGAGTTTCATAACAACTCATTTATCTGAATCAGGTGTGTTGGAAGAAGGAAACATCTGAACCATCCAGGGCATGAGGTCCAGGGGACCAGGACTGAGACAGGCTGGTTTAAGAGACATGAGTGTGTTGTCCAGGACTGAGACAGGCTGGTTTAGGAGACATGAGTGTGTTGTCCAGGACTGAGACAGGCTGGTTTAGGAGACATGACTGTGTTGTCCAGGACTGAGACAGGCTGGTTTAGGAGACATGAGTGTGTTGTCCAGGACTGAGACAGGCTGGTTTAGGAGACATGAGTGTGTTGTCCAGGACAGCATGGGACAGACCGTGTCTGAAGGGGAGAGAGTCTCCAGCCTGCTGAGAGCTGCCCTGGTGGGTGTGGCGCTGTGTGAAGTCTATCCTCGCTCTGTCGGACACGCTCAGACTGTTAGACAAGGGCACAGCTCGCTCTCTGCCCAAGGCCTGGTGCAAACAAAAACACAAACCAAAAGTAGGGGTGTCAGATGGTTGAGCGGTGAGGGAGTCAGGCTAGTAATCTGAAGGTGGCCAGTTCGATTCCCAGCCGTGCCAAATGACGTTGTGTCCTTGGGCAAGGCACTTCACCCTACTTGCTTCGGGGGGAATGTCCCTGTACTTACTGTAAGTCGCTCTGGATAAGAGCGTCTGCTAAATGACTAAATGTAAAAGTCAAACATACACATATAGGTTTACAATATACTGGGACAATATTAAAAAATACAGATTTGCGCACCTTATACATTTCTGGTGTTTTGAACCCATCTTCTGGAATGTAAAAGACCTCATTCTTCTCATTGGTCGATTCAGGATCAGCTACGTAGAACAAGTACTCCAGCCAGCGCTTGTAATTCCTACATGGAAGTTAGGGGACATTACAGCCCACTGACAGTTGCTTATGCACATAGGGGTGTCATAGAGGTGTCTGTGAGAGAGGGAGGGAGGGAGCAAACCTATGTTGGAAACCCTGAATCTCACGGTCACTCACTGAGAGAACATGGCCGACTCTTCTCTGGCCAGCAGGGTGTGAAGCTTGTCCTCAAAGCGAAGCCGCAAGGCTCGGTTGTGGATGCGGATGATTCGGTTGATCTTGATGCCGGTGACGCCGTGCACCTTGTACTCGGACGCACAGAAGCGAGACAGCACCAGGTCGTAACAGGAGGTGAACCTGTTGACATCACAGCGTTGTCTCAGAAAATGTTTCAATCTTTCTTTCCTTTTCTTGGCTCCCTTTGTGTTCTTTGTGGTTATGATTTGTTTATCATACTTACCATTGAACAAATGTTTTGATATGTCATGTTATGAATTTGTAATAGTGCGATGGGTTAGGGCTGTTTGTGGGATGGACCTTGTTGTTGTTATAATATATCAAACTGTATTTTTAATTTTATTTTGATAAACCTAAAGAAAAACGAATACAAAAACTTCGGAAAAGAAAAAGAATTAAATTTACAAAGACAAATCCATTGCTAGTGTTAACTACACTGTTGTAGCAGGCAGGGAGTAAGGCTGGAGGTGAGTGTGTTGCACGCTGGACTCTGTACCAGGGATCTGTAGAACATCCCTCCTCAAAGCGGATGTTCCCCACCGTCTCCAGTTCCATCTGGAGGAAGTGGACCAACAACTCATTGCTGTTTGCAGCCTGGGCCATGTCCCGTTGGTACCTGGACTCAATCCTGCAAGACACAGGTAGGATGTGATTTCTTGTCACACGACCTAGACCTGTATCCAGTAGGTGTTTTGACACTAAAATAAGATATCACATGTCGAGTATCTGACCTCTCCTACACTGCAAAAACGCTTGTTGTGAGCTTTCTTATGCTTAAAACAATTCAATTACTAGATTTAAAATCTAAAAACAAGATTATCACGTACAGTGTTTGCAGTGTATGTTTAGACCATAGGCCAGGCTTAAGTTCAAAGCTTCAACTCACTCCTCCAGTCTCCTCTGCCAGCGTTTGAGCCGCTCCTGCAGGGCGTCCAGCTTGCTGAGGATCTTGTTCTCCAGGTCGGGGTCACGCGTGACGTCAGCAGGGTTGTCACCGCGGTCCCCTGAGCCGTCACTGCCAGGTGTCAGTCCGTCCTCCCAGGTACGGGCCGCCTTCCTGCACACGGCCTGCACCTCGGACAGCTCACACTCCAGCTGAGGAAACGTGGAACACAGGACGTGGAACGTGGAACGTGGAACGTGGAACGTGGAACACGGGAACGTATCATCTCACACAGTGCCTGGGAATGTCTAAACAAGTTTACACTGCGTGCTACGGAATAAAGCAGTCCTGAGGCTTCAGACTAGACGGCATGGGGTAGAAACACACGTACATTTTTGAGGGTGTAAGTGAGAGTTCCGATGCGTTCTTCTGGAAGCTGAAGGAGGATCTTCTTGTTCTCCAGCAGGCTGGCCTGGGTCTCTGCCAGGTTCCTCTGGGCAGTACGCACACGCATGTTGTAGTACATCATCTTCTTCATCACTGTGGACTAACCGGAACACAGTAGTACAGTATTTCACACCGGACGAAATTAGATATCATGTCACGGAATGACTGTGAAGCCTTTTGTGACAAAGTTATTTTAAAAGGGCTCAAGAAATAAAATGTGATTCAATGGTAAGATATTTTTTTGCCTTTTTCAGATTTTTTTTCTCAATAGGACCGTTGGTCCTATTGGAGGGAGCAGGGAGAGAGAGAGGACAAGCAGGAAACGCCCTGAGCCGGATTCAAACCGGTTGGTGACTGTCAACCCCCCTTACCTCCGCGGCGTCCTTCACTTGTTTGCTGGAGACATCATAGGTGTCCAGTCTCTGGAGGCTTGGCATGTGGTAGAGGACGTGGGTGGCATAGTTACACAGCAGGCACACTGGGCTGGGACAGGACTGGGGCTCCTTGAGTCCTAGTTCTCTCAGACAGGGCAACCGGGCCAGGTGGGTGAGCTCCTGTTACACCAGAGAACACACAGCACAGGTTAGTTAGTAATCTCAAAACATGGTTGATAAATAACCGAAAATGTGATCACTAGTGGGTAAGCAGTAGAACTTGTATATTGGGATTGTATTTTATTTTATTTTATTGTTTCTTTTTTTAAATTTTTTTTAAATTTATTGTCAATGTTATGTTTGATATACGTTAATGCCTTTTTTAGGTTGTATAGCCTTTTTCCCTCTGGCAGAGGGACTGCCAATGGAAACTAGCCTTTTGGCTATAATTGGGTGCATTTACATTTTAATGTTTATGAATGTACACTGTCCCTCTTGATCAAATAAACAAATTGAAAGTGGGAGAGGCTTCTGACGTGTCTGCATTACAGATAAAACACACATATACAGATAAAACACACGTTTCAAAAGCTTAGTCAAAAGAATCATATTCCCACAGAGTCTACTTTGTCGATTGTACAGCACAAAAGGAGAATTCACCTTGCCAATAACTATTTCAAAGCTGCCTGAAGGATGATGTGCAAAGCACAGAATAGAAAAGCACAGTTGTTTATATATCTTTATGTTCCTATAACGAGTTTTCTGAGAAGTGCAAAAAGTATTGGAAATCTAAAGCAACATAATACTATGTGTTGACAATGTGTTTGTGAATGGTATGGGTGGGTTTGTTCTGTCATCTAAAATGTCTTAGTTACGTACCTTGAAAGAGCTGATCTTGTTTCCGGATAGATTGAGATTTTGTAGATTGACATTGAGGTCAAGGCTGTGTCCTGTGAAACATTGAATAGATAACTGTCAGCTATAGGCACCTGGGATCGAAGACAATCAATATTTGAAGAAATTGCCTAGAGCTACCTATAGTTTCAATGTTATTGTCAGCCAGATTCAGTTCTCTCAGGTTTTGAAGAGTGTTTAATCCCTGTAAACAGATAATGAAAGGGCATTTTGTTCAAAAGGTTGAACAAGTAAAAAACAAAACAATAAAACACACAAAAAAAGCTTTCACACCTTTATTAGAGTGATGAAGTTGTTGTTGAGCCAGAGAACCTGGAGGTTTACTAGTAACTCTAAATTATATATATCACTAATTTGGTTGTCGTAGAGGTAGAGCTTTTGGAGTTGAATGCAATTCTGAAGTCCAGAAATCTCCTGCAAAGGTCAACAGTTTGTAAGAACGTTTTTGCACACATGAAGACTAAACCATTAATCAATGCATGGTTATTATTTTCGAAAACAAATTCTCTGTACATTTTGCCCAGATGCTGGTATACAGATATCAGGTCTGTAATGAACCCAGTGCTTACCGTCAACTGGCATTCCACCACCCAGAGCTCGCGAAGCATGGGGCAGGCCTCAAGGCTTTGAATGTGTCTGATGTTCTGGCCAACCACTGTAAGTTGGCATAGCTTGGGGAATAGTGCAAGGCCCACCATACGAGGATAACCTGAGAAGAACACCTCCAGGGATGTGACACTGCTACCCTCGTGGGGTATCTTTTCATAAGACACCCCGTTGGCCACGCACTGTTGGTGCGGGAAAAACAAGTGCAAGTGAACTACTGTACTTACTAGGTTACATCACAATGTAGTTTTAAAGGTGGTTTCACCCGTTTAAACGCAGGCAATGAAAGAGAACTAACTTATGCAAATAACTAGGCTATACATATGACAAATGTCTGACTTTACTTACCAATTCTTTAATGACCTCCTCATCACCATTTTGTCTTTGCTTTTCACTTTGTGTCATATTTATATTTAGCACTATCTTCTGAAAAATAGGAATACTCGATTACACCAAGTATGAGTATGCACAAAATGAGTCACGAGATAAGGGGAGAATTGTAGTTACAGACAATCGCACGCAGTCTACAGTAATTATACAGTAACGTTAGATGGTACAAAACTGTTTTAAGAACGATAAATGACCAACAGCGTCCGCTACAGTTTAAGGCTAGGCTAGCAATGCATTTACGTAGCTACTGTATAAGTTTTCAAGCTACTGTAGCACAAAATGTGTAGGCTAGAGCTAGTGTTAAAAGTTACTGCGGTAATATAAAATTAACTTACAATGAGTCAGTTTAAGAATTCAATGTCAAGTAATCTGGAAACAAATGTTTGCTTCCTTCCATCAATGGTTTACATATAATGTATTTTCCGCTTCATGTCATGGTTTAATGTTCACCGACATCCACTCTGTTTGACATCAATACGTTTCCAAGGGGGTGCGTCTCCGTTGCTTAGGACGAAGCCATCTTGTAATTCGGACAATAACTTTTTATACTTGAACATTTTATTTACCGCAAGAGGGCGCCGCAGTACAAGCAAGTGCCAATCGCTGCATTTAAAATGTGCTTTGTGTTTAGTCCTAGTGGCATCACTTCTGATAAACAAGCAGTAAAAAAAAAAAAAAAAAAAGTACACAAACAAGTAAAAAAAATCTCACACAAAAGAATAATCTCACATGCAATTCCCAAACATTATTTCAGTATATCAATATGCTTGCTTGTAGGGGCATTACATAAATAATAATAAAAAATAATGCTTCCTTCTTCATTTAAGAAGACACATGTAATGTTTTTTTATAGGCTGGTTGGTCTTCAACAAAATGCTTCCATTGTGATACTCATTCAGACGTTTAGAAAAGAAGCGATGGCAGTTGTTAGCTAACAGAATTTACTCTGCCCCAAATAAGTGCCCCTGCCAACCATAAGCTACACAGATACGGTGACGTCACCATCGAAGCACTGAACTAAAACAATCAACCTCACTCGACCACTGCTCTCCGACTGGACCGTGTGGCTAATAGATAACAAATATATACGTCTGCTGAAGAATAAATACGTAGGGTATATTAAGCTAAGCGGGAGTTAATAGTATTCTCTTTTTGGTAAGACACGGCGCCACTATTCATTCTATAGCCCTCGTTACAGAAGCCTGGTGTCATCGCGCAACCTCTCCCTGAAAGCATGTCTTCTAAGCCCAGTGACGAACTAGGTTCGGAGGGGAAATGGTTCGGGGACGATTATGAGAGAAATGGCCTGTTTGGAAGTACCCCACCCCGGTTTGACGAGCTACGTGACGAATTTAAGCCGAAAAGCGGAGGGGACACGGGCGACCTGGATCAACAATTCCATCAATTTCTGGACGATGGGAAAAGGCCTCCCGTTGCTATGGAAACTGCATCTACAGGTAAAGCGGGTTATCGATAACATAATTATCATTTGATACCTAAATATACTTGGCCTGCTAAAGACTGGAGTTTAAACTTGTAAATGCAGGTGGTTATATATCCATCCGACAGACCTGACAGCCTTTTGTAGTGCAGAACGATCGCATGTGAATGTCACCTCGGACCAGAACGTTATCAGACATTCTGTACTTTATCAGGGAGGGGAAAAGTTCACAACAGTTATCATCGATGTCAATGAATGACTATGGTTTGAATAGTGAGTCATAGTGAGTAAGGCCCTACAGCGTACTATTGCAACAGATTGGAACAATTCCATATAACTTCCTAAACTTCGTCAAGAATATACAACCAAAGAGCTTCTGAACAGTCGACAGACACACAGTAGCTATTTCAACAACAGACACAGATTAGCTCTCAAGTCATGACCAAGTAGCCTAGCTACGTTACTTGTTTACTACTCTTGAGCCATATGCTCTTGACAGATCAGGCCACATCCTCATGGTAGACTGAGCCGAATCAATAGAACTTAGGGCCTATGTGGCCACTTACTTAATGGTTCGCTCAGACAGAGCGTGATGTCCAGTATATTTCACAATAAAACCAGATTTCTCAACGTTTTATTCACATCGAGGAGGTTCATGAGCGCTAAGGCTTTCTAATCAGAACAAACTTGACTCTTGATACATTTTATGACATTGAGAACACTTAAACCTGTAAGCGAGGCTGCTTTGATGGGATCTGTTGAGGAATTTGTTTGGCTTTAAATGGTACAGTGTTTTTGTGGAAGCATCATTCATGCTTCTGCTTTCAGTCTGTCACCCTCCATAGCAGAGCACTGCTGCTGCTATTTTTAATACTGAAGAAACAGGCCCCATCATCCTCTTGGAGGAGGGAACTCGAGCCCTGCACTTTCATTCACGGTTCCACTGAAATATTCATAAGATGGTGTTTAAAATCCCAGCATAGTTTGCCCCCCCCCCCCCCACACACACACATACATACACACACACACACACACACACACACAGCCCCATCCTGCCTGTTTCATGTTAGCAGTTAGCATTTTCAGTCCTGTCAGTTTTTAAGCAGAAGAGCAAATTAGTGGTAGTTTTTGGTACATTGCCGTCTATTTCGAGCCTGTAATCTGATTTAGTCTGGTGCACTTTGTCTTCATTAGAATGGTGTAGAATGGCAGCGTTTTCACCTTCTGTGTTGCCCTCTTAAACTGGGTTCTCAGCCAGCTCAGCCTTTAGGCAGGATAAAAGACGTGTGTGTGAATGGATAGCTCATTTAACTGATTCACAGCTCCAAGAAGAGCCAAACAGTCTCTCGCTCTCGCTCTCTCTCTCTCTCTCTCTCTCTCTCTCTCTCTCTCTCTCTCTCTCTCTCTCTCTCTCTCTCTCTCTCTCTCTCTCTCTCTCTCTCTCTCTCTCTCTCATTTTCTCACACATACTCACAGTTCGCTCAGATACATCAGGCATTTAATAAGGGACGTAGAACTACCTCTTTTATTTGAGCCATGCCTACTCGGCTCTGCCCACACTAGTGAATTAATTTGTCCTGACACACATGGTCTTGGTAGACACAGTGGGGATCTCTCCAGGGCCAGCCTCGCTTCAAACATGGCAGAGACCGGACAGTCGGCTCTTAGAAAGAGACGTTGTAGTCTGGCCTGATCTTTGTCAAGGACCCTGGCTCCCAATGAGCTTTGTGCAACAGGCAGAGGGTATCTTCTGAAGGTACATTTATTTAACTCATCTCTGCACACTCAACTTTACTAAACAAGGTTAGAGGCTTGTTGAATATGCAATGCTATCAAACTTTTGAGTTCTAACTTTTGAGTTCTAACTTTTGAGTTCTCTGAATGATATAATCCGGAGGGCAATCTAATTATTTTCAGACTGCATGTCCCGAAGGTGATGAATTTTGCAGACCTCAGCTCTACTTTTGATTTCCCCTGGACAAAATAACCTTAAGCTTAACACATCATGGTCTGTCCATCCTGTCCTGTACGCCTGCTACAGACATGCAGAAAAAGACAACTGATGTGATTGAAGCCGTGTGGAGGACCTCACCTCCCAGGACTGTGGTGGGCTCGGACCAGGCTTTAGACAGCACGCTGAAGGCGGTGCTCCACTTGTTCCCAGCAGATGGTGCATCTAATGGGATCCACAGCCCTTTGGCATCCGACTACAACAAAGAAACCACAATGTACACACACAAACAATCGAAGAGAAATTTGCAGTCAGATGTTTTTATGTCAAGGAATATCCTGGCCTGTGTCTTTAGCGATTACATTTCAGTTAAATGTCAAATCAACTTCAGTATAGGAACTTAATATCTGTGCCATTAGGGAATAAGTGTAGGAGTACAGCATTGAGGCTGTACTCATCCACATGATCAGGAATATTGTAGACTTTTGCAAACAGTAGACCCTGAAACCACTGCCCTATGATATTTGACCATACAATGTAGGCCTATATCACCAAAATATACGTAACTAAAGAATAGTATCCCTGTCCTTAGATCTGACTTTGTCTGTGTGTGAGTGTCTAACTCAACCTTGAGGCTATGTCTGGCTGTTCCAGAGGGCATGTGCCTGAGCTTTGATCGCAGAACAATAAAGAAACACGCATGCATAGGCTACATGCCAGATCGACGTCCGTGTCTTTAAGCTGACAGCTTGCAGACACTTAGTCTACTTCCTCAAAGAAGCTATCCTCTCCTCGCTGCCCAGGGCCAGGGCTTTCAGATCAATACAGTGACAGGTGGCGACCAAAGCCTCCCTCTTGTTTACAATCTTAAATGGAAAAAGAGGGCAAGGCCCGACCTTAGTGTGCAATTGCGAAGGCCAACGGTTGTTTTTGAAGTAAAGTTGAAATCATATTTGTCAAGTTCAATAATAAAGAATGAATAGAACGGACGATTGTTACAGTAATTGCGTGCCGTGGATCAATACGACTTCTGCATGACTATATCTCCCCACAGCCCCGCCAGCTGCCTACATATCGACCCCTTCCCTATTTATACCACACCTCAGGTTGCACTATTGAGCATACAGTCTCCTATCCATGTCCTCTCTTTTCTACCTCTCTTTCCCTTCCAGGCACTCAATATCAGTCCCCCTCTTAGGCACAAGCCCAACTTTTGTATTTCGTGATCATGAAGTTAGCTGAGTGTGGCTCAAAAAAGGGCAGGTGATTTACCGTCATGTTTTTCCTGATGATCGTTGACATGGAGACGTGTAGGTTTGAGTCTGACGCAGCAGGGCCTCAGAAAGTCCCTCGTGGTCATTTGATAGATTGGCTGTAACAGCAGAAGCAGGGGAGGAGACGAGGACTTGTGAAAGGTGACACCAGACAGACACCAGAGGGTGGAACCAAAGACGCGGTTACATGTTAGGCCCACTGTTGGTTTCAGACGTGTCCTCATCCAAAGCACCACTGTAGCAGCGAGACAAAGCGTTAACTCTCCAGTGGAGCTGAACAGCGAGCGTGGCATGATTGTAATCATTGGAGAGTCTTAACAGGAAGAGGAGTCAGGTGGCTGAGCGGTTAGGGAATCGGGGTAGTAATCTGAAGGTTGCCAGTTCGATTCCCGGCCGTGCAAAATGACGTTGTGTCCTTGGGCAAGGCACTTCACCCTACTTGCCTCGGGGGGGGCGAATGTCCCTGTACTTACTGTAAGTCGCTCTGGATAAGAGCGTCTGCTAAATGACTAAATGTAAATGTAAGAGCTGATCAGAGGAGGATGTGCTGCTGTGTTCCAGAGCTGAGGCAGCGGCAGCATCATCTCCAGTGTTTCCCTCAGGGTCGCATGGCTGGATGAAGCCAGCCGAGGTTCAGGGAAGTGAGGCTCACACGACGGGTCTGGAGGGGGAAAAACAGGCGAGGGAATCAGCAGGGCGAGACGATGTCATGACAAGCTTCAGATGGCCTTGTGGGTCTTCAGACCTGAAGCTTTCCATCCAGTCCTGCCTTCTCCCTCCCACCGCTCAGATTTGTCAGTTGAGACCATTTCATCTCAGGTAGCAGTAAACTGTGTTCTGAATGAGTGACACAGGCTCTCTGTAGTCTGAGCTGGTGTCTGGTGTCGCCTACAAGTCACGTTTTCATCAACTTCATAATTAGGAAGACCTGATAGCCCGGAGCAACCATCATCAGGGTGCATCAAGTCTGCATGAGATAAATCTGACTGATCTCTCTCGCTGCTCATCCACAGTGACTTATTTCTGTAACCGTGGCATGGGTTCAGTAGAAGTCTTATGTTAGGAGGAAAAATGTTACATGAGAATTCCTGTGCTGCCACGTCTCATCCTGTCTGAATGAGCTGAAGTGCCGCTTGGCCTTGTGGGGGTTTTACAGAGTCTGGGTGCAGCACTAACAGCAGTAACAGCACCAACAGCACTAACAGCATGTTGTTCAGTAGCCCTCTACCTCTCTCTCCCCTCCCTCTCTGAACAGCCTCTTAAAGCCGCCTCACTGGAGTCTGTCTGCGGAGCCTCTCCCCCCCCCCCCCCCCCCCCTCTCCCCTGCCTCTCCCCTGCCTCTTGTGGGGTCGCCCCTGGGGAGCAGCTGATTGTGAGCAGCCTCTCCACCTCCACGTCCTTCCTGGTTCACAGAGCCGGGCTGCGAGGGGGGGGTCGGGGGTCGAGGCAGCCTGAAAATCTGATCTGGATTAGAAACTCACCAGAGCTGCTCCATATGGACACTGAGGTCAGCTGTCCTCAGTTGTCCTCAGCGGGCCTCCTGGTGGAGGGCTGGTGGCCACATCTGTACCCAGGGAGCCAGTGGGAGATTACGCTGGTGTTGTCAGGGTGATGATGGGATGCCCGAGTTAACCTACAGAGAGAGAAGGGCCTTAAGAGGATTATGCAGTAGGCTCTAACAGTAGATCTATGGCTCTCAATGTCATTGGACTTCCGGAGAACCTTCCAGATGTTGCCATCTGGTGCTGATGGGCTGTGTTGTGTTGCCGGGGTACAGTCCACTTTGGCTAAATCTGGAGAGTGGAAGCGTGGATTGTGTTGATTGTTTTTCTACTGTGTTATGTCACCTGCTCCCCTGTGTCCTAATGGGTGTAGTCTGAGCATAGCAGCCAGTGTACAGTACTGCATGTACTGGTAATGACACAACGACACAACAGTACAATGCTGTGAGGAGGGGGGCAGGGAAAACAGAGGGAAGGGGGGGGGGGGGGGAACGGGACATCCTGAACTGGAGGGACGCCTCCTGCACCCTCGAGGGGGAGCTTGGAGATTCCTAATTTTAATCTGCCCCCCCCCCCCCCCCCCCACCCTCTCCTCCCCCCTGCACACACACACACCCCAGCCACACCCCTGCAGCTGGATGGCCAGGCTATATATAGAGAAACCCCTGCCCTGGGGGGGAGGAGGGAGGAGGGGGACTGGCTAACATGGCTCTCAGCAGAGTTTGTGGGGGTGTAAAGTGTGCTATGCACCCAGCTCAGCAACACAAATTCCAGCATTGGTACGTCATTATTATGACTGTCCAAGCAATTGTTTGTGAGGGAGGGGTGAGGGACGGAGGCAGGGAGGCAGGGGTGAGGGAGGGAGGCAGGGGTGAGGGAGGGAAGGGTGAGGGACGGGAGGCAGGGGTGCAGGGACGGAGGGCAGGGAGGCAGGGGTGAGGGAGGGAGGGAGGGAAGGGTGAGGGAGGGAGGCAGGGGTGAGGGGAGGAGGAAGGGGTGAGGGAGGGAGGGAAGGGTTGAGGGAGGGAGGCAGGGGTGAGGGAGGGAGGGAGTCTAGTATAGGTGCTGTACTCGTATGAAATAAATAACGATTAGCTTTGTCTGTTAAAGTGATCATATAAAGGACAGGACCAAACACTTATTCTCTTGTCTAGCTGAAGTTTTGCTTCATGTGTTTACAGAAGTTAAACAAAATAATCTGTCTGCCGCTCTGTGGATGAGGGCTGTTTGAAAGAGGGTGTTGCTCTGTGACCCGTCTCGTCCTGCTGTCAGACTAGACAGACAGAGGAAGGGTACGCTGATGTGTTAGTGTGTGTTCTTTGCCGTCACAATCGGCCATCTTGTCAGGAGAGATTTATAAACCAGAGCTGAGAATGTGCTGGAGAGCCCCCCCTCCCCCCCCCCCCCCGCAACTCACTGTCCGCTTGCAGAGCCAGGCAGGGCCGGTTTTGGGGTTTGAACAATCTGCCTTTGTCCAGCTCAGGGCACAAGTGCCCTCTGTTAATGCTGCATCACTGATCCGTACACCCCCCCCCCCATATCCCCCCCTCCAGCCGCCATCCCTCCCTCTCTCCCTCTTTCCATTCCTCCTCTCTCCCTCCCTCCCTCCTTCCCTATCAGGGCCAGAGCATGTCTAACTGCAACCATCATTAATTCAGCAGCCGGAGACAGTCTGATGCGTTTGAGCTGTGACACAGCAAGATGGTGTCATTTTGTGTCAGCTCTATGTAACTCAATTATGGATGAATGAAGGTCCTGGAGGGACGTCTCCCTCGATGGGCTTTCACCTCTCCCTGAGCATCCTGTTGCTAACTGCTGTCTCAGAGGGGTCAGATGGAACAAGAAGCGTTTTTCACGTAAAATAATCTCCTTTTCTTGTTCTGCATCTCCCTTTCTGTCTCTCTCCAGATGACCCCATGTCTGGGCTCTTCCAGAAGCCAATGAGCGACGACGGTGACCTGTACACCTCCCTGCTGTCCAATCAGGGCCACCAATTCGACCAGGAGGGCTCCTCAGGCTCCTCCCCCTCCCAGGAGCGCTCCACCATCGACTCCTACGGCATCTTCAGCTCCAAGATGACCTCTGACCTGTCCGACCTGGACGACCTTCCCAAGTCCCTGCTGGGTTCTGAGAAGACCGAGTCCTACAACTACATGGACATAAGCCACGGGGACGAGCAGAGCTCCAAGCGGGTCCAGCCCAGCCTGGGGGACACGGGCCCCTCCGGCGGGGACTCCCTGGGCTCCCTGGGCAGCTACATGGAGAAGAACCCTGGAGGAGAGGAGGAGAGCCTGGGCCCGGCGCTGGACTCGCACTCCTTCCCCTACGTGGAGGAGCCGTCAGACGAGGAGCTGTCCGACTACCGCTCCTACCGCACCCTGGGAACCCCGCAGACGGCCAGCCCCGTCAAGATCACCCTGACCGAGTCCCGCCCTCCCGTCGCCAAGGACGACCCGGCCCCGCTGCAGACCGCCGTGTCGGACCGCGACAACATCCTCAGCCTGGGCCTGCAGGGCGTTCCCACGGTTACCCTCTCCGAGCCGGAGGACGAGAGCCCCACCTCCTCGCCCAACGCGTCCCCGACAGGTAGGCCTCGACGCTGCGACGCTGCGGTGCGGTCTGGCGCCAGTCGCGCTCCTGGGCTCTGAGCTGGGTTTCTTATCTCAGTGATACTGGTTTATGCTAGGAGACGGGGGGGGAAGAAAGACTTCTGTCTTTACAAGTGAGAACATGTATTTAAATGGGCTTTAGGAGCTTATGGTTCCTGCTGTAAGAGATGTGCTGAGATGTCACACTGTGGGCTTGTCTGCTCAGCCCCCTCTAATCTCTCTTCTCCCTCCATCGCTCTCTCTCTCTCCTCCCTCCCTCCCTCCCTCCCTCTCTCTCTCCACACGTCTCTCTCTGTCCCTGCCTTTGTCTCCATAGAGAAAGAGTCTCCGTCTCATGACATGTTCCAGTTTGGACGAGGGAAGTCAGCGGGAGGCGACCCGGCTCCAGGATCCACCCAGCCCTCCTCCATGCCAGCCTCCAGGGACCAGGACGGCAGCAGTGCCGAGTCCGGGGACTCAGAGATCGAGCTGGTGTCTGAGGAGCCCTTCTCTCGCCCGGCCGCGCCCTCCGCCACCAGCACCAACAACCCCTTCGAGCCGCCCCCTAGCAACAAGGGCACTTTCAGCCCGGCGGGCAACCCCTTCGACAGCACCCCCCCGGTTAAGGGCGGCCTGGGCTTGACCGGCCACCCCGCCCCGCCCTCGGCCTACAGCATCCTGCGGGAGGAGAGGGAAGCGGAGCTGGACAGCGAGCTCTTCATCGAGTCTGCGTCTGAGGAGAGCCCTAAGAGAGAGCAGGGCACCGCGGGGCCCAAACAGGAGGCCCCCTCCCCCCTGATCCCCCCCCCCACCACCCCCACCCCCACCCCGGCCCACAGCAGCCCACAGCCCGCCCCCGCCGAGCCATTGGCTAGCTCCCTGGTGAAACCCTCCAATGACAAGAGCAAGAGCCCCGCCAAGATGGAGGAGGATCGTCCCAGCAAGCCCAAGCCTCCCACGGCCGCCGTGCCCCCCGAGGTGCGCCCCCTGGAGGACCTGGGGGGTAAGAGCCAGCTGGCCGGCGAGGGGAGGGGAGACCTGGGGAAGCCCGACGCTCCAGTCTTCATGAAGGGCTTCGACAAACAGAAAGGTTGGTCCCTGTCAGTACTCTGGTCTGTGCTCTCTGGGGGTGGAAGGGGGTCTGCCATGTCACAAGATGTGGTTTAGCTGACATCCTAGATGTCGTTCTTTCTTGAGGCCTTTTAACTGTTGAGCTCATTTTCCCCCTGTTTCAGTTGTGCTGTCTTGACAGCCCTGCAGAGCTCTTACAGCCAGCGTGTGGAACAGGTAGAGAACGCATCTCAGAACCTGTTTGGAGGATTGGGTGTGTCTTGGCCTTGTTTTATAATCATTAACTGCTTGACTCTTACACGGTTGTTGATTATGACTATTGACTCCCTTTAACAGCACACAGCATATGTTCGTTCCCTGAAGGCTCTTGTTCCCTGAGTGTGTTGTGATGTGGGGAGATAGCATGGAGGGCCAGGCTGGGCTGTTATCTTGGCTGTGTTGACAGAAGAAGGAAATTAAAGGGTTGCTGTGATACGGGCTGGGTTAGGTTAGGCTGGGTTAGGCTGGGCTGGGCTGGGTTAGGCTAGGCTAGGATGGGTAAGGCTAGGCTAGGCTGGGCTGGGCTAAGCTGGGCTAGGATAGGCTGGGCTGTTCCATGCTGTCTCACAATGGAGGGGACGACAGCTTCTTTGGCTGCATGATTTCTGCTTCCCTCTGGTGGTAGAGTTGCACAGTGACCATGACACAGGCTGTCTTGAGAACGGCATGTTTATCATGGAGATTAGAAGCAGTGAAAGAGCTTAGAAACGGACAGGGCGCTACCAGGTATATCACATGAGAGTCACTGCCTGTAAAAGAAGTGGGAATCTGTGTTGAAAGACACAAACTAAACAAAAACATGATTAATTCCTGCATCTTCAAATCTCCACCTGTCTCCCAACAGCCTTCTACCCTGACATGAAATAATTCACTCCAACATGTTACAGGTTTGAACACGCTCCACCAGTCGACACACACACACACGGCGTCGAGTCACCTCGAGCTGAGTGTTATTATGGGATGGTTCGAGATGCGTCTTGCGTTTCCTGGTTGCCTTTTGCTCCATCTGTGCTGTGTTCTCTCTATCCGTGTCCACACTGGGTTTATGTAATCTTTTGATGTCCAAACTGGGGCAGGGGCAGACAGACTGAAAGAGCTTTGGAGGATTCTGTCGCTCTCTCCACATGAGAGGGGGATGAGGAAGATGCCTTATGGGGTTTAGGTTGTTGTTTTAAATCCCCTGACTGTGAGCATGAACTGGACAAGGACATGTCTAGCTGTGCGTTGCGTAGAGGATGCTTGTGTTTCTACTGGGCTGAGGTGGCGTGATAGTGACAACAGTGCAACGTCACGGCCCAAGGTCTGATACCACGGGGAAGCTGCGCTCCCTCTCCTCCCCCTCGTGTTTACAAACAGACAACGGAAGGTAGGAAGGTTCTAGAAATCCTGAAAGCAGGTCAGCCTTTTTCCCGAGGAAACCAGATACATTTGGTCACATGTTCCCACCACTAGAGGGCGCAGGGCACCGCGGCTCGCCTGTCGGGAAGGAGACAGGCGGACATCATGTACCCCACTGCCTGCCTGGCTGCCTGAGCACTTCCACCGCAGTTGCCATGACAACACCCAGGGGGAGCGGGCGCGGGCTGGCTCGTTTATTTTCTTCTTCTTCCTCCCCCCTCTCTCTCTCTCTCACTTTCTCACTCACTATCTCTCTCTCTCTCACTATCTCACTCACTATCTATCTCTCTCACTCACTCACTCACTCACTATGTCTCTCTTTTTATTTTTTTGCCTATTGGCTGTTGCAGAGAGACCCTTTTTTTTTTCAAGGTTGCGGTGAGCAGAAGGTGTGAAGCAGGGACAGGCAGCGGGGAGGGAGGGAGGGAGAGGGGAGGGAGAGGGAGGGAGGGGGGGATGGGTTGCAGACTAGGATTTGATGACGCCCTTTCTGTATATCCAGACATTGATGGTGTCTGGCTTCAGGGCTGTGTCCTGTGTGACCCCTTTCATGCGTTGCTCTGAGACCGAGGCTTTGCGAGGACATTTGCATTGCTAATTCCTGGAGGGGAACCTAAAGCACGGACTGAATGTGGCCTGGACGCATTGAGGCTGGAAGACTGTTGTTCTGTACTGCACAGTGTTTATGAATTATTAAAGGCACCAGCACTTCAGCTGCTCAATAATGAGTGAGACAGTGAAAATGGCTATTTGCGTCGCCTCGACTGCAAGCTTAAATATGGGCTTGTACAGATAAAGAGCTAAAGGTTTGAACGTTTGCCAGACATCCTTCCATGACAACACAGCCATGTCATGTAGAGTCCCTTGCCTTGCAGCAAATCCTATTGTCTTTCTGAAGCTGAACATGACGTCAGATTCTTTTTTGAATGACACACATTTTTGGCTATGTCACTGAGACGCATGGAATTTTTTTTTCTTTTTTCTTTATCTCACTAATGATAATAAAATGAAAGTGGGCGGGGCCCACCAGCACACATGACATTGTATCCGCCTGCTTTGGGGGCTTCATCAAAGGGCATGTGAGTTAACCCTCCCCCCCCCTGCTCCCCCCAGAGCACCAGTCTACCCCGAGAACCAGTGACAACACAGGGACTTTTATTGTGAAAGGACTCACCTCCCCTCTCAAGAAAAAGCCTAGCCCCCCAGGCACTAAATCATTGCATGGATGATTTGCTGCAGTAGCGACTGTGCTGAGCGCGGTGTGTTTACAGTTCGATCGACCCCCCCTCTCTCTCTCTCTCTCCGCTACCCTCTCCTCCTCCTGTTCTCGCTGACGGCTCCACAGCAGCAGTCTGACGGCTCCACAGCAGCAGTCTGAGAGCTCCGTGGGCAGGCGGCACCTTGGAAACCTCTCCTTCATCCCTTCCTCGCGTCTCCGCTTCTCTCCCTCCATCCTTCCCACCATTCATGCCTCTGTGGGGTGAGTGAGTGAGCCAGCTCGATCGCAGAGAAACACTCAGAAGAAGAGAGAAGACGCAGAGAGAAGAAGAAGAAGAAGAAGAAGAAGAGAGATCTGGGAGAGAACTGATCGGCAGCATGCAGGCCACTGCAGACGTGAGCAAAGCCAAGGATAGTTCCTGCACCAGCTGGAAGGGCCAGGGTACTGACGTGTTTACTGTGTGTTTTCTCTGTGTGTGTGTGTGTGTGTGTGTGTCGTATATGGATTACATGGAGTGTAGGGGGAGGGAGGGCGGGCGCATGTGTGTGAGGTATGAAGTGATCTGTTGCCACGTACGTGTTTCTGCCGGAGTGTGGGGACAGTTTTGGCGTGCGTGCATGTCTGCTTAGACGGAGGAGGAATGTCGCATGTGACATTAGAGGGGGTCTGGAGTCCCCTGCATGTTTACCCAGCAGCCCCCTGGCAGTCTCTCCCAGGGACACGCCCTGACGACAGGCGCCCTGACGACAGGCGGCCTGACGACAGGCGCCCTGACGACAGGCACCCTGACGACAGGCTCCCTGACGACAGGCTCCCTCCGCCGCGCCAGACAAAGGGGACGGAGGTGTGAGACGTCAGAGGGTGTGTGTTTGGGATGATGAATGTATACACCCGCACACACGCTGGAAGCCATCTGCTTATGTGTGTGTGTGTGTTATGTGTGTTAATGTGGAACACCGTGGTGGATGAGGGCGTGTCACTGTTGTCCCCGTGTCCCGCAGGGGGGCTGGTGTGTGGTGGCGTCAGGGCTGTTTTTGTGTGCGGAGCTGCCTAAGCATCCGGAGAGGCACCGAGAGACTGTCTCCATGGCAACCGGGGCACACCCATCCTGATGACATCAGTGTCATGGGCTGGGCTGCCCTGCCACCTTGCAGAGACGGAGGGAGAAAGAGAAAGGGGGGGGGGGGGAGAGGGAGGGAGAGAGATGGCCTCTGTCTGCCTGTTTCCATATCATGAAGAGCATTGTTATTACTGTTGCAGGTTAGGATGAGGGACTGGGAGAGAGAATGGCTCCCTTCTCCTCCCCCTCCCCCCCTCTCCTCCTCTCTGCCTACGCAACTTTTCCCTCCATCTCTCTTGCTTATCCTTATTAACAATGGAGGAGCGGGATGTTGTTCTTCTTAGTTTGAATCTTTCTATGACAATGTGCTTTTGATGACTATAAGCTGAAGCCCATACTGTCAGAGATGAAGTGAGAAGGCTGCTGAATTCTCCTTCAGACCATCTTTTCATTGATCCTAATTCAGCAACAAAGTCCCTTAGTTTTACTGTAGTTGGTTGTAATCTTCCTCTCTGGTCGTCCCTTACGGCTTAATCTCCAATTGTGTTTATGCATTTGACATAACTGTCTTGATATGTACAACCGATTCTCTCCCTGATGTTCGTACAGTCGATACACCCAAGGCTAACCCTGCCCATGTCATCTTCACAGTGACAGCTGGAGCAGCAGTGAGTCTGATCACCCGTGTTACCTTCAGGCAGAGTTTAACCCTTGTGCTGCCTTCGGGTCACATGACCCAAAGGTTCATAACCAAACGAACCATCGTTGTGTTTACCCAATTTTACCCAATACAAAAACAAATAAATCTAATTTTCTTTTAACCTTTGCAATGTGGGGGGGGGTCTGAGACAGCCCAACGGTTAAAAGAAAATGCTTCACTTTGTTTTTTTATGCGGTAAAGTTGTTGCAATACGATGGTGGGTCACAATGACTGATGGGTCAGAATGACCCGAAGATAACACAAGGGTTAAGGCTGTGACGATGATTTGGTGGGGTAATGGGGTCAGGCTGGAACTTGTTCGCTCTGCCTTGACCCCAAACGAGAATCCCATTCAGCCTACATCATCTGACAACTTACCAAGACTCCTGTTTGGGCACCAGAGCTGGAAGGCGTGTCGTGTCAGGACTTTGGCCAGCAGCCACTCTGCTTCCTGTTCTGAAACCACTTCCTGTCTGTTAGCCGGGGACAGAAGACCTCTGGGATCCTCCACATGCAGAGTCAGAACTGACTTTACAGTTAATTGCTAGTAAAGGATCACAATATTACATTTAGTCATTTAGCAGACGGTCTTATCCAGAGCGACTTACAGTAAGTACAGGGACATTCTCCCCGAGGCAAGTAGGGTGAAGTGCCTTGCCCAAGGACACAACGTCATTTTGCACAGCCGGGAATCGATCCGGCAACCTTCTTTGATAGCTCGATTCCCTAACCGCTCAGCCATCTGACCCCCCCAATATATAAAGTCTGCAGCTAAATGAAGACTGGGATTAACGTAATTAAGTTTGATATGTGTTGAACACAAACAATTTGATGTGTTCTGACTTAAGTTCAGTAAACAGAAAAAATAACTGGTTATTTAAACCAGTTTATCTTGCCATACTGCTGTGTTCCAAATTCTGAGGATTGCTGTGTGAATCCTATCATAATTATATTCCCACGGTTTAGAAGGTTACATGCCTAAATAACAGATACTGAGTCTTAAGGTTGTATTTAACCCTGTCAGTCACGCAAAAAGGTGACAAACCATGTAAGTAAGCTCTTAAAACGCTTAGACTGTTTGGACGGCTTGTGGCCACCATGCCAAACTGGTCCTTTGTCCTTTTGTGTGAAACAATAAAGGGAGTGGCTGTGTGTGTGTGTGTGTGTGTGTGTGTGTGTGTGAGTCAGACACATGTGCCCCTGATTCCCCATATTCAGAGCAAGTGAATCTGTCTCTGTTCCCAAGAGAACCCAGTCCCCCCCTCTCCTTCCCTTCTCCATCCATCTGTCCTCTCTCTCTCTCTCTCTCTCTCCTTCCCTTCTCCATCCATCTGTCTGTCCTCTCTCTCCTTCCCCTTTTCTTCCCCCTTGCTCTCTCGCTCTATCCATCTATATATCTCAATCCCCCTCCCTCCCTCTCTCTCTCTCTCTCTGCCCGTCCCTCTGTAAGCGAAGAGGGATAAAATGGAGCAGCGTAGCTATGGTAACTGCATCAGGCAGGTGCTCTCCATTATTGTCTGAGCTGGGGCGTTTTAACAGAGCGGTGTATTCCAGCTACAACCTGGTCTAATCTGGTCTGGTTCTCCTTCCTGCCAGAACCCGGTTCTGCTGTTCCTCCAGCAGGCACCTGACTTCTCTGCAGTCAGCCGCTTGCTGCTGGCTAGGAGAGAGAAACAAATAAAAATAAATAAGTCATTCAGCAGAGTGAGAGAGAGAGAGAGAGAGAGAGAGACACAGTCTCCGAGTGCTGTAAACGGAGATACCCAGACACCATTTTGAATTGGATGCAGTCTTTTTTTTATTAGCCTTTCCTTGCCTTTGTCGTTGGTCAGCGGGGCTGTGCTTTAAAGCCAGGGCAGCCAAGGCATAAAAGAGCTCACTGAAAGTGTGTGTGTATGGGAGAGGGTGTGTGTGTATGGGAGAGGGTGTGTGTGTATGGGAGAGGGTGTGTGTGTATGGGAGAGGGTGTGTGTGTATGGGAGAGGGTGGGGGTGTATGGGAGAGGGTGTGTGTGTATGGGAGAGGGTGGGGGTGTGTGTGTGTGCTGGATCGCAGCTTCGTTCTCTGGCAGCCGCTCCCCTTAGCCCCCCCCCCTCCTCCCAATCCCCCTGTAAAGAGCGCCAATGATTAGCCGGTTGTGCCTGTGGCCCCTCCCTTCCTGGCCGGGGGGGGCCTCTCCCCTTCAGAGCTCTCCTTTTGTCTGTGGATAAAGCAGCTGCTTCTTTCCCTGTTCAGCCATGGGAGCCGCAGGTCAGTACACGCACTTCTACCGCTTTCGCTAACGCTTGTTTCTCTGGCGCGCGCTTTCTTAACGCTGTCTGTGTGGAAAGCGTCTCAGGGCACCTTTTAAGCTGTTGTCTGTCCGCGCCCGGCTCTCCTGCGACGCTGTCTTGCCTGTTCACGTTCCAGCTGCTTCGTGTTGTGTGTGTGTTTGTGTGTTGTTGTATGCGTGTTGTGTGTGTGTTGTATGCGTGTTGTGTGTGTGTGTGTTGTGTGTGTGTTGTATGCGTGTTGTGTGTGTTGTATGCGTGTTGTGTGTGTGTGTGTGTTGTGTGGGTGTTGTGTGTGTGTTGTGTGCGTGTTGTGTGTGTGTTGTGTGCCGGGGCAAGCGTGACAGAGCATCTCAATGCAAAGCGGTAGATCTCCAGGATTGTAAATCGTTGCGACACCGTGGCTTGTGGCAGCAGACGGATATTTTAGGAGGGAGTGTCGGTCTGAAAGATGTTCTATAGACGGCATGTTGAAATCAAAAATTGATTCGGGGTATTGATCAGAGGGAAGTAGGTCGATCAGTATTTAGTTATTGATAAGAGGGAGGCTTGCTGTAATGATTGAGGTGAATTCCTCTGGGAGCAGAGCAGGAAATGTCTCGTCTCTGCACCTGTTCTGAACCAGCCGAGAGTCACAGAGCAGGAAGAACAAGTCTTCTTTCATCACCCAGTTTTAGCCTTCTGGCATCCTCGGATGCCTTTGGTAGAAAATAAAAATGGCCGTCATCTCTGCCGCTCACAGCCCCTACAGCTAAAATTAGAACAGGCAGCAGGCAGAGGAAGTGGAAGACACCCAGGGGACACAGCAGGATCCTGCTCCTCACACACACTCTGAGGAATCTGCCTGTTCACCTCCTCACTTATCAATCAGACGGCTTCAAGGTGTCAGAGACACAGTTGAGCTGACAAAGGGAGACTACCAGACAGGGCTGGGCTGGACCTGGCTGGGGGCTAGGCTGGTCTGGGCTGGGGGGCTGGGCTGGTCTGGGCTAGGCTGGTCTGAACCGGGCTGGGGGTCTGGGCTAGGCTGGTCTGGGCTGAGACCAACAGCCTCCAGTGGGGAAGGCACTGAAGCTCAGCAGGGGTGAACCAGCCGCTGGTTCTCATGGAAACAGGCCTGTGTTTCCAGCCAACATAGGCGAAGGTCTTGGAAGTTCCTTGAGCTGCAACGCTACACTGCCTTAATCCAGACTAGTCACATCATCCCAGAAGTGCCCGCTTAGGAACACATCACGTCACTCACTATCTCTGGGACTGCCACTGTTTCATGAGAGAGAGCATTCAGGTTTACAGGGAGGCTGTACTGTATCCTCTCAATCGTTCAGCTGACGTTCCTTATTGGAGGTCTTCAAATGCATCAGTATTTCATCGTCATGACAACCCCTGAAGTTCGCAGAACCCTGGCCAGTGTGACCAGGTCACTTTGAGCTGTTATCTGTTAACAGTGCTGATACGGCATCCAGTTCTGCCTCTATCTCCACCAGCTCCCAGTCAATCATGAATCATTAACTCAGCTCTGTGAAGGGGCACTACTGGTGGGGACAGGTCAACCTGATGGATTTCGGGGTGTCACCAGTGTGTGTGTGTGTGTGTGTGTGTGTGTGTGTGTGTGTGAGAGCTGGCCAGGTGTTGGTGAGTGCAACAACACATACCATCCACAGATAAGAAGGCCTGGCTCTCTGTGGCAGCCGTACCGTGAATGCGAGACGCTTGTTCAACAAGTCAGAGTCAGGTATTATCGTTCGCAAAGGTCGCTCTATATATAGTAGAAAAGAACCAAAGAGTTCGCGCTCTGACGCCTTCACACAGTTTGGTGTAGGGCAGCTGGATTGAAGGCAATAAAAAGCTATTAGAAACATCATGTATGTCAGCTGTTCCCAAAGGAAGCTACTTTGCCAGTGCCTTCCAGATATATGACCTAAATGTCGGCTGTAGAGGAGAAGCTCGCTGGAAACGAGTGTCCGGATGTGTATCGGATGGGGTGAGGGTGGCTTGGCGCTGTACCTCTGCGGTGCTGGGGCCTGGTCCTTACCCCTGGTCCTTACCCCTGGTCCTTACCCCTAGTCCTAACCCCTGGTCCTAACCCCTGGTCCTAACCCCTGGTCCTTACCCCTAGTCCTAACCCTGGTCCTAACCCCTGGTCCTTACCCCTGGTCCTAACCCCTGGTCCTAACCCCTGGTCCTAACCCCTGGTCCTAACCCCTGGTCCTAACCCCTGGTGGTCTTGCTCTGTCCTCAGCCATCGACCTGCTCTACTGGAGGAATGTGAAGCAGTCGGGAGCCGTGTTCGGCAGCCTGCTGCTGCTGTTCTTCTCCCTGACCCAGTTCAGCGTGGTCAGCGTGGGGGCCTACTTAGCGCTAGCCGCCCTCTCTGCCACCATCAGCTTCAGGGTCTACAAGTCCGTGCTGCAGGCCGTGCAGAAGACCGACGAAGGCCACCCATTCAAGTGAGGAGACAATGAACCACGATGATCAGATATCTTATTCATGCACAGCCCGTTTTTACACGCAGTGTCACAGAGGGACTCTCAAACGCCCGTAGAACTGCACTTAAAACCAACACATACCCTTGAAGATGATGGTGTGGGAAGGGGATTGTGTGACTGTACAAGTTGCTTATGTGCCGTGTTCCCCTGTTGCCTCGCAGGTCCTATCTGGAGGTGGACATTGCCCTGTCCCAGGAGCAGATTGGAAAATATGCTGAAAAGGCTCTGCTGTACGTCAACACCTGCATCAAGGAGCTCCGCAGGCTGTTCCTGGTCCAGGACCTGGTCGACTCCCTCAAGGTCCGATTCCCTTTCACAAACGCACATTGTTTCTGTTGCATCCTGTGATGATTAATAGGTGGGTGGTGGAGTTGTAGGGGTGAGATGACTGTTTCAATGTGTTTCAGTTTGCCGTGCTGATGTGGCTGCTCACCTACGTGGGAGCTCTCTTCAACGGGCTGACTCTGATGATCCTGGGTCAGTAGCTGCCTCTGATTGGCTCCCTGGTCTCCAGCACTGTGCATCCTTCCCCACCAGCGCACACACATTTACATCTATTCATTTAGCAGACGCTTTTATCCAAAGCGACTCCCAAGAGAGAGCTGTACACATACACACTGGTCCTGGAGTGGGCACAGCCCTACTGGGTGGCAGTGAAGCCAGTCAATGATTTACACCCAGACAGAGATCAGTGTCATGGAGGAGGGTGGCAAGACCCACATGACCTGACAAGATCAGCAGCGACGGCCAAACAATTGCCATATCACAGCATTCAGAACATATTCAACCAGGAAGTAAATGATGTAGCGCTGACTAATTTAGTTAGTAAATAGCTATGCAAGATCGTTAGTATGTCAATAACAACATAGCTGAAACTGATTCCTCCAAACACAAAATCTCTTATCTCTCTCGTGTACCTTTACTCTTTGCATAATGTAAATAAAGGCCAGAAGCTCTGTTGACTCAGTGTGTATACGTGAGGGACACTGCAGGTCCGAATGTAACAGTCTCTCTCCATCTCTCCTGCAGCTGTTGTGTCCATGTTCAGCATGCCCGTGGTCTATGAGAAACACCAGGTAAGAACCAAACAGGACAAACTCAATGGTATTTCATCTCCGTGAAATCTGATCGCGTCCAACTTCCATCTTCCTTCCTCTCCTCTCCTCAGGCACAGATTGACCAATACGTGGGATTAATACGGACCCAGGTCAACTCCGTGGTGGGGAAGTGAGTGTCTCTTCCGACATACTCGCGTACACAATTGCATTTGTCGGCCGGCTGGTGTGAAAGTGGAACTAACACTCCTTGTTTTCCTTCTCAGGATCCAGGCGAAGATCCCCGGGGCCAAGCGAAAGGAGGAGTAGAGGTTGTCTCGGCGTCAGGTGAACATTCCAGTTCAGCTCAGAGGCCGGCAGCTTGCTCATTGATGGAAAGCCTAGTCATTCTCTGTGGAGGGTAGTACTGTTGTGTCATCTATACTGTGTTCTCTAAAACCATCCCCCTAGAGAACCCAATCACACCCCAAACCTGTCTTTAGCGGTTAACACACTAACACAGTCATCCATGGTCAACGTCCTATGTCTATGTAGACAAGTACACGATTCAAAAACGAAACAAAAAAAAAGAACCTGCTTTTTTTTTTGTGTTGCTTGTTATTAAGTGCATGAAGTTGAGCCTTGAGTAAATAATATTTGATATCTTTCGTGCAGTTTTACCACGCTATTTTGTTTCTGCAGTGCTTACAACAAATGTATGGTTTGGCACCAAAAAAAACGATATGCCCACAGAAATGCTCTGCTACCAATGTTAAATACTGCTTCATGTTTCTGAGTTAGGATGTGGGGCTTCTCTCAGTATACTGTATGTCAATATATATAAATATCAAATGATTTCCTTTCGGTGTTTTCAAGCACAAAATAATTTGACAAAACGCGTCTTAGATGTGGTAATTGTAGTTTTTTTGCTTTTGTATAACTATAAGGAACTATACACAATCTCATGTTTTAGGTGCTGTTGTTCGACTACCATGACGACAAGAAGTATCTGACGATATTTAGCTTGTTTGAATTAACTGTCCAACTTTGTACTATGTTCAACTATACTCAATGTAGTTCTTAGACTCTGGACTCTTTAACTATTTGCACTCACAGTATGTATTTAATTACAGAATAAGACAAATAAATGTTCCTTGATGTATAACAGCATCTGTTCAGATTTGTGATTGCAAGCGGGGTACATACGATCTCAGAGCTGCAGTTCAGCTGAGTGGGAGGAGCTCAACCTTGTGGGAGGAGCCAGATCTTTCCTCTGAAGACATGAGGACATGGCTAACCTTACGACTGGTTAGGGCACGGCGCCTGCAGCGCTTGGAAACACTCCAAAGGGATTTGAAATGACATTTATAAATACTTCAGGGATACGAGCCTCTTTGTGCGAGGCACAGTGTGCTGAAATGACAAACCTTTGAATTGGATCACCATAAAAAGGTTTCCATGTTTGCTCGTAGACACACAGAATGGGGACAATTAATCTGTTGAGTGCTAGCTGGAACTACAAGCCAGAAATAAAATGGATGTGTAGTCCCAGTTACTAGGCACTGCTCTCAATAGACTTATGATGAAAAATATTCAGTAAAGTAACAGTATCCAAATATTTATTTGTCAAATTACAAAAAAGGGCTGTTTGATACAGGTGTTTCAAAATGTGACCTAACCACACCTAAAAAGCAACTACAAACTGTCAACATAACTGAATATTAGCAGCATAATATCGCACCATGACCCGTCTTTAGAATTTCAACAACAGAAATCAACAGAGAACATTATACCTGCAGAAGACGCCCATAAACGTGTAGAAACATAAAGAGGATTGCCTAGGTTACACAGTGAAACACTGGCCTTAGTCCCCGGCAGCTGCTTTGGCACGGCCCTCTCAGATGTCCAGGACTGTGACAGGGTGCAGCTGGTACAACACACCTTTAGTCTTCCTGTCTGCCTTCTGAACAATCTCCATCTTGTGACTGGGCTCCACCTGCACACACAGTAAAACATCTGTTTCACTCAATAGGATGGAAGCTACAGGCCTAGCAACTGTTGTATGGGTGGGCTGATACTAGTGACAGTTAAATGTTTTAGGAGATAAAAATAGAAGACCAAAGCCAATGTGCAGCACTGGGTGCTGAGCTGGAGCCATGCTGTACCTGGTTCCACTTCTTGGGGGTCTCGTGGTACACAGGGACGAGGTCTTCTCGAGGGGGCGACTTGGTAAACATCCTGATGCACAAAGATCCACCATGGATATGCTTCAATGGATATCCAGTGCATTTGACAAATGTGTCAAAACTATAGGTGTGTGTGTGGTGAGATGGTGCGTACCTGATGAGTGTGTGTGTGTGTGGTGGTGCTTACCTGATGAGTGTGTGTACTGTGTGTGTGTGTGGTGGTGCGTACCTGATGAGTGTGTGTACTGTGTGTGTGTGTGTGTGTGTGTGTGTGTGTGTGGTGGTGCGTACCTGATGAGTGTGTGTACTGTGTGTGTGTGTGTGTGTGGTGGTGCGTACCTGATGAGTGTGTGTACTGTGTGTGTGTGTGTGGTGGTGCGTACCTGATGAGGCGTTCTCTGCAGTCGTTCTGCAGGTTGCTGATCCGGTCGGGGCCCAGGTGCATGGGGCCATTGGGCCCCTCACACACCAGGCAGTTAATGGCCGCCCGCAAGGCGTTGATCTGAAAACCAAACAGAACACAGAGCTAACCGTCTGAAAGTTACCAAATGAACGTTTTTCCTTTATCACACATGATGCGTTATCCTTAATCGATGACAGAAACAGGACCTGCCTCTGTTATGTCCTCAACATCGAATTTGACGTCAAACGTGATCTCCATGTCATGTTCAGGAAAGATGGCCTCCTGATACCGGCTGTTCCACCCCAGACCACAGATGGCGCCAGTGTAGCAGGTCCTATCTGCGTCGGTGCTGTAGAGGAGGACAGGAGGAAGTCAAGAGGACTAGAGACACTTCTCTGACTGGTCTGTGTGTCTGGGAAACGACTGATGCGCAGACTGACCGTAGCTCCATCATGGGGGTGAACAGCATGGTGATGAGGGCAGGGAGACCATGGATGTGAGGCATCAGGGTGGTCTCCTTCAGCAGAATACATGAGCCTGCAGAGGAACACACACACACAGAGTCATTCACAAAAACACCGCTACCACCCTTGGCCGGGTTTCCCAGATTCGTTAAGAAGCTCTTAACGCTATGAGCTTCTTAGGAGCGTTCTAAGAGTGTTCTAAGGAGCGTTCTTAGAACGCTCCTAAGAAACTCTTAGCGTTAAGAGCTTCTTAACGAATCTGGGAAACCCTGCCCTTATCTGAATCCCATCCGACTTCTCCAAGAGTGCCAGCGCCCCTCCCTGGCTGGGTACCTGAGGGGCTGACCGCCACCGACCCAGCCACCAGCACCCTCTGATGACTGTCCTGGGGGGTCTCGTTCAGGGCCACGCTGTTGATGCTATCTTTCTCGATGACCACGGACCTGCGTGGGCGACACATTCGTCAACACTGAGGGGGTGAGCGTCAGCTCTGGCCGGCGCCGGGCATGGGCCGTAACCCGCGGTAACGCGACCAGGGGAAGGTGCTGACCTGTAGTGGTTGATGTTGCTGAGGCTGTGGAAGTTGACTCTGTGAGGGCTGGCCGGGCCGTGCACACGGGCCTGTGGAGACACGGCAGAAGCACATCCACCCAACACCCTCCCGTCAACACGGACGCTAACAAACACAGGCGTTTCTTTTGAAACGTTAAAACATCGGAAGTTACGTTTTTGACTTGGGTAAAAAAATCCTAATTTTCCTTTGACACCATGGGTGTGGCCCTAGTTCAGCCACACCAGGAGCGAGAGCACAAAGAAACAAAACAGCCCCAGTGCGCCCCCTGCTGGCTGGATGACAGCCGATAAAAAAGAAACACGATGCCACCTTGTGGTGACCAGTAGTACAGCACATAAACATTATTATCGGGTGCACTAGAGGGGAGGCTAGAGTTTAAAAGGTGACCCAGCCCTAGGTGTGGTTTAGGAGTGAGCTCCCTGCCTTGGTTCTGGGGCTGGTCTGGGAGAAGGACTGCAGCAGGCTGTTGATGAGCTCCTTCTCCTCCTCCTTCCGGGTCTTCCAGGAGCTGCTGGTGGCGTTGGGGACGAAGGTGCCCTCCTGTAGGTCCTTGTACAGGGACACCAGCACGTCGTGGCATTGCTGCAGGGAACACAGCAAAACAACACATTGTGTTTCCTGGGCGGACGCTGAAAACCACATCTATTACCTCGTGTTACCCAGGGAGACCAAGCCAAGACCACAAGGCCTGTACTCTGCCATTATGCGTCTTCTTTATAGGGTTTAGGTGCGGTTCTACCAGCGTATGTGAAGCCATCTGTGACACTACTTGGTGTAGTGGTGTAGAAATGGCTATACGAATACAATCTGATTTAATGTGTTTGATTACAGTAGCCCAACAGCCCGCTGCCCAACCGACAGTTCTGAGAAGCGTGAGGCCGCTGCAGCCTTTCCCAATCCTGGTCCCCGCGCCCCCCTGCCCTGGACGACCTAGGTGTTTCCCTCTTACAACACACCTGATTCAAATGAACGGGTTGATATGAAGCTGAACAGAAGCCTGTCAACAATCCGTTCATTTGAATCAGGTTCGTTGAGAGCAGGGAAACATCTAGAACATGCAGGGCAGTGGAGGACCGGGATTCAGAACCACACAGGGCTACTGATGCGTGCAGATCTGGTCCAGACACCTTGGACTCGAAGCATTCCTCCGCCTTGAGGGCGTGTCCCTCCTGCACCATGACGTCCAGCACGCTGACGTTGACGGGGTCTGTGTCCGTGCTGATGAGCAGGTCCACGCGCATCACGCCATGCAGGATGGAGAACAGGGACACCACCAGGGCGCGGCTCTTCACCAGCGTGATGAAGCGGTTGCGGGCGCGGGTGCTCCACTGGTCCCCCAGGATCAGAGACTGGGCCGAGGGACGCATCCCTGTGATCCGGAACTCCTGAGCCTGGAGGGGAGACAGATGGCTGAGCGGTTAGGGAATCGGGCTAGTAATCAGAAGGTTGCCAGGTTCGATTCCCCGGCCGTGCCAAATTACGTTGTGTCCTTGGGCAAGGCACTTCACCCTACTTGCCTCGGGGGGGGAATGTCCCTGTACTTACTGTAAGTCGCTCTGGATAAGAGCGTCTGCTAAATGACTAAATGTAAATGAGACACTGAGATGGCAGTTAGCAGCACGCGTCTCATTTGTAAAGAGGGGAATGGTCCTCGCTGAGAGGAGCGTGGTGTTCAGACTGAGGCTGAGCCGGTACCTGGAAGGGGAGGGCTGTGAGATCAGCAGGCAGCTCTCTCAGACTGCTGCAGGACACCAGAGCAGTGTTGCCAAAGTCCAGGAAGAACACCTGGAAGACAGACAAAAAAAGGGTTTTATATATTTTTTAAATGACAAATAAACCTACAATCAGAGATGGCAGAAGTACACACATCCTTCACTCAAGTAGAAGTACAGATACTGTTAAAAAGACAGTTGAAGTACTGACTACACTTGTGTGTGTGCGTGTACCTCCACAGAGCTGCCTCGGATGTGCAGGATCTTGGCTCGGTAGAAGAGGTCCTGCTCGTGGCTCTCAGAGAAGGGCGCCAGGCACAGCAGGTTGGGGAACACGGACACAGGAACAGGAAGCAGCGTTCTGGCGTTGATCTGGGCCGTCAGGTGACGCTGCTTCTCCATGCTGGCCTCGTCGGCCTGGTAACCCCAGAAGTGGCCCACCTCCACCACCTGCAGGCGGGGCGCAGAGCTGGGGTCACGCCTCTGGAGAACTGCTTTTCTGTTAACTGTGCTTTTTCTGTGTTTACTGTTCTAACTATACTGTATGCATCTATGTCATCTACGTGTTCATGAGGCTCTGTACTGACTGTGGCAACACATTTCCTTGGAAAAGGACAATAAAGAATAGTTAAATCAATCCATCAGATTATCTGTAGACCCCCATCATCCCAGTACTGCACTGGCCTCAAAAGCCAAGAAGGCATCGTCTACACAGAGCCCACTGACCAGGTACCACTGACTGTCTGAAGAGGGTGTCATCAGACCGAACAGGCCAGAGGGACTGTTCTAGAAGGGTGTCCCAGCCCGACTGACCTCGGTGATGTTTACGATGAAGATGGGGTTGGAGGGGAGCTTGTCTGGGTCGATGCTGCTGCTCAGCACCCCCACAGGGCACACGGAGCGCTTCTGGAAGTCCACGTTCACCCTGCAAACCACCACACGGCTCAAACACACAAGCCGCGGGCCCCTGAAGACCATGCCTGTTTGGTCTTTGACAGTTTTAATAAAAGTTTCATTAAAAGGTCACAGTAGTTTTAGCTATGTGGGATCCTTTAAGAGAAGCACACAGCAGAACTGAGAGAGGAGTCAGTGAGCTGGATCATTGTGTTAGTGAGTCTGCAACAGTGTAATCCCCAACTCCATGTACAGACAGTCATCTCCCTGAGAAAGAGAGAGAGACAGAGAGAGAGCGAGATGGGAAGAGAGAAAAAGTGAAAGAGAGAGTGTGAGGGAGAGAAGGAGAGAGAGAGAGAGAGAGAGAGAGAGAGAGAGAGAGAGAGAGAGAGAGAGAGAGGAGAGAAAGAAGGAGAGAGAGAGAGAGACAGAGAAAGAGAGACAGAGACAGAAAAAAAGGGAGGGGAAAGATGGGGGTATAGATCTGCCCAAATCGGCCCTCGCAGAGTCTGAGTGCCGGCACTGGAGGGTCAAACAGAGTTCTGACATGTCAGGTTACATCAGGCTGGGATGAATGCACTGTGCAGCTTTTGGGGATGAGGAAAGATGGGACACAGGCAGGACCCCCACATCCGCCCTCTCACAGCCTTCACCAGCACGGCTAGCAGGACAAACCACCCGTACCAGTTAACCAGCGAGGTTCACCTGGCAGCAAGCATCCTTTAGTTCCAAGCACACCTGGAGACGGTGAGGGAACAGCTGTCTCCAGTGTCGTTAACACGAGGTAAGGGCATAGCTTTCATCATCGCTTTTTGAAAATGTCAAATCTCTCCCCCCCTCCCTCTCTCCCCCCCGCCCTCCACACACACACATTTTACTAAGAAAATGTAACGTCCACATCCCTCAGTTAATTAAAAAAACGTTGTCCCACCCACATTTGAAAACCAACCTACGGCCCTGGTGTGAGGGCACCCTGGTGTGAGGGCACCCTGGTGTGAGGGCACCCTGGTGTGAGGGCACCCTGGTGTGAGGGCATGAGATGTGATAGCATCTCACCAGGGTGCCCCTGGTGTGAGGGCACCCTACCGTGTGTGTCTCATGTGGAAGATGGACTTCCCCCCGGCGCGTGTCTCCACCTCGTCGCTGGGGTGCACCAGCAGGTCCAGGGGCAGCCTCTGGTGGGCCAGCAGCAGGGCCAGAGACACCTCGGGGAGCACCCCACACCTCCGCGTATAGGTGCGGTAAAACTCCACAAAGGCTCTGAACACACACACACAACCAAGAGACGTCAAGTCTGAGCGGACGGTGCTGGAGCGCTCAGATCAGAAGGCCGGCAGCGTGAGGTGAGCGCTGGACGCAGCGACGCCCTGGCTCTGAGTGTGACGTACCTGGAGCCATCGAAGGATATGGCCTTGACCTGGCCACACTGGCGGAACAGGGACTGCAGCTGCTTGTAGTAGAGGAAGCTGTAGGGAGGCAGGTTCCTCACCTGAGGTCAGACGTCAGTGGGTTGACGAGGAACGCAACCACACACAGAAGGCTAAGCTAACGGCATAACTGAAAATCCATCCCATCACGTACCAGGACTGTGGTTGTCGGGTCGTTTCCCGACAGCTCTTTAGAAGCCAGCTCTTCGTCCATTTCTCCCTGCATGAAGTAGTTGGGGTAATAAGCCGCCGCGATGATCACCTGACGTGGAAACAAAAGGACGGTACAGTAGATAAACGCTCTGAATAGACGCGTCAGGTGATATCACACATGAGGGCTGAATACTGTCGTGATATCACAGCCCTAACAGTCTCCTGCCAGGCACATTTAGTCATTAGCAGTCATTTAGCAGACGCTCTTATTTGTGACGCCCTCTGTGACATGGCTCGTCAAAAGGACAATAGAAAATACAATTGGATGTGACCTGCAGGATGAACTGTTTCTTGTGGTGGCTGGAGTAGTCCACGTGTGCGGGGCTCTCCACCACGTGCATGTTGAACTGGGATACTCTCTTCTTCAGGTCCTCGTACAGCTCAGCCACCTGTCGGTCACAGTCAGGAGAGGTCAGGGGTCACCCGGCGGTACATTGCCAATACATACGTTTGGCTTTTACAGCTGCAGCGTGGGTGAAAAACAAGCCCCAGACAAATGTGCCACTTCACAATAAAAGTTGAGCTTACACGGTACACACACTTCCTGTGAGCTACCGTGGCACCCCCGGTTCCTCTTAACCATAACCCACGCGTGACGCCCAGAGTAGAACCTGTACCTCTCTGATCCTCTTGATCTGGATGCAGTTCTCCTTGCCCCACTGAAGCTCATCCTGCAGAGAGCACACACACCTCACTACACATCCACCTCACTACACACACACCTCACTACACATCCACTACACATCCACCTCACTACACATCCACCTCACGCACAGAGAGCACATCCACCTCACTACACATCCACCTCACTACACATCCACCTCACTACACATCCACCTCACTACACATCCACCTCACTACACATCCACCTCACTACACATCCACCTCACTACACATCCACCTCACTACACATCCACCTCACTACACATCCACCTCACTACACATCCACCTCACTACACATCCACCTCACTACACATCCACCTCACGCACAGAGAGCACATCCACCTCACTACACATCCACCGCACTACACAGATGACTCACAAGCCTGTACACACTTTAGAAACACCATCACATCTCTGCCACAGGTGTGTTTTAACCAGGTCTCTCACCTTAGGGTGCCTCAGCTCTCCTTTGCTCCTGGACGTGTGCCAAGCCTGGCAGGAAGACAACACAGGCAGTGTAAACAGCACGTCGCTGCGTCATCAGGCGTTTGATCAATAATGGTGCCAGCTTGTGTCTGATATAAATTGCTGTGACCTTTCACCTTAAATGCGTTGACAAAAGCGATGGCATCACTTGGAACACCATGTGCAAAAGACAGTTTGCTCCTGAAAATAAAAAATACATTAAAAAAAAGTTGAAAATGTGACAGAATAACAAGATGCCTGCTATACCTGCTATACAGATTCCCAGTTGGATCTAGGGACGATCCTTAACTGTCTATATCCAGTATGCTGTAGCTCTCACTGGCGATGTAGACTCACCTGTAACCTGCCAGCTGCTGTAGGGTAGGCATGGCAAAGAAGCTCTTCAGAGAGAGGGAGGCGGCTGAGAGAGAGAAAGAGAGAGAGAGAAAGAGAGAGACTCAGACCTGATTCAAATAAACGGGTCATTACCAGGCTTCTGCAGAGCTTCATGACAGGGGGTCCCTGAGGACCAGGGCTGCAGACCACTGCCCCCCTGCTTGGTGGACAGACCTATGATGAGACACTCCTCCAGGCTGCCGAAGGCGTGGCCCAGCACGATCAGCTTGCCCAGGTGCAGGTCCAGGGGAAGGTGAGCCAGCACCCGGCCCAGGAAGGTCAGCTCTCCGTCGAAGCATTTCTGATCAGGCCCGTCGCTGCTCACAGAGAGCGCACCCATCTGGAGCGGACGACACACAGAACAAAACAATCCACGTTTCGGAAAACACATCCGATACACTCTGTCAAACGGAATTGCCCTACATCCATCACACCTGACACACACACACACACATGCTTAAAGAGCTAACGCTAGCCGACACACAGCCCCTGACGCAGCACTTCGGATCCCGAACGGCTGATGTGAAGTGACTGATGAGTGTTCTCCACTCCACAAGGTAATTAAGACATGATACAAGCAGGCGCGGCTTGTCTGGTGACGGCCGCGGAGCCTCCATGACGTTGAGCATCGACACATCCGTCTAGGAGCCTGGCGTCCCTGCGAGCACCTCTTTGAGCTGAAGCACGGTCCTCTCGATGTCGTCGAGGTTGGGGGGCGACAGGGCGGTGGACAGCAGGGAGCGCGGGTCGCCCATGTCCAGCAGCTTCACCTTCAGCATGCTGTTGGCCAGGGGGGCTCTCTGGAGACACAACACACGACCTGTGAATGATGCGACGTGCTCCACGCCGGACACAGGATGAAGACACTCCGCTCTCTCTCACCAGCATCTCAGGAATGGAGAAGTCTGGGATTTCGTTCTTCCAGAACTCCTTGGACACCAGGCGGTAACAGTAGCCCTTGGACACTCGCCCTGCCCTGCCTGAAAGAGAGAGAGACAGAGAGAAAGAGAGGGCTACAGAAGGGATCAGATCTGGTCGTGTTAGGTCTGAGGTCAGCTGGACGTGAGGTAAGTGTGGTCCAGTACTACAGTACCTCTGCGCTGGTTGCAGTTGGTCTTGGAGGCCCAGGTGAGGCAGAGGGACTGGTACTTAGTCTCTTTGTCACAGATCAAGTGTCGTGCCAGACAGAAGTCAATCACTACCACCAAACACACACCATGAGGAGAGCACGTTAGCCACGGCCAGGCCACAAAAGTGGTCCCCAGAGGACTTAAGTCACAGAAGTGAAGGGATTAAACTCCTACCGTATTTCACATCAGAAACAGTGACTGAGCTTTCTGCAATGTTGGTTGACAGTATGATCTGTGGAGATGGACGAGCACAAACACACACACACACGCTGTCGACAGCCAAAACACACAGTTTTAACCGTGAGAACTATAAACCCGTGCACTCACCTTCCTGTACCCTGGAACGGGAACCAAGAACACGCCATTCTGCTCTTCCAGAGTCACGGAAGAGTGGAGAGGGTACACCTGCAGTCTGGAACATTCCAATCCAACGTGCTCCGTTAGAGACGGTACTGTACACACACCGGAGCAGAACGATGCGATGCTCACAGGACAGCACACAGGACGGCACACAGGACGGCACGCAGGACAGCACGCAGGACAGCACACAGGACAGCACACAGGACAGCACACAGGACGGCACACAGGACAGCACACAGGACAGCACACAGGACAGCACACAGGACAGCACACAGGACAGCACACAGGACAGCACACAGGACAGCACACAGGACGGCACGCAGGACGGCACACAGGACAGCACACAGGACAGCACCCACCTCATGCGAGCCAGCTTGGCCAGAGCCTCCTGCATGTAGTGGATCTCAGCCAGGCCCGGCAGGAACACCAGCACGCTGCCACGCTCCGGCAGAGTCAGGCTCACGTCTCTCTCTGTCCGGCTGCCCACGCAGACACGTCGGCAGGGGGAGAAGAACAGAGGGATGAGAGCTCTGAACTATCGCGTTTTGTAAAAGAGATTTTGAAACGTTTTGAAATTGAAGTTTGGAGTTTTTGGAAACATCTTGATTCCCAACCTCTCATCTTTGGCCTCCATCTCATCAAATCTCTGGATGAGGCCGACGGCAATATTGTACATCTCCACCGTGACGAAGGGCGAGTCCGGATGAGTGGCTTCCACCTGCGACGCACACACACACACACACACACACACAAGATAAGCAGGCGTCTTCCACAAACACAAGGTAACACTCAATCTCATCCTTCCCCCTCACCCTGTAGGGGACGAGGCTGTGGATGTCATCCAGGTAGAAGTCCTCGATGCCAAAGGGGGCCCCCTTCACCTCAAACACGTAGGCTGGGTTCATCTGGCTGCGGATCGGGGTGCCGAAGTAGTCGGCGAACTCCGTGCAGCTGATGGTGGCTGACATGAGGATGATCTATACAGCCCAGCAGAAAAAAAGAGTGCAAGAAATCTTGTGAGGAGCTACTGAATGAGGGCTCCCCCTTCTGATTGGAGGAGGGTGAGCAGGGAGGTGGAGCAGGGAGGTGTAGCAGGGAGGTGGAGCAGGGAGGTGTAGCAGGGATGTGTATCAGGGAGGTGGAGCAGGGATATGTAGCGGGGATGTGTATCAGGGAGGTGGAGCACGGAGGTGTAGCACGGATGTGTAGCAGGGAGGTGTAGCAGGGATGTGTATCAGGGATGTGTATCAGGGAGGTGTAGCAGGGAGGTGGTGCAGTGAGGTGTAGCAGGGAGGTGGTGCAGTGAGGTGTAGCAGGGATGTGTAGCAGGGAGGTGGTGCAGTGAGGTGTAGCAGGGAGGTGGTGCAGTGAGGTGTAGCAGGGATGTGTAGCAGGGAGGTGGTGCAGTGAGGTGGTGCAGGGAGAGGGCGAAGGTGACGGTACCTTGACGAAGCGAGAGTTGGACCGCAGCAGCATCCTCACCACTAGCAGCAGGAAGTCCAGCTCCTCGGTCCGCTCGTGGACCTGCAACACGTTTACCCAGCTCACCACAAGCACAACCCTTACATTTGGTTTCTACATTGTCCTTAAAGTGCACTGAATGTGTCCATTCCCACACATATATTAAAACTGTCAATAAGTAATTATCACCTCATCTATGAAGATATGTGAGAACTCAGTCAGGCTCTTGGCCCCCACCAGCTTCTGCAGGAGCACTCCTGTGGTCATGTAGATCAGCCTGGTGTGCTCAGTGGCCATCTTCTCCAGACCAACCTGAAACATTCACACACACGCTGTACATACGACTAAAAGTGTGTACGCAACAGGTACGAACATAAGAAAAGTGTACAATCTCGGTGGAAGGTATAGATTATAGTATAGGGTAATTGCAGCTGTGACGTCACCTGCTCTGGTAAACCCAGATCCTAACCCAGAGCTGGAGCACAACATGACTCATGTAGAAAACACAACAAGAGCCGTCTAAACATTCATGCCCTGCCCGAGGAGATGCTCTCAAGTCCTTGAACTCCTTCGTCTCAAACTCATTCCCCATATTACTTTCAATCACTCCAGAGACTAAAAGATAGACGAGAGAGAGAGAGCAAGAAAGATAGGGAGAGAGAGAGGGAGAGAGAGGGAGAGAGAAAAGAGAGCAAGAACGAGAGAGCGCGAGAGAGAACAACCAAGACTGTGAGAGGAGAGAGAGAGACAGAGAGAGAGAGACAGAGAGAGAGAGAGAGAGAGAGACATCGAGAGAGAGACATCGAGAGAGAGAGCGAGAGAGAGAGACATCGAGAGAGAGAGAGAGAGAGAGAGAGAGAGAGAGAGAGAGAGAGAGAGAGAGAGAGCAGTATGAACATCCTCTTCATTTCCCTCAGGCCAGCGACAGACCAGAACTCCTGGATAAAAGCCTCTCTCAGGGCAGGGCTGGGAGGGTCTGGTCCCTGTGAGAGCGGATAATGCCACTGTGCCCTCCACAGGTCCTCAAGGCCTACAGCCCATCAGTTCATCCAGCTGTCCTCAAAAAGACATTGATGGAGGGCTCTCTAAAACATACACTCGCTCCCGACATTAGCCGTATAACAACCATGGTGGTTATGCACTCGTCAAGCGCCCTGAGCCCTCTGCAAAAGAGATGTGTGGCTCAATCTAACACAGTATAGTTCAGTCATGTATAATGGGTCCCCTTGCCCAACACTATCTCACTCCCCGCTCACTGTCAAGACTGCCAGCGACATCACCCCGTCCTATAATCTGCAGCAGCAGCAGCAGCAGAAATGTTATATTTAGACGAGTCTGCCTTTTCAAAACGCTCTGCACAATACAAGCAGACAGCCTGGGAGCAGCATGGATGCCTGGCCACCCCACGCCTGCCTTTGAGAGAGATCTGTCAACTTCTTTACGGAAATCGATCAAGGGTAGCCCTCCCACTGGAGACTTGACACCTTACTGATCCACATAAACACGGAGAAAAAACTAAATGCTGCCATCTCACTTCTTACATTTCTTTCCCTAAATTCGCCCCCCCCAAAAATCCACGTTATGAATAGCACAGGGAACATGCCACATCTAAATACTTAATACATAAATAAACTGTTTTGGGGGGTTTGTTACTGTGTGGGTCATTCACCAACCTGATAGCCCACGATGCTTCCCAGGGTGCACTTGCGCTCTCTGGCGACCCAGCGAGCGATGCTGCTGGCTCCGATCTTCCTGGGCTGGGTGACCACCAGGTTGCAGGGGGTGTTCTTCTCGTTGTAGTAGTCCAGGATGAACTGGGGCAGCAGGGTGGTCTTCCCACTGCCCGTGGCTCCCCGGATGATGACCACGGGGTTGTTCTCTATCAGAGAGATCAGCTGGAAACACACACACACCAGGTCACACATGCCCTATGGACCAAGTGGTTATCAACTGGTGAACATTCGCGTAGAGATCTCTGGTATGGAACGATGATGACATAGCAAAAACCTGTGTGTTTGTGTGTGTGTGTTTGCATAGAAGGCTTTTACCTCCTGTCGGTTCTTAGTAATAGGCAAGTTAGGGTACTCATAACTGGTCAATGCCGGTCCATCTGCAGAGGGATTAGGAAATGTAACACAGAGACATGCAGACAGAAGCTCACATTCGTCTGTGTTGTTCAGAGAACACCTTCTCCTGGTGACGACCACATTCACAAGAGCAGGAACGGAGAACTCACCACCCGAGACGTGTGCGTTTCCTGCTTTGCTCGTCGGTCCGCCTCGGGAGTCCTGTTTCCTGGGGCTGCCCTGATCCTGGGGGTCCTGTGCAGGGCTGGAGGAAAACATGCAAACACATTCCAACAGGGCATGCCAACGAGACACACAAACTGGCTTCTGGGTTAAACGTGTTTCGTTCATGTTCTCCTTTGACATGCTTAACTTTATGAACAGGCATGATTAAGGCCTGTGACGTGTACAAATGTATCTGTGTACGGATGCATTTAAAAGGAGAAGGTTCCCCTAGTCATATTTGTCGTCTTTTTGCATTGAATGTGATAATCAAGCTATCTCCAGGGCAGCTGATAGGAGGACTGTTTAGTGAGACAGTAATCCAGGAAGAAAACCGTGTTTTTCCTCTGCTTAGCAGTCGTGCTACTGGGCACAGAGGGTGGATTTCTCACACTAGCTTTGTCACCATGAATAAGTATTCCTGAAAAAACACAGTCCTCTGTAAGGCCACTGAGTTTGCTTTTGTCAAGAGTGACTGGACTGAAAATCGCTCTCACTTCACTCTATCTGAATCCGTTCTGTATAACAACTCACCCGCTTCTTTCTCTCGAACAAATTAATGTTCCTCCCAAGTCTCTCATCCCTCCCTCCTCTGCCCTCTCTCCCTGGCCGACCCATCCAGGCCTGGGGCAGCGTGGCAGAGAAAGCAGCCCCAGTCGTGTCTGTCTCTCTCCGGGCGAGAGGAGGACTTTATCAGCTCAGCAGACAGACACACTGTCAGAGCTGGGAGCAGCTCTCTCTCTCTCTCTCTCTCTCTCTCTCTCTCTCACACACTCACTCTCTCTCTCTCACGCACTCTCTCTCACACACTCTCTCTCTCTCAGATTCCTATGCACAGGCATTGCCTCACACACAAGCTGAAAAACACACATGCATATGGGCACACACACACTCACTCCCGCACAAGCAGCGAAGCAGCTGACCTTCTGACGGAGCGGCGCAGAGGAAAGGCGAGGTGAGAGGTGCCAGCTGAGTCAGAGGGCAGTGTGGGAACAGGGTCTCCACTGGAGACGCTCCACAGGACGGAAGGACTTACAAGAGAGGAGCAGGACAAGTTACGCCAGCCTAGAGAAGCCAGAGAACCTTTTTCTCCCAGAAAAGGACGGTCCACGATATTGGGATTAGCGCTGCTAGACGACGGAAGGGGTTTTGAGAAGAACCTTTCTTTCAGCCGCTGGGAGAAGAAGAGCCTTGGAGAGGAACGTTGGTGAAGGAGGATGTAGCCTAACCAGTGTCTGAGCATCTTAGAAGGAGCCACGAGATGAAGGCTACATGGTCTGACACATGGAGAAAGAGAAGCAGAGATTCTACTGTGTAAGAAGTCTATCAGTCTGTCCTTAACAGACCTCTCTCACTTCCTAGGCTCCTCACTGCAGTACTCGGCAGCGGTAAGTACCAAACCAGAAACTACAAGAACCTTTTTCAGCTTAATTTGTCTTTCAGTTGTTCTAAGACTTTTGAAATGTATTGGTTGGAAAAACCACAATCATGACAGAGAAATAGGGGATTGTGAATTACAATATAATTATATATGAAGCATAAACAAAAAAGATGTCAATACAAAAGACAATGCCTTAAGACCTCACAGAAATCAACAGCAGCCGCTGAGTCAGCCAGAAGCAGGGCAGCCTCTAGTTCTGACCTCTGACCCCTACAGCTGGGTCATTTGTCTGAAGCTCAGGTGTGAGGGGCACAGACCCATCAGACTAAGGAGATTACCCCACACTCACACCTGGGGGCATTCTCACATCAGTGGGAAAGCCACCATCAAAGCTCCTATGAAGGACAGGGAACCGAGGTCGGCTGAGCAACAAGGATGATGCGGTTTTCTACTCAAGGATTTTACACGCACAACACTACATAAGTGATTAGTCAAACTTTACTAAAACATTTTTTCCCCTTTTTATTTTATTTTTCAATTGTCTATTGTTCAAGCTGTGTCTCATCTGGTGTCCACAGGTCTAATCTAGGTCATGCCCCTGTTCGGCTGGATGAAATGGTCGCGTGCGGAGGGAGAGCGGACCCACATGGAGAGCATGTCTCTCGCCCCGGGGCCCGCGGCCAGCCGCATGCTGATCAGGGAGCTGCTGTGGCACCTGGAGGAGAAGGAGCGCCTGGCCAGGGAACTGGAACAGGAGCAGAGGCTGGCTCACAGCGCTCTGGGGCTCCGATGGCTCCAGAACTACCCCCGGTTACGGACCCTGATCCCCCCGTCGGAACACCTCCAACTGGAACGCTTGTGCGCCCAGATCCAGCCTGTCCACACAGCCACCGTTCTCTCCAGGTGAGTGGTCGATGATCTAACTCCGTCGCCACTGACTACAGTACAGTAGCCTTGGCTCCGTTCTGGTGATTGCAGGCTACTGACACAGAACACCAGTCGAGGCTGACGATAGGCGAAGCCGACAACACGATGAGAGAGAATATAAGCTGTCCTGGAAGCCATGTTGTGTTACCGTCAGAGAAGTAGGTGATGCAGTGTGAACATGTTAAGGTGAAGGATACCCTATGGGGATGAGCACAGGCAGAAACTACCAGGGGGGGGTTAACTGCATCAACACCATCCAAACCCTCCTCAACACATACTGTACAATAGGTGTAGGGTTTGTGGTATTTATAAGGGGGCTTATTTTCATTCTTGCAGACTAGGGAAGGCTGAAAAGGGAAGCAGTCTGGTGAATGTGGTATGATGAAACAGGCTAGATGATGGCTTTGGAACCCCTTCCACATGGTTGATCATCATGACTGTGACAGAAATCTTCACAGTTCAGTTACACCACCAGGAAAAGTGACACACTACATCTTCCTAAGAACTTGTCATGCAATCCTCTGGGGATAGGATGTTTGCATAATCACATTTCAAACAACAGTAAACCTAACAAGTTAACTTGATTATATGGATACACTCAGCATGACTCATTTCCTTTTAATTATATTTTCTTTGCCATGTACAGAGTCAACTCTGAAAAAGAGTAAAGAGCATAATTGGAACAACATGACAAAGATAGCCTACTCGATGTCAAGTTTGTTTGTCAACTGATAACACTTTTATTTAACTAACACTGTAAAATGTGAACGTGGACCTTTCGAAGAGTTAACCGTCACTTTACTAATTTCATGCCTTGCTCAGGTTTCGTGAGGTACTAGCGACCAACAATGTTCTGCCCTGGGAACTGGTCTACGTCTTCAAGCAGGTGCTAAATGACTTCCTAAACAGAGAGGAGGGAGATGGCGACGAACTGTTTCCACAAGCAGCGGTCCGTCAACCGATGGAATCCTGGACCAACCGCTACCAGATGAAGCAGGGGTTCGTCACCCCTACTGTGCCAAACTGTGGCGAGCCACCGCGAGAAGAGATCCCAACCATATCTGGTTACGTGGACCGGGCCATGAGGCGCTCAGCTCCATTTGCCCCCCAAAGGGGATGGAACTTTCCTTACTACTACCCAGTTCCTGTTAAATCGTCCGAGGCATACAGTACAACACTGTAAGAGCGTTTCTAGGCCCTATATGAAACAATCCATTGTTTGAATAATTATGTGATTTCATTACTGCGTTTTGCACAAGCCACCTCTGACCACTATCATAAGGGACATGGAATGTCTTCTAAAAAGGAATACGGCATCATTGTGAAATTCATGAATCCTTCCCATTTTCATACATTCAGACAAGGTTACCTGGACACTGCAATAATTATGTGAATCTTAACATAAGGACAGTAGAGAACTGAAACTATAGGAACGATAGCAACAGATTGTACTACATATTTTCCTTGTAATTTGTGATCAATATTTCAATCAAATTAACGTGCAATTGAAAGTTTCAGTTAATCCGTTAACTAGCAGTAGCTAGCCATCTTTCTGGGAAAAATGCGTGATGGCGCGAGGTAGCTAGCAAACACGCAAACACCATTCTTCTTACCTGCTCTGTTTTGATGACTCATCTGTTATTCTAATGTTTGCAAATTGGGTTCCTAAAGTGAACCATTCTGTTATTTGTTCTGCCGTTATTGCTTTCATATTTAATGGGTGCTTTTGTACTACTGGTTCCATCTTCCAAGTCTTCCCGATAATCCAAGGCTCGTGTAGGATCCTAAATCAGAGAGCCAATTGTAGTTCAGCTAATAACGTGTGCACGTGATATACCTGCTGGAAGTTTCCCCGAGGTTCCAATGTGGACATGGCCAAACTATCTTGTGCTCTGATAAAATACATAAGCAACTAAAATATAACGGTTTTATTTGTCATAAAATTGTTAGACAGACAGACAGCAAAGGCTAAAACAGTTCAATAGAGTATGTTTTATGTACATGAGCAATGTATAGGAAATGAGAAGAGTTATAGACTTGAAAGATTTCTGCTCAACACAAAAAGGATGTTATTAGATAATCACACAGACATAAGAGAATCAAACATGAAATAACGAAATAAGATGATGCAACAAGTCTACAAGAAAGAGTGCAACTCTTTTTGCTTTTCATCCATTATAAAAAGTTACATTTGTGGTGAAAGTGTCATTTGGACCGAAATTAATATCAAGATAATTTGGATGATAATTTCTCAATAAAGACAGTTGAAATATTTAAAAAGAACACAAAGTATGTATACCAAAGGTGTATGATGCAAAACACATAACAAATGCCCAGGTTAATTACAGTTTCTACAGTGGATGACCACTTATCACAGCATTCTGGAGTCTGCTGAGGTAGACTGTCAAGCAATTCCACATGACAGTGGGCCAGCCTCATAAAGACACCATACACAAAACCAAAACATACCTTTTCTTTTTGAAAGCAGATGCTTAAAATGTCACGTTTGACTCCATTGTAAAAGGTATTGACCAAAGCAGTCCTCGTACAGTCATGAAAGCTTGAACGACCAATGAGCATCCTTTGCGGGGGATGGGACTTCAAGCGTGGTCCTGAATAAGTCTCATTTCTCTGTCCTGAGTTTTTCATTTTCCTTAAAAGGAAATACATTTAAAAACTATGAGTTACTATGAGTCTATTGATTGTTTCAAAATGTCTACCTCCCGAGAGGTAGAAGTCTCTGAAAGTGAAGGATAGATCAGAGACAAACAGACAACGTTACCTCCTGTAGTTTGGTGTTCTCCTTTTTCAGCTTCACCAAGTATTCGATCCTCTGCTTGTGGTTCTTATGGCCCACCAGCTTGCCGTTCTCCTCCGACAGGTGATCCACCTGCTTCCGAAGAACCTCCACTTCCTGTTGAGTCAGCGACGGCCACGTGTCAGTGAGCCGCGTTCATCAGAGCCTCGCTTTGTAATCAAACCCCCCGAGCCTGACCCCGTTCTCACCTGGAGTAGTCTCTCCTGGTCCTGACCCCTCAGGGATAGCTCCCTGACCTCTAGGCAGCGGTTCCTCAGCTCATTGGTCAGTTCCTGGACGCAGGTCTGGGACTGGGCCAGCATGGACTCCTGGAGCTGTAGTCTAAAACGGCATCACCCCGCAGTTAGTTCATCCACTACATAAGTAGCATGACAGGGAGGGTGAAGGTGTGGAACCGGGTTCAGGCTTACCTCTCCTGTGTCTCAGAGAACCGCTGCAGTATTGTACTCTGCACGGAAACGAAAGCAGAACCATCTCCGTAAAGACGCAAGTACGTTTTTGTTTTCAACTTATTATAATAATAATAATAATAATATAATATATAATAATATGGGAATATTCTCTGAGACATTTGTATTTTTGTTAGTAGACGGACCTTTTCTACCCGCTCCTCCTGTAGTTCTTTAAGCATGGACTGCTGAATGGCTTCGTTCAAAACCGCACTAGGGATCAAAAGATACCTGGTTAAGATTAATTCACAACTTTCCCCTTGATTAAACAGAGTTTCATTCAATCCTAATGTACAGGATGTGCAAAATTATTTCTCTTAATTAAAATGACGGGTCTTCAGGTGCAAGACGGAGCACTCGTCAAGCCAAAAACCTTCCAGGGAAATCTAAGAAGTGAGCCACCGTTGTGAAACTGAAAACCCAGGGTTACCCCTGAAGTTACCTCGCTAACCCCAAATCCTGCTTCTCAGTATAAGCCCTTGGTTTGCATTAATTCATATGATAATGAATGAACTTTTACCCATTTGTGTTTCCGTTCGTCTGATTCTGTTTGGTGCACAACTGGTCTAAAAGACCATGTGTCTTGTTTCTCTCCATGTCTTTGTTCAGCTGGGCCTGGGGGGGGATTAAAACACACAACTGAGATGTCATAAAGTTTTACATCAAACTGTATCATGCAGACTTAAGCCCTTCTTACACAGCCTGTTCGAGGCAGGAATGTTGTGGCTTATTGCGCTTCGCAGGTCTGTATAAAAGGGAATAACATGAAATGGGGGTTCATTGTTATACCGGAAATCAGGGAGTCAGGTGGCTGAGCGGTGAGGGAATCGGGCTAGTAATCCGAAGGTTGCCAGTTCGATTCCCGGTCATGCCAACTGACGTTGTGTCCTTGGGCAAGGCACTTCACCCTACTTGCCTCAGGGAGAATGTCCCTGGATTTACTGTAAATCGCTCTGGATAAGAGCGTCTGCTAAATGACTAAATGTACATGTAAATAAGACGGCAGTGGAGGTAGTCAGAGTGGAATCGAGGTCTGTGTAAAAGGGAGAGGTGTTAAGGCAGGACTACCCACACTAGACACCGAGGTTGTTGCGCCTGTTTCCAGAATGCCGGCACGCTATCTAAAGTCACATACTGGGTGGCATCATGCTGGTGTCGTGCCAAGGCACTGGTTTTTGTATCCCGTGGCCACGGGAGCGAGTGTGCACTCAGAGAAGAGGAGTTTAAGTGCTGCACTTCGAATTCACCTCTTAAATGGAACAAATAGCGATGTGGAAGACTCGACAGGGTTGTCCATAGTAACAAGGGACTCATTTATCTACATAAATACGTTTATTTGTCTGTTAAATTAAGGCGAAAGTTACAGAGGGGAGACACATTATATCAGGCCGTTTTTTCACCTGATATAACGTGTATCCCCTCAGTAACTTTTGCTAGAAAAGAACAGACATCTCCATATTATCTCAGGTTGTAAAAAAAAAAAAAAAAAAAAAAAACATCTCCAAAATGAGCATCCCTAACACACACACACACCTTGAGCCTCAGGATCTCCTCGTTCTTGGCGGTCCTCTCAGCGTTGAGTTCGGACAGCAACACCTCCATGGTCATCATGGAGGACCGTCGGCTCTCCAGCTCCCTCTCCTGGCTCTCCAGCAGCTGTGACAGGTCTGTGCTGAAGCTGTGGGGCGTAGCCGGCGTCTGAGACACAAGCAGAACGCATCACTCTTCTGAATAACATCTCCCTGGCAATACGTTCATGGGTATACTATACTTCACAAGGTCGAAGGTTCGAATCCCCCACCCCGCCCCAGCCCCTTCCTGGATGTAGCTTTGTGAAAGTCTGCTAAATGAACACACTCAGGTGTGAAGAAGCCATGCAGGTCTCAGTCACCTGTGGGAGTCGTTTAGGAGTCACTGAAGACAGAGGGTTGTCGTTGTCGTCACTTCTGACGGTTCGTTCGACCAAGTCTGTCTGCTGTTTCAACTGGTGACAAAGCACACAAGGAAAACTCATCAGTGAGAATAGATTACTGAGAAGGTTCTGGCTTTGTGTTTCTGTTTGCAGGCATTGCTGAGAGCCCCTACTGGAGATTGTGTGTGCATGAGTCAGCGTTTAAAACCCCCCACTAATGAATAGTTTCTTTCTTTGCATGGCACCTTGTCCTGCAGGGCCTGGATGGTGGCCTCGTTCTGGGCTGCCTGGTCCTGAGAGGCCTGGAGAAGGCCGGTCTGCTCATCCAACACTTTAGTGAGCCTCTCCACCTCCTCCGTGGCGTAAGCCACCTCCTCCTGCAGCACCTCCAGCTGGGCTCCACAAAAACATCATCATCAGGGAGCGTCCACAACGGAGCACAAGAAACATTTGACTTGGTGTGTTCAACACGGATGTGGGAACAAGGGTTAAATGTATGGGAGTGTAGGTGGAACGCATCAAAAAGCTTCAAAACGCTTGAATCTGGAGTCGTCCCGGTCCCGTTGTTTACCCAGAAGTGTGTGTTTGAGGATGACCCTTACCTCGATCTGATTGGACGTGTGTGTTTGAGGATGACCCTTACCTCGATCTGATTGGACGTGTGTGTTTGACGATGACCCTTACCTCGATCGGATTGGACGTGTGTGTTTGAGGATGACCCTTACCTCGATCTGATTGGACGCCACCCTCCTCTCCGCAGCCTCCTTCACGTCCAGCAGCTCCGCCTGCATCCTGGAGCTGTGCTCTCTGATCTCCTCCCTCTCACAGCAGGCGGCACTATACCTGACCTGAACACACAGCGTGACAATGACATCCCGTTATAAAAACATCCTGCGACAGGACCATGTTACACAACCACTTAGCACAGCCCAAATAAGAAGTAACAAGCATAGGTCAACCAATCAGAGGGCAGCAAGGTTAGTGATGGTGACAATTGAGATGAGTCAGCACCGTGATGTCCTTGATGTCCCCAGAGAGGAGGGCCAAGTTCTCTTCCTTCTGGCCCAGCTCGCTGCGGAGGTCTCTGGTCTGGTTGATCAGGTCCAGTACAAATCCCTGTCAGACCGAGAGGAGAGGAGAGAAGAGGAGAGGAGATGATGTCCAGTGAATCCAGACAGAAATGAAGGGGGGGGACTTACTTTGTAGGGGGACTTACTTTGTCTTGTTCGACTTTTTGCTCCAAGCTTGTGATTGTTCCGTTGGCTGTGGTGAGATTTTGCTCAAGACTTGTAATGTTTACAGCCTTTAAAACATGGAGAAAGGTAGGTTTGAACGGATACAGAAAATGTAAACTGAAATAGCATCGGGGTGGATTACTGCATTTATGTTAAAGAACCATAAAGGACAGAACATTTACAATCAAGTCCACACATATCATACCTGTTGCTGGTTCTGTGCCATCAGCTCAAAGACTTGCTTCCTTAGGACTGAACTCTGCTCCAATACCAGCACAAGCTCTCTGGGGAAGAAAACATCACCCATAACCATTAACATTTAAGAAGTATTCATCCGCTTTTCATTAAAAAAAAAACTAATACATCAACTCATTCAATAAGATGGTACTTGAAGAATTCCTAACTGCTTTTGAAAACTGACTTGGAAGTGCATTCCTTGTCCTCCTTCAACTTGAAGGTCAGAGATCCGGTGAGTTCCTTCTCAGCCCGCAGGGCGTCCGCCAGCCCCTACGACACACAGCACATCAGAACACGGCAAAAGCCCCACCTCACGACAACCAAACCACAAGAGACACCCCACACCCGTCCCTCCGGTGGCAGGGGCTGGTGTGGGGTGAAGAAGGAGGGCCGACTGACTGTGATCTGGGCCTGCTGCGTGGCTAGCTCCTGCTGCTTCTCCTCCAGATGCTGCCAGAGCTGGTCTACATCAAACTTGGCCTCCGCCTGCACCTGGTCCAGGGCGTCCTGCAGAGACCTCTGCTGCTCCAGGAGCTGTTCTCTCTCCAGCCTGGGGTGGAGGGACGGGTTAGGACAGAGCGACAGGACCACAACGGGGACAAAGCTGGCGAGATACTGATGAGGGACAGACATATCCGCGGGTTGGCAATGTTGTCTGTAGCTCAAAGACAAAAGCACATACGCACATGCTCTCACACACACGCTCTCTCACACACGCTCTCACACACACACGCTCTCTCTCACACACACGCTCTCACACACACACGCTCTCTCACACACACGCTCTCTCTCACATACGCTCTCTCTCACATACGCTCTCTCACACACACGCTCTCACACACACACGCTCTCTCTCACACACACGCTCTCACACACACGCTCTCTCTCACATACGCTCTCTCACACACACGCTCTCTCACACACACGCTCTCTCACACACGCTCTCTCACACACACGCTCTCTCTCACATACGCTCTCTCACACACACGCTCTCTCACACACACGCTCTCTCACACACGCTCTCTCACACACACGCTCTCTCACACACACGCTCTCTCACACTCCCTTCCAAGCAGTAGTGGATATTCAGAGCAGACATACGTGAATTTATCGAGCTGTAGCTGTGTGCTGATCAGACTGCTGGACAGCTGAACAGCCTCCCTCTCCTGCTCGCTGCGGCCGGCTCTCAGCTCGCTCTTGGCGGCCGCCAGCTCCCTGTCAGACGACTGCAGTACCAGGCGCAGGTCCTGCACCTCACTGCTCAACACTGAGCAAACAGGTCAACGCTTTATACTTTATTCAACACACAAAATCTATATTTTTGGGGGTCTTCTGTTTTTGAGCGGCAGTGTAAAAGTACAATGTTAAGAATTTTTTTGTTTAGTCATTATTATTTAATAACGTTTTATTTTTATTTTTACACATAACTGTGTGTGTGTGTGTGTATCAATAGCATTGCCAGATTCAGTTATACAGTATATGCATTCCTGCACTGTCCAGAGTATGTGAAGGGCAGCCCAGGTTGACCTACCCTCCCCAGCCTGCCTCTCCTCCTGCAGCCTCTTCTCCAGGCGACTGACGTTCTCCTGCAGGCTGCCTCTCTCAGTCCCCCAGGAGGCCCGGTCACACGACAGCAGCTGGAGAGCACAAACACATCCACAGCTCCTCGCGTCAGAACGGCCTCTCCCGCCCCCGCGCTCCTCGCCCCAAACCAGAGCGGACGCCTCACCTACATTTACATTTACATTTAGTCATTTAGCAGACGCTCTTATCCAGAGCGACTTACAGTAAGTACAGGGACATTCCCCCTGAGGCAAGTAGGGTGAAGTGCCTTGCCCAAGGACACAACGTCAGTTGGCATGACCGGGAATCGAACTGGCAACCTTCGGATTACTAGCCCGACTCCCTCACCGCTCAGCCACCTGACTCCCCTCTGCTCCCCTCTACTCACCTCCTGCTGGCGGGAGGAGTCCTCCGACATCAGGGCCACCTGCTCCTGCAGCTTGGTGATCTGCTGCAGAAGCTTCCGGTTCTTCAGCTCTTCCTCGTCCAGCTGGGACTGAACACAACTGGCTTGCTCCTGGGGAAGACACGGAGGGGGAAGTCACCAACGGAACCGCTCGATGTTCGTCCAGGTGTGTGGTAGAACGCTGAGGTTCCTCAAGGAACGCCTCGTACCTGGACCTGCTGCAGCTCCTCTGTCAGAGCCTCGCAGACGTCTTCCATCTGGGGGGGAGGCTGCTCGCTGAGGATGCCGTCCATGTCCTCCACCCCCCCGGTCAGGTGGTCGGGGCTGGACAGCGGCACCAGCCGGGTCCGCAGGTTGTACGACTTCGTAGGGGTGGTGAGGATCTGTGTAACGAAACGGTGGTGCGGTAAGCTTGGAATAGTATGGGGTAGTAGGGTTCAGAAACTTGGAAATGTAATGGTGTAACTTCGCTGGAAAAAAAGTAATAGATATGTATTTTTGTAATTATTTGTTTAATCACCTTTATGGTTTCCGCGTGGATTTTGTTCAGCTGAAAAACCTCCAATTTCTTATGAGCTTTAGTGGCCTCCAGAATGTTCTCTAGATGCTTGTTAGACTTGTCCAGGTACCTCTTCTCCGATTCCAACTCCAACATCTGCTTCCTGGAACACCAGATGCAATGATTATAACTCCAGAGACCACCACAATGTAGATCTACAGCCTAGCCTAGCCTACCATAGACTAGCCTCGTCAGCCACTCAGTCCCACTTACTTGGTGACCTCCTTGTGCTCCTCAAAGGCCTGAACAGTAACAGTCAGCTCTGTTTGCTTCTGCAGCAGCTGGGCCTTCAGCCTCTCCACAGAGACGGCAGAGAGGTTCTCAGCCGTCGCCGGAGTACAGCCGGCTAGTTGTGCTGTGGAGGAATGCATTCCTCTTTATTGTGTTGCTGGCAATCCCGGTTGTGGTCAATAACAAGGTTAGATTATTTCAGAAGTGGCGCCGCCTGGCCACGCTTACCCCCAGCAGACCCTTCCGCCTCCAGAACTTTCTGGAAGGCCTCCTCCAGCTCAGCAGCGGATTGGCTGTCCACTTCCTCGGCCCTCCTGACTGACTCTGAGGAGAGAAGCTGGCGGTTCTCCTCACGAAGGCTGTAGTTCTCTGCCATGTATTTGGTCATGCGTGGGTGATGCTCAATCTGAAAGAGGAGAGGGATTAGTAAAATCTATCACCGTATATAAATCATCAAAGTATTGTCATTAAACATATATTAATTTTTTGGATATATATATCAATATTTTTAAGTGAAGTGTGACAGGAAAGGCAGGGCGAGAGAGAAAGGGAGGGGGGGGGGGGGACATGCAGCAAAGGATCAAGGCCAGATTCAAACCCAGGCCTCGGCCTACGTGTTAGGCGGGCTTATCCGGTGAGCTACTAGACCTCCCCCATCATAACATATTCAACTGTACCTGATGTCTCAGGATCTTGATCTCTTCCTTGAGTTGGTGGACAAGAGCTTGACTCTGCTGGTCAGACAGGAGGCCCAGGCCCCCCTTGAAGTTCTTCTCCAGTCTGGAGATGTGGTCCTCCCTGAACTTGAGGATCATACGGTTGGAGTGGATGAACTTCTCCTTCTGGGTCCAAGCCTCCTCCAACTGAACTACTTTCTGAAGCAGCAACTGCATGCGGGGAAAGAAATCACCACAACTCTCATCGATTTACACTTTCTCATGAAGTGACTCTTTTCTAGCTGGTTTTTGTTCCGGTACAGTCGCATTGCAAAATCCAAAGTCCTACCATCTTGTCATCTTCACGCCTCTTCCACAAACGCACAGCGTCTAAAAACTGCGTTTTGTAGGAGACCTCAGGTGGGCCTAGATCTAGAGAGAACACATGAAGCATTTAGCCCATGAACACCAGACGTCTTCAGCCAGACGTGGGGCCCCGTCACGGGCCTTCACGTGGTGGACTCGTACCTGCATGTGGCAGGGGTCCTCCGGGGGCCCCATCTCTCCCGTCCTCCCCCGTGTGTGGGAGCCCAGATCCAGCCAGGGCCAGCAGCTCCTTCAGCTTCTTCACCTCAGCCTGGAGCTGCCTCACGTTGCCCTGCGTGTCCTCGTTAATCATGGCCTGGAACAATCGCAAATCACACCACTCGGTTCAAAAACGTTCACGGGGACAGTAGCAAGACTGACGTTTTAGTCATTTAGCAGATTCTTCTATCTAAAGCGATGTAGAAATACCGCATGAGGAAAGTTCAGCAGAAGATAAAGGATCAGTCATGTTGTATATCCATGTCGTATGTACACTGGGTGATGACAAACATTTAGACAAAATCTGTTTTTTTAGCACATACCTTGTTCTTGATCAGTTTGGCCCTCTGGGCAAAGTGTAAGGTGGAGAGTGTCTCTCCAAAGCACTTGGAGCCAGGGTGCACATTGGCTATAATATACGTCTTAGCATTTCCTCCGAGTGAGTCCTAGATAAATAAACACATTATAAATGCACGTATGGAATACAGAAAACAAAAGTGCTCCAGTAGAGTCTGCAAAATCTATTTTCTGAGTGGACACTAACCCGAAGAAGGAAAGTGAGTTTGGAATCCCTGTAACAGATGTGTCTACTCTTGCCATTGGACACATCCACCAGGGCCATGATCACCTGACCCAGACACATAAGCGATCGGTTGATGCTACTGGCTTCCTGGAGAAGAAGCAGGGGAGGTTTTGAGAGTCACAAATAACTTCCGAGAGCAACGTGACAACAAGGAACACTGGGAGCTCCGCGTTACCTTGAGTCTGGATCCCTCTGTGTGGGTGTCTCTCTGCCTCTCAGAACCTGCCAGGTCCACCAGGTTCAGCTGGGAGGTTCTGATGTTGAACACCTCGTTGGCGGTCTCCTTGGACTCTAAGGTCATGGTGAACACGGCGTGAGACCGTGAAGACTCTCTGTTCATGGAGGTGGAGGCCACCCTGCGGTTCCTCCAGCCCGTAGACAGCACCTGGAAGGGAGACATTGATGGAATGCTGATGTTTCGATACCCACCTGTTCTTACATTTACATTTACATTTAGTCATTTAGCAGACGCTCTTATCCAGAGCGACTTACAGTAAGTACAGGGACATTCCCCCTGAGGCAAGTAGGGTGAAGTGCCTTGCCCAAGGACACAACGTCAGTTGGCATGACGGGGAATCGAACTGGCAACCTTTGGATTACTAGCCCGACTCCCTCACCGCTCAGCCACCTGACTCCCTTGCATGACGGGTGCGGATTTGCGTTGATGTAACCAGTTGAAATCAAGTAGACGATGTTGATGCATATCTACCTGGTATGCCTCTGCTGCAGACGTGACAAACTTTTCAACAGACCCCTCAACAAATACCCCCTTCTTTATGTTTTCCCTCAGGAAGAGGCTGGCGGAGGCACTGTCCAGGAGGTCGTAGATCTGTTCGTTGTAGATTTCAATGAAGGAGCACTTGCACAGGAAGCTCTTGGAATTCCCAGACTAATAAACATAAAATAACATCTTGTTTAAATCCAGGCATCGATCAAACTGAAATTATTACAATCTTATATGCTTTGCTTGTGTCAGTATTAGCTCACCTTTTCCACTTCTCTGTTGATGAGAAAAAACAGGTACTCAAAACTCCGGGGTATAACTCCTCGCAGGTTGTCAGTGAAGTTGTCAGAATCCGATGGCCCTGGGATGAACATTCAGGTCAAGTTCTCAGTGGAATTGATGTGAATAATTAAGTACTTTAATTATCTAAAATAGGGAAGTAGTTTTGTCTTCTTACCAAGCATGGTAAAGGTTTTCCCAGAACCAGTTTGTCCACTGTTAGACAAACAAGAGTTTAAATAGTTTGCACAATGCTTTATCTAGCCACAGTATTCCATTCTTAAATTGTAAAGCCATAGAAAAAAATATACTCACTAGGCAAATATGGTCCCATTGTATCCATTTATACAAGACTCAACTATGTTTTTTGCTACGTTGGAGAACACAGCCTCCTGTTGTATGGAGAAAGCACAACGTTAGAAATACTGTTTGAGTATCGCTAGTCATGGTTAGTTAGGATCCTGTACAGTACATGGTATCAAGTCAGGTCCATCACCCACCTGGCTCGTGTCCATGTCTGCAACATGATCATAGGTGAAGTTGCGTGGTTCTGGCTTGGAGTGCAAGCGGATTGTGTTGTGTGAGGTGACCGTGAGACAGAGACCGTGATCTCCATCTGTTGTTAGGCCACTGCCCTGCGTCATAGGTCGCACCCGCACAAACACTTTGATGGAATCACTGTCGCCACTGCAGGAAAGTATTATCATCAGTCAGTAACGAAAACTGTCAAATCAATTGAACGTGGAATGTAGCAAACCATAAACTATCTAACGTAAAACCGTTCTCTGTAATGAAATGTATTTCAACTTTTAGATATAATATCTGTATGAAATATATTATTTAGACATCCCGATCGGGTTTAAACCTGAGGTAGTAGTGTGTTGTTAGCTAGAGCTACAAAACAGCGGAACCACTTTTACCTGGCAGCAAGTTGCGATGAATCCCCAGCATCTGTTGAACAAAATATATTGTTACAGTTGATTACTGTAGATAATTCCAGTTATAGCAGGCCAACTACGTTAAACCGGTGTCAAGGGCTAATTTATCCTGCTCGATGCCATGGTTAGCAAGTTATGGCTAGCATATCACTACTAGCGCATTACTAATGCGCTAGTAGTGATATGCTATCGATCCTGTTACTTGCTAATGCCATTAGCAAGTAACAGGATCGGATCATGTTATATTATCCATCAAGATGAAACTTCACTACCTTTAATCTTCGTTGTATTCATATTGGCTCCTTATGGTAAGGCGAAGGTGGTAGTTAACGGCTTCTTATGGCACGGTAGTTATCCAGTTTACAAATCAAGAGAAGTCCTGTTTACATCTTCTAAATTGGCGGGTACGTTCTGTGCTACCATAGCCCGTCTTTCTCTGGTGCCACTGTCGGAGGCTCGCTCATAGTTTCCGCCTGGGTTTGAAAACTTTAGCGCCCCCAGTGTCTTGGAGTTGACCACCGAGTGGCAAATGGTTCTAGCGCGCCCTCTCTTGATAACATCAAGAACAACATCCGTTTTTTTTATATTCGCTATGCAACGCTATTGGTTATTGGATCCGGAAGTGCTCAGAAGTGCTGTCCTATCATTGGTCCAAAGCGAGGAGTTTAAATTCGAAATTGCGACAAATCACCAAAAGGTCGAGCAGTGTTCGAAAAAGTTTTTTCTGTGTGGAGTCCGTTACTTGCGACAGCTAACACGTAAGTGACTGTTAATTTGAGGTATGTCTTTTAAGGACATGAAACTTGCTTTACAACGTTGCTTATGCAGTTCTGTTATGTGTTTGCGTATGTTTTATGATTTTCCTTGCTTGCCTGCAAGACAGCTGGTTTAGCTAGCTAATAATGTAGATATAGACAGACGAGCTAACTGACCAGAGCTAGCTGGTTTAGTTAGGCTAGCTAGCTCCAATATTGTAGCTAACTAACTAAAGCTACAATAGCAGCTTGACTAACAAACGTTACAAACCAACGTTTTGCTATGGTATTAGCAGACGCTTTGTGCTGTCTTATTTGCAAACGAGCTCTAAGCTAATAAATAAACATCGGGTAAAGTCATATGTCATTGATATCAAACTGTAAAGGATTACGGAGCGTTGCAGATTGGGTGTGTTCACATTGGCAGGACACGGATCGATCCGGCAGTGTGTGTAGGGAAATGGAACGACAGTCCACAATACTATTGGTGTGAGGAGTGAGGACAGTGGGTAAATAACAGCTACTTGAGCATTTCAGTTTGACACCTCTATCCTGGTCATGCCATCAAGAAAGAGTTAAGCGTTCAATATTAAAACGATAACTTGCCTTACAATGGTTAGGTATTAACCAATTCGATATTGATGTCGTGCGTGACAAGTTGAGTAGCTTTCTTTGTTGGCATGAGAATGATAGATTTTACCACTATCGCACTCCTTTCTCTTTAAGTATTCCACCCAGGCTGGTTGGTGCTGTTTACAGCTATTGGTAGGTTCTAAAGTGCACAAGTAGCTTATGAAGAGAGCTTATGAAGAGAGCTTGAATACAGCCATTCATTCACTGCGCAGTTTGTTAGTCATGTGATGTGAATGCCATGGGGCGTATTCCATTCCTGACGTTTCACATGCAAACCCCTATCAGACGGTGCAGCTGTTTAGACGGTATTCTGGTTGTGGTTAGATATTGCCCAGTAACTTGTTTGTCTCAATACAGAATGAGTTCAGTTCCTGTGAACGATGAGAATCGTGGGTTCTGCCCAGAAAGAAAGCACAGCGAAAGCGATACAAGTTTAGATATCTTTTCACTGGATCAACCGACAGGGAGACCCTCCATTCTTCGTCAGTCTCAGGCAGAGAATCTCCCCAACAAATCAGTGACGAAGGGAATAAAGGTACGTTTCAAGTTCAGTTCGAGCAGATTTGCAGTGCAACAACTACTTAATTTGTTAGTCGAATACTGACCCATCGATGTTGTGGCTTTTTAGGTTTGTTTTCAGACCCCGAGAAGAGATCCTGTCACAAAAAGAATAGTTTCTCCCACAAAATCCCTGAAAATGACAAGTCTGGATGAGTGTACCAAAGCCCTTGAGGCGTTGCAGTTGTCAACCACTTTACAGTTAGTACACTTTCTTTTTCATTTGATCTAGAACATGCAATCCATCATTAGAATATATACAGAGTCTGCAACTAAACCGTCCTCTTATTATATATATATTTTTTTTTTACAGGACTCAGGAAAGCACGGGGACATTGGATGGACCACAATCAGGTGAAGACTTACTTTATCCGAAACATTTACATGTTATGTTACTCATTGTAATATTTGCAGTTTATACAATTTGACTATTGGTAATATTCGTGTAACTTTTTCACACCAGATTTTACAGATGCGTTGCCTTTTCCTAATGAGGACATGCCCATCCAGAGCAAAGGCGGTTATCAGCTGGATTTTGACAACCTCGACGCCATCAATCCCTTCCAAGGACCTGCTCAAATGATCCCCTCTCCTCCAAGGCCTTGCGAATCAGTCGAGGAACCCATGCCTGCAGTACAGAATGAACTGGCCACCGGTGATACATTCACTCCTGAGGAGAGATCAGAAGAGTTTGTCACAGCGCTCGATGAGACCCTCCCATTCCTCCCGTCAGTGGAGAACTCCATGGCTGACATGTCCGGCGACGTCAACTCCACAGACAGCAGCGTGATCGTGATGGCTAAGAGTTCTGCCTTCGAGTTTCAAGACGTATCAAACAGCGAGGAGGAGCCGCCGGCCATGTCGTCCGACTGCCTCGATCAGGACGAGGTGTTATCCCGGTCCTCTGTCTTCGAGGATGCTCCCCTACCCACCAAGGGTTCTTACAATTTCGATTTTGATGACCTAGATTCAGTCAACCCTTTCCAAATGGGAGGCTCCAAAATTCAGAATTCTCCGGCGCTTGGCAGGAAGCTAACGTGCGAAGATCCACCTGCTGCGGTGGAACGCCAGGAGTTGGAGGTGGGTGGTGGAATGGAAGCTGAGGTCTTGATGGTGTCTCAGCCAATCGTAGAGACCCCTGTCCTTCCAGAGAAGCAGGAAATGGAAGCTGAGGTCTTGACGATTTCTCAGCCAATCGTAGAGACCCCTGTCCTTCCAGAGAAGCAGGAAATGGAAGCTGAGGTCTTGACGGTTTCTCAGCCAATCGTAGAGACCCCTGTCCTTCCAGAGATGAAGCCCATTGCTGCAATGTCCCCGACTTCCAGCGAGCCACCTGCTGAATCCCTGCTTCCTCCAAAAGAAGGCGCAGTCAAACTAGAGTTCAATTTTGATGATGGAGCAGTAAAACACAAGCCTCCTCCTAAAAAGTTTGGCAAAAGACCAGCAGGCATGAAGGCAACAGCAAAGAAGCCAGTATCTGAAAAGAAGGATTCCGTCTCACCTCAGAGCCCTCCAGTAAAGCAAGCGGATGACGCTGTTGCCGAAGTTGCAGTTCCCAAGGGCTCTTACGCCTTTGACTTTGACAAGTTGGATGACCCCAACTATAATCCCTTCGGTTCGAATGTTAAAATGACTGACTCTCCTAAGTGTGGTGTGATGTCCAGTCCACAGGGTAAGACACCCTCTTCAGTTAAAGAGGTTGCTACTGAACAGATGGATGAGCCCGTCGAGCAAAATACTTCATCGTCACCCCCAATGTACGTTTCATATTTCAATATTTAACTAACTGAAATGTTATGGACTATTTTTATGTTGAGCCTTGGTTTGTTTGTTGGTAGAAAGATGAAATAATCTGTGAATAACTATTGGATATGCTTTGTAAGTGAACCTGGCTTTTTGTCGTCTTTCCATTTCCAGCGGTGTTTCTTGTGAGGGAGATGACAGCCCAGCGACTGTCATTCGCTTGGACACTGACCCGAAGAAGGAAAGTGAGTTTGGAATCCCTGTAACAGATGTGTCTACTCTTGCCATTGGACACATCCACCAGGGCCATGATCACCTGACCCAGACACATGAGCGATCGGATGATGCTACTGGCTTCCTGGGAGCGAATGACATTGCACAGTGTCAGCTGCCCCTGCCTGGCCCTCTGAACAATCAGGAATCCACCAGAGAACCAGCCCAGCCTGTGCTCAGCACTCCAGAATTTGCCCATTTTGAACAGGCTCCACCAAATGGCATGGAACCCATGGAGGACTTTGTTCCCGGAGCAATGTGTAAGTCAAACGTGTAAAGAGAACGAAACCAACATGTTCTCACGTTAGGAGTTTCAGTTGACTAACTTGGGCCTCCCTTCTCCCCTAGTTATGTCGAATGACTTTGACGGTCAGATGGACTACCTGGAGCAGTTTGGATCCACCACTGTGAGTGTATATTCATTTTTCTATGAGCTGTGAATGTTATGTATCCATAAGTCTATATCCACCAACTCTCTTCTTGATTTTGTCCAGTTCAAGGAGTCTGCACTGAGGAAACAGTCGTTGTACCTGAAGTTTGACCCCCTGCTGAGGGAGAGTCCTAAGAAGCCTGGCGGTGCTCCAGGGTTGGATAACCTCCCTCGCCCTGCTGCCTTCGCCTCCCGGTGGGTTTCACAACAACCTTCTGTTTTACCAAGACTGACTTCTGTACAGGACTGACTGAAACGACGTGACTTATTTGTCCAGCTTTTGGTACGAATTGATTGAGAAGTTCTGTGGTTGTTTCAGGATGGAGACAAACCGTTCCGGCGCCAAGGAAAGCATGAGCGGCCCGAAAATGGATGACTTCAGGTTCTTAGGCATTCCAGCACAAGTAAGTAAACTGTCAATGATGAAAGTTTTCACTCGTTTAGTACGACCTTTTGTAAGTGTGTGGGAGGGGGGGGGGGGTCACAGTAATGAAGTATGTACATCAATTTCAAGGTCTGCCTTCTCCCCCCCTCCCCCCATTCTTATTTGTGTTGTTCTGGTGCAGAATGCTCCTCTGCTAGACAGTCTGGCCTCTGCCTTCTCCCAGCCCAGTAGCGAGGATGCCATCATTGAAGTGCTGAAGTACAGTCAGAAGGACATGGATGATGCCATCGCGAGGGTCGAGGCACGGGAACAGGAGAAGGAGAAGCAGTGGGTGGCCAAGTATGACGAGCTGTCTCTGGATAACCAAGAGCTGAGGTAGACCGTCGAGCCAGCGCACAGTCGCTTCAGTCACTTGCTTTTCGTTCGATATGTTTATTAACTCTTTCTTTACTCCGACAGGAACATTCTCTCCGGGTATGAAACCACGATCGTTCAGATGATGGGTATGTGGCTTCTTTTTTTCTTTTTTTTACATTTAGGAGGTGTTACGGTTTGGGTAGGTTTTGAATGCGAGGCATGATTTGTTCCTCTCGCTGCAGCTGAGCATCAGAAGGAGAAGGACATGGCCCAGTCTGCCCTCTGCAAGGTTCTGCAGGAGAAGGAGCAGATCGCCACAGGATCTGAATGCCATGGAGAGGTCTCTCTCTGACCTCTGCAAGAGACTGGACAAACACAAGGATGCCATTGGGGGTTATAAAAAGGTCAGTTTCGAAAAGAGGATGTACTTGTTGGTATATTATGTTGTGGGTTGTTTGGCAGGATAAGCTTGGCTGCTATTGTTTATGGTTTTGTTTTACCAATTTATGTTAGACACTTACTGACATTGCACCTGTTCAATTTGAGTCTCACACAGTCTCACGAACCCACTAAACATTCCTGTGATCTCCCTCTCCTGCCTAGAACGAGGAGGTCCTGAAGAAGTGTGCTCAGGACTACCTGGCCGAGATCAAGAAGGTGGAGCAGCGCTACCAGGCGCTGAAAGCCCACGCAGAGGAGAAGATCAGCCTGTGAGTGGAGCTAGCCCAACGTCCACACACACACCCCGTATCCATGTCATCGTTGTGTGTTGTCATGACTAAATGATGGACTCTGTGTCTGCAGGGCCAATGGAGAGATCGCTGAGGTGCGCTCCAAGCTGAAGTCTGAGTCTTCTGCTCTTAAAGCACAGCTGCGCCGGGAGCAGCTGAAGGTGCAGTCGCTGGACAAGAACCTGGACCAGAAAGTACGTTGGTTGTGATTTAGTAGAGTCCATCGTGTACTGTACGGAATCGTCAAAAATAACCGATCTTGTAGGATGTGTGTGTGTTGTGAGTCTTGAGGTTAAGGCTAGTTGTTTCGAGGCTGTTTTCTAATCCAATGTTGTCTCTCCTCCCCTCAAGGTGAAAGAGGTCGAGGAACTGACCAGCCTTTGTGACGAGTTGATCGCTAAAGTCCAGAAAGGTTGATTTTATTCTGTACGTGTCCTGTTTGTTCCTGTCCTTATTTGTGTACTGTAGTTGAGGCATTTTTTCTCCAGAACATTGTCAGAATAGGGCTTTGTAAATAAATTGTAGCTGCTTTTGGAGATCAAGCGGTGCCAGTATTTGATTTGCTCTTGCCTCTAAATCCATGTTTGTTAGATGTTTTCCTCATCTTCTGATCCATACTGTTTTATAGTAATTAATAAAACTTTCACTTTCAGCTTGTCATGTGCAGTGTATTTTGTCCAGTTCATAATTGATCCTGCTTTTACTCATGTGGGAAGGGTGTAGAAAAGAAATTTCTCAAGGAATCCAGATTTCCTTAAGTTGTCTATAATCAGGGTTCCCGCGGGGTCTTAAAAGTCTAAAATTCGGAACTTTAAATTTAAGGCCTTAAAACATCTTAAAGGTCACATGACATGCTGTTTTTGGATGCTTTTATATAGGCCTTAGTGGTCCCCTAATACTGTATCAGAAGTCTCTTTCCCGAAAATCAGCCTTGGTGCAGAATTACAGCCACTACTAGCAGTCCCACAAGGAGCTTTCCTCAGAACGCGCTGTTTTGGTGTCTGTAGCTTTAAATGCTAATGAGGAGCGGAGGGGCGGCACCATGCGCTAATGTTTACAACGGATGTATCGCAATGGCTGTAACCCCGTTGCTGTAAAATACCTCGAATTTGCCCATTCTCATCTGATAACCCTGGTTTGCAGAGGTACACACTCAGTCATTTCAATGAGGGGAAAGGTGGATATCGCGCGCTGCCATAACACCAACAGCAGAACGTTTATCCAAATAACAAAGAAGTGTACAACACTCACGTACAGCATATGTATTCACACTTATACTTGATGCTATCTACCTTTCCATAGCGACAGTAACTCAGCTGTTAGCTGCAGAGCTAATGTTACAGCCACATTCTAAGGGTAGCAAGCTAGGTAACCATATACAGTAAAGCTACAAAATGATATAGCGTTAGTTAACTTACTTGTCCGAGGTTAGTAGCTGGACGAAGGAGAGTTAGTACTGATCCAGAATTTAATTTCAGCAAGGCCAGTATTAGCTCAAATTGAGGAAACAGTCGTGGCTGAAGTGTTTGGCGCAGACATACAAAACAAATGCGCCTACAACAGAAGTTGTGTAGGCGCATTTTCAGCGAAAATAAAATTAAGATACTGATTGTTTAGAGGCTCGGATGACGGAACTACAAAAAGACTTGTGTGTTGATTTGTACATCCAAGCACTGAGCAACTGTTATGCTTCGTTCGTTTGCTAGCCATGGCATGATGTCTCTGCAGGAAAACACGATATTGCACTCGCCCTTGCACAATCGTAGCTCAATTCCTCATTGGCGGGCCAGATTATCTGGGCGGGCACAGCAGAGAGAAGGGCTGTAGCCTGGCTCCTTGTTACGTCAATAAGAGGAGATTTTCAAACCGAGCGTTTGAGCCTTCATTTTCTCAAAGGCGGAGAAGAACACCCAGGGCTTGGTTTACACCTATCGAAAATTCTAGCCACTGGGGGACCAAAGGCAGGCTAGGGGAACTCATATTAATGTTAAATAACCTCCTAAAGTGAAGTTTTCATGTCATGTGACCTTTAAAGATAAATAAAACTGATATAAGGTCAGGTTTCTTTGATTTTGAATATTTGTTTGGTAATGCATCATGTAGGTCTTAAATTTCAATCTTTATGGTCTTAAATTTGACTTACTGAAACCTGCAAGAACCCTGACAAGTCTCCTAGATTTGTAGTAGTATTACACAACATGAACAATTAGTTTACAAAGTGCATGTATGCTGCAATTGTGAGGATTATTAGTATCAGGTTCTAGTCACACTGAGGTCCTTTCACAATCCACAAGGTGGCAGTGTTTACAACATAATCACACATCTCAATCCATCTAAGGTATTTTGTGTATGTCTTTAGAGGGGTCATGCATGACCATCTATATTTGATTGTCATAGCACAAATTAATTGGCAGGTTTATACGTATCATCTAAGCAGTTGCATGAGTCAAGTTTGATTTATAAAACATTTATAGTTCTTCAAAAGCTCTTATGGTCTGGAGTCTGGGAGCTCCACTGTCCTGCAACACGGCTGTTCCAATACAATGCAGCCCTTCTTTCCAGAGCAATCACAGACCCCTGTCACATCCCTCCCAGGGCAGGACAATGCACTTCCTAAAACGCTGAAAGGGTATCCCACCTAGATTGGAGCTGAATGAGGTGGTGGAGTAGAGGAGGGCGGTGGAAGGGATTGATTCACTTTCTTAAAAGGGGAAAGATGCTAGTCTTTTGGTGTAGTCTTGCAGGGGCCATCACTCATCTAAGGGGCTGTGAGAGTGCTCTGTCCTGAGGTTGTTCCCTGTGTCTGTTCAGGCATTCATCCCAGCAGCATCAGGCCCTGCGCTGGCCGGAGAGGCATTACTGCCTGCATCAATCTGGACGCTGTGGAGCCCACAGGATAACCACAGGATAACCACATGATAACCAACCTGTTAGGATAACATAACCATGGTACATCCCAGAAGTCAAAAAAATGATTTTGTCGAGTCGATAAAAAATTCTAAAAATCAACTAAGGTGTTATATATTGTTTTTAATCTTTTAATCAAACGGTAGCAAATTAAACTTACTAAACCAAATGATGTAGCTTAGTTTATTTTCTTCTTTTAAGATGATATTTCATACAGGATTGTCAAATATAACCAATTAAATACAGTACATGATGGACTAAATACTAGCACGGACTAAATATGATTCAACTGGCGGTGCTTATGTGCTATAGGCTATACTTTACATCTGAACCACAGTTAACCTTTATAATATTACATACTTGAGATCAAAATACATATAAAATGCCTAAGTTCGGAAAACAAACATACAATGTGATTCCTTAATAAAATAAATAAAATATACATGACGAGTTTCAAAATGTGTATAATCGACTACATCTATAGAAACTAAAATACTTTCCATTGTTGTCATATACAGTGGTATCGTATATACAGCAAAGCCTTCTGGGTATTCTGGGGATATCACCACTACATAAACACGCATACTAGCCTAGTGGTAGCAACCTAAACGTTTGTGTTCTGGACATTGAAGTGTTGCAAGGTCCTAGATGTAGAAACCTAAATATCGTATCCCTTGCAGTCTCTCAGATATGGCAAGGCTCAGGTACCTCAATACAACCCAGGAGGCGACCTGTGAAAGGTCAACCTGTGAGAGGTCAACCTATGTGACCTTATGGGTGAAAACAGGAGAGAGACATGGTCACTGATGGACACAGATCCGGTAAAGAAGAGTGGTCAGTTTAGATGGATGAGCACATCAAATCTAAAACAATACAAGATCAAAGGGCGTACCTGAGTATGGGCATGCACCCAGCCCTTCTGCAATATGTTCAGTACCATTTTAATCACGACAAAACAAAGCTTGAGTAGAGGTAAAGGTTGACACTGACCCCAGTCCTGATCCTTGAACCCCTGTAGATGAGGGTCGACAGCACGTCACTGTGAATCTCAAAAGCTACCATTCGATCTCGTTCGACCTTGCAGAATCTCAACATGTTTATAGAAAGTAAGTGCACATCAGGCTTTAATTGGTTTTAGTGGTGTGAAATCTGTACACATTAGTACCAAGCGACGTTGATGAAATGTCTGGAACCACTCTCATTTGTTCCAGAATGTGTGGTTACTTCTGATGAAGCACCGCTCAGGCACTACTGTGTAGTTGTATCTGGAACCCTCAGCACGGTCTGGTCCAGTGAGGGTTCAGGCCAGGTTTGAGAACAGTTAAAACGAGCAGTCCCAGGCTTTTGTGCCTGACAACGAGCGGTTTTCTAGTACGGTCCAGAACAGAGCTCAGACGCTCTCTGGACATCACAGGCACAGAGAGAGAGAGGAGGACGGAGGGAACATCGCTGCCCCGGGGAGGGGGGGAGGGAGGGAGGGAGGGAGGGAGGGAGGGGGGGAGGGAGGGAGGGGGCTAACACTGAAAGTGAATGTGTTGATGCTGGTGTACTTCCCCATCCACGTGAGAGTGTGTGTGCGTGTGAATGTCAGTGTAGATCTTAGGGTAGATTTTGGTCGGGAGGGTCGACCCCCCCTGGGTGAGGAGCAACTGCTTCTGGGTCAGGTAGTCCTCGTAGTTTATGGAGCTCAGGCAGTCTTTGTCTGGGCTGGAGGACGTGGAGGAGGGGGCCACGCAGTTGCGGTCCCGGTCCCGGTAGGGCAGGCGGTGGGAGGCCTGCAGGGCCTGGGAGGCCGCCGTGGGGGCACTGGGAGGAGAGCAGTGCTTCTTGCTCTGACAGAACCACAGCAGCACCGTGCCGAAGATAAACACCATGCCAGCAGGGATGCCGATGATGACAGGCCAGGGCAGGGTGCTGGAGGCTGGGGTGAACATCGGGGTGATGGGGGGCTTGGAGTCTGGAGGACGACAGGAGCAGAGAAGAGAAAGGTTCAACACACATGATGATCGTCGATAGTGGTCAAATAGTACGTCGATAGTAGTAGATAGTGGTCAGATCAAATACAATTTGATTTGTGTTTCCCTTTTTACAAGCAAGTGTCACAGAGGGCTTCACGTATGCTCATAAAACCACAACTAAACCCTCATAGGAGCCTAGTGTCACATCAGAGGAGGTTCAGCGTCACATCTGAACTGCTCTTACCAGGCAGCACAGTCAGGAAGGCGCTGCGGAAGCTGTAGCCCATGGTGTTGGCCCCCAGGCAGATGTACATGCCAGCGTCCTCCTCCTTGGCCCTGGTGATGAGCAGCTTGTTGAGGTAGGAGCCGTCGGGCCGCGACCACACCTCCCCCGTGGGCAGCACCACGAAGCGGTGGTCGCCCACCTCGATGGTGGAGTTGTAGCGGCTCTCCTCGTTGGACTCCACCCGCTTGAGCCACTGGATGACGGGTTTGACGTCGCTCCTCACCTTGCACTGGAAGGAGGTGGTGCCCCCGTAGTCCACCGTGGTGTTGACCGGGTGAGTGCCCGTCAGGATGGGCTTGGAGTTGGTCCGCTCTGCGGAGAAACACAACGGGAGCCGACTGTCACAACAGAGCTCCCGCGGCCGTGACGTGATGGAGAACATTGAACAGGCAGCGACGTCTCTACGGATACGGCCCTCAGGCTCGGGACGAGTAATTGGTAGAGAGAGAGAGAGAGAGGGGGAAATACCGCATGTAACACAAGAGGTATGTGTGACTTGTTTTCTCTCTATCTGCCCCTGGTTGTGTAGCACATGTCTCAGAAGTTGGGCGTGGGGGGGGGTGGAGGTTCTGGCAGACAGCTGGACCATAATCATCCCCAGATTGGGTATAGGGGCTCCGGGTTAAGCAGCACCTTTCCCCCTCCCCGCCGAACACAACCTCTCCCATCTCAGACTCCCCCTTCTCAATATGCTTCTCATATACATGATTACACAAACACATTGGTCCATGGACGCAGGGCTGGGAGCAAGGCTCCTGATCAAATGCAGCCGCGTGGAGAAGGTAGATCAGAGAGAAAGAACCTCTCAAAGGTCACGGTTCTTCCTTGGTCAAATTCCCATCCAGAATGGCTAATGACTGTGTTCCTAAGTACTGTACGTAGATGTTCTATCATAGAACTTTTTTTCCCTTTCTCTGATCACTAACAGAGAAAGGGAAAACAGCAAGAAAAGGACACATCTCAATCCTCTTTCTTCCTACACTCATTCAGGTGGACTCTTCGCCCTCTACAGAAGAGTCAGACTATCGCTGCAGGATACTTACGTATGACCTCCACTTTGTAAGTGGCGTTGATCTCCCCGGCCCGGTTAGAGACCCTGCAGGTGTAGCGTCCGCTGTGCTCTGGGGTCAGGTTCCTCAGGCTCAGGGTCCACTTCTTCTGGCGCCCTTCGCCGACCTCTCTCTCCGTCAGCGGGCGCTCGTCCTTCAGCCAGACGATGTCTGGACGAGGGTTCCCGCTGGCCGCGCACTTCAGACGCACCGAGCTGCCCACGGGACGGGCGATCACACGCTTCCTCATCTTGGCAGGCTGGGTGAACCTGGGCCGGACTGACGAGAAACAGGGAAACGGAGAGAGGTTTATGGGTTTGTGGGTTGCCACTGCTGTGCTTCACTGAATGATAGAAACTGTAGGGTTTATGTGAATATTTTAGGATCCTCTGGACAATGAGATGCTACTTCTCAAAGGGATATCGTTTGGTTAAATTGTAACCCAGCGATTCTCCTGCATGCTGCACGGTGGACGGCTCTCACCTAGTTTACCTGACAGGCTGTCTGGGCCCGACTCCGCCTCCAGGTTATCTGCCACCCCGGGCCCGGTCTTGTCGGAACCAGAGTCGTCTGTGGAGGAAAGAGAGAGAGAGAGGAAGAGAGAAAGGAGAAAGAGAGAGAGGAAGAGAGAGAGAGATAAAGAAAGAGAGAGAGAGGAAGAAAAAAAGGAGAAAGCGAGAGGGAGAGAGAGAGGAAGAGAGAGGAAGGGAGAGAGAGATAGGAAGAAAGAGAGAAGAGAGAGAAGGAGAGAGGAAGAGAGAGAGACACACGTCACCACAGAGCAGCAGGAACACCAGTCAGGGATGCTGAGGAGATGCATCCTGCAGAACTGAATCCTAAGTGTGTTAAAACGATGGAATTGTTGTGCCCAGCCGGCATGCAGCAAAGGCCTTAGAAGCCTTAACTGAGGGTGATGACAGAGATTATACAGTAATCCTATTAGGACTTTACTTGTGTTCTGTGGACATTTTTGGCTCATATCGAATGCAGTTGGGTTCCAGAGACCACAGAGACTTAGTTTACTTGGTAATTCCCACACAAAAATATATACTTTCTTTGTGATTATTCTGGTCATTCAAAATAGTAATAATATACTTTAAGTTGGAAACATGAGGGATTTGTAGTAAGTAGAACAGACACACACACTAATAACACTCTTAAAGGAGTCATGGCCTCTCAACATGTCAGAAGCTACTGCAAAGCACTGACATATCGAGCAGATTAAAGAACAACAGAGTTGTTTCACAAACAGTGAAATATCACTTTTCCATTTCGATCCAATCCACTTTGTTTCACAATCCTTAAAACGAAGTGGGAACACCATGCAGACACCGTGAAACACTCTTGGCTCAGTACATTTAGCATTTATAGATAGAATCCGCAGAGGGGAGCATGTTAAGGTCACAACACTGGAGAGTTTGAGAGTAACACGATCGGTTTTCATAAGCCCAGTTCCAGGAGGCAGCTGGCGACGTGATGTCATCGACTGAGTGACATCATATGGTGGCGCTAAGACAGGGCTTAGTGAAAATATAATGAATGAAACTTAAGTGGACGGTTGGTAATACACATCAACTGGGGAAGATGGGCATTCATGAGTATCTGACACAGATCAGGATTGCTGCCATTCCTTTGCCGTGCGAGACGTAAACGACCGCTTGTGTCGCAGACGATAAGCCAGAGCACAGCTGGGGGTTAAAATGATTTCATCTGATACCAGAACACGGAACGCTGTCAAATCGTATAAAACCTAGCTGTGAAATCATTCGCAAAGTTTCACCATCTTTCAACATTCCAGTCTCCGGTTCCTGAAGTTCTGACATGTTCTCTGACATCTATTCATTACGACTTCTAACGCTCACATTTTAATCGACGTCCAGTACACTCACGTCAAACACACTTTGTAACCTCTCTCACGAGACACTATGTCAAATTCTCAAGAAGATCTACAGAATACCCTACAGCTGGTTCTGTGAGCAAAGCCTCGTTTCTCTCGCAGGAACCTGAGCTCCGTGTAGCCTCCGGTTGAATTTCTCGAAATGCATTTTGGCACGCTTGATTCTGACTCTGTGTTTGATTGGGGCAGGTAGAGAGACCAGATGTGGCTTCTACCCCCCACCACCCCACCCCCTCCACCCCCTCTCCCTCCAGACGCCCTCCCGGTTCCCCCCAAAACCCTCCAAAGCTCTCAAGGGTTCTCCGGGCACAAGCCCTCCATTGTCCCCTGTAGCACCGGGGCCAGCCATGATGTCATGGCTATTTGAAGGGCTTTAACTAGCCAACTATAATAACCCATTCCTTTAAAAAAAAAAAAAACAGCCTCCATTGGAAGAAATATTTTTCTGTTGCTCACTTGGGGTCTCCACATTCCTCCCTGTTCCTGAACCTCCCAATCCAAACACAGTCCCACACTGACAGGATTTTTGCTCATTTTGTATTTTTTTTGTGTGTTAAAAAAAAAAAAAAAAAAAAAAAGATTTTAAGTTCCTGAATCTATTTCCTCTTTACTTTTTGAAGGTCTTTGGGAACAAAGGCGCCCTTTTATAAGTGTGTTTCTACCACCAGTCCTGGCTGCTATTGTCTTTACACAATGTAGGCTCACTGGAGCCACAGAGCAGGAGGAGGAAGAACAGCTCTCCCGCTGCTGCCATGTAACTGTTATTGTTGGAATACTGAAAAATATAATTATGAGTAAACGGAGAGGACCGAGGGGCCTCGCTGACTGTCCGTCTCCGCTTGCTCTCCCGCTTGCTCGTCCTTTTCAAGAGGCCCCGCGCTCCTCCTGCATCAAAGAGGAACGGAGAGAGACAATCTGCAGGGCTCCTGAGAGACACGACGTCTCACTGATAACATGTCATTTGTCTTCCTGGAGTGGGCCCCTAAGAAAACAAGGGCTTTGATTATCAGGAAGCGAGCAAGACTTGTATCGATAGCCCCGAGCCGAAAGGACCCATCGCAATTTCACGCACGACAAACACATTTACATTTAGTCATTTAGCAAGACCCTCTTATCCAGAGCGACTAACAGTAAGTACAGGGACATTCCCCCCGAGGCAAGTAGGGTGAAGTGCCTTTCCCAAGGACACAACGTCATTGTGTACGGCTGGAATCAAACCAGCGAACCTTCTGATTCATAGCCCGATTCCCTAACCGCTCAGCCATCTGACTCACACACCTGGGAACACACCTGCATGCAGCAGCTAAACATCGGGCAGAGAGGCGATTCCGTTGAGCTGTTGATCTACGGTAATTCAGGGTTGCATGCTCTCACCCCTGGCCGGCTCCATTCACAAATCCAGCTACAGGAAGTGCATTCCCCTGTTCCTTCCTCTGGCCCTGGTGCAACAGCTGAATCGCAGGAAAAGCCCCCATGATTGTGGGGGTCCCAACAAGCTCCAGATGTTGTTGGGGACATTCTAATGTTATGTGTAGTTGCCTTGCATCACACTCTGGAGATCTCCAAACAGCTACCATATGCTATAAGTCACACATGGGACCATTTATCTAAACGGTCACCCAAAACTGCAGCATCTCCAGAGCAATCTCAATACAGCTGACAGTTAACGACCTGAGCGCTCAAGAAGGGCCCATTGAGATCAGACCCAGGTTATCCTGCTGAGGTTATGCAGAATGTCAACACTGTGTTTGTATTTAAGTAGCCTAAACTAGACATGTTAATACAACAAGATTGAGCTGTAAAAACATGTTATGTTGATGCCATCTGATTATATCTTTAACATCATATAAGTCAACCCTGCAGATAACTGACTGATGGTGAGTCAGTCAGATCTGTCTGTCTGGCAGACCTGACCGTCTGTCTGTCTGGCAGACCTGACCTGACCGTCTGTCTGTCTGGCAGACCTGACCGCCTGTCTGTCTGTCTGGCAGACATGTCTGTCTGTCTGTCTGGCAGACCTGACCGCCTGTCTGTCTGTCTGGCAGACCTGACCATCTGTCTGTCTGTCAGACCTGATCGTCTGTCTGTCTGTCAGACCTGATCGTCTGTCTGACCATCTGTCTGTCTGTCTGTCCACCAGGAGGAGGGGGTGTTTGGGGCCAGTTGTCAGGAGACCATCCCAAACAGTGCCCAAACAACCAGCTGGAGGGGGGGGGGGGGGGGGCGGGGGGGGGGGGGGGGGGGGGGGGGGGGGGGCGGGGGATTGAAGAGGCGCCATGTTGCACTGGCCCACCAGATTCTTGGGATAGCTCAGGGGAGGACAGGCTGCCTGCTGGCAGATGGGGGAGAGGGAGACATCTCCAACAGCACGCCCCAACACAGCGGATCCCCACGTGACATCATCGGCAGACCGCCCTCTCCTTTCCTCTCCGTGTCTTGCTTCTAGAAGTCTCCCTCTTCTCTCCCCTCCCCTAATCTCCCCCTGTCTGCCTTCCCCCTTGTATGTCCCCGCTGATGCAGACTGTAATGCTTAAACAGTGTGTTGTGCACCGAGGGCCTTGAGCTTGAAAGGCTGCCAGGATATCGTCGCCACTGTTCCCCTGAACGGCACTATAACTGACTGCAGTTGTTTCTCTTTCTTTTCTGAGCTCCAGTAGAAATAATAAACTTGCATGATGGATATTGTATGTGGAGCTGGGCTGGAATCTAGCCTGTATAACACCCCCCATTTACAACATTTCAAATAAATAATCTCTCCCCTTTTCTCTTTGAGGATTGTAGCACGCCTCCCAACTGGATACCAAACCAGCTACAAGCTGCAACACAATTCAAATGTCTCACAATTAGCTGTGCTAAGTTGAATGGAAACTGTTGCTCAGGATAATTGGGCACCATTACTCTGTTCTTAGCTGTCAGGCCTCCCTACCTATGCCTCCGGTCCTGCAGGAATCTGAAAACAAGCCTAATCCCAACAACGTGAAAAGTGTCCGCTGCGCTGTACCCCTGATGGAACAATTATCTACGTCTGCTAAATGACTAAATGCTAAATGACTAAATGTAAAACAAAGTGGTGACGGGCTGGCAGTTCTTGGCCGCGATGACGGACGAGAGAGAAGGATCTGGAGAAAGGGAGGAGGTGAGAGGGGAGAAGGTTTCTGTGGTCTTTCACAACGGAGATGTGGAAGGACTCCTGCGAGGCTGGTGTTGGCCCAGCGTTGGTCACGCACTCACCACAACCAGGAGAGAAGGGGAACATGGAGCCATGTCCAGCAGGAAGGGGAAGTGAAGCCAAACTGTTTGTAGTCTAGGGAGGGTAAAATCATACAGAGGACAAGAAAAAGGAGAGGGGAAACAATCCTTCTGAGAAGGAGAAGAAAGTTCAAAAGGTACAAGAAGAATTTGAGTCTGTCCTTATGTGGGAGTAGAACTACCACAGGCAGCCAGGCACAACTGATCTGGAGCAACTTCTCTGCTTCATCACAGTGGGCTGAAATCGTTTTCATTGAAGTCTTCATTCCATTGAAGCTCTCTCTCAGATAGAGAGCAGCAGGAGCCAAGCTGGATAAATCATTTCTGACTTACACACTACTGTACAGTAATAAAAGAAGTGCTATGTATCATTCGGATGACTTCACTTCAAGATTTACACAGAGTGCTGCCTGATTACACAAATTAATCTAAACAGAGAATGAGACGGTAGTTACCCAAAAAGAGGTTAAAAAAAATACGACTTTAAGAAGTCCTCAAGAGTTATATGGCCAAAAAAGCAGATCATGTAAACATGAAGATTAGGAAGTGTTAGAGACAGCTCAAAACAACTTTCTTAACACATCACACAGCTGTAGTGTGACCTTTGACCTCTTCTCCTGTCCTCATGTCTCCATCCTTTCCTTTTAAGGAAATCAAAACAGAAACACCCTATCTTTGACCATGCTTGCAACCTCAACTTGAACTAGAATCAAAATAACACTGAGAAACTCTCTTCCCCAATTACCCCGCTATGCCCCTAACATGCAGCCATAAAACAACAAGCACCATTCACTCCACAGTGTTTCCCAGATCTGACTGATAAGACCTGTGTCCTGGTGTGAGAAGCCGTCACAAGACTGAGGAGCAGCTTCTCCATTGGGCCCCTGGACTCCCTCCCTCCCTTTCTCCCTTTCTCCCTCCCTCCCTCCCTCCCTCCCTCCCTCCCTCCCTCCCTCCCTCCCTCTCTCTCTGGGAGACTCTGACCCTAATTAGGCATCTTAGAGTAATTAGGCTACACAGAACCTTCACGCTCCATTCCTCTCATTCATCATGCTCCAGTCAGTAGGACAGGAAATGTACTGTACACACAGACACACACACACACCTATACTTGTATACACACATGCGCACACACACACATATACTTGCGCACACACACACACACACAGACACACAGACACTCGACTCACACACAGACCCAACAGAGCCGGCACGCTTTAGGAACTGGGGAATTAGACTTGGTGTCTGCCTGGTCTCTACTAACATGAAGAGACTTCACAGGAAAGCGTTAATCACGTAGGTAAAAGTAAATGTGTTTCTTGTAAAGCCGCTTCAAGTCCCAGGTCTCCTGGCCTCATCGAGTCACGGTTTAGCCCGGGGAGAGGAGAGATTTCCAGATCCACTTGAGTCACAGAGGACGAAGCACTATGAAACTATATCCCAAACGGCTGTTGACTCTGGGCATTGTGCGCGGAGGATATCTCAGATATTAGAGATGAAGAGATCAGCCTCTAACCCTCAGCTCTAAATCCCCGTGTTTCAGACCGTAACCTCCGTGAAGCACGTCTTTGAACATCTGCAACTTGACAAGATCTTGAACTTGGGGGGTGGGAGGGTAGGCGAGGGGGGAAGCATTACATATGTAACTTCACCGGAAGATCGTAAGCCTTTCTACTGAGCCTGGGCAGAGTTACTGGAAAGGTGACTTCATCCACAGTGCGGGGCTAATTAGGCATTCGCTTTTGACGAGTAAGACGTGTAACACAAGCCGAACTCCAAACACAACTTCAACTCATAGTGCCTGTTCAGTTTAACCAAGGCCACAGTCAAGCCACATTACACAACACCTGACACGACGCCTTGCATAAACAGTCGTGTCAATGGCAGCAATAAAAAAAAGTCTGTCCAGTCACTCACCAATCACTATGAGGGTGTAGTTGATGTTGACGCTGCCAAACCCGTTGGTGGCCTTGCAGATGTAGGTCCCAGCATCCTCAGCCTCCACTTCCTTGATCTTGAGCCCCAGACGGAGGATTCGGAAGCGGATCCAGCCGCTGTGGATGTTTCTTCCGTCCTTGGTCCACATGATGAGGGGCGGGGGGTCTCCCTCCACCAGGCAGGGCAGCTTGATGGCGCTGCCCAAGCGGGCTGTCTGCCTGTGGGCCACTCTCTCCGCCACCCTCGGGGGCCCTGAGGGAACACACAGGCAGTGGGTTCAACCAGCTGACCTCTCGTGTACTGCGTGGTAAACAGCTGGTCGATTCAACACGTCTTAAACGACGTCTGTAGGAATCCTATTAGAAGAGTAAGTACGACTGCATGTTTGAATTTAAATCAATCCATCTGACTGTGGCCTAGCTGCTCTCAGGCCTGTCTGCCTGGAGGTGGGCCGAGGGACAGAGTTAGGGGTCATTTGCCACCCCTAAGTCAGATTATCTGGAGATGCTGAAACCAGATTGTAATAATTGGACTAGTCCTGTCGTCCATTTCACAGGGGCTAAAGCGCTCTGGCTCTGCTTGTGTGTAGCGTGCTGGAGATCAAAGCAGAGAGGGGGCGGGCCCCGGCCAAGCGGACAGCAGCCCTCTGCTGGGGCTCTTAATTGGCCCAGGTTTGCTCTCCCTCAGATCTGGTGAAGTGGAGCGCTCCCGGGATGGAGGCCTGCAGTGCCCTTACTGCTGCAGCAAGGAGCACAGCTACTGAACACACACACACACACACAACCACCGAGCCCAACAGACAGGAACACCAAGGGGGGGGGGGAGGAGAGGAGGGTAGAAGAGGAGAGGGAGAGGAGGAGAGGAGGGTAGAAGAGGAGAGGGAGAGGAGGGTAGAAGAGGAGAGGGAGAGGAGGGTAGAAGAGGAGAGGGAGAGGAGGGTAGAAGAGGAGAGGGAGAGGAGGAGAGAGGAGAGGAGGGTAGAAGAGGAGAGGGAGAGGAGGAGAGAGGAGAGGAGAGGGAGAGGAGGAGAGAGGAGTAGAAGAGGAGAGGGAGAGGAGAGAGGAGGAGAGGAGAGTGGAGAGGAGAGAAGGGTAGAAGAGGAGAGGAGAGAAGGGTAGAAGAGGAGGAGAGGGAGAGGAGGAGAGAGGAGAGAGAAGGGTAGAAGAGGGAGGAGGAGAGAGGAGAGGAGAGAAGGGTAGAAGAGGAGGAGAGGGAACAGGAGGAGAGAGGAGAGTGGAGAGGAGGAGAGAGGAGAGAAGGGCATTAAAGGAGAGGAAAGCAGTGGAGAGTCACAACTCTGAAAAGCAAGGTCTGCTTAGTCATCCACAGATGGTCAGTCTGGTCGCAGTAAAAACTAAGGGGCAGGGCAAACAAACAAGGCCCCTCTAAACACACACACACTCTCACATTCCAATGGAGCATTTCACACGTATGGTAAACAAGCAGTGCATTATATAGGTGTGTGTGTGTGTGTGTGTGTTGGGGGGGGGGGGGGGGCTGTGGGAGAGGGCGCTCCAGATAACTCCATCTGGCCTTTAATGGTCACGTTGCAAGCAGATGTTTCTCCAGCTCAGGTGGAGGGTCTGGATCCAAGAGAAGGGTTATTAACTGGGAACTGGAGAAGGTAAGCGCCAGCCTCTGTTCAGTGTTATGCTGATGGCCTATAACAACAGGAAACCCAAGTGTGCGAAAAGAAAAACCTATTGTTGCACCAACCGTAGTGTGCAAGCGTTTTGATCTACGCTATGATGTCATCTATGATCTGTGAGCGGAGATGAAGTTTCTGCCATCTTAAATTGATGTCAAATTAAACCAAGCACAAGCATGTGTGCACGAATATGTGCTTGTGCACGTATACACACACACACACATTGACACACACACACGTTGAACACACATACACATTGACACACACACACACTTGACACACACACACGTTAACACACACACACATTGACACACACTCCACACACCAGTCAGGGTTCGCCTTCCTTTCCTTGGACGGTCTTCCTGTTCCACAGCAGGCACAGGAAATTGAAAGTGTCACTGTTTACGTCTGCGGAGCAAACGTGACCACAGGATTTGTTTTGTTTTTTGTCAGCCAGCCCATATCTCACTTCTCTGCTACCAGGGGAGCAAAACAGAGGAGTCCTGTGTTCAGCCTCCCCTCAGCATCGCCTCTTCTCAGCACCGCAGACGCCTCTCAGCACCAGGAGGAAACACAGCCTAGCTACCGCCCGGGAACTCAATCACACAGGACCTCTGGAGCTGCTGAAACGAATGAATGTTTATCTAAAAAGGTACCCCACTGACTTTCAATATCTTCTATTGCTTTTGGACACAGTCACTAGAGGTCGGTCAGGAGGTGTTAGGTCTAAAAAAAAAAAAGTGTGAGAGGGAAAGTTGCTTGTATAAATAACCACCTGGGATTTGAGTTGGGCCGTAACATCTCGACGGAGTCACATCTCGAGTCACTCCAGCAAACTCTGTGTGAAAATCAACACTTGTCATCCACACGTTTGGGAGATGGTGGTCTGGTACCTCAGAGGCGTGTTCGCACATAACAGCTACTGAAATCGGTTCCCCCCTGTTCCTCTCACAGTCAAACAATTCTATTGGAACTGTGTCTAGCTCTACAATGTAGCACCTTGTCCAAAAGCACTATTTTATAGGAAGTAAAGAAGGTATTGTAGGCTACATGTAATATAAATAATTATTTATATAATATTAAGCCAGTAAATGTACAAGGATGCACGTTTAGTAGTCTTCCTAAAACAATGTTGGAGAGTTGTGTGCTCTCTTTGCTGTAATGAACTAATAGAGTACTTGGCGGGTACTGCACCAAGAGCGGGAATGTGCAACAAATGATTTCCTCCCCTTCCGCTCCACTCTTAAAAATCCCTTTTGAAGCTCTTTGAAAAACAAGACATAAAGGTGATGAAACCAAGGCCATCGTCTGAATAACTTGAGTGCTTGTGCCGACAGTATGACCACCATCCTTTCCTCCTCCTCATTCCTCTCAAGGACGGGTTATCTTAACCTTGACGCTCTAAAAATTCAAGACCGTTAAGGTTCCTTTTTGTCAAATCGAATCTAAAGGTTTGCCGGGAAACAAAGACATCTTAAACGATCAAATATTTCAGGAATTGAAGTGCAATCTCTGGCTTCAATCTTATTCCGGCTTCCTAAAGCTCCTTCGTGTCTCTTGAAATCGTCCGACAAACTCGTTACCAGGGAAATGACTCGAATCCTGACGATTTACATGGAATTGGTTTAATTTCTGAGTGTGTTTACACAAATGGTTAGCATTATTAGCAGACCTGTCAATGGAAAATGATACACATGACCACATGTGCTTTCTCGTATTGCCGTTCTGGTGAGGGACCTTATTTTAGCTGAGCTTTGTGTGTGAATGGAATCTTTCATTGCGCAGGAAGAGGAGGAGGAGGAGGTGGTCTGGCGACTTGGAGAATTAGCTCTGTTTTTCTTTGCTCAATTTGGTGATGGATTATTTTAAGAGAAGGGGGCACATTCAACAAGGGGCATTCTTGTGACGCAGGATACATTTATCTCTTGGTTCCCCGAAACCATTCTGAGGGGTTAACACACTGTTGACTTAACATGAGGGCAAATCTACAAAGAGAAACATTTGGGAGAATGAAAAAGAAAGAGAGGTACACACAAGCTGAGAGAGAGAGAGAGAGAGAGAGAGGGGAGGGAGAGGGAGAACAGAGAGGGGGAGAGAGAGAGAGAGAACAGAGAGGGGGAGAGAGAGAGAGAGAGAGAGAGAGAGAGAGAGAGAAAACAGAGAGAGAGAGATGGAGAGAGAGAGAGAGAGAGAGAGAGGGAGGGAGAGGGAGAACAGAGAGGGGGAGAGAGAGAGAGAGAGATGGAGAGAGAGAGAGAGAGAGAGAGAGGGAGGTGTGAGCAGAGGCTGCCAGGTTAAAGCCATGTTTAGATGTGTTGGCACTTTGTTCTTTTACCACACCTGTATGTCTGTAATGATGCGAACATGCATTCCTTAGCTATATACAAGTGCTTTGGTCTTTTAGTGCTTACAAACAAGCCCGATTAAGTTCTGGCTGACAGACATTCAAACACATGGGCGTCTGCACACCACAACGTGAGAAAAACTTGGTGATGCACACAAGCCTTTCAACCCAACGCTAAGCCTCACTGAGAGGATTCCTCTACTCTATTCATCACCCATCACTTTAGAAAACACAACAACTTGACTGACAAGCGACAAGTTCGAAGGCTGGACTTGTCCATACCGACGTGGATCAGGGATCTGATTTCTCCACAGTATTCCTAGCTGACCCCCCCTTTAAGCACTGTGGTACCACTACAGTGATTCATTAGCAGAGTGTTTACAGTGAAAGATTAGAGTGTTTACATTTACATTTAGTAATTTGGATCTGCTCTGGATAAGAGCAGACGCTCTTATCCAGAGCGACTTACAGTAAGTACAGGGACATTCCCCCGAGGCAAGTAGGGTGAAGCGCCTTGCCCAAGGACACAACGTCATTTTGCACGGCCGGGGAATCGAACCAGCAACCTTCTGATTACTAGCCCGATTCCCTAACCGCTCAGCCACATGACTCCACCACGCTTTAAGCACTGTGGTACCACTACAGTGATTCATTAGCAGAGTGTTTACCTAGAGGCAGCCGAACGAAGCCAAGCGTGGGGTCTGGAGCTGTTTGAGTAAAAAGACAGTCAGAGGGAGGCTTCCTCTTCGCAAGGACCGCCTCGGCTGTTTGTTCTGGATCATTCCACCACAGACAGAGAAGGGCATCAATCAACGCTAACGGCGCACAGGGACGGAAACGGCTGCTTAATGGACCTTGTGGCTGGAGGGGAAACTTCATCCCACGTTCTATCTGTGCAGACCTCCGGGCCTCTTTTAGAACGCAAAACCAACTGAGCGGAGGGCAGAGAGAGGACACTGGGATGGCACGTTAAACTCAGAGCAAGCCAGCAGAAACAGAGAGGAAAAGGTGGACGTCTGAGGAGAAAAAGAAAGAAAGAAAAAAAAACAACAACATGAAAGCCAGAAACCGAATCCAGGGGCTGGTGACTCTACTTGAGCGCAGTGGAGGTGACCCGGGAGGGAGAGGTCTGCCAGTCACCGTGGCGTTGGGAGTGTGTGAAAGGCCAGAGCTTCTGTTGGGAGACTGGACCACGGCTGCACCAGGATATACATTTCACAAGCAGAGATAAACATCACTCTGAGAGAGTGCAGCCCTGTTGATCCTGGAATGGAGGCCAGGTTGATGCAGGGGAGGGGGGAGGGGGGGTGAAGGGGGAGTACAGGGGGAGAGTGAGGAGGACTGAGGGGGAGAGAGGGGGACATGGAGTGGGAGACAAGGGGGAGGGGGAGGGAGTGAGAGAGAGAGAGGGGGGAGACAGGGGAGAGGGAAGGGAGATGGAGTGAGAGAGAGAGAGGGGGGAAGGGAGTGAGAGAGAGGGGGGGAGGGAGTGAGAGAGAGGGGGGAGGGTGCTCGGACAGCAGAAGGGCAGTGGAGGCTAAAGAATGCCGTCTTTTCTTACCCCTCCAGACGACCAGCCCGACTCCCTCACCCGGGCTGCTCAGTAATCAATACCTTTCATTTTCCCCTCTCGCCTTTCCAATCAATAGATAAGAGCAGGGTAAGACCAGACTGGGGACAATGGAGCTTTCTTCGGCACCATCTGATGTGGGTTGAATAGCCAAGGCTTCAGTGGTGGGAATGGTAGCAGGGTGAGAGCTATTGGGTGACATGAGACCACGCAGACTAGAGAAAGAACGAGAGAGAGAGAGGCCGCGAGAAAGAGAAATAAAAGGTGAATGACAATCTCCTGGCAAATCGGTTTCATAAATGCTAATTCCGTGGGAATTTAGCTGCCTTCCAAACTAAGGAGACGGTCGCTGCTGTTTTATTACGACAGACATCTATGAATCTGCCTCGCCGTCCATCTCCCAACAGCACCAGAACAACAGCCTCCCCGCCGACTCCATCAAACGAACAGAGGGAATAAAAAAAAACCTGCAGAAATTACTCCGTAGTCATAAAGCTTCAGGAAACATCTCCATCACACGTCCTACCTCTAACATGGGCCTACCGTGGAGTCTTTGAACTCTGAGCTGCGATATTTCATTAGGCTTGCATGCCTGTTCCCCTGCTCCAGCTGTCTCCGTGGGGAGGGAGGTGTGTATTCTGTGGTCAACGCTAACAACTGCCAGAGCGAGGATCATAGCTCACCAGGAATCCTCTGTCACCCTGCCTGGCTGAAGGGAACCATTCATGAACGAGCGCGTACACACAATCGCAAGCTGCCATAAGCGGTTCAATACATAAAGAAACTCTAATTGTCTGTAGCAGGAAAAAAAAAAAGAGCAATAAAGTACACATGAACAAACAGAGTCAGTACTATCTGGGGAGTTTCTGAACTTGTACAGACAAACACACGTGTTTGATGCGGTAGCTTCACAGCTCATCTGAGGCCGTTTTAATCCGCAGTCCTTAGCCTGTGATACATTTACATTTACATTTAGTCATTTAGCAGACGCTCTTATCCAGAGCGACTTACAGTAAGTACAGGGACATTCCCCCCGAGGCAAGTAGGGTGAAGTGCCTTGCCCAAGGACACAACGTCATTTGGCATGACCGGGAATCGAACTGGCGACCTTCAGATTACTAGCCCGACTCCCTCACCGCTCAGCCACCTGACTCCACATGTGATAGGAGAGCCCTGCGAGGAGCACTCCAGTGGTTTTATCTCACTCCATTAGGCCCCGGCATGGTGCACACACAGGGGCAGAGTGTGTGCTTAGGGGCACTTATCAGGAAAGAGGGAACCGAGGGAGGGATGGAGAGGGAGAGAAGGGGGGGGGGGGGTGGCAAAGATAGGGGACAATAGGAAGGCAAAGGGGGGGGCTAATAGAAATGGGGGAATAAAAGAGAGAGGTGGAGAGAGAGAGTGTGTGAGGGAGAGAGAGGCAGACAGAGAGAGAGAGAGAGAGAGAGAGAGAGAGAGAGAGAGAGAGAGAGAGAGAGAGAGAGAGAGAAGGAGAGAGAGGCAGACAGGGAGAGAGAGACAGAGAGAGGTAGGAGAACAGAGGGAGGGAGAGAGAGAGAGAGAGAGGAAGAGAGAGGAAGAGAGAGAGAGAGAGGAAGAGAGAGAGAGGAAGAGAGAGAGAGAGAGGAAGAGAGAGAGAGAGAGAGAGAGAGAGAGAGAGAGAGAGAGAGAGAGAGAGAGAGAGAGAGGGAGAGGTAGGAGAACAGAGGGAGGGAGGAGAGAGAGGAAGGAAGGGGGCTGAATCAGAGAGTGGCAGGGAGCAGAGGCTAAGATGGCAAAGGGGCCCTCCTGTAGCTCATGGCTTCCAGGGAGAGCAGGCTGTGGGAGTACAGCAGGGAGAGCAGGCTGTGGGAGTACAGCAGGGAGAGCAGGCTGTGGGAGTACAGCAGGGAGAGCAGGCTGTGGGAGTACAGCAGGGAGAGCAGGCTGTGGGAGTACAGCAGGGAGAGCAGGCTGTGGGAGTACAGCAGGGAGAGCAGGCTGTGGGAGTACAGCAGGGAGAGCAGGCTGTGGGAGTACAGCAGGGAGAGCAGGCTGTGGGAGTACAGCAGGGAGAGCAGGCTGTGGGAGTACAGCAGGGAGAGCAGGCTGTGGGAGTACAGCAGGGAGAGCAGGCTGTGGGAGTACAGCAGGGAGAGCAGGCTGTGGGAGTACAGCAGGGAGAGCAGGCTGTGGGAGTACAGCAGGGAGAGCAGGCTGTGGGAGTACAGCAGGGAGAGCAGGCTGTGGGAGTACAGCAGGGAGAGCAGGCTGTGGGAGTACAGCAGGGAGAGCAGGCTGTGGGAGTACAGCAGGGAGAGCAGGCTGTGGGAGTACAGCAGGGAGAGCAGGCTGTGGGAGTACAGCAGGGAGAGCAGGCTGTGGGAGTACAGCAGGGAGAGCAGGCTGTGGGAGTACAGCAGGGAGAGCAGGCTGTGGGAGTACAGCAGGGAGAGCAGGCTGTGGGAGTACAGCAGGGAGAGCAGGCTGTGGGAGTACAGCAGGGAGAGCAGGCTGTGGGAGTACAGCAGGGAGAGCAGGCTGTGGGAGTACAGCAGGGAGAGCAGGCTGTGGGAGTACAGGGGATTAGGTGGGCCCAGCCGGCAGTAACCAGGAATCTCAACAATCTCACACCCCACTCCCTGGCCCAGAACCAGCCACATGACACAGTAAAACAGAGCCTGCTCTCTCTCTCGCCCCGTGTGTGAGAGTGTGTGTTACTGTGTGTGTTGTGTGTGTGTGTAGGTAGAAAAGGGCGAGCACCTGTTTATCGATGGAGCTGGACAGACACACACACACAGGCATTATAGGGTGAAAGAGACAATACAGTAAGTCAGTGTATATTGTATATGTAATTTTGCTGTGCCTGCCAAACTAACTGGGTTAAAGATTAAACCCTTTACTTTCGATTACTTAGATTAGGTTTTAACCACATCCTCCCTGTGTGTGACTCCAGCTGAGGAGATCGGGCCTGCGATTTACGCCTTCTCCCTCCCACTTTACTGGTGCTTGACGGACCAGTGGCCAGCACTAGAGAGGGATGTCTGTGTCCGGTCCTCCCCCCCCCCCCTCACCCCCCCCGGGCTCCTGCACTGGTCTGAGACAGTGGACACCCTAGCCAGCCTTCAACACATTCTCCAAGCTGGCTGTGCGTAGTGACAAACAACCACTGTATCCAACGGCTGAAAGTGAACATCAAGAACTCTCAAAGGTCGAGCTGTCGACCACACAGGCCTGTAGACAAGGCGTGGAGCCATCTCAAGCGGTGTGTGTGTGGTGTGTGTGAGAGGGGGTCAGTGACAGTGCAGGCTCGGCCGGTGTAATGGGGTGACGACCCAGCCTGGTTGTGATACGGCACTGTTCTGCTCCTCCACTGTCTGTACCCAGGAACCCGACACCACCCTGGTGTCTGAGGATCTTCCATCCCTCCACATGACCCAGCCAGGCGCTTCACACCAGCGCCTTTGTCAACCGCAGACCCTTTCACAGGACGGCCAATGACAGACTGGGATGTAGGAGCCATGTCTGCGCAGAATGGACCGATTCAGACTCGGAGAGAGAGACGGGTGAGGCGGAGGAAGGGGGAGAGATGGAGAGGTGGAGAGAGAGAGGTGGAGAGAAAGAGAAGAGGGAGACAGAGAGAGAGAGGTGGAGAGAGAGAGAGGTGGAGAGAGAGAGAGTAGAGTGAGAGAGAGGTGGAGAGAGAGAGGTGGAGAGAGAGAGAGTAGAGAGAGGGGGAGAGTAAGACAGACAGAGGGGGAGAGTGAGACAGACAGAGGGGGAGAGTGAGACAGACAGAGGGGGTGGAGGAGCAGGCAAAGCTCTCACTGACAGCCATGGGGCCTCTTGACAATCCAGGAATATTGTCTGAAATCAATCTGTCACCGTGGGGCTGTTGTGGCTGTCATTACGCTATGGTACCCAGTCTCTCACAAGGAGAATTTGTTCACCGCTTTACTGGTTCACCTTACTACTACCAGTCCCCCTCACTGAGGTCACTTTGCCTCTGATCCATCTCTCTCCTCTCTCTCCCTCTCCCCTCTCTCTCTCTCTCTCTCTCTCTCTCTCTCCCTCGCTTCCCTCCCTCATTCTGTCTCCCGCATTCACCAACAGACACAGTGACTGCAGACACATGCAACCCCTATTGAGAACCGCACCCTAGACATCACTGAGAGCGATTGAGTGGAGATAATTCCATGTTTACACCTGAGCTCAAACTAAAAGTATCAGATATAGTTATGGACACGGCACACACAACTCACATCAAAGCCAGCTAAAGGCAATCCTGAACCCAGGAACCTCCCAGAATCTCCTTTGGTAAACCAGACTCCCCTTTGCGTTTGGGACGTACTGCTCGAGTCAGGATCCAAACTCACATCCTTCAGATCCCTGTGCATGAGGAAATCCAATCAGTTTCACTGCATGGTGCAGAATTCCAGTCTGGGACAGCAGTAGCCATACTATAAAATATGACAGATTCAACTCTCAGCTTCTGGAAGGATTTCTTCCTCTCCTGCTCCCCCCTCCCACCCCCTCCTCCCTCCTCCCCAGTCTCAACTCTCAGAAAGGGACATATTTTTCCATTCATCGTAAATGTGATGCATAAAAGAACCCGTTACTTAAAAGTGTATCCACATGACTTGATTCCTTTGGTATTTGAAAAAGTTGGTGTTGAAACTACAAAGATTGAACCCATTTTGAATGTTATTTAAATGCATTCCACAACCTCCACCCTACTAAGAACCTTTCTGACTCGCTACACTATGAACAGGGATCCCCACAGTCAGACTAAAAGTCACACTCCGTAATTTACAATTGACAGCAACACTGTCTACAAACCCCCGCTTCTGTCAAAAGAATCCCCAATGGAAAAGAGAGGCAGAGAGCCATGCGGGGTCCTATTGATGCTCAGCGGAGGGGGGCTAAAAAGAGGGGAGGGGATGGAGGTTGGCCAGGGTGCATGGTGGAGGTTGGCTGGGGTGCATGGTGGAGGTTGGCTGGGGTGCATGGTGGAGGTTGGCTGGGGTGCATGGTGGAGGTTGGCCTGGGGTGCATGGTGGAGGTTGGCTGGGTGTGCCATGGTGGAGGTTGGCTGGGGTGCATGGTGGAGGTTGGCTGGGGTGCATGGTGGAGGTTGGCTGGGGTGCATGGTGGAGGTTGGCTGGGGTGCATGGTGGAGGTTGGCCTGGGGTGCATGGTGGAGGTTGGCCGGGGTGCATGGTGGAGGTTGGCTGGGGTGCATGGTGGAGGTTGGCTGGGGTGCATGGTGGAGGTTGGCTGGGGTGCATGGTGGAGGTTGGCCGGGGTGCATGGTGGAGGTTGGCTGGGTGATGGGTGGAGGTTGGCTGGGTGCATGGTGGAGGTTGGCTGGGGTGCATGGTGGAGGTTGGCTGGGGTGCATGGTGGAGGTTGGCTGGGATGTTGGGTGGAGGTTGGGGGTGCCGGGTGGAGGCAGCAGAGGCAGCAGAGGCAGCAGAGGCCTCATTCAGGCCTCGTTACCCCATCCATCCCTTGGCTTTGCTTTCTTCAGGCCCAGCCAGGCATCCCTGTTGCCACCATAACTTTCAATCAACCTTTTAACTGCAGAACAATACGCAGGGAGGGGGAGGCTGGGAGGGGGAGGCAGGGAGGGGGAGGCAGGGAGGGGGAGGCAGGGTGGGGGGGGGGGCTAGAGAGGGAGAAAGTCAGGACGGCTGCTGATTTACAATAGACAACCCAGCAACGGAGAGGACAGGGAAAGAGAAAGAAAATAACACGTAGAATAATTGTCACCGGATGCGCACATGCACATACATAAACATGCTTTTCTGCCTGGGGATTACTACAGTGTTTTCTTACCTTCTTAAATAACATTGTGCCATTTTTGGGGGGTAATTTCAGTACGAGAACCAACTAGAATAAGAATCGACTCATCTTTAGATTATATATGCTTCGGATTTCCAGGTGATTTGGAATTGTGAGTTGGTGTGAGAAGAACGTCGTGAGTAAGGAGAGAGGCCCGGAGAAGGACAACACACAGGTTTGAAATACAAGGTCAAGTATCAGAAAAAGGATATAGAAGTGAAGGATCACGTCTAAGGAGAGGTATAAAGGAGAAGGTCATGCAGAAGGAGAGAGGAGAGGAACACTGTAAAAGAGAAGGTCACTTTGGGGAGAAAGAGAGGCTGAAAGAAGCATGTGGCTGCAGTCACTGTAGAGCCCAGGACCACGCCTGCAGTCACTGCAGAGCCCAGGACCACGCCTGCAGTCACTGCAGAGCCCAGGACTACGCCTGCAGTCACTGCAGAGCCCAGGACCACGCCTGCAGTCACTGCAGAGCCCAGGACCACGCCTGCAGTCACTGCAGAGCCCAGGACCACGCCTGCAGTCACTGTAGAGCCCAGGACCACGGCTGCAGTCACTGCAGAGCCCAGGACCACGCCTGCAGCCACTGCAGAGCCCAGGACCACGCCTGCAGCCACTGTAGAGCCCAGGACCACAGCATGAACCCCCATGTTAAAAGGGAAAACAGGACAGTGTGTCTCCTGCTGAGGAGGGAGTGGGTGAGAGAGTCTCAAAGTGTCTCATTCGTGAAGTGACTGAGAGAACAGCTGTGAAACACAAGGGGGGGGTAAGGGGGGGGGGGTGAAGGAGGGGGGGTGAAGGGAGGGGGGTCAGGGGTACTTTCTGCTGCTCTGTTCCTTAGAAGAAAATTGAAAAAGAATAGAAAGAGAGAGACAGAGAAAGAGAGAGACAGAAGAAGAGAGACAGTGAAAGAGAGAAGGAGAAGAAGAAAAAAAAGAGAGAGAGAGAGAGGGGGGGGGGGAAGGATCGGGGGGGGGGGGGGGGGGCTGAGAAAGCAGGGTTGCGCAAGACAAACACTTCCCACTGCGTAGCTGAAATGTTATTGTAAGGTCACTTGTAAGGTTCCAGCAGGGCAGCCCCAACCCCCACCCCCAGGTCCAGCCCTCTGCACTGGTTCTCTGGGTCTCTGGCTCCATGGCTCTCTGAACAGTAGCACAGCAGCCCTTCAGTGAAGCTCTTCTCTCAAACATGCTCAGCTCAGTGTTAGATTGAAGGCATTCGTTGTAAAGCTATTTTCTGATTTAATGCATAATGTATACCCGCTATGCAAAATTATGGAAATCAAATCAGGAAGTGGATGATTATCATCTGAATGGTGACAGCACTGTGTGACGGATTCTATGGATTTGGTGAGGGTTGAGAAGGGGACAAAAAGAATTCTATGAATCTGTCAATTACCCCGTTCACCCAGCAGGAAGAATGCGTGTGGTCTGAAGTCAACCCCACAGGCACCAGGCCAAACAAACTAGCGATCAATGTATAGGGACAAAGTATAGTCAAAAAATCCCCTTCACAATTCACACATGAAACCATTTCCATACAGCTGAGAAACGTAAACAATGGGATGGTTCAATTCCATCTGAATGCTAATGGAGGTGCTGATTAGAGTCAGTCAGTGGAGGCAGTGTTCCTCCCAGAGATTACGTCTCACCAGGGTAAACACCAAGTGACCTCCATAATGGCTACTTATCACAACATCCCTCGTCACCGCGCTCGTTTCCTTTCTTTCCCCTGTGAGGAGTGATGTTTAACACGTTCCCACCATTAGAGCCCTCTCTGACAAAAGTTTGACAAGGGGAGCAGTGTGTGGCAGTCACAAGTGTCAGCTGGAGTGATAGCGTCGTTAAATGGTTATGTTCGTTGCTAAATTAGTACCATTTTGTCGTTGTGAAAACAGTAACGATAGCTACTGCTAGCTGTAGCTGCCGTTTCAGTCGGAGAGCCGAGGGAGTTGTCGGTGCTTGCGGGGTTTTCAAATTGTTTCGTGCTCCTTGGATACCTCATTATCAAAACTTCTCACAGGGTAATTTCAGAGTTCTTCATAAAACACACATACGTTCACACACGTACTCACAGAACGCTCTCATAACTCCTTCTCACGCACCTCTAAACAGCAGCCCATCATGAAACAAGTCCCAGGTTTGCAGTGTGCTCTAATAGACGGCGAGAAAGCCCAGTCTACGGGGATGAGGAGTGTTTAAAATTAATTACTGCTGCCATGTCTGACCGGGGGGACCACTGCATGTAATAATCCAACCATTGTTCTCTGCAAACGGACCCAGACTCGGTAAATAGGAGCTATTGGAGAGCTGGAAAAGGGGTAGGTGGGAGGAAAGGTCAACCCATGTCTTGTTTTAACGACAGCACATTAATTTAATTCACTTCCTCTGGCTTCACACTGGTAATAAACATGAGGAAATGCAGAGAAGGACAGACAGAGGACTGGGACGTGGGTGACGGGTAAGGGTTGTTGTTAGGTCATAAATTGGTCTGGGGGGGGACGGGGGGGGACGGACAGCTCCACTGCAAAAATGGCTGTTCAAATCTAAAATATCAGTTATGAGCTTGCTTATGCTAAAAACAAGTAAATCTGCTTCCAAGCGCAGTAAGAAAATACTTATTTTGTTGTTGTTGTTTACTTAAATTAAGTCATGCCATATTCATACTAGAAACAAGTCCAACTAGATTTTAAATCTTAAAAAGATGACCATACTCAGTTCGATGTACGTTTTTAGCAGTGTGAGGGTTGCCATGGCGCTGGCTGCTCTGGCAGAGGGTGTGAAGTAGAGAGTCCTGCCATAGTGAAACCTCATACCGCCAGCTCTGCTATTTCAAATGCATGACTAATAGTAAGATAACATTCATTTCATCTTCTCATATCTCAATCAGGTGTTACAACTGTTGCAGAGGGTGCTGGTCAAGGTTGATGGAAAGAAAAGAAAAAAACCACCTCTCTCTCTCTCTCTCTCTCTCTCTCTCTCTCTCGGTCCACTCCCCCTCTTTCTCCAGCTGGGCCCATGTGCCAGAACACCACTGTGTCATTACCTTCATACTATTTGGACTGTATTTAAGAAATAAGAGGACTTTGGGGTATTTGGTTACTGGGAAACGAGCCTCATTACGTTGAAAGGAAATGGAAAACTGAGAGGAAGCCAAATGGCCTTGTGATTTTAAAAGCCCTTGGCATACAATTTATCTCATACTACCTTCTTGTTATAAAACCGTGATGTAACGGTCCTATAAAATGTACATTTTCCAAAAGAGTTGCAAAGTCTGCATGCTCTAAATTTCTCCAGATGGCTTGAGAGGTGTAGTTGAGTAAACATTGTCTTGTTGTTCAAAGCGTTGTGCCCAGTTGATCCATAAGTGTAACAAATCAGTACATGAGTGTACACTTGTGCTTCACTAATCACACACTCTTGCTTTAGGCTGAACAGAGCTACAACTGAACCCAATAATGTATACTTTGTTCTTGTACAGATCCAAGATGCAAATATGGATGTATATATGCATGTGTGTGTCTGCATGTGTGTGTGTGTGTAAGTGAGTGTGTCCATGTATGCGTGCAAGTGTGTGTGCATGTGTGTATGTGTGCATGTACTGTATGTATGTGTGTGTGAGCGCATGTGTGCATTGGTGAGTGTTTATGTGTGAGAGTGTGTATGTGCGTGTGTGCATGTGTGAGTGCATGTGTGAGTGCATGTGTGTGAGTGTGCGTGCGTGTATGCACACAGGCACACCAGTAAACAGGGAGTCAGATGGCTGAGCGGTGAGGGAGTCGGGCTAGTAATCTGAAGGTTGCCAGTTCGATTCCCCGGCCGTGCCAAATGACGTTGTGTCCTTGGGCAAGGCACTTCACCCTACTTGCCTCGGGGGGGAATGTCCCTGTACTTACTGTAAGTCGCTCTGGATAAGAGCGTCTGATAAATGACTAAATGTAAATGTAAACAGTAGAGACCTGGTGAGCCTGGACCCCAAGGCAGGTCCACATCCTGACCGCCAAATTCCACAGCCACTCAGGCCCAGCGGTCCCCGGCGCTGTCGCCACATCAGGAGCCGTGCTGGGGCTCGTCACCAGGCACCTCCTCCAGGTGGCTGGCAGGGGGGTGGAGGAGGAGTCAGGAGGTGCAACAGGGTTGCACAAATCAGCACAGTTTTAGTAGTCAAAGCTAAGAAGGAAGTCAGATGGCTGAGCGGTGAGGGAGTCGGGCTAGTAATCTGAAGGTTGCAAGTTCGATTCCCGGCTGCGTCAAATGACGTTGTGTCCTTGGGCAAGGCACTTCACCCTACTTGCTTCGGGGGGGAATGTCCCTGTACTTACTGTAAGTCGCTCTGGATAAGAGCGTCTGCTAAATGACTAAATGTAAATGTAAGAAAACCTGAAGGGGCCTGAACAAAACGATCTGTTGGCTGCCAGTTGCTGATTTTACAGCTTTCTTTCTCCCCAACTGTCTGAATGTTTCATTCGTGTCGTTATACCAGTAAAAGCCACGTCCAGTATTTCACAGACCAATCATCCCGGCAGATGCCGTGTGATTTAGTTTGCGTTAGTCCTGGATGCGATCATCGACAGTAAAACGTTGTAAGGACAGCTTTATACTACTGCTTGAGACTTTATGAGTTGAACAGTGAAGATGTTTTAATGGGATGTCATAGAATTATAAACTAAGACATTGAAGTATCATGAGGTTAGAGGATATTTAGCCTTACATTCTGGAATCTGGGGTAATACCAAACTTGTGTCGAAAATACAATACACGTTTATTTTAAAATGTTTTAGAAGAACTGAACCTTTCAATTAACTACTAAAATCAGAGCCAGTCAGAGATTAATTACAAAGTATTACAAAATAATTTCTCCTTGGCCAGACAATTGCAAAACATTTCCTCTCTCTATATATCTCTGACTTTTGGAGAGAAAGTATGAAAAACATAAGTACATGTATTTTCCCTGTTGGAAAAAAAACTGTGTAGGCCACAGCACACACAGTTTATCATGCCTCAATAACTCTGGCTCCATTTGCCCTCAACAGTCAGTTCTCCTATCAGTCTTCCCTTCCTCCGACATCTGCTAATCTGTAAACATACATAATTGCCTGTCTAATCTTATTTAGCCTCTGCGACTTGTTTACTTTTGGTTTAGCTGCGCCGTGAAGGCTTGGCTGGCCCGCTTGTGAATAAAACATTGTCTGTAGACCCACATATGTAATCTCCTCCTGCAAACAGGCACTGGTCCTCGCCTGTCACCTCTGCTATGCAATGCCCTGTTGGCCACAAACAGGTAATGTGATTTCAGGCACCACATTCATTCATGTGAGAATTAAACAAAAGGTATGGACCCTCGTGGCAAATTAGCATTCCCAACTGCTCACTGAAAATGCTCACCATGCCAACAAGTTTTTTTACTTGTGTTCTGAAGTGTTCTGCGACTTCAGACTTGCAGCATCTAATGACACACGTGCACACGCACACAAGCTTGATGCTGAGACTGTGTCTGGGCCAACCCCAACTCCAGCACTGACTTAAATTTACATTTAGTCATTTAGCAGACACTCTTATCCAGAGCGACTTACAGTAAGTACAGGGACATTCCCCCCGAGGCAAGTAGGGTGAAGTGCCTTGCCCAAGGACACAACGTCATTTGGCACGGCGGGGAATCGAACTGGCAACCTTCAGATGACTTGCCCGACTCCCTCACCGCTCAGCCATCTGACTCTTGTGTTCTTTCACCCTGGGAACCTGATGGATGTGTTTGTTTGGCCTAGCTGTGCTGAATACACACACACACACACACACACATGGCCATGACTGAAAAGATCACACTGTGGGCTGGGAGGTTTCTCTTTCTTTTAGTTGATTTTGGGCTCTGTTTAGATTTGTTTTCCTTCTTTTATTTTACCCTCGTTAGTTAAAGCCAACTGAGACATTCTGCTCGTAAACGAAAAAGAACACACACACACAATGATCAACATAAAGTAGACTAGCACAGTGTGACTTGGAATACACGCCATGTTTACTTTATCTCTGCAGAAACAGCAAGCGGCAGGCAGGCAGATAGACACGAAAGAAAGGACAAATAAACCAACAAATACCTTTAGTGAACAAGTTCTTGTTAAACAAAGTTATGATTGTTAAATGTTACTCACCTCTTGCGCAGTCAGACAGCAAAAAAGCCTCAAAGATGAGCAGCATGATCTTCAAAACTCCCATCCTGATCAAAGACAACTTCATGATCCAAAATCTAAAATAAAAATGTTGAGAAAATGATACCCAGATTTCTCATCTCTCTCCAGGAAAAGGTGCTGGCCAGTTGTAAATATATTTTTAAAACTTTTATAATCCAAGTTATGGCATATTCCCTGTTCTTGTCAGTGAAAACGTGGTCTCTCATTTATGATCACATACTTTGAATTCATTGAATAGGCTATATATATGGTAGTATACAAACATAATAGCCTACATGAATAATCTAGCTTTGTGTGGTACAATATCACGTTGTCTATCTTTTAAAAACAGATATGTGCTGAAACTGATCAGTGTACTGCAAAGTTTAAACTAAACTTTGCATGGTGTTATAGGATAGATCGCAGTGATCAAATTATGTTTTATGAAATTGATCATGAAGTAGCACAAACGCGGCCGTCTATTTACTTTCAATAGCCTATAGGGAAATATCCTACAACCTTTTAGTTCTTATCATGAGTTCCTTATTTCCTAAATCAATTTAGCTTCTACTTCAGAACAGCATATAGTCATAGTTATCGCCTGGTCTGGTTCTATACAAAATTGAAATGGATTTTCTTACAAATGTCATAAATGTATTCAGAACTTAAAATTGTGAAATAGCCTACCTGAATTTCCGTGGCTGAAGTTAACCCCGTATCGACATCCTTGTTGAAATCTTGTTACCCATTCTTACTGAGATCCGCTGTCTCCATGCATTAATTGTCAGTGGCCGATTTCATCGACAGCCCCTCTCCACTATGCATATAATAAACTGGCACACCGTAAAATGCTTCGGTCTTTAAAATAATTTAAACGAAACACAAAACTACGCACTTCCAACAATCACACGCAAAACGAACTGCTAAATTCGGAGTAATATTGTATTCATTTTCAAATTCGGTATCCAACAACCTATAGTACGCTGTCCACAACACTCCGGAGGGCAGCAGCGGACTGACTTGTCCGTCCCAGCGCTCAACTTTTGACCAATCAGATAAAAGGGCTGGAAAAATCTATCGACAGTTTTAACTCCTTCTTCAACACACATCTAATTATAACATGACATGTATACTGTTGAAGCACATTCATTTAACAATAAGGCATATATATTATGCAATACTACAAATGGCACATTAACCTGTCCGACAGTTTTCATTAAGCTATTCGACATAGTTGTGCCTGCCTACCACAACTTTCTGAAAAATGGGAGTCGAACAATCTCATGGATGACAGATCATCGTGTGTAAGTGGTCAAATTAAGACTCGACTACATTTACCGAGCTACAAGCCAGGGCTGAACTACACATCGAGCTGCTGCCACCTGGTGGAATTCAACCGCAACTCCCACAGCTGCTTGTCATCCACGTGGGCTCCTAACCAGGGGCGGATCTATAAAAATATTAATTTGCCTTCTGTTGTTTGCTTCAGCAAAGGATGATTTGACAACAAAACGAACATTTACATTTACATTTATGCATTTAGCAGACAGTAACAAAATGTTTGTTTGTCTTGTGTACTTTCAGAGATCGTCGCTGGAAATACCAATACTGTACCAGAAGGTCATGCTGAATCTATAACTGATTCTTCCAACAATCAGATTATTTTTTATCATTGTTGTCTCTTGATAATATTGAAAGAAATTCATGATTAAAGATACTTGCATTAAATTATTGTGTTTCATTTCACTGCACTAACGTTTACATGATTGATTGTGCTTGGTTTAGGGTTAAAGTTAGTCAAATAAAATTGTATTTGTGACATGCGCCAGATAAAACAGGTGTAGACCTTACAGTGAAATGCTTACTTATAAGCCCTTAATCAACAGAAAACCCATAATAAACAGAAACAAATGTCTGTAGAACTCATATTGGCCGGGTTTCCCAGATTCGTTAAGAAGCTCTTAACGCCAAGAGCCATTATCAGTTATAAAGAAGAGACATACAGCACCACTTTTTGAAACCAATAAAAGTCATTTATTTTATACATTTACATTTAAAACTAGATGACATTACGTTTTCCAAACGTTTCACAGCTCTTATCATTAAAATGTACAAGTGTTTACAAAATAAGAGCAAGCTCTGAAGTAACAGGATATCCAGTCCTTTAATTACTGCATGATTCCTTTTATACAGAAAAAGTAGCTTTATACATTTACATAATTTCCTTTGTTCTTTATAAAAGAAAAAAAATTATAATCTCTTGAAAGTGTCTTAACTCCCTCAATAAAAAATAAAACCATTGAAATAGTCGTGACTCGTGAGTGAGCTAGACAATATGAAGCCTGAGAGTTAGCTTGAAGTCAGAGCAGAATTGACATAGGCCGGGTTTCCCAGATTCGTTAAGAAGCTCTTAACGCTAAGAGCTTCTTAGGAGCATTCTAAGAACGCTCTTAGAATAAAATTGTATTTGTGACATGCGCCAGATAAAACAGGTGTAGACCTTACAGTAAGACGCTCTTAGAACGCTCCTAAGAAGCTCTTGGCGTTAAGAGCTTCTTAACGAATCTGGGAAACCCGGCCATAACTGGTACGGCCTTGGAGTTGAACACGTTCTGCCAGATCAGCCAGTTCACATCAACTCAAGATCATTCTTCATTGTGAGATAGATATACTTGGAAGATATCCTGATAGCGGGAGGAGGAAGAGGAGGCTTGAGCAACTTAGTTTTATGAGCAGACTGAGGCATTTAGGACAGCGTTCAGGAGCGTTCCTTTGTAATATAAGAAGAGTCAAGAGTCGGATAGAGTAAACCTCTGAACGACCATTTCTGCCAGTAATGAAAACACGAAGCACAGATCCGGTGAGCAGCAGTTAGTGAGACGGTCAGTGTATCAAATAAAAGGTAAAATAATATAATGTAAAATTCTGCTTTAAGTAGTAGTTTTGTCTGTCTGACAGACACCTGTACAGAGCTTCGTAGTGAGAAAGTCGTACTTCGTCGTAACATACAGAAGGAAGTAGGCCTTGCACAGAATATTGCACGATAAAGATAGGAACATAAGGTTGCCAGGGGATGGAAAACAAGTTAATCAATGACTGGTGACAATGCACGCGCAGAGGTGTGGACACGGGGTTACATCCTCCACTAGGTGTCATCACTGGCCTGGACGCATTATATTAGTGTCGAGTGGAGGAATGCTTCTCATTGGCCGTCTCAGATTCCAAAAAGCTAAAAATTCAGATTTGGATGCGGTTGGGAAATCATTCAAATACATGCCATATCATATGTTTAAGAGCACAAGGCACAGCCCATATCGTTAAAGGCTACTGTAAATCCTGCATTTCCTTTGAAACACAGACACTAAAATAAAGCCTCCATTTTGTTAAATAGTACACATTCATTGGCATTAAAAGCACTGTAGGACTCATAACATCGACTTCAAGATATAAAACCATTGTCTGTAAATTGTAGCATTTTTTTTTTTGCTTTGCTGAGATAGGTAGCCGGATAATTGTAGCTTTTACTTCACTTCCTTCCAGCATCTGCAGTTTAATCATGACAAACTAAAGAAAACAACGTTTATTAACCATTGTGCCAAACAAGAGACCGGTGGTGCAATGCTAACCGTTATTATCAACATAATTACCTTTATTTACATGGTTATTATGACTTACATTCTTCTAAGTAATCTGAGTCCCGTGGGAGCTCTGGCACAAGTGTGGGAAGCCCGCTAAAGCATAGGAAAATATGTCACAAGACCTTTTATACACAAGCAATAAACCCCGAAAGGACCAGCGCCTCGATCTCCTAGCGGTGTGCTGCTGGTAGCATAGCAACGTAGCGGTTTACAACCTCAGTTCCTTCTCCCTTCCTGGAGGATTGTATAAATCACACCAGGACTGTCGGAATCAGCGCCATGTTCCCTTTTAGCAGCATCACGAAAACAAACTACAAGAGTTTGGGCTGAGTTGGTGTGTCTCCATGTCACGTTTCTCTTCTCTCTCATCCAGGAAGTCCTTGTTCCAGCCTGGCAGAGAATCGGTCGGTCGGCGCAATAAGGGGGTACTGGCTCCGTATGCAGCATAGGATCCATCCATTGCATATGCTCATGTGGAGGTGGTGTGTGTGTGTGCGTGTGTGTGTGTGCTCGTGTGTGTGCGTGTGTGCGTGTGAGAGAGAGATAGTCCTGTTTCCAGGGGTCAGACGCCGGTCTTGTCGCTGTAGAAGGGCGTGACGTGGAACATGTAGCAGTGTGTGCACACCCTGACGGCCTTCACCTGGCCGTAGCGAGGCAGAGGGGCGGAGTGGGAGGAGCAGCGAGAGCAGAAGATCTGGAGGAGGGGACACAGAGCGACACGAGAGACAGAGCGACACGTGAGGGGACAAACCACCACATCACAACAACTCTCTACCGGCCGAAGACGAACGACGTGTCGCTGGGATGATGCACAAACGGCCCAGCAAGTTTACTGTCGAGTTTTAGCAGTGTGTGTGTCTGGCCTCACCTTCCCACAGCTTCTGCAGTGGTGTTTTCTGCGTATGACAGTGAAGGGGGCCTTGCAGGCGATGCATGAGTTGCAGGCCTCGTCAGGGACCCAGTCTGGGGGGTCTGTGGTGGAGGGGGAGAGGGGGGACGGCAAGAGGGTGGAGGTGAGCGTTTGTTTCGGGTGAGTTGGGGTGAACGTGTGACTTTTGAGTATGCAAGCTGGTGAGTGAAGCGAGCGCCAAAATGTGCTGGCGTTTCTGTTGCACACTCCTTGAATTGTGTGTATGTGTGTGAGGATGCGTGTGTATATGTGAGGATGTGTGTGTGTGTGTGTGTGTGTGAGGAGAGAGGTCCCTGACCTTCGAACTGGCCCTCGCGGGCCTTGGCAGCCAGCTCAGACGAGGAGACAGTCTCCTGGCAGAGAGCGCAGTCCTCCAGCCCAGCACTGCACAGACCTGGTGCTGAGGGGTGGAACAGCACAGTTTACACAGAGAACAACCAGCCTTCCACAGGCCGGCGCTCCTCATAGGAGCCGTGGTTACACAGCACTGAGTCCTGTCTCGAGCGCCTCACCTCTCTTCTGCATGTCGCTCTCCCCCTCCTCACACTTCGTCGCCATGACCTCGAACAACGTCTTCAGGATGCTGCGGAGGTCGCTGGCGTAGTTGGTCTGCAGCTGGTCAGCCACACCTGGTGGAGGGAGAGCGACCATGAGAGAGAGACAGAGAGAGAGAGACAGAGGGAGAGAGACAGAGAGAGACAGAGAGACAGAGGGAGAGAGACAGAGAGAGAGAGACAGAGAGACAGAGGGAGAGAGAGAGACAGAGAGAGACAGAGATAGAAAAAAGGGATGGTGACAGAAAGAGAGATAGAAAAAGAAAGGGAGAGAAAGGGAAGAGAGATGAAGGGCCTCTCACCTGAGATGCAGACGAACAGGCGGTGGATGAGGTCACTGCTGCTGTGGAAGCGGGAGCGGATCTTGTTCCTGGCGGCCATCTTGGCGGCCTGCAGAGCCAGCTGGATCTCCTGGTGGTCCAGATCCTCCGACATCCCCGAGCTGGTGGTCAGACTGCTGACCGGGCTGGGGGGGGGGGGGGGAAGGGGGGAAAGGAGGCCACGCCACAGAGAGATTGATGGAGAGAGAGAGAGAGAGAGAGAGGCGGAGGCACACACACAGGGGACTGTTACATTATCATTCTCGGCAGCACACAAACACGGCCGGCTGGAATGCGGCGTGTGAATATGCATCGTTGGAGATGAGTCATGGTGTATTTCTAGCTAGATGAGAGCTTGAGAGAGCGCAGTGACACGGGGCGAGGGGGGGGGGGGGGGGGTGACAGATGTGAGCCAGACTACAGACGTTGGCAGGTGAAGACTTAAAGAAACCTGGTACGTGTGAAACACAGAGGACGATGACAGTAGAACACACACACACACGCACGAAGGGTCAGGGGTTACCTTGGTGTGTATGAGCCGCTGGTTAGACTACACGTGGTGACAGACACACTCTCACAGTCACTACTGGACACTGAGCTGAGAGGAGAGTCCTGGAAACTGCTCACAACCAAAACAAATCCAAAACAATTAGGGGGAAAAAAATGTAAATGTAACATGCAATGGCCAAATAAAAAAACATGCAGATGGTACATAGAGTGAAGTGAAAATGATCTCCCCTCTCTCGAAACAGACAAGTGAATGACACAATACAAAAGCCTTACTTCTGAAGAGCAGAAAGATGATTATGAACAGAAGACACACACGCACACACACACACACACACGCACACACACCCCCAATGTCCATACGACGGCTCACACACCTAGTGTTCTTCCTGCTCTCCTCTTTGGTGTCCCTGTCGACGTCCCTGGTCCCCAGCCTCTCCCGGCCCCCGCTGGCCTGGGGCCTCCTCACAGTCCTCCACTGGTGGCTGCAGGGTGTGGGGGCCCCCCCGGCTGGGCCCCGATCCTGCGGGGGCCCCGGGGGCACCAGCACCAGGCACTTCTCACAGCACTCAGCCCCCTCCACCTGCTCCCCCACAAGGGGGCGCTCCGGGGAGCAGCGGGGCGAGGGGGGCGTCAGCTGGGTGGGGTCTCCTCTCTTACCCCCCGGCTCCCTCCCAGGGGGAGCCAGGCAGGAGGCAGACGATTGGATGACGGAACCAAGGGGCGGGACTTTGCAGTGTTTGTCCAATCCCAGGCCGAGGGCCAGCCCCAGGCCGGCGGTGTCCATGGAGAGGGTGTCGTCGTGGCCGTCGTCGCAGCTACCGCAGCATACGCAGGAGTTGAGCAGGCAGTGCGTGGCCACCAGGGGGCCGCAGGGCTCCGCCTCCGGGGCGGGAGGGGGGCGGGGCAGCAGCAGCTTGTCCCCCGCCAGCTCCGTCAGGCTGGGAGAGCAGGGGTTAAAGATGACCGTGGCCGACAGCTTCATCCCGCCCATGCGGTTGGCGATGACCTCGGCCGTCTCCGCCCCCTCCAGCCCCACCTCCCAGCCGCTGGTGTAAGGGAGGGGCTCGGGTGTGGAGGAGAGGGGGTGGGGCTTGGAGGCGGGGCACTGAGGGGCATGGCTTTGCGGCGGCGGCGGAAACTCGTCTGATTGGGTGGACAGCCAGCCGTTCCTGGTGGGGTCCTTCGGAGGGGCTGGGGGCTCAGAAGGGGAGGGGGGCTGTGGGACTCTGGCTGGTGAGGTAAGACGTCCGGTCAACACGTCCAGATCCTCCATGAAGAACACCCTGTCCTCCTCCTCCTGGAACAGGCCGGCCCTGCCCCGGCCCCCGGGGGCCCTGCAGGGGGAGGCCTCGGTGCTGGAGGCCCCGCTGGAGCCCCCTCCCCTGAGGGGCCGGTGGGCGGGGGACTGGCCCTGGCTGGGGGGGGACAGCAGCGTGGACATCTCGTCCCCCACGCGGTGCACCATCATGTTGAGCTGCTCCAGCTCCTCCTCGTCGTACTGCATGGAGCAGGCCAGGTCCGCCTCCTCCGCCTCCTCGCACAGCAGGCCACGCCCCTGCTCCTCTGGCCCCGCCTCCATGTCCTCCCACTCCCTGTCCACCGTCAACTCCTGTTCCTCCTCCTCCCCCAGGCTGGGAGACGCATCCAGGGCCAGGTCCGTCTGCGCCTTCCCCCTCCCCCCCTCCTGCTCCTCCTCCTGGCTGGAGAGGTCTGGTGCTGGGCTGCTGGGTGGGGGGGAGGCAGCGGTGGAGCTGCAGGGGGGCGTCACCTCCTTGTCTGCAGGGAACTCGCCGTCCTGAGAGATGCACAGGCTCCTCTCCAGCGTCAGCAGCTCCTCCTCCGTCAGGGTCTGCAGCAGGTCCCTGAGGGAACAACAACATCAACAACAACAACATCATCAACAGTAACAACAACACCAATAACAACAACAACATCAATAACATCAACAATAATAACATCAACAATAATAACATCAACAGTAATAATAACAACCACTTATGGATTAGCAAATTAGAATTTTCTCTGCAATACCGAATATTTTCTTTGTATAAATAATATATATATATATATATATATATATATATATAACTGTTACAGTAGCTGATGCTAGTACTGGTGGTAAAGCACTGATGACTGACTCCTAGTTCTGTTGGGAGACCCTGACAGAGTAGATTACCTGATCTTCTTCAGTAATGTCCGGAAGGGCCGGAAGAGCTCAGACATGTCCTCGGGTTTGCGATCGAGGTTGAGTGGCCCTTCAGAGTACACCACCAGACCACTAGGAGAGAGGAAGGGCGGACATGACTGGATTCCATACCAGTGAGAGGGAGAAGAGAGAGAGAGGAGAGAGAGAGGGCTAAAAGAGAGAGAGACAGAGAGAGAGAAAGAGAGAGAGACAGAAAGAGGACAGAGAGAGATAGAGGGAGAGGAAGAGAGGATAGAGAGAGAGACAGAGACAGAGAAAGAGGGGGGGGGGAGGGCCAAACTTACCACACAATGGCCAGCCTGGGAATGGTAAACATCAGAGCTGGTTCATAGTCATCGATCATGTCTTGTGAGAGGTATCCCATCTTGAGGGCCCTGGGACACAATACAGGACGGGCGACAGGAGAAGGAATCACCCAGATGTTTAGAAAGCCTGACAAGCCCTGCATTCATCACAGGGCTGTGATGACACGCCACAGACCCAACCTTCCTCTCAAACTGAACATAATGTCATGCCTGTGTGTTTTAATCACTGTGGACATGCCCTGTATGGTAATATCTGTCCTCGTATTGTTTTCTATTCTAGATGGAACTGTGTGTCAGAATAAATAAAGTTAAACTGAATTGATAAGCGTCTACCAGGCTCTCTGTGTTAACGTTGTGACTGCTCCTTTCTCCCCCTCCTCCTCCCCCGGCAGAACCCACGTTCTCCCCCTCCTCCTCCCCCGGCAGAACCCAGGTTCTCCCCCTCCTCCACCCCGGCAGAACCCACGTTCTCCCCCTCCTCCACCCCGGCAGAACCCACGTTCTCCCCCTCCTCCTCCCCCGGCAGAACCCACGTTCTCCCCCTCCTCCTCCCCCGGCAGAACCCAGGTTCTCCCCCCTCCTCCCCCCCCGGCAGAACCCAGGTTCTCCTCCTCCCCCCGGCAGAACCCAGGTTCTCCCCCTCCTCCTCCCCCGACAGAACCCAGGTTCTCCCTCCCCTCCTCCCCCGGCAGAACCCACGTTCTCCCTCCCCTCCTCCCCCGACAGAACCCAGGTTCTCCCTCCCCTCCTCCCCCGGCAGAACCCACGTTCTCCCCCTCCTCCTCCCCCGGCAGAACCCACGTTCTCCCCCTCCTCCTCCCCCGACAGAACCCAGGTTCTCCCTCCCCTCCTCCCCCGGCAGAACCCAGGTTCTCCCTCCCCTCCTCCCCCAGCAGAACCCAGGTTCTCCCTCCTCTCCTCCCCCGACAGAACCCAGGTTCTCCCTCCCCTCCTCCCCCGGCAGAACCCAGGTTCTCCCCCTCCTCCTCCCCCGACAGAACCCAGGTTCTCCCTCCCCTCCTCCCCCGGCAGAACCCAGGTTCTCCCCCTCCTCCTCCCCCGACAGAACCCAGGTTCTCCCTCCCCTCCTCCCCCGGCAGAACCCACCTCTCCACGGTCTCACAGAACAGCACGATGACCTCCTGCTGGACGTAGTACTCTTTGGGAGACTTCACAGGCACCATGGCAGACACATAGCTGGGGAGAGACCACACATAGGACCACATGGTCACACCCTCACGTTCATGATGCCCACGGCGATACAACACAGGGCAGTCATCATGCTTGGTATGCTTTCGTTAGCAGGCTTCTGTATAACTAGATAACGACCCATTCATTTGAATCAGGTGTGTCGGAGCAGGGAAACATCTACAACATGCAGGACAGGGGGTACTTGAGGACCAGGGTTGAGAATCACTGGCTTAGGGGGTTAGAGCATTTGTATTTATTGTCAGGGGAAGAGCACATTAATGAACGCGTACCTGAGCTCAAACTCAGCGAAGAGGCTATCGAAGTGGCGCAGCGCGTCCCGCATGCGGTCGGTGTAGAGGTTGAGATCTCGCAGGGCCTGGTCCCGCGTGATGTTCCTCACCTCCTCCAGGCTGCGGGTCAGGTCCTTCGCCAGCGGCCTCATGGCCATGCTCTCAATCTCCCTGTTCATGATGATCGAGCCAGCAGCCAGACACTGCTCACAGAGACAACACACACACACGCGCACCATACAGAGACACACAGGGACACACAGATGCAGACACACACACACACCACACAGAGACACACAGGGACACACACATGCACACATAGACACCCACCCACAGAGACACACAATCAGACACAAACACACAACAATAGACTGTTATCCGAACAGTCCCAGACTTGATCATTACGCGGGCCAGACACAGTGGAGTTGTTGTAGAGCTGGACAGAGTGAGGGCATGTGAGGGAATAACGCACTGTACCTCGGCTCCGAACCACAGCTGCCCTGCCAGGTTGTCATGGCGAATCTCCTCCGGGAACTTCACCAAGAAGTCTCTGTTGGCTCTGTCGTCAGGGATACACTCATCCATGATCTGGTTGATAATGTTCAACACATTGTCCTGCAGACACGGGGGGAGGGGGGGGAGAGAGAGAGTGACAGAGGAAGAGATTGAATAAACTGGATGAAATGGAACGGTCAGGAAGTGTTCCGTCGGCCGGGCGACGGGACACAGGCGGGTGCGTGCTGTGGCCTGAGAACACTGACATGTTCCTGGAAGGCTCGACTTACCTTCGACCTAACTACGGGGACTAAACCATGTTGAAAAAGCACTCAACTCCTCACTGGGAATTGGCAGTAAACAATGAGACATGTACATGCTCAAAACAGGGACTATGACAGCTTCACAATTCAATCCCCCCCCCCCCCCCCCCCACACACACACACACTCACACTAAACTAAATCCCCTAATTCCAGCGGTGTAAACACACTGTCACGCACAGCCAGAGCTAATCAAGAGCTTGTGTGCTGCTGGCATGTACAAGAGCCGTAAACAATGACTAACAATGAGCCTCGCAGCCCCGACAGAGCCTTGCTGTGTGCTGTGATCACGACAGACACAGCGTCTCCCGGCTAACCCCCACAAGAAAGATTAAAAAGGTTTGTGGAAAAACAGCCGAATCCCTGCTTCCTCGGTAGCAGTGAGGACCTGTGTGTTGGCCTTGGCCCACTGCCCTCCATGGTAAACCACCTCGGAGCCCTGGCTAATCATAAGATGTCCTATCCTCACTGTTCTTGACCGACAATCAGCCACAGTTCGACCCAAACCGAGTGACCCTGGGTGGATGGGTTGTTGAGGGAGATGGAGAAGTTGCCCAACACCCCTCAAGGCTCTCCCTCTTTCTGTTGCCACACTCGCCCTTTCTCTCTCACCCTCTCTCTCCTTTTCTCTCCCTCTCTCTCCCTTTCTCTCCTCTCTCTCTCTCTCTCTCTCTCTCTCTCTCTCATTTTCTCTCTCTCTCTCACCCTCTCTCTCCTTTTCTCCCCCTCTCCCCCTCTCCCCCTCTCTCCCTCTCTCTCTCTCTCTCCATATTATTCTGCCAAACTGATTCCTCCCTCGCTCTCTCTGCCAGCCATTCATTGTGTCGCTCATGCAGGTCATGCTGAGACCGTACTGTTGCCAGGAGCACGTAAGTAGCTTGGCTGGGCAGAGGAGAGCAGTAGTGAGAGAGACCAGCGTGGTTCAGAGGAGAGCAGGAGAGAGACTGGGTGATGTGGAACACCCTCTCACAGCCTCTCGTCCTGCATCCCAGGACCACAGAGAGGTGCTGGGGAGTCTGGAAGCATACCGGTCGCTTGCTGGTCCCCTTGGGGGGTGGCCAGGATTCAGAGAGTTAGCTGTGCCAAAGCGACTACTTGCTAACCATGGGGTTATACCACTGGAGAGTAGAACTGTTGACGGACGCAAAACATGACACTAATTCACTGTGAAAGGAAAAACCCCTTTTGCAGAAATATAGCCAGATAAGCTAAACCCTTACTGAGAGGAGACCATTACAATAGTTCTGGAGGGGGAGATGAAGAGGGAGACAGACCAGGACAGCTAATTATCAGCTGCTGAAAATGCTTAACAGTCAGTCAGCTAAAGGCTGGGTAGGAACAGCACAGCCTAACACAAAACGAACACACAGCGATTCACGGCACGGTCAATTTGAGGTGATAATGAAGTGAACGAGAGACCTCAGCAGAGAGCTAGACAGGGGACGTCAGAGCAGGAGGAGAGAGGAGGATTGAAGAAGGGAAGAACAGGGGAGGACTGAGAGAAAGAGAGAAACAGCTGGGGATTAAGTGATGACCTTATTAAGCGAAATCTCCTCCCAGGGTACAGGGGTTCTGGAGCAGACGAGCAGCATGCATGCTGATGGCCCACCCAACACCCCCCCCCCCCCCCCCCCGCCCCGCCCCGCATCCCCCAGCATGCATCAGCATGGCAGGAGTCCCTAACTCACACCAGGAAACTGGTTAAGTATCTGGCTCAAAAACCAAATACTATAACTAAGGAAGTAAATGCCTAACATCAGTCTAAAAGGTATCATTTAATAGATCACCATTTTATAGATGATCTATAATATCCATCATGGTTCACAGAGAAATCTAAAACAACAAATCTTAGACGTCTCAGAAGAAAGGTAAGACTAAACAGGTGTGATCTTGACTTCTTCAGTCGCTCTGGATAAGAGCGTCTGCTAAATGACTAAATGTTCTTCGCAACTCAATTGCCATAATCAGTTCCACTTCACTTATTCTTCACAATAAGTCACACTCACTGGGGGCAGTCTGCTAAACAAGCAGAATGTGTCCCCAGACCACGTCCAGACACAGGACTTATCTCTCTTTAAACAAGGAAATGAATTTAAGGTCTGGACAAAGAATGAACCAATCAGACTTGACCTGGTCATGTAAACCTGGCTGTATCAAATAAGTCTGAAACAACCCTCTTCCTTCCCACCAAGCACAGATTCAGTCAGGTGACCCAAATGGCTTCCAATCAAATCAGCCCACAGATACGTTCTCTGTTGACCCAGTTCCAACACAGCGGATATCAATCTGATCTCATTTAAACTCTGGTCTAATTCTAGTCACTCTGCTGAGCAGGAGTCTTTTAGTGGTCTCTTCAATACTGGGTCATAGACTTAACTCTAATGAATTGTTCTGGCCTTGTCGTTTTCTATGACCTGGATGGGGTAGTTGGTAGTTGGGACCAGAAAAGGTTAGTTAACTATTTCCAGCCTGAGGCAAAATTCAGAAAATAAAATTTGCAGCCATTCCATTCCGTTCCAAATTCCATATGATATACATGATGAATTTTTTGGGGGATATTATTTTTTTGAACTTTTGTTTTTGAAAAAACGTGAAACTTTGTGTGGTGTAGTTTTCTAGTTTTTTCGAAAGTTTGGAAAAAAATATCACACACCAAAATTATACAAAAAAATAATTAATTCAATCTTTCGCAATCTTTTTGATGATTCTAAAGGATTCCTCACGTCTCAATTTCTTTTACATTTTTTTTATATGTATTTTTGCAAAAACCTTTTCAAAATATTATTTTTGCAAAAAAATTATCAAAATATTTTTGCACATTTTCAAAACAAAAAACAAAATTCACACACAACACGACACACAAAAGTTTCTAGTTAGCTTCTACAATGCATTTTTGTATGCATGTATTAAATTGATGTGAGGTCCAACAGGTAGTAGTAGACCCCTGCGGTGAGGGCCGTACCTGACAGGAGCGGAACTGGTTGACCAGCAGGGTGCATCTCTGAGGATCCTTCCTGCCGTCCAGGCTGTCCAGCTCCATGGCAACCTGGTTGAGCTCCTCGTCAGCATAGTAGAACTGGGCAAGGAGCTGGGGGTCTGTCCTCTGGAGACACAGGAGGGAGGAGGAGGAGCAACGGTCAACACATTTACATTTAGTCATTTAGCAGACACTCTTATCCAGAGCGACTTACAGTAAGCACAGGGACATTCTCCCCGAGGCAAGTAGGGTGAAGTGGCTTGCCCAAGGACACAACGTCATTTGGCACAGCCGGGAATCTAACCAACAACCTTCTGATTAATAGCCTGACTCCCTAACCGCTCAGCCATCTGACTCCCAACACAATCAAGAACACATGAAGAAGAGTGCTGTGTGTGTGTGTGTGGTCGTGTGTGTGTGTGGTCGTGTGTGTGAGTGCACTTGTGTGTAGGTGTGCGTATATGCACTTGTGTGTGTGTGTATCTATACGTGTGTCCGTATGAGTGTGTGTATGTATGCGTGTGTGTGTGTATGCGTGTGTGTGTATGCATGTGTGTGTGCACTTGTGCACAGGCTCAAGGGGCAGGAGGAGGTAGAACCAGAGAGGTGTCAGCAGATGGTTAATATTGTGTGGAACCTCCCCAGAAGAGCTGGCGTAATTACAGAGCTTGTCCGCGCTGAAGGATTTGTGTCATTATCGTCCAGCGTGTGCCCACCCTGCAGGGAGGAGCCCAGCCCAACAGAGCACTCTGTTGCTGGGGAGCACATGTACTGCCACGCTGCTCAGAGCTGGGTGGAGGGGGGGGTAGAGGGCCGAGGGGTGGGGGAGGGGCGGAGGGGTGAGGGAGGGAGGGCAGATAAGGGCCAGATCTCAAAGAGAAGGTAGGTTGAAATGTTGTTATTGGTTTATTTGTTTAAACACAGCACAGCAGCACACTGATGTGGTTCCTCTGCTCTGCCTCGGCTGTTTAAGACGCTGCTGTGCTGCATGAACACTGCGATTACAGTGAGAACACAGTGCGACACTCAGCCCGCACAAAAAAATAAAAAAACACCAAATCTCTTTATTATCTGAAGACCTACTACTACTACTACTACTGTAGCACAAGGAGGCCGCTTTGGAGAGCGACGCTTTCCACACGGAACGGAGAACATCTTACAAGACCTGCTCCCCAAAGTTCTGCTGGTTCCCCACAGTGAGAAGAGCTCCCAATGGGCTGCCTGCAGTATCGAGCAGATGATGCACGACTGTTCCCTCTCTCACTCCCCCTCTCTCATCAATAATAAAACAAAACAGCAGGAAGAAATACACTGGCATGATCAACCTAGCGTCCCGGTCTGCCAGGCACGGCATCGCACAGCGTCAACCGCTAAAGAGGAGGCTATGGAGCGTGTGCAGAACACGCAGGACAGCCGAACAGCAAGCAGACTGAGAGTGGTTATGCTACAGTGTTCGTGTAAATGTTTCACACTTCTCTCGAGTGTTCCTTCTCAACAAGGTCACGTACTGTATATGCTCCATGTCTATATATAAATCACTTGCGAAGGATGGGAATTGAGGGTGGGGCACCCAGCTGCTAAGATATGGAGAGAGAGAGAGAGATAGAGAGAGAATGACAGAAAGAGAGGGAGATAATAGATATACTTAGCTGCAGAGATACAAAGGTAGCCAGATATGCTGCACACTAAACACAGACGCATGTGTCTTAATCTGCCATGAATGTATGACTGACAGTATCATCCATCGTATAAATGGTATGAGACATGAAAGGTTATATTGTTTGAAGAGAGCTAATTGGAGTTCATAGCTTATTGGTTAGCCTCCTGTAGTGTATAAGGAAGGCGAATTAGGCTCAGTACAGCAGGCACACTGGATACAACAGAGAAGCATCTTCTAAATAAAGTTAAAATTACATGAGACTTTCCTTGATCTGTATTGACCCAGTGTCTCCCACTACAGCGTACCCGAAGATCTCTTCAAACTAATAGTCAGTGAGCAGACGGCACTGCAAACCGCCCACAGAACGAGCCTGGAAACTCGTCAAGGGACAAATTCCTGAAGCAAGAGGTAGATTTCCATGGAGCTTGACTCCAATCGCTGTCTACGGCAGTGACGTGTATAACACTAATGTCTCGTCCAAACAGGAAATGGTAGCAGGCCAAGGGTGACGACCTTTTCCCACTGAGGGCAAAAGACCCGGCTCATGCAGACGGCAGGCGTTCTGCTGGTCCAGCTCAGAGGAGGAAGAAAAGGAGTCTTTGAGATGGCAGCGGACCGGAGCTTCCTCCTGCTGCATTCCACTCTCTGGAGGGAACATTCCAACACCGCTGCATCATGGAGAGAAGTCGATAGTGGAGGACGTTCTGGGCATGTGTGGGCAAGGCCTACCTTAAGAGGTTAGACATTTTACTCATTTAGCAGACATTTTACTCATTTAGCAGACGCTATTATCCAGAGCGACTTACAGTAAAGTACAGGGACATTCCCCCCCCCCCGAGGCAAGTAGGGTGAAGTGCCTTGCCCAAGGACACAACTGTCATTTTGCACAGGCCGGGAATCAAACTGGCAACCTTCAGATTACTAGTCCGATTCCCTAACCACTCAGCCACCTGACTCCCCAGGTTAGAAATCATCTACCAGATTTATCTCTGTAAATCTGTCTGTCTAATCTCTCCATACATCCATCTAGCCATTTCTGCATTCCTTAGATCAGGAAACTCGCCCTCGCCCTCGTCAGCATAAGCAGGGCCCCGAGTCTGTCTGAAGAGACGATCTCCTTTGATAGAGGAGAGGTGACGAAGTAGACAGAGCCACCTTGAAGTCAGATGACGCGAGCAGTTTGAAAGTGAGAGTCCCGTCTCACTTTCTCACCGCATTCATCTGAACCTCATTACTTTAGATCTCCTTTGGAACCAGGCCGCCTTTTCTGAAGTGTTCCTGTCAATACTGACACCTGCGTGACAGCTCACCCGTCAGTACAACTCCAGAAAGACAAAACCAACATATAAACCGAAACACATTAGGAATTGAAGGAATGGAGGGAAAAAAAGGAATACTTTTCAACTGGGGAATTAGGTCAGGGTAGAGCCACAGAGCCATTTCTCTCTCTCTATGGCTCTGAGACAGGGTCATTAGATGAGTTTGAGGCTCTGAACCATGCAAGGCCATAGCCATGGAGTCAACATTGGGGGGGACGAATATTTTTTTTTAAATGATAATTTCAGACAGCGTGCGTGGTTGCCTGTCGTAGCGTAGCACATTTATATTTATATCAATATATTGGGGGGGGGACTTTTTGACCAGATTTGAATATTGGGGGGATGTGTGTCCCCCCAATATGTATTATGATTACGGCCTTGGAACCATGGGAATAACATGTTTGACAAGTTAATATCATGTCATCATGAAGTTAAAAACGAAGAAGAGAAAGAAGAGAAAACAAGCCTTCAAGATGAGTCTCCAGCCCTCAAGACTAGTCCTGCCACGAGCACAACCACTGTGTTGCGTAAGAGAGCTAATGATTCAGCAGATGTAGCCGTCTGGGCCCCCTGTGGCAGCGAGTCCTGGAAACGGTGCTGTCGTCACTTGTCCTTGATGCACTCTGCGGGTTGACTCAAACACACTCACCCTTTGTGGCCAGAAACCTGCCATCTTCCGTCATTAAGCTGTCCTAACCACCCCACCGACAGTTGAGGTGCGCTGTTCTCTTCAACCTTCCCCGCCTCAACATGGCACATCAAACAGCCTAGGCGAGGTCACAACGACAGGTTCACTTAGCGTTAACACTTAGGAGTAAATGAACTGAAGGCCGTTTCCGACCCTCCGAGCGTGTTGCCATGCAGGGTGCAGCGTACCACCTGGCCTGCCTGGAGGATCTCGTCATCCTCCCACATCTCCTCCACCAGCAGTCTACGGCTGTTGCTCTGAGGCTGCTGAATCATCACTTGGTTTCCATTCACACCGCGAGGAGGTGGCAACTGGCTAATATCTCGTGACCACGGGCAGGATGGCTATCCTGCACCTCATGTCTCCCCCGGCTCAATTCACTGACTGGCTGGCTGGCTGGCTGCTCTCCAGGAATGCCTCTTCTGGCAGCCCAGGCTAATGTTGTGGGGAGGGCTGTCAACTGCCTGCAGCAGTTCATTTAGCTTCTGGAACTTACTGGCAAACGAGCAGTGGTATCCATCGCATTGTTCCATTGCTTATTCAGTGCTCAGCAGAAAGTGTCGGGCTCCGTGTCGGAGCAGGCAGGTTGGAAGAGAAACAAACAGGTGAAGCACCTCCAATCCCAGGTCTCTCTCCGTCAATGAAGAGACAGAACTGTCTGTAGGTTAAATTATGTAAAATGTTTGACTTTGGTTCCATCTGAACCATGACGTGTTCACTTGTGTGACATTGCATCAAACAGCACGTTTACAGCTTCCGGCTATTGTGTACTCAGTCTTCCAAGCTAGTTATTCCAATCCTCTCTGGTTTTCACTAGAATGCTACAGCAACAGGCAACAAAGGCAACGGTTAATCTACTGAATCGCTGACTAAATTGTGGACCTTGCATGAAGTTGAACACTGTTGTATACTGTGGTTATGGACATGGAACTATTTCTGAATACGGTAGTTTCAACCACAAGATGACATCTTCCGATATATCAGTTGCACAATGCTTGGGAGTGGCTCGGGGTCAAACCCCACACTGATGAAACATTACTGAAACTTCACTTTGTGGGAACAACGTGAACCACCTTACTATGACGGCTGAACAGTAGACAATCTCATCAAAGCCCCCCTTTTGGACCCGGGGAAATCTCTCTGGGTCGCAGGGCGAGTTTCCTGATCTCTCTGGGTCGCAGGGCGAGTTGCCTGATCTCTCTGGGTCGCAGGGCGAGTTGCCTGATCTCTCTGGGTCGCAGGGCGAGTTGCCTGATCTCTCTGGGTCGCAGGGCAAGTTTCCTGATATCTCTGGGTCGCAGGGAGAGTTGCCTGATATCTCTGGGTAGCAGGGCGAGTTGCCTGATATCTCTGGGTCGCAGGGCGAGTTGCCTGATATCTCTGGGTCGCAGGGCGAGTTGCCTGATATCTCTGGGTCGCAGGGCGAGTTGCCTGATATCTCTGGGTAGCAGTGCGAGTTGCCTGACTCAGCAGACTCAACACAGCTGTTCCATCTGGGGAGCGATGCTATAATCTGTGTCTGGAGTTCAGCCTCACTAATCTGCTTTTTGATCTGTGATGGAGCCAGACACGTGCCTAGGGCAGGGTCCAGCAGGGCATGATGGGGCAGAGCGGGGCAGCAGGGGGGGGGTAAGAGGATTTAGGGCTGCAGGGAGAAGAGGTCCGATCTTCTGGAGGCTGGCGTGACATGTGGGGACCCCCCCTTTATGACCCGTGACCACCAGGAAGTTATTATGCAAGAATTAATTCTGTTATACAATACAGGGCTATGTTGACTACAGATGGAGAGGGGATTTCACATTTTGAAAAACATCAGCACAACAAAGAGAGTAGAGAGGAGGCTGAAAGGATGGCAACAAGGCAGTAGCTATCCGTAAGACAGCTTCCTATACAGCTTCCCATGTCGTAACAACTTGATTCAAGGATTTGAAAGCGAAAACACTAAGAAAAAAACAGTCGACTTTGACCTGTTCCTTGGAGGACAAAAGCAGCAAAAAAAAAATCTTCATTTCACATCTACCGAAATAGTCTTGATGATGTCTCCAAAAAAAGCAAACCAATGTTCTCTAATGAGCACTGGCTGTGGTCTGACCTCAGTGAGTGCTGCTCAACCTTCTTCACCGCTGTGGAACATGACTCACAGCGAAGCCTGGGCTCAGTCCAGCCCCATCACAGACCGCCGGGACGGAGGTAGCCGGCCGAGGCAGCCGACCGAGGCAGGGCCCGACTCCATTCTGTCCATGATGAGACTTCCATAATGACCACTGTGGACGTGGGCTGAGGTACTACCGCACACTTGATCCATCCATCCATTCAAAACACACAAACAGCCTAGTTCTTCTTCCTCACACTGCCCAGTTCCTACCGAGCGCACTCTGGTCCTTTCTGCCATGATGCCCGCCATCTGTTGAGAAGATATTTATACACAGGAAGCCCACATGCAATGCTCAACTGTGGGCAAATTTACAGAGCGGAAAATCGCCCGGCAGACATCTCAGTCTGATTGTAGTGAAGTTTGAGCGTTCTCTTTCTTAGCTATACCTTCACCAATATTAAGAAATTTAACAACCACAACAACAACAACAAACATCTAAGCTTATCACGACCGATCCTTTACGTCAGATAACGTGCCACTTCCCAAACAGCAAGGGAGGAAGGAAGGCGCCTGGTTCCTGCTCTCCTCACAGCCTGTCCTCAGCCTCAACACCGTTAGCAACAAAGGGATGGAACAGCAGAGTGTGGAAGCCGTGAAAGAGAGGCATCCTGTCATTTGATCTCCTGCCAACCGTAACCAACGCCAAGAACTTAATCCCAAAAATATAGGACCCGCTGCCCCCCCCCCCCCCCCCAGAACACACCTCCTCCCTCCCCCCGCCCGCTGGACAGCATGACGGGTGGTGTTGTGTATATCGCACAGCCAGCCTGGCACAGTCACTATCATATAGGCTACTGAAGGCCGTGGGGACTTTGAGGGCTTGCGATCATACCGTATAAAGTCTGTAATCGTCCACTACGGAGCCTGCAGATTACTATTGACGCGTCATAATGCAAAGAGAATCAATACAACTTCACTGTCATTATCAGCCCCTGGACAAGTCTCTCCAGCGGAGTTAAATCACCCCAGTAGCTCGTCTTCGATCATCTCCTACACACACCTAGGACACAACAGCCAGTTCTCCAGCCTGCAATGAATTTAAAGAGGCCTTCAATTGCTTAGCCTGTCTAGATTTGCACCAGGGGTCAGCTCTCTAAATCCAGCCAGCTGACACCAAATCAATTACCGCACGGCCGTTGGGTAAGCAGAAAGGAGACAACCAGAAAGGAGGCTGAATATGCAGGCATGTTGGTCACCGCTCAGCACTCTCCTGCTCCCTGGGCCTCCACTGACTGTGCAGAGCCACCCCACTCTGGACAGACAGGGGGCCAATTACCCACGATTCTCTTCACCTTCTTGTACATTGCAGCTATATTTTGCTCAGCAGTTGTGTGTGTGTGGCGGAAATAAACGAGAGTATTTTATTTCTGCAAAGACATGTAAAATGTTCACTAATGTTCACGTTGTTTGACATATAAAACCACCCACTAGTCAGACTATCATACTGTGAAAAAATATGTGTAATGGTGGATGACCTGTCCTGTGAAAAACTGTGGTTTTATAGCTAAGGCTAGTTAAATTGGATTAGTACCACGCTGCTGAATAAAAACTGACATTAAAAAAAGGAATGATATGCACTGTGAAATAAGTCGATATCTGCCAGCACTAACCCTCAGTTGACTGGCTGAACAACTGGTAGATAGAGGAGAGAGGATTTTTTTTTCTTCCTCATAGCAGGTACAAATGTCGGGTGTTTAACGGGGAGACATGAAACAGTGAATTGCGGCGCATCTCAGCCCAGCGGCCATTCGTGTGAGGACGGACAAGCAGATGGAGCCCCAGTGTAGGCCGCCTGCTGCTGGTTGTGGGTCCTGTCACCCTGACAGATGAGGTGCTGTGTAACTGAAGGTCAGCCCCTGAATGCCTGATAGAATAACACCAGGACAGAAGGAGGAGGCTTGGAGGGGAAATGGACAGGTTTAGCCTCCTGACATCTCACTCCCTCTCTCACCGTGAGCCCGTCTCTGACGAATGAGAATAGAGGTGATAGAGAGGCCATTTTGGCTGGCTGGAAACTTGATCCAGACCTCATCTGTTTCTGTCGGATGTGCCGTGTGAAGTCAAGTGCACATCTTTAAGAACACAAATCCCCTACCCCCATAGACTTCTCACCTTACACCTTCCTAGCTTGCCTCTAGCATGGAAAACCTTCTGTTTTGTGAGTATTTAACGCAGCCTACAATGTAACCTGTGATGCAATGTGAGATCATCACCTCCAGTCAATGGATTGTCACAGACTTGTTCATGTGTAGCGTTCGGTGGATAGAAAAAAACGTCCCAAAAGATAGTGTTGAGTTCTATTCTAAATTTTTGTGCATAGTCAATTCGTTAGAAAATGCGTTGTCAGTTGGCCAGTTTAACCAGCAAAAGGAATGTTAGAAAGCTTGCACATGGGAGGGAACTAAGCTTAGCTTATTTTTTATTTACACAGTCCAATAGTACAGTAGTGCTCAGAGGAAGTGATATGGTTGTGTTTTTTTGTGTTGGCACTCTGATACCAAAGTCTGACAGAGCAGACAGGTATGTTATGTGCCTCTTGATTAATGTTGCAAGCTACTTTTTTAGAAAACTGGATATACAGGTATTGTATTGCTGAAAGGAGGGGAAAACAATTCAGAGTGACTTCTAGGAAGTATAATGCAGCTCTGGAAATATCAATAGCCTTGCTCCATTCAAGGAGAACATGCTGACTCAACTCCCTTCTATCTCTAGGAGAACATAGTTCAATATATACAACACATTGTGGATGCAAAATGAAAACACGATGCAGTGTTTAACAATTTATGTCAGAGTAGAATACGCTCTGTATATACTGGACAGAAAGCGATCTAAAGCAATTAAGATGTTGTTTTGTTTTCACAAGAATACATCACTACTCTGCACAACACAAGAGACAGCATGAACCTGGACTCAAATCGAGTAACACAACAAAAGTGGATTTCCATTTTTATCAAATAATCCAGTTTTTTTCAGTTTATGACAATTGAATCAAGCATCTACTTCATGTTCTACTCTGTTACAGGATCACATTTATTCAGGGACAGATTACTGGAGCCTTCTGCAGCTCAAATACCCCTTGTAGCAAGGAGAAAATGATACATGGCTACATAACCTTCTGGTGATGATGTGAAGGACTGTTTCAGACACTCGAGTCTAACCCTAACCCTAATCTAACCCTAACCCTATACATCGTGTCTATTTTCTGAAACTTATGATAAACGAAGAAAGGCCCGCAGTTTAAAATAATGTTTTTTTCTCTTAAGCTTACTTTGACAAGTTTGGTTCTTTATGATAACATTTAAAATGCCTAATATGCAGCAGTTCGTTTTCACCAAGAGAGTGGATTGGCCGCAAGATCACTGACACAATTAACAAAGACTGCACTAACTTCCTAAAGTCAAGTATACTGTTGGTGAACATGACAACACCTTGTACGAAGGCAGTCAGGTACTAAACAAATGCTGTAACAGTTCAAAGTTCTGTGTTTTACCATGGGAATTATCACACCATAACTAGCAAAACACATATATATTGTTTTCGAACAATAACTTGAGGATAACGCAATAAAAGAGACGGGCTCAGTTAGACGTTACTGTTATTTAGAAATTAAACATACATTATTTATTTCGTATTAAAGAGTCAATTTTGGCAATGTTATTGAAGACAAGTTATTTCCAGATAACCAGCTCAGCAAGCTAACTGAGATGATCTCAAAGGCAACTTTCTTTTCGGCTAGCTAGCAAATAGCATTCACAGCGATTATTGATTGCGAGGAATTGAGAATACTTATACTTGGTAGCTATAAAAATACATTTATAGTTAGCAAGTTATAGTTTTGAGCAAATAAATGACTGACAGTAGAAAGAACATAACATACATACATCTTACCTTGGGCTTGTACAGCCACTTTCGAAACCGATTCATCGTTACCTCGCCACCTTACCCCTCTTTTGTCATCAATCCCTCTTTCTACCTGTGTGAGATACCAGCAGTCGCTAGCCAGCTAGCTAGCAAGCTACGTGGCTAAAAGGTGAGAAATCTAAAAAATACAGTAGCTAGCTATGGTGTCCAAGATGATAGGGTACAGAGTTGTATGTTTTCATATTTTTCCACCAAAAAGACGGTATGTTTTCATAGCCACATAATCAGAAGTAAACTGTGCCTGCTACTGTTCAGGAGCAATGCGCTTGAAACAATCCACCGATAGATTTGCTGTTCTCTCCCTGGCTCTGCTTGATGACAGTCACGTTGACAACATCGCCACCCACTTTCCCAGGGAAAGGCTTGCACCACACGTCACAAAGCCTCACGTCATAATCATTGTTACATTCTATGGCGAGAGAAAAGGATACATTAAATATTCTCATTCGAATGTACAAAAATATATAACTATGACAGCTGGTTACCTAATATGGGACAAAAAATTATGAAGTTATTACGATTTAAAAAAAACTACATAAACATTTATTGTAATGGGCGTCGCAATTTGAGTGTTCATGTCTGGAAGCTTCTGATGTGGGAGAAGCAGGACTTCTGTTTACGCAAGTCTGTTGCTTAGCAACGACCAAACATGGCAACGTTTTCGAAGCTAGTCAGATGAATTTAGGAGTAGTTCTTGGGTCTGAGACAACTAGACTAATTTACCATAAATAAATAAAAGACTAATACAAATGTGAAAAAATATAACTCTAGTCTAATATAGCTAATCTCAGACTGAATAAACGAAGGTAGAATATCCATGGGAAGGTTCAAATGTATCAACCATCCTAGCTAATGCAGACGAGCTCCACACTTGCCTGGTTGGACAGCTGGAGTTTTTTTACTCGCAATTTGTCCCATCCTTTTTTTCCTCAAGGATCTCAAGACCTAGATAATAGGCTCATAAGTGGCTCGCCGGGTAAGTGCCTGTCTTTCAGCCTCATTCGTCACCTTGTCTGTGTCTGCATTTCTGTTTTCCTTATGGATCCACCTCTGCATGAGTAAACCATACATCCACGCTTCTCATCTCTTGCCATTGTGTAGGCACTGAAGATGTCGCCAAATTATGGGGTACTTGTCAGAGAGGCCACTTTACTGCTTGACAAGTTCAACGCAGACAAATATTGTGTTGAGGATTACACAGAAGACGCTTGCAAGGCCATGGAGGTATCTGCTAGCAACCTAGTTAAAATTCAGTAAATTCAGGCTAGTATATCAGATGCAGTTGTTTAGAATTGCAACATTACTTAATATAACCCTGTTATGATATAGTTTTTTCTTCTTCAATGTCTTTATGCCAGAATCTGGAACCTTCTGACAAGAACTTCATACTTGACACTGTCTCCGGATGCATTGAGCATAAAAAATTGATGGACATTGTCCTTGATGTTTTCTTTGATCAGAAGGGTAAATGCTTATTGAAGGCTGATCGCAATCAGTTTGCTGGTAAGTTCATAAGTTCCTTTGGACTGGTGTGCTGCAAAATGATTATTGTCAGTTTCAGAAAAACTTCCCCATCAGATATTTCCGGCTCTAAATGTGTCTGTTTAATTTCTGCAGTTATCTGTTATCTTGCTGTGTTCGTCCTTGATGATCTTGGACTTCAGTGTTTCAGCAAGATTGTGAAATCTCTGGACATCAAGAAGATGCACAGTGTAAGAAACTCCTGTGTCTGCTGTTAACTTTAATGCCAGACATGATGGATAAACATTACAGAAAAATCTCAATAATATTAACAACAATATGAACTTTGACTAAAATGGTTTTGTAGTTCCTCAGTTTCGTTTTCAACGTCACAAACATCAGCACCTGGATAAAAGGCGAGTGGAGTCATATTTATGATGCTGATTATGTGGAGAAGAACTGGATTGCTCCACTTTTAAGGTAAATCAAATGGAAGCACAGTAGTATTTTTGTTTTGTTTTGGGGGGGACACTAAATTGATCGTTTCAATGTTTGTCCGTAAGGTGGCGCCCTGAGATTGAGGTTCTGATAAATCAGCTCGCCGCTAGAATGTCTCAAGCGGGGAAGATCAAGAAAGCTCCCACAAAAATCACTGAGCCCCAAGAGTTTTCTCTTACCAAACCTAAACATCGTCCTCTCCCCGTTCCTGAACCGATTCCCCTGCAGGAGAAATGCCATGCGGTCAGTTTCATTCAATCAAGTGAAGGACATTCACATGAAGCATGTGTCTAAACAATTCTATTTTATAATATATATATTTTTTTTTTAACTTATTTTGAATGAAGACTTATGGTAACCTAATTTAGGTCAAACAGCCTATTGAACTATTAACAGTGGCTGGTTTAAACAACCTGTATATATTTCTGTAACGTTTTACTAGGTGCCAACCACCACTTACAGACCTCCAAAAGAGAAAGAAGCCTTAGAGAAAGTGAAACAGAGGAACCGACAGAGGGCTGAGGTATCTTGGTTAAGGAACTGATGTTGACGCAATTACTGTACACATCAATGTACCTTCATTGTCGTTTAATAACTCTTTTTTCCCCAAGCAAGTGCTATTCGAGGCAAACACTCAACAGTTCAAATGTGCAAACCCAGAAAAGTCTGAGGTTACCAAGGTTAGTCAATGTGTGGGTATTTGGGAGACGTTCTAGAGGGCTTTCGATGGAACCTATTCCATTCTCTTCTAAATGATCAACTGTTTGGTTTTGCAGAGTGTGATATCCCAGATCAAGCAAAGCCATGATTCCCAGCTCAAGTGTGATTTAGTTCACTCCTCTGGGACACCTGCAACCCACAAGGTAAATGTCAACAGGTTATCCATCAGAAACTTTTGATACGTCATTTGTGTGTGCGTGTATCTTCCAGTAAGCAAAGACCTACCCCTGTGTATTTGTATGATTCCACTAGACTAACAGCTTGCCAATCAGGCTCAACACCACAGCCATCCTGCGAGAGGGAGCTCTGTACAACCGCCATGTTGAGGAGGAGCTAAACAGGTACCACACAGCATGACCTACCACTTTTCTCAGAACCACACGTGTAGACAAAGAGCTTTAAGTATTTAACTTCACATGTAAATATATATATTTACCGTGTCGCTGTTGATAGCACCTGTTCCAGAAGCTGTTGTGGCAGTGCATAAGTACGCACGTGGTGTTTGTTGACACAGAATCGAGCGGCTGGTTGAGGGGGCGCGCGAGCCGTCTGCGTTCCTGCAGTGGCAGAGGGAGATGAGAGAGCAGGACCTGCAGGCGGAGCTGGAACAGGTGGAACAGCGGCGCCTTCAGGGACGGATCAGCTACGAAGAGGCCGCTCTGGCCCGCGCACGGATCATGGAGCGCAACCAAAAGACTGCCTTGCTAAAGAAAGAAGAGGTGGGTTTGCTTTCCCCCTAAGGAACTTAGCAACGCCTCACAAGAAGTGTAATCAAATGCAAAGGATTAGAGGATTCCCCCAATGGGATTATATGTCGCCTTCCGAGTTTGATCAAATCAAACACCTGTAATCCTGTCTTTTGTAATCCTCCTTGATTCAGTCTGTGAGTCTGTTGTCGCTTACAGACTGCCAAGCTCATGCAGAGATATGCCCGCAAGAGGCTGCAAGAGGAAAAAGAGATAAAGGAGCTGGTGAAACAGGTGGCAGATGGACACAAGAACTCTAAAGCTGCCAAAGTGAAGTTGCAGGAGCTCAAACAGCGTATAGGTAAAAGGAAAACCACCTCAGATTTACTCTATACATCCCTTTACACGGTGCATTCTTTAGATTCACTTTTACCCTCACTGTTTGCATGGGGAGTGCTCTAATGGACGTTGGTGTTTGTTGTTTAGCGAAGGAAGTATCCGTGCAAAATCGCGAGCTCTTACAGCAGGCCTTAGAGGAAGCCCAGGAAGAGCTGAGCAGAAGGTTACAGATCATCCGTGAGATACGGGCTTTCGAATCTGTGCCCCACCTCAGGCACACCTTCATGGATGAGACAGAGGTAAGCTAAGAGGGGACATGTTTTTTTGTTGTTCTTTAGGATTTTTTACACCACATCCTTACACACAGGGGCGTCAAAGTGGGGGGGAAGGTGGGACTGACTTCCCAGGGCCCCAATGGGTGGGAAGGCCCTCAAAAACCTTGGATTTAAAATGTGTTGAAAAAAAACCCCAGACGTAACCAAAATTGGGGAGAGGGGTAAGGGGCATGGCCCAAATGTCAACTCTTCGTGGGGCCCAGAATTCTTAGTAGGACCCCTGCTGAACCCCCCCGGTGTCCCTGTGTCGTAGACGGCAGGGCATCGCCTGTTGGGGGAGATGTCCCTGGCTGAGCTGAGGGAACGCCTGGCCGTGCTGAAGGACGCAGAGGGGAGGGAGCAGGAGGACAGGAGAGAGCGCATCCTGCTGGAAAAGCAGAACAAGGAGCAGCTTCTGCTGGAACATCTGGACACTATCGCCCTCCACAGGACGGCACTGGGACAGGCTGCCGAACGCAGGTGTGTGAGGGCTCGATACGTGAATTGAGATTTTGCACAACACACACACACATGAGGGGGGGGGGGGGGGGGGTCACTGGATAAGTTTATTTATTTATGAAATGTATTTGACAGGGACAATGCAGTTAAACATAGCTACAGAGCAAAGTTTGCAGCTGATGTAATGCACATAGAGTTTCTAGCAAGTGCTAATTTTCAACTCCCATCCCTGGATGGGCCTTTCTACAATAAGTGTACGTACCATGTAGGCTGAGGCCTTACCCCAGTGGTCTGGGTTTGAATCCGACCTGGCCTTTTGCTGCACGTCTTCTCCTCACTCTCCAACCCTTTCCTGCCACACTTCACTTACAAACTGTCCTATAAAGAAGGAAAAAGACCCCCCCAAAAAAACATATACAAAAAAACACACTCACTCACAAAGACCTTAGACTAAAGCCTAGTTTAGATAGGTTATGTTGTGCCTGTTGTTTGAGGCAGGCTGGAAGAGAAGAAAGCAGGTCAGGGCCTGCAGCAGGCTGTGGCCAAGAATGACAAGGTGCTGGCCCTACAGAGGAGGCTGGAGGAGAGACGGCAGGAGCGACAGAGGCTGAAGCAGAACGAGAAGACCAGGGCCAAGACTGCAGAGCGAGCCGCTCAGCACGCTCTCAGAAGCTGGAATCACAAGAAGGTGAGCGCGGAAGTAAACATTCCAAAAGAGCCATTCCAAACGAAACATTCCAAAGTAAACAAAACGCCTCAGTAGTAGCCATTTGTAGTAACTACCGAATAGCTCTAGATCAAATGTAATTCTGTGTCTCTTTTTCTTCCGTTTACTTTATTTCGTACAGCTGGCACAGGAGGAAAACCACTGGGAGGCTTTGGAACAGAGTTTAGAGCGCCACATCAAGCAGCAAGCGCCTGATTCACTCTCCCACAGGAAAATACTAAAGGCTTAGAAATTGAACCCCTCTTTATAAGATCTAGATTTGATATTTGGCTGTATTTATACATCAGCAATGACACGAGGGGAAAACTTTGAGATTTGAGTACTGGAAAAGTTAGTTGAATAAACTTGATGTTGAAATATTGCGACTGTGGTTTTCATAACTTTTTGATCATTCTGATTTTGTTCATTCAAACACATTTTTTATAGCGTTTAAAGTTTCCATCTGAAATAAATAACAATCATACACAGCAATGGAACATGACACTGTTTAAATGGTTTAAATAGACTGAAAGTCTCAGCGCCGCGGCTACATTAAACAGAGAGGGAAAATAGCAGCAGGATTCAGGAGCCAACTCTTCCAGCTAGAGAGCGCTCTTCCTAAGTACAATCACATGATGTATGTTTTGTCATATGACATTGATGAGTCGAAGACTGGTCCCGACTCCCGAAGCAAACGGCGATTCACCAAGGACAGTAGGAAAACAAAGATTTGAGCTGTCAGGGATGAAATTCCATGAAATTTAGTCAGGCCGTTGAGAATATCTGGAGCATGGAATGTTGGGGATTTCTCTATGCGGTTGCTGCTGCCTGGCTGCTAGGTAAGTTACTTTGTAGACCCGCTTGTCAGGTGTCACTGTAACACGCTGCAGCTAACTTGTTCACTGTGTAGGCTGCCTATTTTTTTTTTTACTGTAGGCTACATAACTTTGTATGTATGTACTGTACTGTAAAAAAACTGTGACGCGCCTCTTTCGACTGTGTTGTGAGACGTGCTACAATTCTACCGCTAAATAGAACGAGTCTCGAAAGTAAAACTTTAATTTACTGATTTCTTTCAATCAGAGTATGCTGTGTTAATCCAAACATGTTTTGCAAACCTGACATTTAACTTGAACATAATAACTCCGAACAACCATGGTAAAAACGAATCTACAGGCTTGTTTGGTACAGTAGTTTGTTACAGGCAAAATACTGCTGCCATAATATAATGGAGACGGAATTAAGGATCATATGACCTGAATTTTAAATAATTGCTTTTCTTGAAGAGGGTGTCTCTCATTCAGCAAAGGAGCTAAGCACAGGGCTAATGTGATTACTGGCCACAATAAGGTCTGTGTTTGCTGCTACGCTGATCAGCATTTGTCCATGTTGACACAGGTGAGACTCATTCGATTGCTTAAGTTTGTAGAATCGACCATGTTTGATTCATACAACATTGTGAAACATTACAGGAATCAGGAAGTCAGCTACATTTAATAGAAGAAAAAAATGACAGGGTGTGGTTTGCTTTCTGTCGTGGGAATATTGGGTGTTTTTCCTTGTTATTTATGAAACTCCCCGTCACAGCGTTTATGTGGTTCGTGATCATGGATAATTGATTGTTGTGACCTCTGGATAGCTCCCATAAGGTTTCTGAAGACTTGCTGGTGTGTTCTGTTTACGCTCTCTACTTCCATTACCATGACAACAGTTCAGACAGGTCATGCGTGGAGCAGGATGTCCCTACTTACCCCTCCCATCGCAGACCTCTAGTTTTGTCTCTCCAACCCGCAGGCCTGGCTTTGAGCCAGACGACCCTGGCTCCGACCCTTGAGCCCGCCGTGATGAACACCACGTTCAGCGAAAACATGACTGCGACTCCCATGATCCTGAGTACCACGTCCCCAGGGTGCTCTGCCCTCAACACGTCCACATGCGAGGCCTGTGTCCCTGGATCGTACTACGACAACGGTGGGTCTGGGTCTGGACGACCCGAATCGTCTGTGCTACAGGCTAAAAGACGAATAACCTCATTAACTTCATACTGTCATTCACGAGTCACGTTCACCTATTTAAATCACCTTGCTATGCTTCACGCCTGATATGTTGTGCAGCTTAGCAGTCATCTACTGATATCAATGTAGTCTTGCCTGGATGGAAGAACCAATGAAAGCCAGTGCACTCTGTCCTAAAGCCGGCTTCTCATCCCACTGCCATCAGACACCTTGCTGTGCACCTGCTGCCCCGAACCAGGCCTGTGTCTGTTTGCTGGAGCTTGCCTCCCATGTTCCAGAGGGTTCTATCAGCCAATGGCTGCGCAGCAGCAATGTTTACCCTGCAGTCAGGGCTTTTACACCAAGTACGTTTGTCAGACCGCTCACTCTCTCATTTAAAGATCCTCCATCATCAATCTCGTACATCTCGACCTTCCTTTGGTTTCCGGGCAGTGTCCTGCGTTGTGTTGACCTTTGACCTTATCTGTGTTTCGACCAATCAGTTTCACTGGCAGTCCCGTGTGTCAGTCGTGCCCCCAAGGTTCCTATAGCAACGCCACGGCTTCAGATTCATGTAGAAGCTGTTCTCCAGGTATTTATTTACACAAACATACATGCATTTGGACTGTTTTTTGTTCCATCTGCGCCCACAACACACAAGTGACGATAATAAATTGATTTTTAAAAAGGCTGTTGAGAACAATAGGTTCTCTTGTTTGAAACACGGGACACGGGTCAGATGCTGTACATTCCTCCCAACAAACAAAACAGTTGTGACAGAAATATATCTAATAAGAAATCCAAATGTATCCTTAATTTTTTGTTTAGGGTTCTACACTTCACTGCAGAATTCCACGTTGTGTCGGCCGTGTCCCCAGGGGTCGTTCTGCAAGTAAGGACCTTGTTTCTGAGCTGCTTCCTCCAACTCTAGGGGCCTTTTCTCCGTAGAGAACCAGCCCTCCCTTTCTCTTGTTGTTTGTCTGCAGATCCAACATCACAGGTTATCTCATAAAGGTCTTATTTACTCAACCAAACAAAAACACACACGTGTCTGAAGTCTTAGTCTGTGGGTGGGGTAAGGGTGTAGATATCATTCTTGTTTATGACTCCATAGTCATTAGAAGTATTTAGTGCTGGTAGGATACATACTGTACTACTCCAACGGTGTTGAGCACTTACTCTAGGTTCTCTGTGTCTCTGACAGCTCCTCCAGTTGTGCCCAGTGTCAGATCTGTCCAGCCGGAACTGAGTCTCTATTGGCTGCCGCTAAGGACTGCACTCCCTGTCGACCAGGTAACCGCCTGCACACGTCCCCAGGTGTACGTGGGTGATTCTGTACAAGCCCTGTTCTTCACAAACCCAAACATGATCTAATAAATTAAAGTAGTTAATGGAAATAGTCTAAAGGGGCTGCTCCATGTGATATTGGTGGCATAATCTGATGAGCAAGTCCTGATGAGAGTCACATGTTGGTGGTTTTCTGGACAGGCATGCACAAGGCTGCTCGGCAGAAGATGTGTCAGATCTGCAGCAGCGGCTTCTTTCAAATCCGCTGGGGTCAAGAGAGCTGCAACATCTGCCCTGAAAACAACTACTGTCCTGTGAGTGCATCATGTCTCTGTTGCTGAGATGTGGCTAGTAAATAGAGACTGTTACTTGACTCTGACCAACGAATGACTGTAACACTATGCACTTCTGATCTCATCTTACATTTACATGCTCTTATCCAGAGCGACTTACAGTAAGTACAGGGACATTCCCCCGAGGGGAGTAGGGTGAAGTGCCTTGCCCAAGGAAACAATGTCATTTGGCACGGCCGGCAATCGAACCGGCAACCTTTTGATTAATAGCCCGATTCCCTAACCGCTCAGCCATCTGACCTCCTGCAGTACTTTCTAAACACACTGTTTGTATGTCGCTTTGGACAAAAGCATCTGATAAATTAATACAATCTGTCCCTCAAGAGTCCAGACGTGAACCCCATTCAGTGTCCCAGCGATGCCTTCTGCCCAAAGGGGAGTACAGCGCCTGGATACTGCATGGAAACGTTCTTCCGCAAGGCTGGGGAGGACTGTGAGCTGGCCCCGGTCACCATTGCCCTACTTGTGATTGGTGGAGGGGGTATGTCGTTATTCTCAAGTCACCTTTATTTTTTTTATTTTGTTCCCAATAAACAAAAGGCCCTTTTGATTGTCACAAATATCCAGCCCACATGACTGATCCTTTTTTGTGAGGTAGTGAGGGATTTGTCTTGGTAGCGTATCCTCTATGGAACAGGAAATATAATTAAATGAAATAAGAATCATGCTCATCTACTGTTCGTGGGTTTTCTGTATGTGTGGGTGATCTGTCTTTCAACCATATTTGTTTCTATCTCTCTCTCTCTTTCTCTCTCTATTTATCTTTCTCTCTCTCTTTCTCTCTGTCTATATCTCTATCTCTTTCTTTCTCTCTCTTTACCTCTTTCTCTCTCTTCCTCTCTCTCTTTCTCTCTCTCTCTCGTTCTCTCTCTCTCTCTCTCTCTCTTTCTTTCTCTTTACCTCTCTCTTTACCTCTTTCTCCCTCTCTCTCTTTCTCTCTCAGTGGCCCTACTCTTCATCATTCTGGTAGTGCTGCGTCGCAGGAAGGACACAGACGGGGAGCTTGCACAAGCACGAACACCGCTGTTACGCAAAGAGCGGCCCCAGGGCCGGTACTACGGCATGCCCTGTGATGCAGAGCCGGTGTACGCTGGCTGGTGAACCTACCACAGGCGTTTCATGTCTGTCTTCATCTGCATTCGGTATTAAAGGCTCGAAGAGCTAACTAAGGCACTGTGGTTTCTACGCCTTAACTGTGGGTAGCAGGACTGTTGTTGAAGGACTGACAAAGCTTAAGTTTACCAATTAATCTATTTGAAACGAATGAGATCTGTCCTTTGATACACTGCGGTAAGTGTATGTCATTGACAGGCAGAAGGATTGTTCTGTGTTTTGTAGAAGGCTGACTCTTTTGTACACAGACACAGCATTTCTCTGTGAACCTAGTTGAATAGATTTAATAGAGGCTGACTGGAAAGGTGGGTAAGGAGTTGCATGGCTCTGTGGACCTGTTTCATGCAACATGAATAGCACTTTTCTTTTTATTTAATATTTGTAATTGTTTATATTTTGCACTCACTTTCATGGTACACTGGTTGGTCAAGTTATGCCTTGAAGATGGTTTTAAGTCAGTAAAGTCAGATTACTGCTGTTGAAAAAAATGTTTGTTTTTTATGTATTTGATTGAAATGTGTCCAGAAAAACAGTTTTCTTCATATTATTGTATTTGTGTGTTTTAAAGAAAGACTAACTGAACATTGAAAGGTACATGCTGGAATAAAGTTCAACCTTGCCCCTGCATATTTGTTGTAGATCTCCTGAAGTAGTTTCCTTTTATCCAATACAAACATTTTCAGTTTTAAGATAACTTGATCTACAAAGCTGATGGAGTAGAACTTACTTATGGTTAGGGTTACTTATATTGAAATTATAATTACATTAATTAGACATCTAAAAGTAAATAACATTGATTCACAGTACAATGTGTATATCAAATAATACATGTCCAGTCCACTAGAGGGAGCATTATTTCCAATTTCATTTAGTCTGAACACGGCGACTTGCCGTAGAGGTCACGAAAAATCATGGCGGCTGCCTTGGCACGGAGTGTCCCTGGTATGTTAAACAATGTTGCTATATCAACCTGTAGTTTTTCAGACAATCTGTCTTCTGTGTAATGTAGATATATTGTGAGTGTCTGATATATTGTGAGCAAGTTTTACTTTGCAGGTTGGTAGCTGCTAATTACTAACGACTTGTGTTAAAAACAGGCTTGCTAAGGCCGCTCACACTGGTTATCAAGACACCGCAGATATGTCGGTTCTCTGCTGTCATCCATCGCCAAACTGTCCAGAGATGTGCAACCGCAGCCCCCGCTGGGTCTTGGGTTGCTAAAACCTTTCAGTCACCTCAGCTGAGCATTCTCCAACGGTAACTTCAATCCATCAGTTTAAAACATAGCATAATATGAAGCTGTAGGCGTATGACCATTAGTTGGGGGTGGGTTGTCAAAGTAAGCTTGCTAGGTGTTTCTCACTAAACTTTACCATCCTATTTATTTTGTTTTTGTTCAGTGTATCTCCACTTATTCCAAGCCTGGTCCAGCCGCCCAGCAGAACCCTTACATACTTCAGCCTGAAGAAAGGGAAACGGAAGACGGTCAGATCAGTGACAAAAAGGTTTCTGCGGCTTCACTGTGGTTTATGGGTCAGACGCAAGGTAACACGCCAACAGGATTCTCAACACGCTTTGAAATAAACTTTGACTTTGAATATTATTCAACCGTTTCTATAGGTTCAGTTATTTATAATAGGTTTTGGCATTAACTCCTCGCCCTTCTTTACAGTCAGGATACAAGAAGAAGTTATGGAAGAAGATGCCAGCCAGAAAAAAGCGTCTACGGGAACATGTATTTTGCAATAAAACACAGAGCAAGCTCTTAAACAAAATGACCACCTCGTTCTGGAAGAGGAGAAATTGGTATGTTAACGATCCCTACGAGAAATACCATGATCGTGTCAACCTCAAAGTTTAATTAGGTGGAGTTCAAGAGGAAAGCCACTTTACTTTGCAATAGTTTCAACTGTAATGGCATCTATACATTTGATAGTACTATTGTTTTTGACTACTTTCGAGTTTTTGCCATGTTTGTTGCTACAATCAAACAATAGTTATGACAAATTGCATAGTTAACACTTCCAGGTTATGCTAATTAAAGCAAAACTTTAAATCAAGTGATATATTGCTCTCATTTGCCATGTGTGTAATTACTTAATAAATTATCAATGTCTCCGATATTTATAATTGTGAACATGTGAGTCATTGGAAATAACTTAAACATGTCCTAAGAAACAAAACAGGAGCCTAGGCTTTGCATGGTTTCATTTTTAATGGCTGTTATCAGCTCAACATACTTGACTGAATGTGATGATAATAGAACTAAACATAAATTGTTTTTTTGTTTTTTTAACCCAAGATTCCTTTACATTTGTATTCTCTAACTCACATTTTGGTGTTAGTTTACAGTATGATCTGATTCTGGCCTGCCAGAACAAGATACTTATTTAGTCATTCAAAGGCCATCTCAGATTCAATATTTAGTTCAGGGGATCATGCAGCTGTGTTCTGTGTTATAGATTAACAAACAGCTTCTTAAGCATGTTCACATTTTGTCACAAGTGTTTTAACTGGCCTCAAATCACACAATATGATGAAATTAAGAAACATTTTAAAACACTTTAAAATCAATGTCTATCAGCAAGGCATTAGATTTGGCATAGAATATACCTGCACAAATTCACTCAATGCACATAATAAACCATTGTCATACCAACTAATATCAAACATCATGCACTGATGACTTCTGTAAATGTGTACAAAAAGATAAACTAAACTATATTGCAACATACTGTAGTAAGGATCATTTCTTATTTTCACTCATTGAAAAGAAGGATTTCACATTCCAACATCTTAACCCTAAACACTGATACTACACTAATGCATTATGATCATATTTTACCCACAATGTTCATTTCGCCAATAGAAGGATGTGCAACACAAGTGTATGCCTATAGTTTGCTATAAGATAAAGTGAAGTTGATGTGTAAACAGAAGAATTGTACCTGAGTAGCGTTCATCTTGCCTTTGAGACACTGTCTTGATACAGTTAACGAAAATAATTGCTGCCCAAATCCCAACCTTCAATATCAGACACAGTGACAATTAGAGCATTTAGGCTCAGTGACAAGACAGTGCAGTGCCTTAACTACAGTGAAGAAATCTTTGATTATGACGAGTCAAGCCCGTAATTATTGGTAAAACACATTCCCAATAATAAATCCATCTATTACAAGACAATTAAAACCTGTCCACTATAAACTGCAAAGTATTGGACTATGCAGGACACCAAGAAGCATCAAAACATTTTTACTTTTGAATTGCTCAGTGAACAGCCAAGTATTGCAGTGTCATCAGACTCTGAGAAACACAACCGTTTACAGAGTTTCTAATCAACAATAATAAACCTGAAAGAAACTCTACAGAAATGAGTCTGTCACTGTTCTCAATGCTACTCTTATACAGCTGTTAAATCTAGACTGGACGATAGATTGTCACAGATTCCACTGAGTAATAGGCTGCGGTTAGTGATGCCAAAGGAAATGTTTTAGTCCTCACTATTGGACTTTTCTTTTCTTTTTTTAAAGAAAATTCAGAAGTAGAGCAGTGACATCACCTGCCAATCATGATCTGATCAAGTGTTAAGGCTTTATATGCAGAGGTAAGGAGAAGTTAAACATTGCATGTTTTTTTTTCAATACATGCTAATTACTAATTAGCACAGGGGAAGCATTGCCTTTCCTCTTCAGATAAACGCCACCTTGTAGGAGCTCCAAAGACCTGACTGAGCCTTCCCACGAAACCTTATGTGGCTGAACTGACAGCGCAGATCTGATTGGCTAGTTGAAAGCTCTCCCTAAACTCAGAGAGTTAGTGCAAAAAGCACAGATGCATGCTCCGTTAGAGTCCCCTCGTCTGCCACTCCATGTCTGCCCCAGTGTCAGTCCTCTTGTGACAATCTCAAACTGGGTCCTTGAGGATAACTCGGTGACAGTACATTCTGTTGTTAACTGTATGACACACCAGCAGACTTAAGAGCCAGAGAAACACACATGCGCCTGTTTCTCCAAACATGATATAAAAACAACTAATCAAAATGACAAATAAAACTGTACATACATACAAAAAAAAATATTCAGTAATCGACAAAGAAAAAGTCAAATCAATTCCAAATGTCTATCCAGTATGACCCATGCTACTCGTGTCGGCCTGGTGACACTGCTTGGTTAACACAATGTACCACAGGCCAAACAGCACAAGAAAAAAGTCGAACGTTGCTTTGGTTAAACCTTATGCTAATACAAGGCTGCTTTATACTTTTAGCTTTTGGCCATATTTTCTGTTTTCATCTTCCTCTTTACCTCGCAGCTAAGGCAGACAAAGCAGTCTTGGTGTATGTTTACATGGCTTCACTGTTTGAGGAAAGAGCACTCCTGGATCTTGTGAGTGGTCTCAGGACTCTAGGGGGAGGCTATATGGAGAGAAAGAGAAAGAGACAGAAAAGAAAAAAAGAGTTCAGTCCACCATCACTGATATGGAAGCAGCAAGCATTATGCCAATTAAGAAACTCAATTTAGAAAATATGACATGATACATGGAAAGGATGCAATCCTGAAATTGCCCCATTAACAGTAATGTATACTGTAATCTAGTCAGGTCAGGTCATGTAAGCAACGAAACCCTAATGTACAACGTCTGTCTCTCATGTATCAATATCATATTCAACTTCCTGTTTTCAATCATCATGTCTCATTGGAAGTACATAGTCACACACACATACAACCCTTGAAAAAAAAGTCCAAAACCAAAAATCCCAATTCATTACCATACTACTACACACACACACACTAGAGACAAGGCCCTGTTTCACACTGGCTCTACAGAGCCGTTCTAAGAGGGTTCGGTTAGATGTACGCCAGTGAGCTTTAGTGACTCAGTGTGTTAGTCACGGCACTCCAGAAGCAGGTGGCGCCATGCCCCAGCTGAGCAGCTGGATGAAAGCAGTACCTCAGGAGCCTTCTTCTTAATCAGCATGAGCTGTGGGGAGCTTGGGCCTCTCCACCTCCCCGTCTCAGTCAGGCCTGGTGCTGCCGAGGGTGGGTTAGGTGGAGAGGGTGGGGCGGGGGGGCTGAGTGGTTTAGGTGCGGAGAGGGTGGAGTGTGGGGCGGACAGGAGGGGTGGCTTAGGTGTGGAGGGTGGGGCGGGGGGGCAGAGTGGTTTAGGTGTGGAGAGGGTGGAGTGTGGTGGGGCGGACAGGAGGGGTGGCTTAGGTGTGGAGGGTTGGGAGGGTGGGGTGGGAGTGGCAGGTGGAGACGGGGTGGAGGGTGGAGAGGGCGTGGGGGTCAGAGAGGGCGTAGGGGATGTGGGTTCAGTCAGGGATTCAGAGGGCATTCGAAGCAGTGACAGCGGCTCCCTGGCGTCACACTGGTCCAAACTTAACACCTCATATTCAGACATGTCAAAGTCCTGCCCTGCACCGTGAGAATGGACGGTGGGGAAAATAAGCAAACAAACTTGCAAACATACTGTCATCCTGCCATCACTACACTGAAATAGGAAGATTCACATCTGACAGCAATTTTCTGATGTGCTGTAATTCATGTAATTCCTGTGGTATGAGAATGTAGAGAGCACCGTACTGGAAAAGAAAATAATACAAGATAACTGAAACGACTGTCTGTCAACAAGCAACTCGGTCGACACTAGGACCCCTTCTGTATAGGCCTTCTCAGTCTCTGTTGAATTATGCTCAGTGAACTGGATTTCCTTCCCATATAACCATTCCCAGCCAATCAAAAGAGAAACCCTATAACAGTTCCAATTGCCTCTCAAGTCTGGACTCAGTATTGTAAAAAGAAAAAAGATAAAAGCATATCACTTGATTTACAATTTAGGCCAGAAAGCAGTTGTTTTGTTCCATTTTTGTCCAACAGCTTCATTTCTATAAATAGTTTAATGATCCCTCTAAGGCATAAATGTGAATAAGGTCTTATATTAGTGGACTTCATTAATACATGTTAACACAGAGAGCATGATGCAAAAAGTCTAAAATAATTATTGAAATCCGAGCCATGTGTTTCTATGTAGCAGATAAGATAGCATGGAATGCAAGCCTCTGGTCAGAGATATGAACAACAGACAAAAGGCTGTGTCTGGCTGGTAGCTTGGGGCTTGACCCACAGTTAGACAGCGTCACAAACAGGAAGGGACATCTGAGTTAAAGGGGACATGGAAAGTGAGGGGTGCAGAAGAATATCAGGGGCTTAAACAGGAAGCACAACGTACGTAACACGTGTGATAATGTTTGTTGTGTGGAGGAAACAGACACGCTTTCTGCAGTACGGCACTACCTTTTTAATCCCCAGGGAAATATAATTCAAAACTGTTGCTATTTTCCTACCTCTCTAAACTCTACCCCTTACACTGACACAATCACCTATGACGAACTAAACGGTTCCCTCATCTCTGATCGTTGCTGTGACCATGACAGTGCTGAACTTGTTCGGAACGGTTTTGCTCACCCGTAGTGCCGCCTGCACTCTCTGACTTGCTGCGCATCATGGGTCTGGTCCTGTTCTGTCCTGTTGTAGACTGTGTGGTGACAGATGCAGGGCTGTCGGGGTCCAACTGGTAGGAGGACAAGTCCTGCATGCTGAAGCTACGAAGTCTGTCGGACAGCACCCCTTGACCCTATGAGCGAAACACAGCACACATACACAGTATAGCCACAGCAAACCAACAGCTGATTCTTTGCATCCTTTTCCTTTTCTAAAAGCCTTAACAGAGTTATGGTACAGTTCTATGATCATACATAATACATCATTATTCCAGTAACGATCACATGACTTGTTTTGATTGAGGATCACAACCTCACTTCGTCGACACAAATCAAGTATTCTGAGTCAGCAGTACCTTTGTGGCAGCCATGACTGCAGCTGTGGCTGCCACGTTGAGTCCTTTCCTCCCAAAATGCACCAGGGTGTCATAACTTTTGTCCTTGGCTTGGCAAAGATAGTCATCAATGTCCTGGTCCAAGCAGAGAAAAAAAACATAAATATTAATTTAGCTTGGTTCATAAGGCTATGGGATAAGTCTTCAAAAAGTAAAAAATAAAATAATATTTTGACCCACAGCTATGTTGGTTATGTTAACCTCTAACTTCTATACTGTGTGTGTAGGGTGCTTCACTCTATTCTCACTTTAATTCACAATACATTTCCTAAAGGAAATGTCATTTCCTTTATCATTATACCTACTTATCTAACACTTGGAAAATGATGAGAGGTATATTTTTTTGCTGTCGTTTGTTACACACAGGAAAGTGACAAAACAATTATGTTGTGACTTTCAGTTATCTTGTCATCAGACTACAATAGGACAATGAAAACAGGATTGACGTGAGGTGGCCTCACCTTCTCTTTAGAGGAAAGTGTGGGATGAACAAACTTCCTGTACAGGACGCTTGACCCCTTGGTGTAGGGAGATAACAGCCACACCACAAAAGCAATCTTCAACTCGTAATAGAAAGGGATCCTTCGGTGGAGCAAAGGAAAGTCATTACCACTTGAAAAACATTGTCTATGTTGTAACACATGAACTGTCATGAAACAGAAGATATTTTCTTACCAACAAATAAAGATATCTGTGATCGCCTCCAAAGTAGTGAATAGAGCAAATATTATCCAGTACATCATCCATTTCACCTTTATGAAGGAATACATGTAAAGGTAAACCGAAATGTAAATACTTTTTGTTTCTAAAGTAAAATTAATTATGCATGATATAATCAGCGATATCAAATGTAAGAAAGATAATTACTTAAACTATTAATACTTACATATTCTTTCACATCTTTTGACTTGACTGCTTTGTATGATGAGTATGCAGGGTATAGTGTGCCAAAGATCAGCCTAGACGAAACAGTACATGTCACAAGTCTGCCTCAAGTGCAAAATCCTTCAAGTGAAATGTAGGTGTGCCATCATACACTCAGTGGCACTAATCCACTGACATTGTGCTACAAGGTGCATCAATCTTTTTAGACATTTCACCTTGTAATACCCCACTTTAAATACCATTACATTGTAAACTATTTTTAAACAAATCAATTAATCTAGCTTTAGTCCTCCCTATACACCTGTGCTGGCAGTATAACTTTCGGACAAGACCTCCTTGAAATGCAACAGTCAGGCAACAGCTGTTTGTGTGACCTGATCAAATTACTGACCCACATATGCCTGCACCGTTTCGCCTTGTAGATGACAGCGCTATCAGAGTTTGTGTTTATAAAAGGTCAACAAAATAAATGAGTAACGCATGCATGAACGGGTATCTTATTTACAGGCCTATCTCCTGAATGTTCAGGACATTACATTAATCTAATGTCGTGTTGAGTAGGGGTTATAGTCTTGAATACCAAGACAGCTTTATAGCTTAGGTCGAGCCTACCAGACGGGTTTGTAATATGATAATGTAATCTAAATTAAATTGATTTGCTATTTTGAGATTTAGCTTAGCCACACCAAAACCCAAAAAGCACTGGCTGTGTTGATTATTTGTCAATAAGAAAGAAGTCGAATTAGCAAGCATTGTCATGGACATATTATCCAAAATGATTACTGAGCAAGAATTATTAAACATGTGCCCAGTCAAGTCTAGAATTCTGTGCAAAACTTGGATTGTAACCTGAGTAGACTGACCCATCCCTTTGTTTTCTAAATACAGGACATCAAGTAACACAAAATAGCTGCACTCTCAGGCGCTCGAATCTGGGCTACGTGACATTTTATTTGGTTATTTTGTGTTCTATATAGGCTACATGTCCACATGCAGGCCTATTGGTAGACGGACAGACTGTTAATAATTCATATAGCCTATGTATTTATTTAAGAATCATTACATTTCTTTGTCTAGAATTGTAACAAAAACAGGCTATAATAATATGATAATGGATTCAGCACCTCAGGAAGACAACATATTCAAATTATTACAACTGAAATGACTAAACATCCTCTCAGTCAAAAAACACCGTTCCAGTTTTACGAGCAGATATATCTGTCTCAAACCACCAAGTCACGGCTGATTCCGTTTAGAAATAAGAGGTATGAACAGCTACAGCATGAAGAACGGCTATTGATGACATGCACCTTGTTACAGAGTGCCAATCTAGACAAAGGCACGCGTTAACATATTAAAAGGCTAACAATAGGGGTTTCCAAAAGGAGAACAATATGCTATTAAAAACAACTTACACCACAAGTCTGGAGATAATCCACGAGACCATTGCGCTGGGAAGGCGACGGAACGCGCTGTGTGGGGAGGAGTTTCTGTTTTAAAGCAGTTGCTATTTGACAGGCGCGTTAGTGAGCCCAGCGTCAAGGGTCTTGGCGCACGCAGACACGAACGTGATACGGAATGAACAGTTTTATTGTCAGGCTACTAACATATATATTTTTTGTAGTATTAGTATCACTATCAGAACAGTAATTAAATAAACGAAAACATATAATCTGAATGAATTAAAACGTGTCACCCGGTCAACCTTCAGTGCCTCGTGCAGCTCTGCCGCTCTGGTAACCTACATAGGCATAAAAGAAATTGGAATGAGGCAGATTTAAATTACATTTTACAAAGGCTTCTGGGGAGGATTTTGGCTAACGGAAAGCTAATACCCCTTTGAAAACCCCCCAGGAGAATGATCTAACTGCTTCATTCTTCTATTAGTCTTCAAGATTTTCACGAGGTCCCATCCCCAAAATGGAACAATGTTTGTAAAGTGATCGTGTTTCAATTCCTGCTGATCGCATTCTAGTCATCCAACAGCCACTTAAAGACAACATTATCTAAGGAACAAAGCTATCCATCCTCAAAAGTTTATTTTCATAATTTCCAACCCACATACAAAACAATGTATACACACAAAGAAACAGTACATAGGGTCTGACATAAGTATAACACATATTTTGATTGAACCATCCCCTTCTAAATATGTCCAGAGGACATTTTTAGGACAAAACACTTTAATAGGCAGAATTTCAATGTAAAAACGTTAGAGGTGCATGCATTACTCTGACAAACACACTTTTGTATGTGAGACAGACAACATATAACAAAGACATATGTACTGTACATAGACAAACTGGCAAAGATGAAAATAAATCTCTTTTTAGTTCTAGTGTTTCAGACACAAAGAATTTAGGAATTACTTTGCTCATATTAAGTATGTTGACCACATTTGAGTGTAATTACATCACAGATCATGAAATCCTAAATGATATCAGAGTCGATGACAACAGCAAACAGAGAGAGCAGAAGGGGCGCGTCGTTATCTCATTAAAAGCAAGACACATTTTTGTTTTCTGCACTCCAAGCTTTGGATAAAACCAAGATGTTCCTTGTTAAGGCCGACTGTCCAACATTCTGGTAAAACGTTTTTTTTTTTTTTTTAAATCAAACTCAGCTCTAAACATGGCATTGCATTGTCTCGGTCTGTTTTATCCAAAATAATAATATTTGGAAGAGGGGGAACATGATGTGGGAAAGACCCCAGGTACACTCTACACCGATAATGTCTTTGTACATCCTTGGGCGGACAGAAGGGCAGAGGAGAGAAGAGGATTTCCTAACTCCTCAAGGCTGCTAATCTAGACTGCATCTCTTCGATGTCCTCCTCTGACTCTTCATCCGAGGCTGCGGCGGCTCCGGCTGGTTCCATTTCAGGCAGGGCGTCTGTGACTTTGCTGGGCGCTTTGCCAAGGGCACCTGCAACACGATAAACCACCAGGGGTCAATGTTTCCTTTTCCCTTCTTCGCAGGACGTGAAATACAACGTAGATGTCTGCAGTTCACTCCTACACAATGTTGTTTTAAAAACGTGTTTAAAGTACATTTTGCTTTCTCTTATTTTACAGGGGATTACTTGCTCGCTATACTAGTTCGACGAGTATTGCTTTACAGCAGACATTTACATTTAGTCATTTAGCAGACGCCCTTATCCAGAGCGACTTACAGTATGTACAGGGACATTCCCCCCAAGGCAAGTAGGGGGAAGTGCCTTTCCCAAGGACACACCGTCAAATTTCACGGCCAGGAATCGAACCGGCAACCTTCTGATTAATAGCCTGATTCCCTAACCGCTCAGCCATCTGACCCCCAGACGTTCATCATCAACCGGCATAACGTGCTGCTTTCATAAATGAAGGGTCTCTTATTACCGGCTGTGATCTCATAGAGGATCTTGTCAACTTCGGCCTCCGCTGCTTCCTCCATCTCCTCCTCATCCTCCATGCCCTCAAACGTATCTTCCAGCATCTCCTCTATGATGCCAGCCTACAAACACAAATCAGCACAGCAACAAAACAGTCGGCAAGAATCGACCAAAAAAATTCTGGTGGGAACAAATATTTCCTCAAATGGATTTATGGAGAGTTAGACGAGATCAATGAATAAGGCGGGGGCTGTTAATACACGATGAAAAAGCGCGATGCGCTCCTAACCTTCATCATCTCCTTGGACAGTTCCCTCATGGTGGCCTGTATCTCAGGGATCTTGACGAGGTTCTGCATGGCTTTCATCACCTCCGTGCTCTTCTGGAGGGCTCCAGCCACGCGCAACACAGCTTAAGAGACGCAGCATGAGAACTCTTCAAATTATTAACACCAAAGCATTTGAATCTATCAGCGATATATCATAAACACGTATGTTCTACAACCATTCCCGACCTTTCCCATTTTGCGGCCTACGTGCATAGCTCAAATACTTTTTATAAACTTTTAGGGGCATCATTGATGAGGACTCTACTATACTCTTGTACTCTGCTCTGCTTTAATCAACTTTGTTTTAGGCTTCTCTGTTCTCCTTTCACTGTGTGTGAAAAAAGAAAACGGAAGAAAGTTTTGAAGGGTTGAAAAAATATTTTCAGAAAAAAGGTTTTGGGTTTTTACAGTCTATGCGGAAAAAGAAAAGTTTCACAAAATATATTTTTGAAAAAGGTTAAAACATTTTTTTTTTTACAAACGCTGGGAATTGGGAATCGCTGTTCTACAAGTATAAAACAGACTCTCCTCGTCCTAACACACAATAACAACACTTCTATCTTACTCACATAGCTGGTTCTTCATGCTGAGAAGTACAGAGTTCATTTGGGCTTTCGAAGCGTAAAGCTTGCTGACGGCACGTTTGGAATGGATCATCTCTTTAGCAAGGATGACACATACATCCCTCTGTCCTTTTTTAGCAGCATCTTTGATCGATCTCTTAACCTTCTCTTCCTCCCTCTGAATGTCTGCAACACAACATGGGGTAACATGATATGATTTATATAAATAGCCAAAATGCCCACCGCTGCTAAATAGTTGAACATTTTGACCATGGGTGATTTCAGAAAATGTACTCATAGTTTGGGAAAACTGACAGTTGCGTCTTTTTCTCACCTCGAATCTGTCTGTCAATCACTCTCATCTCCTTTCGAATTTTGAGAGACCATTCATTTATCTGGAATGACACATGTTTGTTTAGCAGTGGTAAACTGCGAAAGAGGCCTATAGCTAAATAAAGTAGCCCGTAATCCTTAAATAACGTGTAATATGTAAACGTACGTCAAGAGGATGGCTAGCTATGGTCAATGCGGACAACGTTACAAACGGGAAACAATCGATCTTAGACTACCACTAGAGTCAAGTTGATTGTTTACATTTCAAGACAACTGACGTTAGCTAGCTAGCTAACGTTAGTTGGACACATGCGTGTTAACAGGCGGGCTAACGCTATATTTCTATGAACAGGAGACTGACCGAAGCTTTTTAAACGCTCGTTGACATTTAAAAAACATAAAATTTAAAGAAGTGACATCTAACCCAATCTTAATATCCAATAGCTAACTTGCTAGGCTAGCTTCATCAGCAACAGTTTGGGTAGAGCTAACTAGCTAGCTTGTTAAGCTAGACAAATACCTCACGATAGCACCACCACAACTACAAGATATCTTTATCTTACCAAGTCTTTCGGTGGTTTTTCGTGCGTTCTCCCAAACAGTCCCATTTTAAGTACGTTAACGTTAGCTAACCTAGCAGAGCTGAAAAGCTAGACAACTGCACTTCAATGACTTCCTGATTCCCAGTCCCTACTGAAGCATGATACTAGCAGAAAGTGGGGCGTATTCCATTGTAGAAAATTGTTCCTATACTCGCTCACAAAGTTATCTGAAATGTTTGTGGTTAGGCGATGCAAGACATGGCTCCTCCGATCCGGTCATGCATTGACTACTTTTAGCTATAGCCCATACTTTTAGTCGCCCTATGAACAAATAATTTCCTTGTGTTTACCTCCAAATTATCATGTGAAGACACACGAACGAGCGCACGAAAAGGAAACAATATTCATAAATGGAACGTGCCCAACACCCCTAACTACTGTTTCGTCTCTCTCCTCCACTATATCCATCACAGATGCTGCTCTTAGTTTTTCTGCAATCAGAACTAGATGTCGTTTATTGGCGGAAGCAGATTCATTATTCGTTTAAAAAAAAATCATATCAAGTTGGTATCTATCGTTTTCCAGATTATAGTCAGAATATAACTCATTCAAATACTCAGAATTGTCTACAAATAAGGTAAATAGCCTACTCTGGAAATCTAGTATTTAAAATGTAGGGTTAGACTTCCATAGATAGGATGCATGTTTTCTGTTCTCTGGTTTGTAGGTTACTGCTAACAGTATTTGGTGTTTAGTTAGGGCATACTTCAGGCAAATCGACTACAGCGCATCCTAATTGTGCTGAGAGAGATCCACGGAGGCCTGTGATCATGGACCTTTTTAAGCTGCGTTCTGCATGCGTTGCAAATGTCGCCAAGCACAGTTGTGGATGAGGTCATTGTAGGTAAAGGATGCTCAACGCCCGCCATCCGGCCACCACTGTCATTCACTCGTGACGTAAAAAACAGGGTCTCTTTCTAGAACTTTTCGATTTTCTCTTATAGATTGTCTGTCGCACCAATCATACTGACCATGGTTTCCCCTTAACCAATTACAGATAGCAGAGGGCGGGTTTTAAAGCATTCCAGACTTCTCCATACAGTTGCGCATGTTTGTTAGGATAGCCGGTTGATAGGCGACTGTAGCTTCAGAGGCGGACAGCGTTCTGTGGACATCCTCGCGCACTGGGATTAGGTTGAATGAGTTGGCTATATACAGCTCGCCTTACATAACAACTAGTAATTCTGTTAGCTCACTGTACGCTGGCTCTGTGTAAATATTTTATTCAAAATAAGAACAACGCAAACGCCTATTTGCATTGTGGAATCTACGTTTTTTCCCCTCACTGAAAGGTGTCAAGTGTCGTTACGGAAAATAACTGAAGCCTGCACTCATAATGTCAGTTGTGGGTATTGATGTGGGTTTCCAAAATTGTTACATCGCTGTTGCCAGGAGCGGCGGCATTGAAACAATCGCCAATGACTACAGTGACAGATGTACACCGTAAGTATATAATTGACATCATAGTGACTGCGACTTCGTTACGCAATGTGTGCATCTGTGAGCGCTCTATACTGATGGCGTAGGTATGGACCAGTCCAGTCCAATGTGTCGACCTAGACATGTTTATGATTAATAAATGAATTGTAACCTACTTGGTTATAGTATTTCATTTTACATCTCTCTCTGTTAGTCTACGTCATAAAGTAATCCAATATATACCAAATTAGAAATGCATTTATTGCCATAACATAGTAGTAGATAATTGGCGACTGGGAGACATTTTTTACAAACCTACATGATTTTTATTTTCATATTTCACGGTGTGATGACGTCCTGTCTAAAGTGCCCCATGATATTTATTAGAAAAAATATGTAGGCTACATGGACACACATTTCCGTTTGTATTGTAGGCCCATGCGATGATCATCGCATAGCTCGAGCCTGTATGCGTGTTGCGCATCGTGCGTTTAGGAGTTTTCTGTCTGCCAAGCCAGCAGTTTTTATGAATCAACTTAGCTAACTGGTATCCACGATATTTTTGAGGGGTTACATATGGCTAATTGTACCCTATAGTTCAAAATAAATACATATAACGCAGTGAACAGTAATACATGTGAAGTTGTTTTTGAGGAACCTATATAGCAAAATTCAGTGGTATTTGTTGGTATGTACAGAACGTCAGCAATATAAATGGGAACTGCACTATATACTCTATATTCTGCTGATTCCTACATTAACTGGATGGTGATTGTCATATGGCTGAGGAGGGGAAGATTGTGGATGAGAGAAACCTGTCAGTTCCACCTGATAGAGTGGATCTTGAGTCAAGGAAACTCTGAGAAACGCACTGGAAACCGGTTCAGAAAGTGTGCCAAGTCATTGGGTTTGAAAAGTGGTGTTTTATATGCAGATCCACTTACTTTTTGAAGGTGAACTGTTCTGTCTTATTGCCCTAGTTTATAACTCCCACAGAATCCCTTGTGAAATTAACTAGCTAATAATCTACAGCTTTTAACCCCCATTTTCCTGAACTGACACCCTTGTTTTTTACCACTACATTATTGTCTGAAATCTGTCACACTCGTTGCTGTTTCACCTCTGTGGTTGATATTTTGTTTGTTGTTGTCATTAAGGGCTTGTGTGTCTTTGGCTTCTAAAAACCGTATCATTGGAAATGCAGCCAAGGGTCAGGTTAGATGAACTTCAATAATCTTTCCCCCATTTAACTTTTTTTTGTTTTTGAGAACAGATAAATGTCCATGACAACCATTCTTTCTTTCCTTTCAGATCATAACAAACTTCAAAAATACTGTCCATGGTTTCAAAAAGTTCCATGGAAGAGCATACGACGACCCATTTGTCCAAGGGGAGAAACCCAAACTGCCTTACAGCTTACACAAGCTGTCAAGCGGCAACACTGGGATCAAGGTACCATCGTACCCTTTCAATTGCTTTTTTTTTCACTGTACCATGGTCCTTTATTATCCATTTCTGTTGTGTTGCTTTGTCATTGAATGACCCTGCACACATACTAAGTCATTGTTGCTATCATGGCTATTCGCCCTGCTGTTTCCAACCAAGCTACAAACCCCTGTTTTGCACCAGAATCAAAAGAGAAATCAAAAACAATCTGATTCCTTCAGAATCAGAAACAAAATCAGGTTTTATTCACCATGTAGGTTTACACAAACACGGAATATACTGTGGCTGGAAGGTGCAAACAATAAACATATACGGATCTTCAATCAAAAAGTATAAAAGTACAGTAGTCTAACTAATCCTAGGAACTAACAATCTAAAAAATAAAACAATTTAAAATATAAATAAAAAATATATAAAAATAAGAATATGAATATGAAGGGGCAATAGTGCAAATAAGGTGGCTTATATGCGTAGTGCAACAGGTGTCGGATGGACTAATAATAGATATTAGTTAAATGTCAGTGGGAGTCCTTGGCCTTGTTGAAGAGGCCAGTAGCGGATGCTCCTTTGGCTGTGTGTGCTTCGGATTGAATTTGAATAACTGAAACTGTCCTGCACCTAACCCGTGGCCTCTCTTTTAAAGGTGCGCTACCTGGATGAGGACAAGGTGTTCACTGTTGAGCAGGTCACAGGCATGCTCTTGACCAAGCTGAAGGAGACATCTGAAAGCGCTCTGAAGAAACCAGTGGTGGACTGTGTCATCTCTGTAAGCCACGACGAAATGCCACCCTCATCTAAAAAACAAGATGCAAAAAAAATATGTAATCCTCCGTTTGAGGACCAATTTCCGTAGACAGAACCACAGTAGTGATGTTTTGAACACACACACACACACAGTGTGTCTCTACATAAAGTTCAGATCAGAACACCTGGTGTGTTGAGATTTTTTTTTCAATCATCTAACAAGAGCTTTCATCCACAGGTCCCAAGTTTCTTCACAGACGTAGAGAGGAGGTCTGTGATGGACGCGAGCCAGATCGCCGGCTTGAACTGTTTGCGTCTCATCAACGACACCACAGCAGGTCAGAGATTCTGTCCAATCAATGTCCTTTATTTGTGAAGGTCCAACCGTTGTCTTGCAGGTTCATACAAAGGTAAGCCCGTATTTCAACACATTTTTCCGTGTGTAACACTCTTGTTGACTGGGTCGACAGTGGCTTTGGCTTATGGGATCTACAAGCAAGACCTTCCCACTCCAGAAGAGAAACCTAGAAATGTGGTGTTTGTGGACATCGGACACTCATCCTACCAGGTGTCTGTCACCGCCTTCAACAAAGGCAAACTCAAGGTAAGTCTCATACTAATCCTCAAAACATCCTATGAAGAGGTCCATAACGATCACACAACTGCATTGGATGTACCTGTGCATGAAACCAGTACCTCTGCTGATCCACCCAGGTCCTGGCCACATCTTTTGATCCCTACCTGGGTGGGCGTAACTTCGACGAGGTGATGGTGGACTACTTCTGTGAGGACTTCAAGGCGAGGTATAAGCTGAACGTGAGGGAGAACCCCCGAGCTCTGCTGAGGCTCTACCAGGAATGTGAGAAACTCAAGAAGCTGATGAGCGCCAACTCCTCAGACCTGCCTCTTAACATCGAGTGCTTCATGAACGACATTGACGTGACCGGCAAGATGAATAGGTGCTTCAAGGATCTCGGTTTCTTCCCGTTTTATTTTGGGGGTTTCCTCGTCATGGTGAAGTATTCATAATTTAATCTCGAATTTTTCTTTTCTTCCCTGTTCGTGAACAGGGGCCATTTTGAAGAAATGGCTGCCCAACACTTGACGAGGGTGGAGGCACCATTGAAAGCGATCATCGAACAATCAAGTATGTGCTTTAATGCTTCGTTAGACTTTCATTTGGAGAAATGCTGCTGAAGGGAAAAGTTGAAGGACGAATGTGCGTTTTTTCGTTTCAGAGCTGAGCCGGGATGAGATCTACGCAGTGGAGGTTGTGGGAGGGGCCATCCGGACTCCGGCCATCAAGGAGAGGATCTCCAAGTTCTTTGGCAAGGATCTCAGCACCACCCTGAATGCAGATGAGGCTGTAGCCAGGGGCTGTGCTCTGCAGGTACAGTACTAGCCAGTCCTCATAACCAGATGAGACATTCACATTTCACGCTCTTCACCTCCGTCACCATGAATTCTCTCCAGGTGTTTTATTAGTAATTCTCTATTTAACAAATGGGTTGTGTGTGTGTGTGTCTACGGTTTTGTCTGTGTCTACGTGTGTGTGTGCTGTTTTGTGTTGTGTGCATGATGTGTGTGTTTGTGTAGTGTGCTATTCTCTCCCCAGCGTTTAAAGTGCGAGAATTCTCTATCACTGATGTGGTTCCTTATTCCATTACTCTGCGCTGGAAATCTCCAACAGAAGATGGAGTGGGGTGAGGGCTCAAACACACTTTTATTATTGAGCGGTATTTACTTAGAAAGTGCTTTCCTACTTCCTAGTTAAAATACTTCTCTATTTCTCCCCTCTGCTGTTACAGAGAATGTGAGGTATACAGCAAGAACCACGCTGCTCCCTTCTCCAAAGTGATCACCTTCCACAAGAAAGAGCCCTTCGACCTGGAAGCCTTCTACAGCTGCCCTCAAGAACTGCCTTACCCAGACACCAGGATAGGTAGACCTGCCTGAATATCATCTTTTTATGGCAGTTTAGCCAAACACTTATCTGTGCTTTGCCACTGAAATGGCGTATAGACTACTTAATTTTAAAGCCATTTGCAAGTAAGACTGATGTATTCCCACCTGATTCTGTTCACCTGAGCCCCTGTGCTCTCCCACCTGGACAGTAATTAAGGCTTAGTGTCCCAAGGAACAAGACATTATTAGAAGTCATTTTCAGAGCTTAGCCTTTAGCTTTGTCTAGATGTTATGTGCTCGCCTGTGTGTGTGTGCGTACGTGTGTTTCATACACAAGGGAGTGTTTCAGGTGGGATTTCAGTCAGGACGGTAAATTACCATCTAATCAGACCTCGCCCCCTCTGCCTATTGTCTGGTCCTGATCCTCCCAGTGCACGTTTGTAATTTAAGTGACTCCGTCAGTGGTTACAGAGACCGTACTCCGACCGGCTCTATTTAAACGGCTCTGTCTTCTTGTGTTCCAGGTCGCTTTTCGGTGCAGAACGTGGTGCCGCAGCCAGACGGAGATTGCTCCAAAGTAAAGGTCAAAGTTCGTGTCAACGTGCATGGCATCTTCAGCGTGTCGAGCGCCTCCCTGATCGAGAAGCAGAAGGGCGACGCGGACGATATCCAGATGGAGATGGAGCCGGCCGTGCAGAACGAGGGCCGTCCAGAGGACCAGGTAAGAGCTGTGGAAGAAAGGGGGAGTCAGATGGCTGAGCGGTTAGGGAATCGGGATATTAATCAGAAGGTTGCCGGTTCAATTCTTGGCCGTGAACATTTACGTTGTGTCCTTGGGCAAGGCACTTCGCCCTACTTGCCTTCGGGGGGAATGTCCCTGTACTTAGTGTAAGTCGCTCTGGATAAGAGCGTCTGCTAAATGACTAAATGTAAATGTAAGAAGGTCGCAGAGGAGAAACTGTTATTTAACGTTTCGTCCAAGTCCAACATTCAACCCCTGCACTAGATGTAACTGGAAACCTCTGCTACTGTACATGATGGATGCAAACATCCCTGTCATATTGGAATCTGATCACTCTTTCCTGAGTTCCTTCCGTGTGATATCTAGCGCCCTTACGACTGCATGAATGGCCATCAGTATGTATTTCTGTCCACTCAAGGCTATTTTCTTTCTATTTACGGCTATTGAAGCTGCACCCCTCTCCTGTCATTGAAGACGACATCTATAACTATATGGCGGAGGTTTGTGGTCACTGTGTGTGATTCCCCTGTCATAGTGTCCCTATCTTCAGGTGAAGGTCTATGCTGGTCTTATGATCATCTGTGGACCTCATCTGTTGATCTCTGTCAGCACAGATTCTCTGTAGGAACACAGGGGAGCCTGTGCAATTGTCTCAGGCTTTGCAGCGTGTGTCACCAGGGGATACATGAAGCTGATGGAAAAGACTATGTAAAAAAAAATACTGTTTCATGTCTTCATAGCCTATCCTTAGCAGACTGAACTTAAGCTGTGCTGTGTCTGCTGTACAAATCATCTTCTAATGTACAGTAAGCTTGTTTATGTTGTACTCATAGTGATCATTTAATTTTTATTAAAAAATATGTATCTCATTTAACATATATGTATCATTTATATATAAGGTTAGATGGAGAGGTGTGCACCTTGAATTAAGCTATTTTAGTATTTTTACTAGATGTGGAGCTGTGCTTAAATTCATCTACACTGAACCCAAAACAAGAACTGGTATGGAAGCAAATCAGTGACATACTGTTCAAAAAACTCTGAATCAGATCAGAATTTCACCGTTTGAATTAGAGCAACCTGAATTTCAGAACCTTGAATTTTTGGATCAGAATCTTTATTTATTTTTTACATTTAAAGAGGTGAATTCAAAACCAACAAATTCGGTGGTGTTTAAATTTCAATATAAAGTATTCAATGCCTTTTTAAAATTAAAAACATGATGTCACTGATTTGCTTCCATAGCCGGTTTACAGTGAGAGTTTTGAGTGGATTGTGTGTCTGTAAGAGTGTACTTGTGTCTCAGATGAAAATGCAGGTAGACCAGGAGCCTCAGAACCTGGGAGAACAGCAGAATGAGGACGCCAGTTCCAGCAACAAGGTCAGTTCAGTTTCATCACAAACGACTGCAAACAAACACACTTAAACCTTACAATCCGACACTTTCACCTCCGCCAGGTGCTTCTGTCAAACACGAACACGAACTAATCAAACACAAGGAGACTTATTAGATTTTTTCTACTCGCCTCACCCAGGAAGGGTCTCAGCCACAGGATGTAGCTGCAGGGGGAAGCAAGCTGAAGGTCAAGGTGAAAAGTGTCGATCTCCCCATCCTGGCCAACACCACAAGACAACTGGACAGGGACATGCTCAACGACTTTGTCGAGTTTGAGGTGAGTCGCACTCTGACCCCTGCCACCCCTCTGAACACCTGAGTCATGGTGATCCTTTGGTTCAAGGTAATCAGCATTCCAATTCGACTAGGGAAAGCAAAGTGAATGTAGTTCAATTAGTCTTAATCTGTTATGATTTCTATAAGACAGGTAATCAATGTGTCTGTCAGTATCCTTGAATGCAACAATCAATAGTGTGCTCTGTTTCTCTAGTGTTACCGGTTAGTATCCTTGTTAATTGAGTCACGCGTCTGTTATTTTCAGATTTTGGTTTGACCCATCTTTCAGACACACTTCTGACTGACTCACACAGAAGATGTTTCTCTGAATGCCCTACATACAGAAGTGAATGGCTTCCTTCCATTTAAGCCATCTGGGAGTTGTTATCAAAAGAAGACTGCGTCAATGAGGCACCAGACTGAATTCTGGCTCTGGTTGTGTGTCTCACTCTCTCTCTCTCTGCCTCTCGGTCTCTCAGGGCCAGATGATCGTCCAGGACAAGCTGGAGAAGGAAAGGAACGATGCTAAGAATGCCGTGGAGGAGTATGTGTACGACCTGCGGGACAAACTGTGTAGCATCTATGAAAAGTACATCAGCGAGGAGGTAAATATGACTGGGATCAGTTGTTTAGCATATTCAACATTTAGCTACTTTTTTTTGTTTCAGATTGGTATAAATATCTGTATCACTTGTCAACTATTTTTAGTTGTGAATACTGATGCCCGATTTGGATTTCCCACCTTCCAAACCAGGACAGCAGCCGGCTGACACTCATGCTGGAGGACATGGAGAACTGGCTGTACGAGGAGGGAGAAGACCAGGCGAAACAGGTCTACGTGGACAAGCTGGAAGAGCTCAAGGTGTGTGATGTCCGTTTACAGTCAGCACATTCTATTTCCAGAATTCCGCAGGAACTGTTCAAGGTAGAGGAGTGCTTTAAAAACAAAAAAGGGGCAAACACACAGAACAGTTTTCAGTAGCAAAAGGTTTAATCCATTACGCTGTCAAAGAACTGCCCGGAATGCCACCTACCACTGACATTCCCCCCCCCCCCCCCTTCATGCTCGGCTGAGGGAATTGATTTTTGTCTTGGCAGAAGTGCTAACGTTGGTCGAATCCTTTTGCTTTGTTTCTCCAGAGGTTTGGCCAGCCCATTCGGGACAGACACAGAGAGCAGGTGGACAGGCCCAGGGCATTTGAGGAGCTGGGCAAGAAGCTACAACTATACATGAAAGCTGTGGAGGGTTACAAGCAGAAGGTAATTCAATGTTTTTAGTTATTGGCATGTTTTTAGTTATATGTCATTTCGGCATAGTAGCATTGTATCGACAAAAGTTTGACCAAGAGATGAGAGTTAAGGAAAGTTTTGTATTAGCCCCTTTCCAACAACCTTTCTGTATGAAATTAACCTTTGCTCCATTGGGATCGTTTTAATTACTTACCTTTTTAGTATCCAGTACACTCCTCCATCCTTGTTTAGATCTGCCAGCCCCCTGGAGCCTGTGCACACTTAAGAACTGATTAGGTCAATTCAGGTGGCTGAGCGGTGAGGGAGTCGGGCTAGTAATCTGAAGGTTGCCAGTTAGGTTGCCAGTTCGATTCCCAGCTGTGCCAAATGACGTTGTGTCCTTGGGCAAGGCACTTCACCCTACTTGCTTCGGGGGTAATGTCCCTGTACTTACTGTAAGTCGCTCTGGATAAGAGCGTCTACTAAATGTAAATGTATGTCAATGCCAGTACTTTTTTGTACTTTGACATTGAGCAATGTCAGTGTTTATTATTATTATTTAATTAAACTCTATATTTGATTTACAATCAATCAAACTCATATTTGTAAAGTCGATTTTGCAGTGCTCAGGCGTTTCTCCTTGTAAAACGTATGTCTACCATTGATCTTTAAAATAACTTTTCCCCCCGCAAGGATGAGCGTTATCAGCATCTGAACGGAGATGAGATGAGCTATGTGGAGAAAAGTGTGAATGACAACATGGGTTGGATGAACAGCAAGATGAACGCCCAGAGCAAGCTCACCATCGCCCAGGACCCTGTAGTCAAAGTAGCAGACATCATTTCCAAAATACAAGTGAGTGTGTGTGAATTACTCAACCACTAGTCTATTTGTCATTCACCGGTGGCACAGGATCGCTACGAATCTCTACAAACGAGTAACATTGCCTGTGTTAACCCTATTCCTAACTCTTAACCCTTTTCCTCAGGAACTGGAGGATGTGTGTCATTCAGTGATCAACAGGCCGAAGCCCAAAGTCGAAGACGCCCCCGAGGACAGCGAGAAGAGTAACGGAGCCCCTAACGGCCCAGCCAGGCCAGGAGCAGAGGCCAAGGGTACCCAGCAGACGAAGCCTCTCTCTGGGGAGATGGAGGTGGACTGAGTCCCTCTCCGCCAAACAACCAAGCTCCTTTTGACATCCCTCTAGTTGTCATAACCACCATTTAGAGTCATGGCCTCCCCTTAGAAACATACTGTTAGAATCCCGAGACCATTTTTCCTTGTCAACCAACCACGCTACAGGCGGTTTGTGAATTCTGTTTAAAGTGTATACCCGTGTTTTTCTTTTTTTTTTCTTTTGATTTTCTTTTTACATTTCCTTGTGTTGAAACAGTGTGCTTCATAACGTTATGGGCCAGATACTCTCCAAGGGGTTGAACACGTGAACTAAAACTGTAAAATAATATAATTAACCCTTGTGCTGCCTTCGGGTCACATGACACAAAGGTTCACAACGAACCATCGTTGTGTTTACCCAACTTTACCCAATACAAAAACATACAAATAAATAGCATTTTCTTTTAACCTTCGCAATGTGGGGGGTCTGAGACAGCCCGACGGTTAAAAGAAAATTCCTCTTTTTTTTTGGTATGCGGTAAAGTTGTCGCAATACGACGGTAGGTCACAATGACTGATGGGTCAGAATGACCCGAAGATAACATAAGGGTTAAACAGATTGAACAATGCTTGTCCTCCTTACATACAGGTATGTGTTTGCATTTTGAGTCCCATCAACATCAGATCACTGAAATGAAACTTTGCGCATACACCTTGTAGTGGAATATGAGTAGAATTCCTGTTTGAACAATTGCTATGACTGATGATATTATTAGCTAAATATGTATACGATACATATTATATATATTTGTATTCAATATATGGGTTTGAAAGGATGTCTATGTTTAGAACCTGTACATATTATTTTAGTAATTTAAACTGGCCCTTGCATATACAGTAGTAAATGCACAGTGGTACATTCCTAGTGGTGAAATGGCAATGCTTGATATCCCATCTGTTGGTGGCAACTTACAGTTATGGGAAGCCTATTTCCTTTTCTTGTTTTCATGCATTCCCATATTTAAGTTGTGGGATTTAAAGATGGCAAATAATAAACTCATCTTCTTCAAGACAAACCTTTATTGTGAAGTCAATGATTTTGTAATGCCTGAGAAAAGCTCCACGCTCAAAGTAGGAGGGCTCCGCGTTCCATTGTTGCCATATGACGTATACGGTGACGCCCCCACGAGGGTAACGGGCGGATATTTTCAAAATGGAAGAAATGTCAAAGTTTTGGAGGGGAACGAAAGAACAACTTTCATTTGTTTTATGTAAAGTTATTCTCGACTGCGCATACATGGAACTAAGCGATATATATTAACCTATTTTTTTTATGTATATTGTGGACAAAGAAAGAACAAGATGAGTGTTTCAATCGGCGATAAAATTGAGGTGAGTTGGGTATGGGAAGCAAGCTAACACAATAGCTAGTGTGGCTAGCAAGCTATCTTATTTACTAGCTTGCCTTCGCGTTAACCAGCAGGTACTGATATTTAAGTTTTTCCCAAAAAGCTATTGCTAGTTTTGCCATGTATAAGCATATATAAGCATCGTATTAAACTATTAATACGATGTAGTCGCAAGCTTGTTAACCAGGTTTTGATTCCTGCTGAGCAGTAAGCGCGCTCCGCGGTCAAACTCTTCCCCTGAGACTCGAGATGTTGCATCGGTTATTTGTTGCTTGGGAACCGACTTCGTTAGCGGGAGGAGGACCGGGATAATTAAAGGTCTTGGTTACCGTGTGTCAGCGTCAGATGTAGATGGCTTGTTTGGCAGTTATTGTGTGGCAAGCCAGATTGTACCTTAACTACACACAAAAAACCTCACCAAGCAGTCTCATCATTCACAGAGTAGTAGGCTAGCTACTGCAAGCAACATGACAGTTCCGTCAGGGAAAATGTTTGACAAAGTTTTTCAATATTTTTTTAATAATCTCACAAGTAAATGTAAAGATAAAAATGAAGCGAGAGTGTCATCCTCAGCAGATGAGCATCGGATTGAGGTATCTAACATTTAACCGGTGTCAAAGAAGTGTAGAAACTGTTTTTTTTTTGGTTTTACGGTAGAACTGTTTTGGGAGATGTATTGTTTTCTAAGATTGATGTTTATTTCTTTTCATTTTTAGGATTTCAAAGTTCTAACCCTTCTTGGGAAGGGTTCTTTTGCATGTGTTTACCGGGCAAAATCTGTTAACACTGGTCTGGAGGTGGCTATCAAAATGGTAAGAAATACTGTCTTTCTATATCCTGGCAATCACATTGTGCATTATTGTGGATGTATTATATAGTCTCCGTTTACATGGAAAGGAAATTGCTTACAATTGTACATGATGATCTTGAGTCCAAGTTGGGAATAATAGTCAACGCTTTCTATTTTAAAGCTTCACACAGCAGGAATCATCAACAGTATTATTCAGATGACAAAGCTGAAATCAGTTATTACTTTCTGGGCACTTACTGTTAATGTAAAAGAGAATCAAGGTAATCACACATTGTTCTCTGTGTGCTTCCTCCAGCTTAAGCAGGTGCTTTTCCCCTCCTGCCCTCTCCCTAGGGCTTTCCTGGGCTCCACAGACTTGGCAGTCGTTTGTGTCTCTGGATAGCTCTTCCCTCCTCACTGGAGAGAACAGATTGTCAGATAACCACAAGACTGAAAGCACATATGGACACCTGTGTAATTATCTATTTTTTTTTGTTCCACCGGTGCAGATTGACAAGAAGGCCATGCAGAAAGCTGGGATGGTGCAACGCGTGATTAACGAAGTGGAGATCCAGTGTCGATTGAAGCATCCATCCATTCTGGAGGTGAGTGTGGTTCACCTCCCTGTTTGTTATAATATAGATCATATTATCTTTCAAAGGAGTAGGAAGCTAAACTGACTATAATATAGATCATATTATTATCTTTATTATTATCATATTCAGGGTTTCCCGCAGAAAATGTGTTAGTTAAGGTGGTAGGGTGGGGTTTGCCGTCAGACCGGGAGGGGGGGGTTAGTTTGTGCGATAGACTAATGTGTTCTGCAGAGAAGGGAGACTGGCGTTGGTCACAGGTTTGGAATGAAAGGGAGAAAACAGGACAGAATAACACGGCGGATATCGCAAATTTTTATTTTGTGATGACGTAGTTAAAGCAGCAGGCGTGTGTTGCCGCCTTAGCTGCAAAGTGCTGCAGGAAACCCTGATATTAGTAGGAAGCTGAACTCTGTGTGAAAATAGTTCAGACTTTCCAATGCTTCTCCTCTGTAGCTTTACAACTACTTTGAAGACACCAACTATGTGTACTTGGTGTTGGAGATGTGTCACAATGGAGAAATGAGCCGCTTCCTGAAAGACAGGACTGTGCCCTTTTCAGAGGACGAAGGTGAGCCAATGAAGGATTTGTCATTTTTCATGTATTCTTCTTCTTCATGGAAATACTGTATGCCACGCGAAATAATGAAGTTGATGATGCTTCATGTTCAGCCATCGGCATCCTTGCGTAACTTTTGTAAAGCTCTCTCTTGGAAGTCGCTTTGGATAAAAGCATCTGCTAAATGCAAAAATGTAACTTCCCATTTACTCTGTGTTACAGCCAGGCACTTCATGCATCAGATAGTGAAAGGTATGCTGTACCTGCACACACACGGGATCATGCACAGAGACCTGACCCTGTCCAACCTCCTGCTGACCAGCACCCTGAACATCAAGATCGGAGACTTTGGCCTGGCCACCCAGCTGAAACTCCCCAGCGAGAAGCACTTCACCATGTGCGGCACCCCCAACTACATCTCCCCGGAGGTGGCCACGCGCAGCGCCCACGGCCTGGAGTCGGACGTCTGGTCCCTGGGCTGCATGTTCTACGCCTTCCTCACGGGCCGGCCCCCGTTCGACACAGACACGGTGAAGCGCACCCTGAACAAGGTGGTCCTAGGCCAGTATGACATGCCCGGCCACCTGTCCCCCGAGGCCCAGAACCTGATCTCCCAGCTGCTTCAGCGAGACCCCGCCCAGCGGCCCAGCCTGTCGGCCGTGCTGGATCACCCCTTCATGACCCACAGCCTGCTGGCCAGGACCAAGGAGCTGAGCCTGGGGGAGGAAGGCTCCATGGACAGTGGCATCGCCACCATCTCCACCGGCTGCACCTCCTCCACGTCCGGCAGCAGCAACCGCCTCCAGAGGAAGGCTGGGCACGTGGTGGCCTCGGCCCTGCCCAACCGCATGACCCCACTCCCGGCCATGTCCCGGCCTCCCAGCAGCGCCTGCTTCGAAGGGGAGGAGAGCTGGCAGCAGCCCTGCCACAGAGCCCCCAGGGCGGGCAGGAGCGCGGTTGCCCAGGGGCTGGAGAGCAGCCAGCCCCAGTCTCGTTACCTACGCAGGGCCCACTCGTCAGAGCGCTATTGCTCCACACCCATCCCAGGCCCGGGCGGGGCCCAGGCGGAGCTGGAGAGGTGCCACTCAGATGAGACTCTGGCTGGGGGAGAGAGGCTGGCTTTCCCCCAGTCCTCTGGCTACAAGCAGCATAGGAGACCCCAACCATCTCCCCCTGTCAAGCAGACATCCAAGTAAGTCACCACAGCTGCTTCTACCCCTCCCATGTCTCAGACCAACTCAGTACTGACAGGAAACCTGCATTTGTGTTTCTCAGTTCGGGGTGTTCGTTCTCTTCACAAGTGGCACGTCAACAAAGTCTGCAGGCGGTGGACTCGGAGGGGCTTCCTAACTGGTTCAGTAAAGAAGGTATGTCAGCGAAGGGGAGGAGAAGACCAGGTATTAATGGCAAAGGGTTGTTGGACAAGCCTCTAAAACACGGCTTGTTCCCGTCTCGTTTCCCAGGGTCGTGTCCGAGGCCGCCCACCGACGGCAGCTCTCACAGTGGCTCCGGAAGCTTCCACAGCGGCAGGGAGCCTCTGGGGGTGCACAACTCCTGGGGTGACCACCCCGCAGGCCGAGGGCCTGGGCCCGGGTCTGGCCTCGACATCCACCCCCCTCACCCCCGCGCCCCCCTGCCAGAGGCCTACAGGGAGAACCTGGTCGGCGGAGACCTTCAGAGCAGTCCTGGGGGGGAGCTGAGGGGGCTGTCCAGGAGCACTCCCAGCGTGGAGGACAAGAAGAAGGCCTTGAGAAATGTGCAGCCTCCCCTGTGTGCCTGGAGACTAAAACCCATCAGGCAGAAGACTAAGAACGCCGTGGTAAGACTGAGTGTCGTGTACCTCAGCTCGTCCATGAACCCACCCCGGCTCGTATCCACCATGCTGCTGCGGTCAGTGGAAGAGCTGCTTGTAAGGTCTGTCCCTTGTTGTCGTAGGTGAGCATCCTGGATTCAGGAGAGGTCTGCATGGAGCTTCTGAAGGGTCAAGGCAGCCAGGAGAGGGTCAAGGAAGTCCTCCGGATCTCCTGCGACGGTCTGACGGTGAGCCACACAGACACGGAACATCCATCTGTGTTGCCGAGCAACCGCTGGAAAAAAACAAAAACAAAGCTCTCAACCGAATGTTGACATCCTGAATCCTTCCCCTGCAGGTGACCATCTATCAGCCCAACGATGGGAAGGGTTTCCCCGTGCTCGACCGGCCGCCCGCGCCCCCGGAGGACATCTTGATCTGCAGCTACGAGGATCTCCCAGGTAGGCTGGCACATGGACGCATCGCGTTTGACTCGCACACAGACTGACTCGCACACAGACTGACTCGTATCGAGTCAGCCGGGCCGTTCTCTGATCCGTCTCGTCCTTCTGGTCTCCAGAGAAGTACTGGAAGAAGTACCAGTATGCCTCCAAGTTCATCCAGCTGGTGAAGACCAAGACCCCCAAGGTGACCCTGTACACCAGGTACGCCAAGTGCATGCTGATGGAGAACTCTCCCACGGCCGACCTGGAGGTGTGCTTCTACGATGGTGAGTCTTTTGGGAGGGAGGGCAGGGGAAAATACATTTAAAAAATCTCAGAATTCAACAGTTATTTTCACATTTATTTGAAAATGACAACAAACAGACCAACAACAAAAAATAAGTAAAGAAAAATATCTACAAGTCTATATTCCTGGTGCCGTCAACAACAGATCCGATCCTTCTGTGTTTCTCCACAGGGGCCAAGACCCACAAGACGTCGGAGCTTGTGCGCGTGGTGGAGCGCAGCGGCAAGTCTCTGACGGTGAAGGGGGGGCTGGGTGTGGGGGGGCTGAGCCCAGAGACCAGGCTGTACCTGGAGCTGGCACGCGAGGGCCACAGCCTCTGTCTGGCCCTGGAGGCGGCCGTCACAGCAGAGGAGCAGCGCAGCGCTCGAAGCACTCCCTTCTTCCCCATCACTATCGGCAGGTGAGGCCATGCGAGACGCCCTCAGTAAAGATGGAGGAAGCAGAGTTTAGTGATGTTGTTCTCTCCTGGGTGATTTGCCCTCAGTAAAGATGGAGGAAGCAGAGTTAAGTGATACTGCTCTGCTGCAGTTGACTCAAACTGTCCATGTGTGTCTGTCTTAGGAGGCCGATCAACCCAGACACTCCCAGCCCCACAACGCTGTCCTCCCAGCCGACCCCCCCTGAGGTGGCCTCGCCCCCCCAGCCCCCCCACATCACTCCCTCGGTACGTTTCCCAAGGGTCTGCTGGAGACCGGAATTATTTTGATTTATAGTCAGAATAAAATTCAGACTATTTTTGTGACGTTGTGTGTTGTTCCTCCAATCCCCAGATGATCTCATACGATGGCTCTGACTTCACCACAGCCAGCCTGGCTAAACATCGCTCCCCTCTGCTGGTCAAACCAGAACACACAGCCAGTACGGGGAAAGTCGTCAAGTCTGTTTTTGTACCAAACATAGGCTGGGCCTCGCAGGTAAAAGATTTAGAACGTCTAAAATCTGGTTTTATCACCTGTAATACAGCACGTTTACGATTCGAAAGGAATCCCGGTTTGTGTGGTCATGTTTCTGAGGGTAGTTCTGTGTGCGTTGCGTTGCCAGTTGACCAGTGGAGAGGTATGGGTGCAGTTCAACGATGGATCCCAGCTGGTGGTGCAGGCGGGGGTGTCCTGCATCACCTACACGTCTCCTGAGGGGCGCACCACCAGGTACCACGCCCACAACATGGACCCCACCCTCACATCCACGTGTTAACACAGCTGCACCATCTTCCTGTCCACTTCCTGAGCCGCTTCCTGTCCACTTCCTGAGCCGCTTCCTGTGTTCCTCAGGTACAAGGAGAACGAGAGGTTGCCAGAGCAGGTGAAGGAGAAGCTGCACTGTCTCTCCACCATCCTGGAGCTGTTAGCCAATCCGGCTTCACAGATGGGGCTGTCGGCCAATCCGGCTTCACAGCGCTTACAGACACCTAAATAACACCTGTCATCTCCTTTCAGCCTGGCTCAGAGCAGACCGCTGCATGAATGGGGGACTGGGTTAGCTCAGGTGTGCTTGTAAATATAAACCTTTTTACCTGTACAGATAAAGATTATGAAAAGATATATATTTTATACATGTGACCATGTTGTTTGTTTAAAAAAAAAAAAAAAGTGTTTTGTAATGTTTTACATGTTGTTTTTCTAATTGTAACCACTATGAAATGTCAGATGGATAAAAGCTTGAGCAATAAACATCTGCGGGCTGGGTAGTATTCAGTTGAACTTTGTCATCGTCTCAGTCAAACACTCCTCAGAATCACAACACACGTTTCTAGCAGAAACAAGTCGGTGACGGGTAACGTTTTAAAGAGTCGCTCTACTCACCAAGTCAACCTTTTCTGTTTATTTCGCCCAGTTGGTATAGCCATTTAATAAAAAATGTCACAAAAATCTGGATTTGATTTCTCATCACAGAACTGATACAAAACATCGACATATATACGCACGTATGCATATTTGTATATTATATACTGTATACATAAACATACTATGAACACATCCAAGTAAACATTCAGTTGGAAAACAGAGAGCACAATGACAGTCTGGGCTGGAGAGAGGACCAAGTTGGGTTCCGATTTATTTCCCATTTAGAAGCACGATGAATAACACAATGCAGAACACAGTATAGTTAGATTATAGAGACGTCGGTATTTCCACAACACACTGGACATGGCTTGGTTAGTATCCTCTGCATGGGCCCTGCAGCTCCAATGTTAGCCACCCTGACGGACTGGAGGACTTGTGGGCCTCCGCAGGGGGCGGGTGAGACTCTCAGGCCTGAGGATCAACTCTCAGGTCCCAGAGGGCTGCAGGTGAGTTAGATACCCTGTTTACACAACCTCCGGGTCGCTGGAGACCTTTCAGACTACCACGCGATCTTCTGACGGGCCGGCGCGGCCGACGATAAAGCTAGCCTGAGCTCCTCTGGGAGAAGAGAGAGGACAACAGGACTGCGAATACCACCCGACATGCAACGACTGCTCTAAACCTTGTCCTGTGCACAACTAGGCACACAAAGGCTTCTCCGTCCTGTAACAGTTGTGTAGATGGTTTACCCATTCAACCGGGCTCTCCAATTCACTCTTTCCCCGACATAAATCCACCGTTTGTTCAAATAATCACTCGCTGTTTATATAAAAAATCACTTTTCCCATAAAATCTCAATAAAATAAATTGTTGCTCTTAGTAGACGTAAGGACGAAGACATTAACAAAATAGAAGTAAAAAAGGATATCTCACAGTGAACATAGGGAACAAGAATCAGGATTTTCCCACCTCTAATTCTAAATCTGTGATACCTCGAAGCACACAATGACAGCAGGAGTAAGATGTTTACAGCTTGTTGAATTTCTGCTGTTAACCAGTTAGAAGATAAAGCACTGAGTACATGATGCTTAGCAGTTGTCATTAAGGGCTCGACCAGTACCAGCTGTCTAACTGCAACTGGAATGTTCATGAGACAAACAACCAAATCTCATTTCATGGTAACAAAAATAATTATTTATGTTGATTACGTCGACTATACAAATACTTCTAGTGGAAAAAGATCATTTTTTTTAACAATATGAATTAACCACACTGTATTTATAAAGGCCCAGTTTTGATTCGATAGAGTGATCAAGAGACAGGTGTTCCCTAAGCAGGGTGTAGTTCTCAACAGCATAGAACAGTCATGTGTTTGATAAGCGTACTTTAACACATGGTATTGCTCTATGGACAATGGCAATCTACATTTCTTTGTAGAACGTTTTCTAAATCTAAACCTAATGAAGCCGGTCCGTTCTCTTCTTGTCCGGGACAGGATGTTGTTTTGTCATTTCTTTACTTCCTTTAAGCATTGGAATACTGAAAAAAATTCGTATTTGAAAACAGATGAGAAATGGAATATGATCCTGCTCTGCCTGCTGGGAGCGGCAGCAAGCCGCCCTCACACCTTCCAACCCTCCACAGGCCCAGAAACATCACTTCAAGTCAACAGAACTTGGTCTCAAGATGGTGGAGGTACACATCTCTAGACTATAAAGCATGAGGAGGAGTCGTGCGTCTTCAGCTCGACCCAGACCCACACTTCTACAGCCCTGAACACACACACACTGTGTGTGAGGTGTGTGGAGTGTGTGTGTGAGGTGTGTGTGTGTGGAGTGTGTGTGTGAGGGTGGTGTGTGTGTGAGGTGTGTGTGTGTGAGGTGTGTGTGTGTGGAGTGTGTGTGTGAGGGTGGAGTGTGTGTGTGAGGTGTGTGTGTGTGTGTGTGAGGTGTGTGTGTGAGGTGTGTGTGTGTGTGAGGTGTGTGTGTGTGTGTGAGGTGTGTGTGTGAGTCTCGTTACTTAGATGGCACGCGGGAAAGTAAACAGTGATGACATGTCATCTTATCCAACATAACCATGAGTTCTAGTCACCTTGACAACTTCTATAAGCTCATTTGCTCCTGCATGAGAGCAGCGATCGCCCCCACATGCCAGATGTTGCACACACCTCTTATGTGTTTCAGATGGATCCCAGAAGGATACATTAGAATGCACACACACACACCTGTGGTTGTTGGGCAAGGTTGTGAGAATGTGTGTGTGTGGGTCCGTGTGTGTGTATTTCTATGTGTGTGTACACGTGTGTGTTTCAGTGTGTGCATATGTGTGTGTGTGTGTGTGTGTGTGGTACAGGGAAGTGAAGCAGCCTGTTTGCAGACGTCGTCTCTCCTCCTGCCTCCTGTGGACCCCTCAGCCTTGTTAGATTTCACACACACAGAAACAAAATCAGCAATTAAGCAGAGTTCCCAAAAGTTCACATTACAGTACTGTAAGTCTTATTAAAACGAAACCGAAAAGTACAAAAAAAGGCAGAGAGAGAGAGAAAATAAAATAATCCAACACCCAATCATCACCATCATCAATATCTACATAGGAAAGTTGGTTTTTTTGATTACAGATATATTATAATTCATTAATATCATAATTATTATGACTAATTATTCATTAATATTGTCACCGATGTCATCTGTTTTGGTGTGGGGAGAGAACGGGGAGGGGGCTGAACAGGGCAGTCACTGGGAGGAGGCTTTGGTGGCTATCGTGGAGACGCAGTGCTGTTGGAAGTTGGGTGACATGGCTGAGTTGCAGCCCAGTCTCTGGCGAGGCCCCTTCAGACCTCCATCCCCCTCCACGATCCAGGGGCTGCCCCCGGCCTCCTTGCCCAGCACGCTGCAGCAGGCCGGGGGGGAGGGCGCCGGGCTGGGGGCCTGCGTGGGGGTCGGGGTGGCGTCGGGGGCGTGGGCCTGGAGGACGGTGGTGATGTGGGTCAGGAGGTCGTTGAAGAACTCGGAGACGCCCTCGTAACCTAGACGCAGGACAGGGACAGAGATCAAGCTTGCTGCGGTACATCTCCCTTCAGCAGAAACACTTCCTCCCCTTGCCTGCGTGATGACACGGCTGTGCGACCGGCTCCAGGGATCTGGCTCGGCTGTTTTCAGATCCGGTTCTCGAGGGAGAACGCGGCGAAGAGACAGAATGAGCTCACAGCGTTCTTCTCTCACACTCCCAACTGTCGGGAGGGAGGGGGGGGGGGGGCGCGTCGCAACCCGTTACCATGGCGACGGCCCCAATCCAGCGAGAGGCTCCCCTACCCTCGCCTGTAAGAGCTCAACTCTCACGGCTGTGAAGAAGAAACACGCCAACTTCCAAACACTCCCCCTCCCCCCACCGACCAAAACACACTAACGCTTCCCGGCGTGTTCTTCGTGAGGGCTCATATCTCCCCCTCCCCCCCCCCCCTCTCCGTCGCCGTGGAGACGGACAGCCTACCTGGGAATGCGTTGATGTCTATGACGGCGTGCTGGCCCGTCTGGTTGTTGATGATGACGTCGATGCCGAACAAGGACACGCCCAGCGCCTGGCGCAGGGAGCGGGACAGCTCCCGGATGACGTCATCGCTGGGAGGCTGGGACACGCCCTCCACATTGTCTCTCTGGGGGTCACAGGCACACAGACACACAGACTATTGTGATAACAATAACAACAACAAGAATAATCATTAAAATAACATATAGAGCTTTTAGCGGGGCGCTTTTATCCAAAGCTACGTCAAGCACGCAGGGTGATTCGAACCTGGGGGTCGCTTGATCTGCAGTCAAGTGCTCTAACCACTGAGCTACGCCCTCCTCTTGGTACTGGGAGAAACTGTGGGTGAGACTGTACACACTAGACTAGCACGCAGAAGGCCTCTGTGGGTGAGTGAGTACTTACAGACGTCAGGTCACAGGATGACTCTGGTTTGGACACGTTGTGGCTGTTGAAGAATATAGCTTTCCTGTCTGTGGACACAACATGAACACAGTCAGCGTGCTGTTCCGAGGCAGCGCTTCTTATCTACGCTTCTGAAACCGCTCCTGCCAACGTGCACTGCTCCGTCCTGCCAGCAGGGGGCGGGAGACTGGAGCGAGGCCAGGGGGGGGGGGGGGGGGGGGGGGGGGGGAGTTCCTGTGTGACGCAGAGTGGTCACAGAGGTGAAAGCCCTAGTGAGAGACACACAAACCACCACAACGTCTGAGGGATGTCGTTTGGTCCCGAGACTGCCTCTCCCCACATGACTGCTGAACAAACAGGCCCGGCAGCGGCTCGTATTTACATGGTCTGTGACTCAGAGGGAACTTTCCTCTGGTGAAAAGCCCCTGATTGATTGCTGCCCAGCCAATGCAAAGAGACTCATTGATTGTTCTCGTTTTTTTTTTACCGGTGTCTCTACCAGGCCTCCATTAGTAACCATTAACCTAAAGAGACAGAGCTGCAGAATGAGACTCTGGGGGAGGGAGGGGGAGGGAGAGAGAGAGAGAGATGGGGGAGGGAGAGAGAGGGGGAGGGAGAGATGGGGGAGGAGAGAGAGAGAGATGGGGGAGGAGAGAGAGATGGGGGAGGAGAGAGAGAGAGAGATGGGGGAGGAGAGAGAGATGGGGGGAGGAGAGAGAGAGAGAGATGGGGGAGGAGAGAGAGATGGGGGAGGAGAGAGAGAGAGAGATGGGGGAGGAGAGAGAGATGGGGGAGGAGAGAGAGAGAGATGGGGGAGGAGAGAGAGAGAGAGATGGGGGAGGAGAGAGAGATGGGGGAGGAGAGAGAGAGAGAGATGGGGGAGGAGAGAGAGATGGGGGAGGAGAGAGAGAGAGATGGGGGAGGAGAGAGAGAGAGAGATGGGGGAGGGAGAGAGAGAGAGATGGGCGAGTGTGCTACCCTGCTCCAGGCAAGGCGTGGGCAGCTAGAAAGAACTGCACACAGTGATCACACACACACACACACACACATTCACTGCCTTCCCAGGAATGCTGAACTGATCAGTGGGCACATTTCACCTCTGTGTGGACCTAAGGCTGAATAGGGAGGGAGAGAGAGAGGGAGGGGGAGAGAGAGAAGGAGGAGGTATGTGGCCGTGTCTAACCCTGACACCAGCACCTCTTTCACAATGCTGAGGTGCTAAAACAAACACACAGTCCCTGCCTGCCTGCCTCCCTGCCTGCCTGCCTCCCTCCCTGCCTGCCTGCCTGCCCCCCTGCCTCCCTGCCTGCCTCCCTCCCTCCCTCCCTGCCTCCCTCCCTGCCTGCCTGCCTCCCTCCCTGCCTGCCTGCCTGCCTGCCTGCCTCCCTCCCTGCCTCCCTCTCTCCCTGCCTGCCTGCCTCCCTGCCTGCCTCCCTCACAACAATCCCTCTTCCCCCCCTCCCTCCCTGCCTGCCTCCCTCCCTGCCTGCCTCCCTCCCTCCCTCCCTCCCTTGCCTCCCTCCCTCCCTCCTGGGGGAGGACAAAGCAGTTGTTCAGCTGGGGCTTGGCGCTAGCTGGAGCCCCTGCCTGGACAAGCGTGGCAACGCTTCTGTGGTATGTACATGAGTCTGAAAGAGACGCGGGCTGGATCAGCCTGTTTGCATAAGGCAAAGCAGACAACTGAAGTTGAACCCGATTTGCATGAGGGCATTCGCTGTAGTCCATGCAAATAAAACAGCTGTTTATTTCATTCCATACGGAACAAAATACTGGTTACTTTGCCCACAAACGAGGTGATAGCCATGCGAAGCCTTGACCAGACAGTGTTTAAGTACAGTACACAAGAACATGTCCTCTTTCTGAGGCAGAACTCCTATATCATTCTGAGGTTGACCGACTAGTCTAAACAAGACAAACACAACAATCTACATGGTTGTGTTTAAAAATAATGACATGAGTAAATAAAAGAACCGATCTCCCCTTCCCACTCCTCCCCCCCCCCCCTGGGTGTGTTCCTGGGGGGGGGGGGGGCTCCAGGCAGGCTGGGGGGAGAGGGGAGGCTGGGGTGAGAGGAGAGGCTGGTGTGAGAGGAGAGGCTGGTGTGAGAGGAGAGGCTGGGGTGAGAGGGGAGGCTGGTGTGAGAGGAGAGGCTGGTGAGAGAGTAGAGGCTGGGGTGAGAAGAGAGGCTGGGGTGAGAGGGGAGGCTGGTGTGAGAGTAGAGGCTGGGGTGAGAGGAGAGGCTGGGGTGAGAGGGGAGGCTGGGGTGAGAGGAGAGGCTGGGGTGAGAGGGGAGGCTGGGGTGAGAGGAGAGGCTGGGGTGAGAGGAGAGGCTGGTGTGAGAGGAGAGGCTGGGGTGAGAGGGGAGGCTGGCTCACCTGCAGGCCCGGCGGGGAAGTTCTTCAGAGAGGGCCTCTCCACCACACTGTAGGACTCCCCGACCACGAACACCTTGTAGAGGACGGCGTTGTGGTTTATGAAGCTCTGGACCACGCAGGGCGGCTGCACATCCTTCAGGTCGTCCTCGCTGAAGATGATGGCCATCTGGGGGGGACCACACTTCACTACGCAGTCTTAACGGCACCTCCGCTAATATATACACAGCCCTTCCTGCTGTTATTTTATCATATATTTTATTTATAATATACTGAAACACGTAGAAATGATTTGGGCTATGTGTTGTGTGTGTTGGAATATAAGTGTTTTCTGTCAGTGGGGAAATACATGATGTGAGCTATTTGTTCTTGTATAAGTCTTATTCTGGTTTAAATATATTTCTCAGATCAAATCTGATTGGTTAGACCTGTCGCAGAGGGCTTGACTGTGCTAGCTGGAAGGTCACCACTGAATGGTGAGCCAGGTAATGTGTGACATTGTGATTGGTTAACAGAAGTGAGGAGGGCTGGGGGTGTGGTCGACCCCTGACCTCTAGTCGTCTTACCTCGTGGGAGTTAGTTCCGTGTGCTACACGTGTTTTGCAAACTGAGAAAGAGAGAAGAAGAAAATTAGGTTGAGTTTGTGCACTACACAATGGAGCAGGTATCTGACAGCAGAATAACTAGCACCAAATGTTTTATGTTTTACAGCAGATGTACAATATCATGCATGGACTCTCTGTGACATACGGTATTTGAAATATCTAGGTTTAGAGTTATATTAAGACTTAAATATATTACGACTTCCTTGTCTAAACTTCAGATGATCGGAAACAGATAAAAGCTAATTTAGTAGTGTTCTGGTCTGTTCGTCAGTAACCACTAACCACTAACTAAGAGCCAACATTGAGCCAAGACTTGGCAGGGGAAGGAAGTGCAATTTGCAATCATATGTACCAACTCAGTTCCTCTTCCTGTCCCAGACTTACTGAAGGGGAATGTTAGTCCATGCTTCTGAATCTGCTGCAGAGTATCTGGACCACAGTCTGTGTTCAGAACCATGAAGGGAGGAGAGCAGATCCTGTCATCTGTGGGAGACAGAGAGGAGGGGGGAGTAGATGATCGGCATTTGTCATCTTCATCCGGAGTACTTTGGAAGGCTGTATTTATTTTCTGATCTCTATGTTGCGAGGCTTTTCGTGCTTATAGACTATTTTGCCTATGAGGTAGTGCTGCTCAGCAAGAGCGGGTCGGTATCGCTTCATGAGGATCTGCGGGCTGTCAGTGGCATGCGACTTATTCTGCTCGTCTGTCTTCTCTGTTTCTCGTCTCTTCGTCTCTCTTGAGTTCTGCTCTCTCTTGTTTTCCTCTCTTTCTCTCTTTCTTTCTGTCGCCTCGCTTCTCTCCCTTCTTTCTCTCCATTTCTTCGTCGTCTATCTCCCCTCTTTCTTACCCCCCTTTGCTCCTCTCTCCTCTCCTCTCTTTCTTCTTATCCTCGCTTTCTCTTAGTTCTGAGGATTGGAAGTCTTCTGAGAGTTCAGTTCCAGTGGACAGGGCTGTAGGAGGTATTCTGGGTTCAGAGACGGTGCTCTGGGGCAAGCAGCAAGCAGGAGGTGCAGGTCCACTTCAAATAACATCTACAAACAATCAACGTCTCAACGTGACCTGCTGACTAAGGCCGTAGGTCATCTGATCCACTGATCTGTAGCACACACACAGAATCCCATGCGCACACACACGCACGCATCCACACACAAACACCGTGTGTGCGTGTGAGTCAAGGAGACAGGGAGGGTGCTTGTCTTTTACCCCAGGGGCAGGCTTACGAAACGATCGCAGAGCACAGAGAGCACACAAGAGGTTGCCTGAGAGAAGCAGCATCATGTCCTCCAAACAACAACCAGGAAGCTGCCAAACAGGTCCCCTCTGCCTCAACCGTACACAAGGAAATGTGACTAAACACAGACAAGCCAGCGACACCTCAGAAACACAAAAAAGGCCCGTTACACCTAGAGACTCAAAAGAACCACAGTACATTAAGTCATTTAGCAGACGCTCTTATCCAGAGCGACTTACAGTAAGTACAGGGACATTCCCCCCGAGGCAAGTAGGGTGAAGTGCCTTGCCCAAGGATACAACAACATTTTGCACGGAACCGGCAACCTTCTGATTGGTAACCCGATTCCCTCACGGCTCAGCCATCTGACCTCATCTGACAGTATAAACACCATTAACTGACACGGCAGTCGGACATGACAAGAACCCCACGTCAACACACGTCACACACACACACGTCACACACACACACGTCACACACGTCCCAGAGGCCCACATTCTTTCCCACCTGTCTTATCGGCCTTGTTTAGCAAGTGTGACATCATATCCTGTGTATATCCTGTCTGGTCTGTCTCTGGACCGGGCTGTGCCACCTGAGGAAGTGTCAGCCTAACATCCTGCAGAGACGACAACCCGGCTTAGACACCTTCTGTGTCCTCCAGACCAGGCCTGGATTCATACTCGGGACTCTGGAAGCCTCCGGTTTTCTGAGGCTGAGATAAGGGACAGATATCGCCACAGGAAATCAGAGAGCCAAGCCAAGCTTGAACAAATTGCTCAGGACAAAAATAAATAAAAAAACAGGCTAAAACCACAACAGAGGCTTGTTTAGCCGTCTCCCAGAGAGCAGCCCAAGTCATGAGAATCTCCCAGCGACAGACTGCAGGCCTAGTGAGGCTCCGGAGCCACTCTGGTCATGGATGACCCCGATGTTGCTCCACCCAGACCACCTCCACCCTGCAGATGAATAGCTCTCCTCCTGACCAGGGAGGAGGAGGAGGGGGGTGAAAGCCCAGGCCACGAGCAGCTGACTCAGGAGACGAGACGTGATTGGAGGAAGCCTACACGGGTCACCAGGGATCAGAAAGAGAAGGGACTGACTCCTCCTCATCACTCTCAACATCCTCCACTAAGAGGCTTACGGCTCAATTATAAGGATAAATGATGAATTCGAAACAAGAATTAGCTCTGGTTTCCTCACAATCTGTCGACGTGGAGTCGTCTTCGTTTCCTGCTTCCACTGTTCAGACAGCAGGTCCACGCAGGAGGAGAACTGACCCGTTATCACGTTAGAGAGCTGATCCATCGTCTTCTCTCTGGGTGACGCTGGCTGTCCTAGGCCTGGCTGAGCGATGTGCTGTAGTGTATCGCTTCCCTGGCCTGTTTTTCACTCCAATATTGATCACTAGCAACAGTAAGTCACACTGTTATTGTTTTGTACACACAGTGTCTTTGTTCTGTTCTGTCCGGCTTGAACTTTGGGATTTATGGGAGAGGAGTCCCAAACACTCGTTAAAACCGCAATGAAACCCTCAACATTGTCTCCTTACATATACTGTTTCAGTTTGACTGCATGAAATCTCTCTCTCTTTATTTAAGAGCGCCCATGCCCTTCTGAAGTGTAAAGGGATACTGCGCCACGGAGACAGAGAAAGAGATACTTCACTTTACAGAGCTTGACGACGGTTGCCGTCTACAAAAACACAGTGGAACATCTCCGGGTAACTTATAAACAGAGACCAGTCGACCCTTTCCACTTGTGTAAACAGCTCTCCTGCTCCAGACAGGAAGCAGGAAGCCCAGTTGGACAGAGCTGGAGAGTTCAGATGTGTCTCAGACAGACAGCAGCCTGTCATAGAGCACTTACATTTACAATTACATGTAGTCATTTAGCAGACGCTCTTATCCAGAGCGACTTACAGTAAGTACAGGGACATTCTCCCCGAGGCAAGTAGGGTGAAGTGCCTTTGCCCAAGGCACTTCCCTACGTCATTTTGCACGGCCGGGAATCGAACCAATATCCTTCTGATTAATAGCCCGACTCCCTAACCGCTCAGCCATCTGACATCTGACCACCCACTTCCACAGCTTCAACATCAGGAACCTCACTGGAGATGGTTGAACGGGGTCAAGTGAGGTTGGTTTATACAAAACAAACACAGATAGTGTTTCCTCCTATTGAGAGCTATTCTGAGCCACTCGGAGTCCCTAGCCATGGCAGGCTATGTGCAGGCTGTGGTCCAGGGTTGCCTTGACAGCCAGGGCTGCAGCAGGTTTCCATGGTCACCTGATAAGGATGAGGAAGTGACTGAGTCAGAGAGACCAGGGCCTTGGACTCCCCTGTCCCCCCTAGCCTCCTTCCTCCTGGCCTCCCTCCCTCTCCTAACCTCCATTTCCTGGACTCCCTCCTTCTCCTGGCCTCCAGCCTCCTCCTGGCCTCCAGCCTCCTCCTGGCCTCCAGCCTCCTCCTGGCCTCCAGCCTCCTCCTGGCCTCCAGCCTCCTCCTTTCTCCTAACCTCCCTCTTCCTGGCCTCCCTCCCTCTCCAGGCCTCCAGCCTCCTCCTCTTCCTAGCCTCCCTTCCCCCTCCAGGCCTCCTCCTCCTGGCCTCCCTCCCTCTCCAGGCCTCCTCCCCCTCCTAACCCCTCCCAGTCCCAGCTTTCCCTGTCCCCGAGCTCTTGTTGGTGAGTGAAGACACCAGGAGCTTATTTCAGCACCATCCACCGATGGCGATGTGATCTGGGATCATGAGGGTTTACACTCCTGTGTGAACCAGACACTGTACTGCGTGAGAACACACAAGGTACCTGAACTAATAGGAACCTATTGTTTATGTAAAGCAACAGAAAGTGACTTGTAACACGAAATCTAGATTCAAAAGCATCACATCCTTTTTGGAAAGTCCCTTTTCTAATCACAATTGTAGAGCGATCCTGCACACGGGTGAACGCACTGCTGCTGGAGCACGTGTCACACAACACAGTTCCCTTTACTGCATAACCATCTTTTGGGAGGAAAACATCATTTTGTGAGTTGTATTTTAGGGAACCCTGTTCTGACAGTACTTCATCCTGTCAGAGCGCTCCATTCCTCTGACAACAAGAGCGAGCCTCATCATTACACCCTGCCATGACGCTTTGGCTACCACGTCACACTGGTCTCCACTAGTCTGGTCTGGTCTCCTCTAGTCTGGTCTGATCTCCTCTAGTCTGGTCTGGTCTCCTCTGGTCTGATCTGGTCTCCTCTAGTCTGGTCTGGTCTCCTCATGTCTGGTCTGGTCTCCTCTGGTCTGGTCTCCTCTAGTCTGGTCTGGTCTCCTCTAGTCTGGTCTGGTCTCCTCTGGTCTGGTCTGGTCTCCTCTAGTCTGGTCTCCTCTAGTCTAGTCTGGTCTGGTCTCCTCTAGTCTAGTCTGGTCTGGTCTCCTCTAGTCTGGTCTCCTCTAGTCTGGTCTGGTCTCCTCTAGTCTGGTCTCCTCTAGTCTGGTCTGGTCTCCTGTAGTCTAGTCTGGTCTGGTCTCCTCTAGTCTGGTCTGTTATCCTCTAGTCTGGTCTCCAGCCAGCCCCCGGTGACTGTGCGTCTCCAGTGAGAGAGCTGTGAGCTATAGGCTGAGCTATGGGCTGAGAGCTGTTGGCCTGCTGGCGACAGGCCTGGCTAATTTATAACATCATCCCAGAGAGAGAGAAAGCAGGCTGGGGCAGGTTCACCCAGGGTTCACCCAGGGTTCACCAGGGTTCACCCAGGGTTCACCAGGGATCACCAGGGTTCACCAGGGTTCACCAGGGTTCACCCAGAGTTCACCAGGGATCACCCAGGGTTCACCAGGGTTCACCAGGGTTCACCCAGGGTTCACCAGGGTTCACCAGGGTTCACCCAGGGCAGAGCCAGGCTGCTGTCACACAGGGGGGGAGGAGAGTTAAAGGATTGTGCTCTACTGCTGCATAAAACACCTGGTAGGAAGCACACAGTCACATGAGTCATCGGAGGGGGACTTGGAAGGCAGCTCTACCGGCTCTGCTGAGACTGGACAGACAAAACTGTACGTGTGTGTGTGTGTTAGAGAGAGAGAGTGAGTGTGTGTGTGTTAGAGAGAGAGAGAGTGTGTGTGTGTGTTAGAGAGAGAGAGTGAGTGTGTGTGTGTTAGAGAGAGAGAGTGTGTGTGTGTGTGTTAGAGAGAGAGAGTGTGTGTGTGTGTGTTAGAGAGAGAGTGTGTGTGTGTGTTGGAGAGAGTGAGTGTGTGTGTGTTAGAGAGAGTGCATGTGTGTGTGAGTACGTGAGAGAGCGAGTGCGTGTGTGGGTAGCTACCTTGCATGCAGTCCTCTATCCTGTGGATGAGCTGGTAGGACTTGCAGCGGTCCAGCAGGGTCCTGATGGCTGGTAGAGGGTCCAGAACTATGGTCTCAGGGTGGGCCTCGATGTAGTCCTGAAACACACACTTCCATGAGTCACTCTGCATACGAGACAAAGCTGTCATTTCTGTTTCCGCACCCACGCTATATTTAGCATCTTGTGTCGGTTTTGATCCCCCGCTATACGTGTGAGTGTGTGTGTGAGTGTGTGTGTGTGATGCACGCAGGCCTGCTGGGTTACATCACCCTACCCCTGCGTGGCCTGCAGGACGTCCACAAGACTCGATGCTTTATGTAACCCCCCCCCCCCCCCCCCCCCCCATCTCTCCATACACGCCTCCATCCTCCCCTCCTCCAGCTCTGCTCCTTCTCCCTTCCTACTCCTCCTCCTCCAGCTCTACAGTTCATCTCCTTCCCCCTCCTCTTCCTCCTTTCCCTCTCGGCCCAGTCCTCCTCCTCCTCTTATCGTTTCCTCTGTCAGCCTCATCAGGTCCCTTCCTGCAGTCAGTCATCTTGTCTCCCAGCAGCTCAGAGAGCCAACCAGAGCATCTCATCTGCCTCTGAACACACGCAACACATTACACATTACACACACACACACACACACACACACACACACACACACACACACACACACACACACACACACACACACACACACACACACACACACACACACACACACACACACACACACACACACACACACACACACACACACACACGCACACACACACACACACACACGCTGGCAGCAAACACGCCAAGCTAGACACACGCACTGGTGTACGCACACATTCCAATCCTTGGGTCTTAACATCCATCTGCACAGTGGCAGTCCTGATCCAAACAGCAGTGTGCTTACGTAAGACAAGCAAGCCGGCATCAAGAAATGAACTCATCTTCCAGTGGTTCAGAAGGGCACGCGCTGTTTGGGCCATCACCAACAGGACTTCTATTTCTAGGAGGCTGCTGGGAAAGTGAGTCAAACAGAATGGGATGTTTACCAACATGTTCCCAGTCCGTCAAGTTGACGACAGAGCTGGACTCACGATCATAAAGCTGAAGCGTTACATTTAGTCATTTAGCAGACGCTCTTATCCAGAGCGACTTACAGTAAGTACAGGGACATTCCCCCTGAGGCAAGTAGGGTGAAGTGCCTTGCCCCAAGGACACAACGACATTTGGCACGGCCGGGGAATCGAACAGGCGACCTTCAGATTACTAGCCCGACTCCCTCACCGCTCAGCCACCTGACTCCCTTTTTGATTGGTTGGTTTATGAGTTGTGATAAAACTCACGCTCCTGCAAAGCTGCGGCTATGACAGTTCCCCTTTCAGGTGAATTTACCTAAACCCACATTACACAGCAGTGTACTGTTCCACAGGTAAAACAACTGGTATTTATTGCAAAGGTCGTCTGACTAAATAATAACAAACAGGCTTCCTACTGTTGGTTACACACTAACAGTTAATATGTGTGCCTGAAGCCTGCAGACTCGACCTCCCAAACAACAGGATGTGGTGACAGTTGGGATCATAAAAGCCGTTTCCATGGCAGTAACAGAATGACTGCTGCTCTCCGCGAGGTGTTTCTTGTGAGGGTCAAGGTTCAACTGTAGTCTGACTGAGAGGAAGGCTTCTTGCCGGCTCTGAACGTTGCTCTGTGAGACCTTTCTGTTAAGACTTTCTCAGAAATCTCTTGGAAATTAAAAGGCGTTGCTGGGGACAGAGCTAGCTCCTTCTGCTGCTCTGTGTGGCGTTGCTGGGGACAGAGCTAGTTCCTTCTGCTGCTCTGTGTGGCGTTGCTGGGGACAGAGCTAGCTCCTTCTGCTGCTCTGTGTGGCGTTGCTGGGGACAGAGCTAGTTCCTTCTGCTGCTCTGTGTGGCGTTGCTGGGGACAGAGCTAGCTCCAAACAGGGAGGGCCGCGCCAGGGGCGCTGAGTCATGGCAGGAATCACAAGGAGGGAAGTGAGTTCCAGCCAGCAGCCTTTTCAGCTCTCCATGTCATCACAAACACCAGACCAGTACACCCTCGACTCAGACTGCTGCACTTACAGACTGCTGCACTTACAGACTGCTGCACTTACAGACTGCTGCACTTACAGACTGCTGCACTTACAGACTGCTGCACTTACAGACTGCTGCACTTACAGACTGCTGCACTGACAGACTGCTGCACTTACAGACTGCTGCACTTACAGACTGCTGCACTTACAGACTGCTGCACTTACAGACTGCTCCTCTCACAGACTGCTCCTCTCACAGACTGCTGCTCTCACAGACTGCTGCTCTCACAGACTGCTGCTCTCACAGACTGCTGCTCTCACAGACTGCTCCTCTCAGACTGCTCCTCTCACAGACTGCTCCTCTCACAGACTGCTCCTCTCACAGACTGCTCCTCTCACAGACTGCTCCTCTCACAGACTGCTCCTCTCACAGACTGCTCCTCTCAGACTGCTGCTCTCACAGACTGCTGCTCTCACAGACTGCTGCTCTCACAGACTGCTGCTCTCACAGACTGCTGCTCTCACAGACTGCTGCTCTCACAGACTGCTGCTCTCACAGACTTCTGCTCTACTTTAACTCAAACCACCAGGAGACTGGCGCTGGCACTGCTGTGAAATGTAAATATTAACGGATCAGAAATGGAAGGGGAGATATTTTCACTTGGTTCATCACTGGATCCCTCTCCCCTCTCCTCCTCTCCTCTTTGTAAACTGGCAGCCGGTTGCAGGATGGCGTGACTCGTTACACAGTAACAGCAGAGCCCTCTGACTCACCCAGGGAGGAAAGGGGGGAGGGAGGGTGAAGGCAGAAAGAGGGTGAACAATATAATGCTGATAGAATGAGATGGGTATCACACCTTCTCAAATACTTGCCAGATCTTTTTCACACACACACACACGTACACACACACACTTCTGTACCGAGCCATTTTCAATGTGACACGACCGCAAAAAACAACAAGCCACTCGTTGTACTTGTGGGAGATACAGAAATACATGACACGTTTCCCCCCCGAGGACAGCACAGCAAGACCAACCTCCTGTGACGGCCATGAGCCTATCACCATTAGTCACGCTCCGAGTCCTGGAGCGGCAGTTGGCAGCGCTGCTCTGGTGACCGGGACAGATTACACTGGGCTTCTTCCCCGGCATGAACTCATTCTGCTCTCTGTTTGCTGAGGCAGTGTCTGACTGTGTGTGTGTGTGGGTGTGACAGCAAGTGGCCGTGTGTGTGACTGTATGTGTGTTTGAGAACGTGTGTCTGTATGTGTGTGACGGTGTGTGTGTGTGTCACCTGTACTCTCTGCACCAGCAGGACAGCCTGCATGTGTGTGTGTGTGTGTGTGTCACCTGTACTCTCTGCACCAGCAGGACAGCCTGCATGTGTGTGTGTGTGTGTGTGTGTGTCACCTGTACTCTCTGCACCAGCAGGACAGCCTGCATGTCGTTCTGGTCCGCCTCCAGGATGAGGTCTGTCAGCTTGTGGATGATGACGTCCAGAGGGCCCTGCTCCTCCAGGGGCAGGCTCAGGTCCAGCTGGGGGCACAGGGTCACAGGACACAGGTCAGAGGTCGCAGACTAACAGAACACAGTTCACACAAATCGTCCCCCCCAACAATGTCAAACAAACTCCAAACATTCTACTGTTGGCTGTTGGGTTTTAAATGTTTGGAGAGAGAACCGATTTTTCACACTGCCCTAACAAAATACCCTAACAGCCACATCACACAGACCCAACACAACCCAACAACTGTTGTTTGTTGGTGTTAGTTTGGGCGGTGTGACCTGGCTTCAACAGGCTACGTGCACCGTACAGCTACAACACGGTGGCACAGCTGCTCACATCCAACATGAGGGGTGGTGGTGTCACTGTGGGTGGAGGACGGGGTTTGTTTTAGCCGACGTTTCTCCACCTTGGGGTTTGGTAGCTGTAGCTGTGGCTGGCGGTACACAGTTCTCCTGTCTGGGCTGGTGCTAAGGGGGCCACAGTGGGACTGACACACACACACACAGTTATAAACGGAGACAAGCTTCGGGGGGCACAATAGCAGCTCTTCTTGCTAGAGTACATGACAAGAAGCCTCCATTGTGATGAGGGCTGAATGGATCCACTGTGATGTGTGTGTGTGTGTGTGTGAGTACATTCATAAGTGTGTTCGATTCTTCTCACAGTTTGTGATTCAGACTGTGTTTGGGCCTGTGTGTGCGTGTGTCTGTGAGTGTGTGTGTGTGTGTGTGAGTGTGTGTGTGTGAGTGTGTGTGAGTGTGTGTGTGAGAGTGTGTGTGAGTGTGTGAGTGTGTGTGTGAGTGTGTGAGTGTGTGTGTGTGAGAGTGTGTGTGTGTGTCTGTAGCCCTTAGCAGGCTGGTCTTCAGCCGAGCATCCAGGCATTTCTTAATTGAAGAAAGGCCCTCTGACAGTCGTGGGGCTATTCTGAGACGCAGAAATCAGCACAAAAAAAAGCTAAAAACAACAAGCTAGACTGAGGCCAGCGTTGTCTCACAGCATAATAGCAGGGACCAATCAGCAGCAAGCACACTTCTTCCTCATCTCTAACCAAGCACAGGATGACATTACCACAGAGCTTATTAGGGAACATCATCATGCTACACGATATGCGAGGCTTTTTAATAAAGCTTAAATTACTTTGACAAGAGCAATAAAGCAGAATTAGTCCTGGTTTACTACAGTGACATTGGGTTCCGCAGGTGTGATGTGCACCAATCAGGAGGTGAAACAGGCTCTTGGGAAGCAGGAAAGTCTAATGAGAATCATTAATCTGGACGACCAACATTCATTAGCCGTATCAGACAGGGAATCATCTCAAGTAAATGCTGTTTTTCAAAGCGCTACTAAGAGTTAGCCATGTTCAGGCTACATAGTCCTTCTATGCTGGTCAACAGCACACATTTACATTTAGTCATTTAGCAGACGCTCTTATCCAGAGCGACTTACAGTAAGTACAGGGACATTCCCCCTGAGGCAAGTAGGGTGAAGTGCCTTGCCCAAGGACAAAACGTCAGTTGGCATGACCGGGAATCGAACTGGCAACCTTCAGATTACTAGCCCGATTCCCTCACCGCTCAGCCATCTGACTCCCACCACACACCTTGACCATCAGCGTGGTTGAGGCATGAGCAGTGTCTGTCCAGTGAGTCTAGGCCTTACAAGTTAATCTTCTCTTAGGGTTGAAGGTGTGGTACAGTACATTTACATTTACATTTAGTCATTTAGCAGACGCTCTTATCCAGAGCGACTTACAGTAAGTACAGGGACATTCCCCCTGAGGCAAGTAGGGTGAAGTACCTTGCCCAAGGACACAACGTCAATAGGCACGGCTGGGAATCGAACTGGCAACCTTCAGATTACTAGCCCGACTCCCTCACCACTCAGCCATCTGACTCTGACAGTAAGTGCTGGTCTGGGTAATGAATGAGAGATGTGACGTATAGGTGACCTGTTCCTCTACTGTACACTTGGTCTGTCCCTGCTGAAGGCATTTCCAACTACTGTAGATGGAAGTTCACGTGTGAATAAGACTTGATGCACGGCCGGAAGAAAAAGCCTATTTAACCAATATCTCTCATCTGTGTCGGTGGCGGTTAACCGTCCAGTCAATATTTGCTTTGGTTGTTAGGATGAGATCTGGATCTCTTGAACTATGTCAGACAGATATGCACAAGAGGTATGCTGGTCTTTCCCAAACACGGCAAAGCTTGGGTGTTCCTGTCAAAACAGGGTTGGGTTTAGGAGCTCATTATCTGCTGTAATTACTTGGATTTCTTCTTCCTCTGTGTCCCCTCAGCCAGTCCCTTTGTTTCCCCTCTCTCCCCGCAGCCTCTCTCCTCGCAGCCTCTCTTCTCCCTGCAGCCTCTGACTCACAGCCTCTCTCCCCGCAGCCTCTCTCCCCGCAGCCTCTCTCCCCACAGCCTCTCTCCCCACAGCCTCTCTCCCCACAGACTCTCCCCGCAGCCTCTGACTCACAGCCTCTCTCCCCGCAGCCTCTCTCCCCGCAGCCTCTCTCCCCGGAGCCTCTCTCCCCGGAGCCTCTCTCCTCCTCTGGAGCTAGGGGCTGGGGCTAGGGTTAGGGGCTAGGACTAGGCCTGGAGCTAGGGGCTGAGGCTAAGACTGTGGGGCAGTGAGCTTCTGACTGAGCTCCACTGAGGCGTGGCTCTTAATCTCCTGCTTATACAACACAGAGGGCCACAGCCTGGCATCCCAGCTCAACACCAGCCTGCAGAGTCAACACACACCAGGAGGACCTCATCACACCCGCCCACGCCTGGCCTGGCCTGTCACAGCACACAACCTGCAACCAGGGCGACTCTCCCCCGGCGTTAACACACACCTGTGTGGGTCCACAGCTGGGCTGTCGTTGACGCTACGCTTGGATGCTATAAGTAGAAAGGCCTGGGTAGCTAGATACACTGCAAAAACGCCCTATCGAATTTAAGAGCAAAATTATTAGTTATGAGCTTGCTAATGCTTAACGCAAGTACATTTGTCTGCCAGTGCGGTAAGAAAATGTCACTTCATAGGATTTCTTAAAATAATGTGTCATATACAGTCCCAAGACACAAACAAATATATATATATATTTAAAAAAAAGATTTTAAATCTAAAAACAACATTATCACACTCAGTTAGAACAGGGGTCCTGCAAGGAGAACAGGAGTCCTGCAAGGAGAACAGGAGTCCTGCAGGGAGAACAGGGGTCCTGCAGGGAGAACAGGGGTCCTGCAGGGAGAACAGGGGTCATGCAGGGAGAACAGGAGTCCTGCAGGGAGAACAGGGGTCATGCAGGGAGAACAGGGGTCATGCAGGGAGAACAGGAGTCCTGCAAGGAGAACAGGGGTCATGCAGGGAGAACAGGAGTCCTGCAAGGAGAACAGGAGTCCTGCAAGGAGAACAGGGGTCCTGCAAGGAGAACAGGAGTCCTGCAAGGAGAACAGGAGTCCTGCAGGGAGAACAGGAGTCCTGCAGGGAGAACAGGGGTCATGCAGGGAGAACAGGGGTCCTGCAAGGAGAACAGGAGTCCTGCAAGGAGAACAGGAGTCCTGCAAGGAGAACAGGAGTCAGGAGTCCTGCAGGGAGAACAGGAGTCCTGCAGGGAGAACAGGGGTCATGCAGGGAGAACAGGCATCCTGCAAGGAGAACAGGGGTCAGGGGCGACAGCTTGCTCTGCTGAGGGACATGATGACTGACGCCCCCTGGGGAGATCCTCGTGAGCCGATTCTGATCACCCAACAACGTGCTCACAGTCCCTACAGTCTCACGAACAAAGTTCCATCTCAGACCTTAAAAAAACAAAAAACATACAAAAAGCTGTCCCAGAAACGTGGAAAACAGAAACGGCGCTGTGTTCCTTTGAGATGTGTCATCGTGGTAGATGCGCGTGAAACACCGTGAACTACATCATCCCTGCAGCCTCACCTGGCGGGCCCCCCCCTCCTGGGCCCCCCCCCTCCCGGCGCCCCCCTCCCGGCGCCCCCCTCCCAGGCCCCCCGTCCCGGCAGGCTGTCCAGACAGAGACAGCAAGTGCAGACAGACTTGTGATGAATGATTCATACAGGATGCATCCTGGCATCCGACACCCAGCCTGACCGGGGTGCACATACAGGGGCACCAGGAGGAGGAAGCCAAGAGGCATATCAGCCTGGCTCCCACCACCTGGAGTTGAGGGCCCAAGTTGGGATCTAATTAAGCCAGTTCCTCAGTCTCCTCCCTGGAGCCTGCGGGGTAATTAGACTCAGAGCTGCTCCCCTCGGTACGTCGACACTGGGAGAACTGGCTCCAGGGTAGCTGCATCGCACGGCCAATCACAACGGAGCGTCTCTAACCCAGACAGGGCTTCGGGAGGCTGAATACACGTCTGTGTTCTGAGAGTTTTCTGCGGCCATGGAGTGAGGAAGGGAGATGAGCAGGAGGGTGGAGCGAGGAGGGGTGAGCGAGGGTGGAACGAGGATGAGCAGGAGGGTGGAGCGAGGAGAGGGGGGATGAGTGAGGGTGGAGCGAGGATGAGCAGGAGGGTGGAGCGAGGATGGGGGGGGGTGAGCAGGAGGGTGGAGCGAGGAGGAGGGGGGGGTGAGCGAGGGTGGAACGAGGATGAGCAGGAGGGTGGAGCGAGGACGACAGCTGCTGAGACTATGCCCCAGTGACCACCTCTCAAGCCTGGGAGAGAGGGATGAAGAAAGAGAGAGCAAGAGAGGGAGGGAGAGAGTGGGGGGGAGGAAGAGAGAGAGAGAGGTATGTTGTGCTGCTCCCTCATCTGAGTCTGTTGCTACCTCCTCTCACGCTAACCTCCACACACACGCGCTCCTCCTAGTCAGCCCCTGGGGAGGGCTGATGGAAGGGTAGTGCAGGGTCATATCAGCTCAGACAGACAGAGACAGACAGACAGACAGACAGACACAGAAGAATCTTCCCAGCATAGATATAGATACTGTAGATTTAATCTCTCTCATTTAGCACAATCAGAACATTGTAATTAGATTCCCCACAATATTTTTTTTTTAATGAAGATGAAATTGTGAGCAACTGAACTAAAGCCATTAGGAGCTGGTGGAGAGGAGACACGATGGACTCATCCTCTCTCAACTGATGTAATACAATGTTCATGTTTTTTGCTTATTAAATATGGATAAGATAAGCTACCTTTCTCATTATGCATTAATCATATTGGTAAACAAAGGGTCTTAAGTGTGCATTTTGTACCACAAAGACTGGTGCCTTCAAGTAATATTAATCACTAAATAAAAAGATTACAATTCTACATGGAAATTCCTTTATACCTTTGGAAAATGTGCAGAGAATGTTTTATGTATCTATATATATACACACACACACACACAGCTATTTATATATATTTGAGTCATGGAAAGTTTTAGAACCAAGTCTTTAAACATACTTTGCCGTGAGGACAGTAATGGCAATAATCAAGATAGGAAACCTTGAAGTCTGTAAGCTTGGAAGTCTGTCTTGAATAATGTTTCCATTCAACATCCAGAGAGTATTCAATAAGATGGCAGAGCTGCCCTTGGCAAGCCAGCACTCTGGATAGGCTGCAGGGTAAACATGGAGCTCTGGACCTGAACTCAGTGACCTTCAACAGAACCAATCAGTGGGAGAGATACAGTAACAACCAGGAAATGAACTTTAAATTCCCCAGCACTCAACATATGATAAAGCCCGTAACTCAATAACTTTCCCTGAACAGCAGCAAGTTATGGCCATTTGCCTTGATGGGCTCCACTTGCTGAGAGAGAACACTGGCTTCCCCCAACCAGGCTGATGGGCTAATGTCATCAGCGCTGTGGTACAGACAGGCTGATGTATTGAGATCTGGCCTGTGCTCAGAACCACAAGCCTGGGGTAAAGGAGGTCGATATCAATGAGCTTAGAGAAGATGCTTGGAAGGAGAAAATGAGCATGATGTCAGAGAGTAAATGCACAGAGGAGAATGAAATGAAAAAAATAATATTACGGATCAAGATGAAGGAATTCGATAGAGAACCTGCCCACCCAGAAATTCTGGGTGGGCAGGTTCTCTTTCGAGGGCCAGAATGTCCTCAACCTTGTTTTTATGAAGGGCATTTTCCCACACTAAAACTGGAAATATGAAAAGTTCCCCAAGGGATGCCTGAATTAGCATAGGTCTCTTAAGACTGGGTGATGTCAGAATAACAGGCAAGGCCTTCGGAGGATGCAAACCTTTGGCCCTCGCGTCATAAACACTGGACATTACTGAACATTGGCCAGAGGGTACAGTTCATTTGACCCATGCAAAGAAGTTAATGTTTAAGAAATCTCAATTCATTCATTATTTTCTCGTCATTTATTTTCTACTTAATAGGTGGCATGTGATGCCAGAAAGTTTCAGCAGATTTTTATGGGTTTTGGAAAAGACAGAAAAAGCGCCCGGACAAAATTGATTAGGGGGTGGGGATTTTTTTTTTTTCATTTTGCTGAGAGTCAAAAAAAACAACATCCTCTTCTCATTTCCACATCTGTGATATGACCGGCTGATAGTGGGGCTTTTTCACCAGCGAGGCATCATTCTCAGGAAACAGCGCTGTGCTGTTATCTGCAAGGTTGCCTCGTTAACAGATGTGTAGGACGCAAGTGAAGGCTGAGTGTCTGAAGTCTATCTGGGGCAGACAGGACATGAGTGTAGACTTAACCTTGTTGAGATCCAGCCTTCTACCTCACATTTACATTTAGTCATTTAGCAGACGCTCTTATCCAGAGCGACTTACAGTAAGTACAGGGACATTCCCCCCGAAGCAAGTAGGGTGAAGTGTCTTGCCCAAGGACACAACGTCATTTTGCACGGCCGAGAATCGATCCGGCAACCTTCTGAATACTAGGCCGATTCCCTAACCGCTCAGCCACCTGACTCCCTGACATTTCCCTCCCCTTCAATCCTGGTCACTCCATTTCCTCTCCCTTGGACACAGCATGTCTCTCCTTCATTTAAAGAGGGCTTGACAGCTTTATACATGGACTTACATAACCACGTCAGGGCATGACAATGGCTGCCATTGTCTGCCCAGTGGGGGTGGGGGTGCCACAGGGGCAACTGCATGGCACCGGGCTCACCTTCCAGACAGTTTCCCGAGGCAGCACATTCAAAACAAACACTGCAGGTGTCCTTCTGTATTGTAGGCCCTCAATTGGCACTGACAGCCCAGACCACCCTCCACCCTCACCCAAAAATGCTCAGGGGGCTGTGGCCTTCTGCATGAGGACAGAGGTAGACCAAATTGTGTGTGTGTGTGTGTGTGTGTGGGGGGAGGACAAGGCTGGGAACAGGGTGTGGGTGCCAATCGGAAGGCTGAGTGTGTCCTCAGAAACAAAGCTCTCCTCACTCTGGGGCTAGTCCCAGGACATGCGTGTGCGTGTGTGTGCGCTGGAGGTATCTCCAGGAAAAAAAAGGCATTTGAAAGAGCACAAAAGACTGCATAGAAAAAGAGCTCTGAAGGAGAAGCAGTGAAGGGATAACCTTTTTTGAAGCCCACAATTTCCTCTTCCTCCACAGAAAACACTGTGGTTTACGATGTGTGAGAGTGCTTGAGCTAGGTGACGATCTGTGACCCTGTTCAGAAGCATCGCAGACGTGACATACAGGAGATATATATATAGATTTCTCTCAGTGGGGGGTTAGAGCATTTGACTACAGAACAAGAGGTTGTAGGTTCAAATCCCTCTCTGTACCAGACTTTGATAAAAGCGTCTGCCAAATGGACAGGCATGAGGCGAGATTTAGGACCAGCAGGGAGGACAGACAGCTGGGAGGACAGACAGCTGGGAGGACAGACAGCTGGGAGGGCAGACAGCTGGGAGGGCAGACAGCTGGGAGGGCAGACAGCTGGGAGGACAGACAGCTGGGAGGACAGACAGCTGGGAGGACAGACAGCTGGGAGGACAGACAGCTGTGAGGACAGACAGCTGTGAGGACAGACAGCAGGGAGGACAGACAGCTGAGGAAAATTGGTGGACACTTCTGCGTGTGTGTGTGACTACCACATGACAAATACATGTTTCTTCTTCTTCAGATTCCACAGGAAGCCTGTGATTGGTGGTGCTTACAGACATGCAGGGGCCTGTGATTGGTGGTGCTTACAGACATGCAGGGGCCTGTGATTGGTGGTGCTTACAGACATGCAGGGGCCTGTGATTGGTGGTGCTTACAGACACGCAGGGGCCTGTGATTGGTGGTGCTTACAGACATGCTGGGGCCTGTGATTGGTGGTGCTTACAGACATGCTGGGGCCTGGCATGTCTCTTTGTGAGTAAGCCACCTAGCGGGTACAGAGGACATATGTTCCCCACTCGATACCTTGGAGTTTACAGTAGAATATCTGTGAAATATCTGGGAATAGGGAGTGTCAACAAAGCCTGACCTCTAAATAGACCGAGTCTCTCTCTCGGCCTAGAGATAAATATGGAGGGGAGGGGGGGGGGGGCTGGTCCAGTCTGACTGGATGAATGGAGAGAGGAAGGGGAGGCCAGGGGGACGAGGGAAAAGGGATTATCATCCATCACGTTCTAACATCTTGCTCCTTCCGCTGGCACTAGAATCTTTTTCAATCGTTTTTCCCCCAAAAACAAAACTTTGAATGAGTGCGTTTAAATCATAGGATTGACTCACCTGGACAACCTCGATCCCCCTTTTCCTGAAAGATAGAAAAGAGAGAAAAACAATGAAAATGCATCCATTCTCTGGAAAACCCACAGCTTAACGAATGCTAAAAACTAGATGCGCCAAGGCCAAACTTGTCAGTAGTGAAACCAAAATGGCTGCCGCTCACGAGAGGAATTTGACATACAGTACATTCACAAAGGTCATGTCAGTTTGAAAGGGCAGACCGGTGGATAGCTGGCAAGGACAACAAAGATAGAACGTTTTTCCATTCAGCCAACGAGTGTCTGTGTGTACAATGATTTTCATTCATGTTGTTCCATCTTTCTCACAGCGCACTATACTACCCCACCTTGGGAATTTGAGCAAAAACGAGCATTCAAGAAAAGAGAATTCAGTAATGGCAGACCAAGCTTACTCTGTGAGAGACTCGGCCAAAGTGATATTTGAGGAATGTCTTACTTTTCAAAAGACAGCGCATGGGATTTTTTTTTTTTTTTTTGCATAGGGTTTAAAAAAAAAAAAAAAAAAAAAAAAAAAGGGGTTGCTTGGCAACCTGCAGCCCACTCCAAGAGCCAGTCCTCTGTGGCATTTGTGTAGGAGATTTCCAGCTGCTCTAACGTAGTAAACCACAATGCTCCCAAGCTCACGCCGTCAACAGATAATGGACCCGGCCATCTCATAGCTTCCTCGGTTTGTGTTCAAGAACCCCAAACAAAAGTATCCAAAACAAAAGGAGCCACGGCTGAATCCTAAGACATCACGGTACAGCTGCTGTACGCAACACTTTGGCTACGAAGCGGTTAAAACAACAGACATATGTAGGTCACAGGCCATTTCAGTTGGGTAAAAACAGATTGGGCTGACAAGGTTGAAAGAATGAATGAGGAGGGCTGTATTTTGGAGGTGTGGCTCTCCTCTTCTCTCTGGGAAACTGTCTAGGCAGAGCTCTGGGCCTGGGAGGCATGCCTCAACCTGCCAGGGCCTGGCGACACCCAGCCAGGATCACATATTCCTCCTTCCACAAAGCTTGCAGAAGCCAAAACACCAACTGGAAGGGAGATTTACATTTACATTTAGTCATTTAGCAGACGCTCTTATCCAGAGCGACTTACAGTAAGTACAGGGACATTCCCCCCCCCCGAGGCAAGTAGGGTGAAGTGCCTTGCCCAAGGACACAACGTCATTTTGCACGGCCGGGAATCGAACTGGCAACCTTCAGATTACTAGCCCGATTCCCTCACCGCTCAGCCACCTGACTCCCTAGAGATGGCATGTTTTACAGAGTTGGGGATTGCAGATGTGACAGATCCACCCCCCCCCCTCCCCCTCCCCCCCGAGATCTCCTAATCTAAAGTCTGTCTGGATGTCAGGGTGTTGAAGGGCCCCTCGCCCTGTCTAGATCTACTATTCAGGAGAGGTTGTATAACAGAGGGATTGGAAACTGATACACTGGTGGACTGGTGGCCCTTTGTTTAATGTATGCAAGGACAAACACAGAACACGAACCGCCAGCCCTGAGACACAGTCCTAAAACAACATAACATCTTTTCATTGACTTTTCGCAGAAACAAAAAAAAGGACACCGCCCCAGCAAGCTCTATAGGCCCGTGGCTGCAAGGACACAGTCCCATGGTAACGGCACTGCAGCCATTCACTGCGTTACAACAATGTGGATATTTAATACCGCCGCTGGTCCGTTTCATGTGCTGTGAATAGGGCCTTTGGTTTCACCCCAGCTCAGATATGGAGATTGTCTCCTGCTCTCGTATTGTGCCAGTCCGCACACGGTGAAGCAGAGAGGCGGGTGAGGAAGAGAGGTGGGTGAGGCAGAGAGGCAGGTGAGTCAGAGAGGCAGGGTGAGGCAGAGAGGTGGGTGAGGCAGAGAGGCAGGTGAGGCAGAGGGTATGTAGTAGCCAGAGACACCTAGATACAGGGCGTTACTAAACAACACACTGTGCAGTCTTAACGTTGGCCAGGAACCAGGTGGAGAGATCTGGAGAGAGGCGAGTGTGTGTGAAGTATCTTTGCTGTGTGTGTGTGTGTGTGTGTGTGTGTGTGTGTGTGTGTGTCCTAGCCGTGCGAGTCGGGAGGAAGTAACAACAGCTCTGTTGAGTCCACAGGACACACAGACAGGGGGTCCAGACCGACATCGTGTTCCCCAAGAAGGTAAACAAGTCTTCTAGATCCCAAGGTGGGGCCAGTGCCGTGCCGTGCCATGAACAGGGACACACAAACACACACACAGTGTTTCCCCTAGGTTTACAGCTTGTAGAGACAGAAATGACATGCCGTCATATAAATAAGATAAATAACATAAGGCCATTTAGTTTGTTTAATAAAAGAGCTAGCTATAGACCTGTTTTATAGGAAAGGTAACCTTAAATTACTTATTTTGTGATCAGGTGCTATGTATATGTATATATTTTTTTAAATATTTTTTTTATTAACTTGACCTTCCAGGGGGGGGGGGGGGCAGAGTGCCCCCCCTAATATAATGGTAAGGGAAACCCTGCACACACGTACATACATACACGCACCAGCTGTGCAGGACAGACAGACTCCATTCTGGGCCACTCAAGGGGGCAGAGCACAGCAGTTCAGCTCGTCAAACAGTGCCACAAACGCTCTCAAGAGTGTTAATAATCTAGCCTACGATGTTTAATATCCAACTACCAATGCCGTGAGGTAGTGAGCAGTGAGCCTATCTTGTTAATGTCTAAACCACGACATGCGGGTTCATGGGCTCGAGCAAGGAGCCAGCGATTAATGTGTAACACCAGTTCTGGAGAGCCAAGTTTATAATACCGATGTCACAACAGAAGTAACGCAGAGATGCCTCAGTTCTCTCCAGCTATGTGGTTCCCAGTGAAGGCTGGTCCAAGACAACAGCGTGGCTTGTGAAGCTGGTCAAGCTTATGTACGAGAGGTATCGGTGACTTGGCTGTTTTCCCCCCCCTTGTTCGTTAGTAGGTAGTCTCTTCCTCTTGACCTTTTGTTTGAGCGGTACAGTGGAAGGGAATTTGGGGAAATCAGTCTGAGAAAAGGAGAAGTGAGTGAGGGGTGACAGAACGACCAAACTGTAGAGCGCTGGAGAGAAAGCAGGAAGGTTGAACAGCAGACAGAACACCAGAGACAAAACACTCCCTTATGATCCTGTTCCTAGATATAATTATGGATACTTTCCTTTCACACAATCTAACCTTTGAGCCTGGGGTTTTCCGATAAATAAGTAGGTTCAACTGAGAGTAGGCCTGTATGAGGCCCTGTATGAGACAAACAACAATATGACACACACAGTAAGCCTCATCCACACACACACACACGCACACACACACAGTAAGCCTCATACACACACACACACACACAGGACAACACAACCACAAAAATAACCCTTGCCCTTCCTTGCCCCACCCCCTCTATATCCCACTGGGCAGCTCTGCAAGTGGGGAGCAATTTGGTTGGAGAGTTATGAAGAGATTAAAAATGTTTTGTGGATTACATGGTAATCTGCGCGCTGGCTCAATCAGGTTGCTTTGTGAGTCAACAACCCCATTGGCAAGGTGAAAATCCCTCACCAGTGGTGACAATCCCCCCCATCATCTGGAACAAGCCAAACTGCAAACAATAACACCCTGTCCAGACAGAGAGCCTCAGCAAAGAGAGAGTGACTATTATCTCACATTTATCACAACAACCTATTTCTGCCGCTGTCATCTTGGACTGTCAGTGTTGTCCTTTTTTTCCGTTCTAGATGATTCCGATGGGATTGAGAGGATCGCACGAGCCGATTGGTTAACAGCACCGCACAGGCCACCATGGCTTGTTGATACAAGATACATCAGCCGGCAGGGTTCTCGTACAGCCTCTCTGCTAAGGAAACCCTAAGCAATCTCTGGCCCACTTTACCAGACATTATATAATCATCTACTCTACAGGAGAGAGATACAGAAAAGCACAAAGGAACGTACAAAACAAGACAGGACATTGTCTACCTCTCATTGCTAACACAATAAGTCTCCTGATTACTAAATTCGTAATTCCAGTAGCTCGGTTTCACATCAAGCGGAAGAAGCACCTAAGGCTGCAGAACACACACTGCCCCCACACACAAACCTACTGCACCCCTCTCAAATGGTTAGATTCTGTTGCATCACATACGGACATCCCAGTCCAATTAACTCCTCTCCGTTCCAAAGCCAGCTTTCAATATCACAGAGACAAGGTAAGAGATCCTAAGTCTAGAAACTCTGTGGCTTTAACCACGTCCAAAACACACTATCATGAGATGAGAACTCTTCCTCTTCGCTTGTACTAATGTCGACTCAAAACTGTTGTTGAATTCAACAAACACGTATTTCTACTGTGTGAGTGCGATGTCGGTCATTCCATTTTGGCTGATGACTTGGGGTGAGCAGAGCCACATTAAAATTGTTCGATTTTGAGGTGTCGTGTAGTGGAATTTCACTCACCTGCACATGTCTGCGAACGCCTGAAAATTCAGCTTCTTAGTCTTTTTCTCGCTGAGCCAATAGCCCACTCTCTTGCCTTTCATAAACGTCTGCATCTCCACGTCGCTCGTGCTCTCAATCCAGATGTGACTGTGGATTCAACCTGGACTCGGGCGAAAACAGGAAACCGTTGTCTCACTCTCCTAGCAGAGGGAGGGATCAAAAGAAAAGTCCCAAATAGTTAGCCAACTGCTGTAATGCCTTTGATATACTGTGTATTTGAAGTATATTTTGATTGCCTCGCTTAACAGTCAGCACACTGTGAAAATGTAAGTACACAAACTACACAAGCAATTTCGATATGACGAGACAAGTTGCTGAAGCGGTGGGGACCCCTTAAATTGCTGTCCGTGAACGCAGTCAGCACACCTTCAGCTTTCATATTGTAAAAATTATACCCCAGCCATCAAACATGTTCTGCCTGTCATACGACAGTCAGCGGAACACATATGCGTATAAAACAACCTTAGGCGATTATGATAAGTATTGTCAAGAGCAGTTACGAGACAGAACGAAAGAGCAAGCTTTCTGTTGGTGGCATGAGTTACCCACGGCAAGCAAGGGTTGCTCCCCAATACACATTAGGCTAGCTTTCTTGCTAGCTGGGAACAGATGCGCCACAGACTAAAAACTGGCTTAAAAACGAAATTGAATACATTTTTTTATCCTTGTATCAGTCATTAATATATTGACAGCTGTATTGGTTAACGTCGTTAGTAAGCTACATGGCTAGCTATATTTACCAGTTAACACATTTCCTTCTTGAATTTCGTTGTCCTCTTCAGGATAGCAACCAGGCTAGCTGACTTGATAGTTGTCCATTCGGCTAGCGGGTAATTATTTATTTTTCAGAAGTAACACAGTTGATGATTAAAACAGCTTCAATAGCGGTACCCAACACTCTGGTATTTTCACGAACGCGCATTAACCTAACCTCCGATGTCTCGTGCTCATCAGAGAAGTAACCGTAGTGAGTGCATCCTACACTCACAACCGCACACCGTAGCACTGGCTAGCTTGTCACACTGAGTGACGATAGGAAGGCAGGGCACTAGCCATGAAAGAAGAGCGCACGTCAGCTTTTAGAGTAACAAGCTCACGAATTCCTCTAGATGGCAGCAATAAAATCATTTTCATCGCGTGAAGTTATGTTTTTGGTCAACATGGAAGAGAAAGCAAAAAAAAACAAAAAAAAAACAGCACAATATGTTTTAATAATTAACGAAGTTTGCTCCTAGCTTCTGTTCAGCAAAGATTTAGTCCAAAGAAGGCAGCTGGCGAATTAATGTCGCTATGGAATGCTACACATGCGCCATCTTCTGGTAATTATCTGACAGTAGAGTGTTGTGTCACAGTGAAAACTATGCTTTGAAGTCAGTTTAGCATGGTAGGTACATCCTGGCACCCCTGCCGTTTGCACCACCCCTCTTACATGGGTGCCCAGCTCTCCAGGGGGGTTGGAGTAGTTATTTATTGATATACAATCCATATCCAAGCACGGTGGCCTTACCCAGCTAGCCAGAGGCTACAGCTGAAATGGTTATTATATGGTACAACAATACTTTTCCAATTAACTCACAGTTTACTAAACAAAACGACTTGAAAAATAGTAAAAAAGTAAATTAAGCAGTCTGCTCATATATGGCTTTTTTTTTTTTTCATCCTATAGGCTACTCAAATTAAATACTATGGCTCATCTAAGGTTTGGAAGGGCCACTACTGGCATTCATGATGCCGTCCTATTTACATCACAAAGGTTGGCGGGCTACTCGACGTCACAGTTGTGCTTCATTGGCCGTGTTCGTAGGAGAGCTCTCAAGCTCTCAAGAAAAGCTAGTTATACAGCAACGCTCTGCCCGGTTAACCGGTCGACTCCGTCCTCCAAGTCTCTTGTCAGCTTGCAAGGTAAAGGTCACCACAGCGTTGAAATGGGACATATTTGGATACAAACAAATACAGGGGCGTAGCGTAGGCTCCGTAACCATAGCTGCTGGAAGGTTTCAATACTTCCTGCACGCGGCCTGGAAAGCTTTGTCCCGCCGGAAGAGACGATTTCACGTTTTGTTGTTTATTCTGTCTCAGGAATGGCGGTTAACGAAGACAGTGAGGCTACCCTCTCACTGAACGACATTCTGGAGGATGACGAACTGCGAGAAGCTATGTCGGTGTTGGCGGGCAGCGACCCTGAGAAATGCTCATATCCCCAGGTAACAAAGAGTAGCCTGCATGCATGTCCGGTGTCCCCATTACTTTCTCAGGTAGACGGAATTGAATTGTTTTATTGTGCCACAAAGTCATCACTAAAGTCAGTTTCTCTATTACACATCCGTCCTTTTACTTGTTGCACAGTTACTGTGTAATTTAGATACAGCCTTGCACATGACTGATGGTTCTGACTAACTTTTGCGTCTGTGATTCAATGCAGGGCTATGTGAAGAGGCAAGCTGTGTTTGCCTGCAACACTTGTACACCAAGGGGAGAAGAACCGGCAGGTCTTTGCCTTGCTTGTACCAACAAATGTCATGATGGCCACGACATCTTTGAGCTCTACACCAAAAGGTAATCATAATACAGAGAGAATTCTATATCGAGTGGGAGATATATGCAGTTGCATCTGCTCTTCGTTTACTGTGACAGACTAACACAGTTTTCACAGCAGTCAACAGTGTGTCGGTCTCATTATTAATTTCAGGAATTTCCGCTGCGATTGTGGAAATGACAAGTTTGGCGAGTTTCGGTGCAAGCTGATTCCTGTAAGTGTTAGAATTTTGCAATCAGTCAGGTTTTAATTAACATATGACACATGTACTGACATTTATTTTCGTCGTGATTTTTTCCTCACAGAACAAAGACGCACGAAATATAAAAAACCAGTACAATCACAACTTCAATGGCTTGTATTGCTTCTGTGACCGACCGTATCCAGATACAGATGACCAGGTAGCGACTGACCTGAAGTCCAGCGTCATACATTTACATTTAGTCATTTAGCAGACGCTCTTATCCAGAGTGACTTACAGTAAGTACAGGGACATTCCCCCTGAGGCAAGTAGGGTGAAGTGCCTTGCCCGAGGACACAACGTCATTTGCACAGCCTAGAATCGAACTGGCAACCTTCTGATTACTAGCCCGACTCCCTCACCGCTCAGCCACCTGACTCCCATACCACCCTCATACCACAGTCACACCCTTCAGCATTGTAATGACACATCGGTATTGATGTGAGGTTTGAATTTTTTTTGCATGGCAGAAGACTCACTTATTACTTTATGTGTCTCTGCCAGGTAGATGAGGAGATGATTCAGTGCATCATCTGTGAGGATTGGTTCCATTCCAGGGTATGTCACCATAACAACAACAACATTGTGAATGTCTAGCATGCTTGTTTCTTTACTGCTCAACTGTTGGGATGGTCCATTGACAATCCACCAAAAAGAAGCCGTTGACAATAATCCATTTATGATCATCTTATCTCATAATCTCTGTATGATAATATAAAAATACAAATAACTTATGGATCTTAACCATTCTGTGGTGGTTCTTCTTCTTCTGTGGTGGTTCTTCTTCTGTGGTGTACAGCACCTGGGCTCCACAGTGGAGGACTCGGAGGAGCTGCAGGAGATGGTGTGTGAACCCTGCATGAACAGAGCTCCCTTCCTGTGGACCTACGCCGCACACCTCGCAGGTCAGTCATTCTCTCATTCACCCTCCCCACCTTTCTACATGAAAGCACTTTTTTTTTTCTTACTCTTCCTTGTTTTACTGCAGGGACTTGGTATGCCACGCTTCACCACTGTGTGATGTTCTTCTCCCAGTGATCACAGTAAGCCCCTGTCAGGAGGTGGATGTGGAGGAGGTGGATGTGGAGGAGGTGGAGGTGGAAGAGAAGGAGGTGGAGGGGGAGGAGGATGTGGTGGACAGTAGCGACCAGAAGGAGAAGAGGTGCAATGGAGGCGAGGGGGCGTCCTCCAAGCCTGCCTGTCAGAAGCAGGAGAAATTAGTAAGTGAGATGTTCATGTGGTCAGATGATGATTTTATTAAGTATTTCCCAGGGTATGATACGCATTCAGTGCTGAAGTCTATGCACATAGCTGCCATTTAGTGTCAATATCACGAGAGTTGTTGTTTAGCAATTGAGTGATTAACCGTGCCCTATCAGTTGGCTGCCACTAGATGGCGCCAGATGGTAATGGATGTAGTAGGCCACTGTATTGGACTTCAGCTCCCATCATGCAGTTCTCTCCTGGAAAATTAGAGGAGTAATTATCCCTAGGACACTGATCCCTCGGCTCCAGTGATTGGACAGGCTTCACAGCAGGACTGTGTTGAGCCCTCCATAGTATCACGCATGTTTACGATTGTAGAACAAGGCCTGTGAAGCGTTATGCCAGCCCTGCTCCCCGTCCCTCCCCTGCTCACAGTCCCTCCCCTGCTCACAGTCCCTCAGCCCTGCTCCCCGTCCCTCAGCCCTGCTCCCCGTCCCTCCCCTGCTCACAGTCCCTCAGCCCTGCTCCCCGTCCCTCCCTGCTCCCCGTCCCTCAGCCATGCTCCCCGTCCCTCCCTGCTCCCCGTCCCTCCCTGCTCCCCGTCCCTCAGCCCTGCTCCCCGTCCCTCAGCCCTGCTCCCCGTCCCTCAGCCCTGCTCCCCGTCCCTCAGCCCTGCTCCCCGTCCCTCAGCCCTGCTCCCCGTCCCTCAGCCCTGCTCCCCGTCCCTCAGCCCTGCTCCCCGTCCCCCAGCCCTGCTCCCCGTCCCTCAGCTGTAAACCTCTCCTGCTGTCGTTGTTTGATCCTAGGAGTGAGGACGAGAACGGAAACGCCTCCTGCAAGCGAAGCCGTCAGGAGATGTCCGGCAGCCCGGGGAAGGGCCAGGCCAGGCCTGTGGCCTGCAGGCTGAAGGAGCTGCAGGGCGGGGGCCCTGGAGGGCGGGGCCCTGGAGAGGAGCAGGGAGGGAGCCGTGTTCCTGGGGCCGTATCACTGGCGCTCACATCTCTGCACCTGCATCACCTAGTAAGGTTGAGACTAGTCCCCACGACCTGCATCACCTGTAAAGGTGAGACTAGCCCCACACTCTGCATCACCTGTAAGGGTGGTGAGACCTAGCCCCACACCTGCATCACCTGTAAGGTGAGACTAGTCCCACAGCCTGTTTTCCCAGATTTGTTTTCCAAAGTGGTTCATGTTAAGTCATTTAGTGTCGTGCACAACAATGACCCGCGAGCACGGTTCAAACAGCTTTCAATAAGAGGGTGGGATAAGCTGCTCCTGGAGTATGTGACCACTGAGTGGGCTCCTGTGCTGCTGCCTCAGGATGGGCGTATGTCCAGGCCCGGAGTGCAGTTCCTATTGGAGGACGAGACGGACACCCTCCCTGGCCTATGAGGGTGAACAAAGGAAGGACGGAGCCATTCGGCGAAGACCTGCTTGACGTCATGCCTGAGTTCCCTGGACCACATCCAGCAGCTGGAGATGGATTTACCGTGAGGACGGGGCCTGGGGTTCATCATGACACGGGGGAGGGGGACACTCTGCTTCAGGGACAATCAGATTAGCCTGAATATTCAGGAGTGATATCCATAAAAATAAAAGGATTGTTTTTCTCTTCTTCCAGATTTCAATGACCTGAAGACAGAACTAACTGAGTTCCTGCAGCAGTTTGCCAGTGAAGGAAAGGTGAGGTTCAGGGTTGTGGGCGAAGCAGATGTGATGAAGCTAGCAGGGTCTGTGTACCCCATAGGAGTTGGTAGCGTCTCCCCCGAGAATCGTGGAGTTGTCGTGAGAGGCGTCCGGCGCCTAGTCGTCGGGGGGCCAGCGCTGCTGGGTCGCCAGCTGAAGAGCGGGAGGTGGAGGCATTGGTGGGCCGCCCACCTCACGTCCCACTGCCACCGCGCCGGCAGACACGGCTGAGCTAGATCTGCGGATAGGAGGGCGGCCCACTCCACTTGGAGTAGCCTCGGGTTTTCACTAGGACCCACGGTCATGCAGAGCCCTCACCCCCCCGCGCCTTCCCCCCCCCCCGGTACCCCAATCTCCGCCCGACGGTCCCAGGACCCGCCCCCTCGTCCCAGCGTCAGGGCAGCAACTCTCGGGCCCGTCCCACCGCCTCAGCAGGTCTTCCCTCCACGTTCGCAGACCACCCCCCCCGTCCCAGGTGCCCATAAGGCACACTGAGGCCGGGCTGTTGCAGTGGCGAGCTAGGCAGGATAGCGGTCGCAGGCGGGGCGCGGGCAGGTAATGGACTGCTACAAGTGCTGAGCTGCGAGGGTTGGGGCGTGGCTTAGAACGTTGAACACAAGCGGGGCAGGGTTTGGCGGATAGTGTGTCGCACTCAAGCCTGGGGCCCGGGTATGTCGAGGATACGAGGCGGGGGAATGGGGACAGAGGCTTTTAGCCAATGGTAGGAGGCAGGGGTGTTACAGGGTGGGGTCCGTAGGCCACACCAATCCCGAGCATCCCCGCCACCACTCGTTGGGTGTCCTATTGTTTCCCTTCAGCGAGCGGTTGGGTGTGAGTTGTGTTGGACTAGTAGTAGATAGTGGTACGAGGGCGCGTGGCCGGAGGGGACCGGCATGCAGCATCAAGTATGGGGGGATGGTCTGAAGCGCCGAAAGAAAAGCGAAGGGCTGGGGGGGTTAGACTAACCGTAGGTCAAGAGACTAGGCCACGCGGGCGTGTCTGGCAGCACCAGTATTATAGGCTCGAGATGCGATGCATGCGAGCGTCTTTCGCGGTTGCGGGCCACTAATTAAATGGCGAGGACCCCCCCCGCCGCACGTCTTCCGTCAGTATAGAGCCCGCCGGGGAATCAGCCGCATAGTACCTGGGCCGTGGATACTAGCGTGGCCACGTGCCAGGTGGGGGGTGAGTGAGGAGAGCGAGCAACGGACCAGAGTTTGGGCTTCAGGCATAAGTGGGGCAGCAAGGAGTGGGGGACCTAGAGAGGTGAGAAGAGTAGCCCAGGGGGGGGTGCCGCGTGTAGATGTTAAGTACGAGTCTATGTTGGTAACAGTCAAGGATGCTCCTTAGATAGGGACCCGATCCATTGAGCGACTGGGAGAGCAGTATGGGCGCCCTGAGATCAGTACCAGGGGAGGAGGGGGGGCAGGGGATAAGAGAGGTGTGAGAGGAGCTAGTGAGTTCCAAGTCCGGTAGCTTGAGAAGAGTGAGCTGTAGTCGGCGATCTGCGAAGTGGGGCCCCCCTTTGTGTAGAGGGGAGCGAGGATGTGGTCGAGCGGCCCGTACACGTTGCTCAGCGGTGCTCTGAGGTGTCGCGTGGGTAGCTGGACTCATCGGGACTGTGCGCTAGTCATCGGTTAGCGAGGGAGAAGATGGCCCGCCTTACAGCGATGCACAGAGCGTTCAGAGTACGCAGCTGTGAGTAGCGCCCATCTTGAGGGGCTTACGCGAGGAGCTGTACGTAACCGAGCGGCCCCAGCCAGCACACTCCCCCACCCGCACGCCCAGGGAGATGAGTATCACAGGTGCCTCGGCGAGTCCGGTGTGTAACATTGCCCTCAGGTTACCTGTGGGCTGCCGGAAGTGGGAGCCCCGGGGTTTGCGTGAGCGCTCCGGTGAGTAGTGGTTCTGCCGCCCCGTAGGGCGCGGCTGCACTCAGCCCGGCTCCTTAGCGGCGGTAGTGACGTAGGATGCGTGCCCCCCCCCCCCCCGCATCAGCCCAAACCCAGATGTGGCCCTCCCATTGGTACTGGGCTAGTGGCGACGGTGCGGGGACGGGGGCGGTAGGAGCGCGGGGGGACTCACACGTCACAACTTGTGAGACAGGATTCGCCGGCTCAACGTTCTTGAGGCTACACGATCCAGGTCTGTCCGCCGGCGCCTCACGGTCGCCCCTACCCCCTCCGCGCGAACATGACATCCCCCCCACCCAGAACCCACCCCTCTCCCCCCCTACTCCCCGTCCTCCGCCCCGCACCAGGAAGGAAGCTGCCCCTTCGAGTATCGGTTGTCTCGAGAGTCTAAAAGCGAGATCGAGGTAAGCCCTGGTCCGAGACCGGGTACGTGATTTCCCGGTCTAAAGAGGGCCAGTGCAACCCGAAGAGGGCTGAGTTCAAACACGTGGTTCCGGCAATTATGTGTCCTTTGAACAGCCGGAATTTGATTCTAAGGAGACGAGTGTCCAACTGGAGGCAACAGGAGGCTTGTGAGAGAGCCTCTACACGCGTGTTGGGTGCTGCAGGTTCTTTATTCTCAGTGAACTTCGCAGCCCCGAGTGTACTTGCGCTGTTGCGCTCCTAGTGTTGCAGCGAGCAAGCGCGCTCTCCCGGAGGGTCCGGGTTGGCTGAGGTTGGGGGTATTAGAGACGAGTTGAGAGAGAGAGGGAGATGTGGATATAATCACTCTCACCCACAAGGGCGCCCAATTATTTCACAGCGGCTGGAGTGCCTGTGGAGAGAGAGAGGGCAGAGGCTGTCGCGTGTGGGTGTGAGTGAGGGCGAGGGTCGGAAACGCGGTGGGAGTGCGGTTGGGGATCTGTGAGGAGAGGGCGTGGTCCCCCCGGAGTTGGCTGCTCTAGCGCCGTGAGCGTGGTGTTACTCGCCTATTAGATCGCTATGTGCCCTGAGAGAAATCTCGGGCCGCTGATCCTGTGGCCTGAGACTTGGTAGGTTATTTGGGCGTGCTGACAAGCCCTGGGATGTGGAGGAGTGGTGAGGTAGCCTGGATTGGGTACGGAAGCGTCGGGTTGAACTGATTTCAAGCGTGAGGTGGAGCGGCGTGAGGTTGGTGGCGAGTGAAGATGTACCAGACTGGCTATCGGTCCTCAACCGCCGGGATGCAATAATGGCCTTGCGAGGAGCGTTCGCGAGCGAGACATATGGTGTTGAGTTGTAAGATGGAGAAGGTTGAGAGGAGGCTCGATTAGCGAGTCTAGGCTGAGTGTCCGGGCCTGGGTACCGATGTCGGGGTCACTGGGTGTGGCGAGTGGTTCGTCTGCTGACGAAGGGTGCTGGGCCTGACGGGGCTTGGTTTCCTCTCGTGGATAGTGGAGCGGAGTGCAGCGCTGGTTCCTGGGGCAACGGCGTTCGTTAATTCAAGTCCGAGACTCGGTCCCTGATGAGGAACGTATTGTTGTGGAGCGGGTCCATGTATCTCACTATTGGTGAGTGCGAGTAGAGTTAAAGCACTTGTTGTCGGGTCGCACAGGCCTTGTTAGTCTGGAGGCTAGGCGTGAGAGATAGTATGTCACCGGCGCCAGTGGTACTCAGTGTTGTAGGTCTGGAGTACTTATCCGGTACTGGAAGCCCGCGCCCATTCCCTGTGGGCGGACGCCGGGTCAAGGGATCTCGCTAGCGATCTGGGTGCAAGGTGTGGCTACCGCTCTCTGGGAGAGGTGGTTGGGGCAGGGTCAACCCCATTGGAGTTGTTGGGAGAAAGTGGGTGGCTGTGGATTGTGGATGAGTTGGTATAGGCGAGATGGGGATTGTCTTTCTCAGTAGGGTATGTGGCGTGGGTCCTATGTAAATTCTGATGTTCGGGCCCCCTTATCCCTACACAAGAGGCCTTGCAGGACCCCGGTTTGTTTGAGCAGTTGAGCGGCACCTTGCTTTGAGTCCCTGTGTTAGGTCGCGTATAAATGTGCAGCAGTGTGCGTTTGTATGCAGCTAACGATGCCACTGGAGTCCGTGGGACTATCTGAAGAGCCTTAGTGTGGACGGGCCTTGATCAAGCTATTCGCCAGTCTTTGCTGTTCAGCTAAGTCTTTGATGTTTCTATGCATTCGACCGTGAGTAGAGTTGCCCCATCAGTGAGAGGTCGTTGTGCTTAAATCAGGTGCAGCCGGTCGGACCAGTTTCTGGGTGGCCCGTTGCGTCGCTCGTGGAGGCATTTGAGCATGGTTGGATAGGAGTCCCTGCCCCTAGCGTAAGGGCAACGCGGTCTGGTGAGAGCGGGCGTTGTGTGGTTCGGTGCCGGCCAGGATACAGCGGTAGAGCTACGCGAGTTAACTCCAGGCCCATCGGTCTTCGCAGGGGGTACGAGGCTGGTGTCTGGAGCTGAATTTTAGTTCAAAATTAGTGCCTCTGAGAGGTGGAGCTCGTGTTCAGCCTTTCGATGAGGGTTTGGTGTCCTCTCCGACTGAAAACGGGCGTGAGGGTCCGAGATCTTTTTTCAGGCGTTGCTGGGTTTATAGGTACGTTCGGTTTTGGTTGCGGTGGGTTTCTGTTGCGTTAGGATTAGAGGTTGGGGTGGTGCTGGGGGCTCGCTCAGCCTGTCGTAGTTTGGGGGCTTCAGACTGCTTACGTGGTATTGAGCAAAGGTTGTCTAAGTCGTGCCGTGAGCGCTATGTCTCAGACTTGGACCGCGCCAGTATGATCGGTGGGTGGTTAGGCCCGGAAAGCTAGAGCGTTTTCTGATGCAGGGTTGTGTAGTCCTAGTAGGTTTCTATAACCCCTTAGGCCGTGTCGATGCACAATCAGGGTCGTGTTTCTGCGGGAATGATCCGGATGTTAGGAAGGCTTTGCTCCCGCAGGTTGACTCGAGTGGTGATGTCCTGGTTTGACTTGCAGTAGATGGGTGCGCTGTTTAAGCTTGGAGACTGAGATAAGTTCGTTATGTTTGTTATGTACTTACGTCAGTGCCAACGTTCTAAAGGAATTCTAAGTTTACGTGAGAGGGATATTGAGTGTGTGGGAGTGTAGGGCTAGCTTTTTTAACACCAACCGTAGAATAAATTTTACTCTTTGCAAATGTGCAAACAGTTATGACAATTTTCATCAGCTTTTATACAATGGTTTCATGAACTAAATTGGCTTCACACCCTTCTTTTCCCTCAACTGCAATCTGACACCATAGCCCTTCAGAGAAATGTGTGTAAAGGAAATAGGAGAACAAGCTGTGGGTGATTTTTCTGAAGACTGAGGATGACTTCAGATTGAAAAAAACAACAAAATTAAGTAAAAGTGATTATAACCTTTCTAAAGCAAACACTGCCATCAAAGAGCCACCTTCACTGTCAAAGAAAGGAGC